>JAMPIV010001077.1:270000-951084 GCA_024509875.1 Oreohelix idahoensis
AATACAAGACTGGAAACCTAGGAATTGGATCATCAGTCATAAGAGAAATAATATTCCAGGCCAAGTGTTTCACCCATCATAAGAGGAATTATAGATTTCCAGACCAAGTGTTTCACCCGTCATAAGAGGAATTTCTCAGACGAAATTGATTTGAGAGCATATGCACTGAAATTGCTCGGGTCCATTCTAAATCTGTGCATGGAGATTGTGTATAACCCAATTTGGGGTAAGTTGTGAACATTTCTATTACAAACGTGAATTTAACATGTTTTCTTACTAGTGGAAATATTTGAGGCTGGCAACCTCAACATATGAAAATAGTATATCCATGAACCACTACAGCAAGAGCTGGTGATTGTTTCTGACTAGTCGTGCGGGAAACCTGGCAGCAGCGTGACCCCAGACTCCGTCTAGAGCAGCGATGAGTGATGATTACATCACATGTGCCTAAGGTGTAACATATTTTCTTGTGAGAATTATGTACCTTTTTTAATTGTAATGCAGGCAAATAATTATTCATGCACTCCAGACGCAATGTCCTAGTTAACACCCAGAAGGATATGGGTGAATTTTCATCATATTCCCTGAGTTACACTGTGTGCTCAGGAATTAATTCTTCTGAGAGGTTAACATTGGTGGGTGGAGCGCATGACAATGGGCCTGTTAGTTTGCGGCGAACAAATGTGCTCAGCAGGCGTTTGTTTCTTTCTATTTGTCTAAAGTTTGTGGTTACAAACCATCTGACGATTTATGGTACTAACGCAGCTAGTGTGAGAGAAAAGCATCCACCATAACCGCCTACAGTGGAAGAGAGTGTGGAGAAGGCTTTCGTCATCACAGAATTGATGAACCACAGTTGCAGGACTCGCTCATACAAGCTAAGTGCTAACTAAAAGGCACCAGCAAAAAGGACATTCCTGTTAAACTTTAAGTATAAAGTTAAATTTCCACCTACGTCTCAGTGATGAGAACTTTATAACTATCAAAATTTCACTAATCTTTCCGTATTTATTTTAACCTGTTAAAGACTGTTTCACTATTAAATTTGTTACCTGTTGTTTTAAAGCTAAACAATAATAGTTGATTCAGTTATATGTATGAAAGCAAACGTATGAGCCAAAATAGTTAATCTATATATAAATACTTAGACATATATTTACACTAAACAGAGCTGTACCTTATAAGAGGGATTTTGTTGGATTACACCAACTGGGGGCATGAATGGGCTAAACCATTGCTTAACCCTTCCCAAAAGGCGACGGACCAGATAATAAGTTAACAAATTGCTCAGCCCTAAGCAGATTTTGTTCTTGGCTTCTGGGAATATTTTGTGAAGGTTCCTTAAGGTAGAAGTGGCATTAATCTTCTATCTAGATCTCTGCCAAGAGTAATCTTGCATGCAGGTAGATACCTTGGAAGCCAATATTAGATGCTCTTGAGTTTTGGTCACTGTTGGACCACAACTGCAAAGCAGGGGAGGCAATCTGTGACATCCACCAAGTTGTTTTTGGTCGGCCTCTCTTTCGCTTTCCTTCAGGGGTCCATAGCATAGCTGTTCTTGTAATGACATCAGGGTCCCTTCTGAGGACGTGGCCAACCCAACTCCAGCGTCTGCCAGCTACGATGGTGTGCAAGTCCTCTTGGTTACTCCGAATAAGTAGTTCTTGGTTGGTGATGGTATTCGGCCAAAAGATTTGGTGAGTTTTCCTTAGGCACATTGTGTGGAAAGAGGAACACTTTCGACATTTCCTTCTCTGCTACTCTGCAGCATTCCACACCATAGTGAAGCACAGAAAGTACACTTTACTTCGTGTTCCACTGATATTTGTCTTGTTTTTTTTTTCCCCATTATTTCCACATTAGCAAAACTATCATACCATTTCAATCCTTTTATTCTGGCCGAGCACAGATTTGTGAAAGTTTTTAATTTCTTATTGGTTGCTTTTGTAGTTCTCCATATTTCAGATACCTATACAGTATGTGTAAAATAATGAGAGGGCTGCTATAAAACTGATAACAGAAGGCTTATTTAAAAAAAAAAGAGACAGAAAGAAATATGGCATTAAAATCAGTTTTACAAATGAACAGTTCAATATAAACATGGTTCATTTTAAGACTATCCTTTTGTCACCCGCAGTTGCAAACAGGAAACAACTATAGAAAAGCTATGAAAAAATGGCAAAGGACACAGGAGAAATGTGGAAAAAATAATTAGTAATTACTTACTTAGTCATTCCCCTTCTACCGTGAGGTGTAGAGGTTTAGAAGAGAGAGCGCCAGACTATCCTATCAGCTGTGTTCCTCCTGGCCTGGTTCCATTCTAGTCCTCGGTCCTTCAAAAATTGTCTAATGTCCTCCCAGCGGACTCTGGGTCGTCCTGGGGGTCTGGATCCCTGGCTCTTTGTTTCCCATGCTTGTCATGGTAGCCGATCTTCTCCCATTCTGCAGACATGGCCAAACCATCTTTGTTGGGACTGTTCTACTTGGGTCTGCAGGGGGTGGGATTTTAGGCCTTGACGTATCGTCTGGTTGCGGACCATGTCTCTTCTTGTTACTTCAACCACCTTCCTCAGATACCTCATTTCTGAGGTTTGGATCTGGCTTTTGTTGGTTGTAGTCATTGCCCATGACTCGCATCCATATGTCAAGACTGGGACATAGGTGGAGCGGTATACAGCCATCTTTGTTTTCTTAATTACCAACCTCTCTCTTGCTGAGGAATCCTCAATTTATGGCCTGAAAAAGTCTCCCAGCTGCTGCTTTTCAAGTGGCCAACTCTTCTTTGATGCCTCCCTTTTGGTCTATAATTGCTCCGAGGTATTTAAAGTGGTCGACCTGCTCCAGGACCTGTTCTCCCAGCTTAATCTGATGTCTTCTTTCTTCTTGTGATATCATCATGGATTTTGTTTTAGAGCTGCTTATGACCATCCCTCTCTTCTCCAGCTCTTCCTTCCAGACTTGCAGGTTGGATTGGAGATGTGCCTCTGATTTAGCAATCAGGGCAACATCATCAGCAAATGCCAGCTCTGAAATACAGACCTGTCTCATCTTCTAGTACCCCACTGAATACTTTCTTGTTCTTTCCTTACATACCTTGATGACATCGTCCATGAGGAGTATGAAAAGATAAGGTGACAGGATATCACCTTGTCTTACACCAGTGGTGGTCCTGAACTCTTCTGACTTATGGTTTGCTGTCCTCACATAATTTATGCAAGACTTGAAGAAGCTCTGTATAGCATGAATCAGAGGTGCTGGAATATTCTTCCTTGCCAAACAGTCCCAAAGTTTGCTCCAGGAGACCCTGTCAAACACCTTTTCCAGATCTATGAAACAAAGATGGATCTCACTCTTATACTGAAAGGCCTTTTCACTCAGCTGTCTGCGTGTGAAGATTAGGTCTTGAGTACTTCGGTTTGATCGGAATCTGCATTGGACCTCATCCAATTGTGGCTCAGCTAGGCGTCTGAGTCTCTGCTCTAGGATTCTAGAGTAGATTTTACCAGGGACACTGAGAAGGTATATGCCTCTATGGTTTCCACATTGTTGATTATTGTCGTAAATTTTTGATAGGAGAATTAAGACATAGATTGGTCCCTTCTGAATAGAAATAGAATAGGTGATAACTCAGTGGGAGATGATAATAGAAATAGATTTTCACGAGTGAGATGGTAGAAATTAATAGAGTCTGTCCCTGAAATCGAGAATCTTCTCTCTTTCAGCCTATCTTCTACAACAGATCTAGAGCAGCCAGACAGTCTATTAGAATATATATACTGCTCAAAAAAAGTTAAAGGCCACTTTCAATTTTAGGTCATTTCAACTATGCTGTTTTTTTAAAAACCTGAACACTCAGTCAAAAAAGTTTTGCTGCATTTTGTTGCATGCTTAAACAATGTTTGTTAATCTGACAATAAATCAAATCTGCGTTACGTGTGTGTACCTCCAAGGTCAATCAAATGTACATGGTGGAATCGAAATAATGCATGTTTGAAAATGATTCCTTTGGCAAAGCCTGTTGATAACATTGCTGAAATTTGCTTTTCACGTGCAAGTCGTGACTATAGTGAACACATTTCACCCACTTTTCGGAAGGAACGGGCAGTGGGTATGTTTGTAACATTTACCATTTTAGCCATGGCTCAGCTAAGACGCTTGACCAATGTTGACAGATGGAGAGCGATGGCATGGCTGCAGGATGATGTAGGGCTGCGAGAAGTTGCTAGGAGATTAGGAGTTGCCCACTCTGTCATACAAACTCTGCGTGATCGTTATAATGCAACCGGCAGTGTCGCAGAACAACGCAGGTCAGGACGTCCAAGGTCTACCACAAGACGGCAAGACACGCTGAGCCATGGCTAAAATGGTAAATGTTACAAACATACCCATTGCCCGTTCCTTCCGAAAAGTGGGTGACATGTGTTCACTATAGTCACAACTTGCACGTGAAAAGCAAATTTCAGCAATGTTATCAACAGGCTTTGCCATAGGAAGCATTTTCAAACAAGCATTATTTCTCTTTCCACCACGTACATTTGATTGACCTTGGAGGTACACACACGTAACACAGATTTGGTTTATTGTCAGATTAACAAACATTGTTTAAGCATGCAACAAAATGCAGCAAAACTTTTTTGACTGAGTGTTCAGGTTTTTAAAAAAACAGCTTAGTTGAAATGACCTAAAAATTGAAAGTGGCCTTTAACTTTTTCTGAGCAGTATATATTAATATATATATATATATATATATATATATATATATATATATATATATATATATATATATATATATATATATATATATATATATATACCACTCACATACACACACACATAAATGACGACAGTTAGACATACAGACGTGAAAACTATAACAATGGAATATAGATATTTGGGACAAGCTGACTGACACACTGGTATAAGTTTATGTAAATTTTATTAACATAAAGAAAATTGTCCACAACAAATAAGGTTGCTTATCAAGCACATATAATTACACATAGGTTAATGAATTACTAAAAGAACAATAGACCCATAGGTGTAATCCTTTCCCTCTATGTAGAGCCCACGATCCCGTTAGCAGAAAAGTTATAGCCTCCAAAGAGTCACAGATATATACGCTATGGTCTATGATTTCTCCTCTATAGTTTAAGAACAGAGTTGATATATTAATCTATCCTAAGAGGAAATCAGTATTTGCCACACAAATTGCATAAAGAAATTTCAAAGTGGATGCATGAATATAAAATGAAAGAATCACTCGTTCTGCTTTCTCTCTGTTCATTCAGCAGGAGCCCCTGACATACATTCTTACCTACACACGTGTTGTGTTTCGCCTTCTAGCGCAAACTTCAGGACACTTCTCTATAGTGAATCTGTATTCTTTTGATAAAACGAATCCCAGCTCTGCAGATACAGGTTTTTTCCGATATTCCGGGGAGCATTCGCTTTATAGCTATATTTTCAGATCACTAGTGAGGTCACTTGAATCAGCTTGGGTAAGAAATGTCAAACGGGCTCACAGGGTCAGAATCACGAGGTTTCCACTACTTAGGAAAATGACAGGTTTGTAACTACTTTCAAATGTAAAATTCTTGGTCACACCACAATTAGTTTTAAAAAAACGTCGGAAATGTTATTGGTTTTAATTTCTCTCGCCACAGGGGCTAAATGTACAATGAGATTGTTGGGAAGAATTATAATCTGGCTTGATAGGCCCAGTTATTTCATTTAGTTTTAAATTTAGTGAGAGGAGTACTCTGTCTCTTTCTGGATGCAAACACCATGTCAGACAGGTTGTAACTTGGAAACTCACTTATTTAAATTACAAAATGTTTCTTCTATGTTTTTCTCATATACTGAAACAAAACCGCTGGTAGAGGTTGGGCTGACCCAAAACTGTATAAACAAGAGAAAAGTACAAAATACTTAACCATAATATTATACACACAACCTATCCTACCCTCACGTCAATATAATATTCACTTCGGTTATTAACTTTAAGTTAAAGACTGTAAGCGTAGCACTTGTCTCATCGTTTAAACTTCCGTGAAATAAATTCTAGTCATTGAAAAAAATCAATCATCATGAACTAGAAATATATATAAATATATTTCGTCAATACTCAATGATGAATCAGTGCGTTTACTAGTTAGTTAAAATATTCTCGGACTGGTTACTAGCAATTTAATTAAATTTATTTATAGCTGTATGAGTTTTAGCTAGAAATAGTAATTTATTTTGCTATCCACTGTAACGCCGTAAACTTAAAGAATATAACTAACTTATCATTTAATCACTCTGCACATAAAACTAGTGAAGATATAATAGGCGATTTACCACTTAAATCACTCACAAACACAATCAATATAGTTACCTCGCACAGTACTACTAAAACTATCCTCCAACGAAACTGAGAAATTCTACTTAAATAAAAGTGATTTCTAGAACGTAGCTAGGTTGTCTAGCGAGACTGTGGATGTCTGAATGAATGAAGTCTAAAACTGCTCTGGTATAAATATATCTCTAATGAAAGGAAAATCATTACATTATCGAAACTCCAGACTCTCTCTTCCACATGTTTGCACCTAGAGGAAAATTTACTTATCTCTCTCTCATTCTGCGAATTTCTCACGCTGAAGCCGAAACAGACTCGCAAGTCGAGCGGACAGTCTCTCTTTGATCTTGCGTAATATGATTTACCAGACAGTGCAAGAGATTTTCTGCTCTCGAGAATTCACACTATTACTGCCTGCAGACTCTGGTCATAAACGAAATACACGCACGCTCGTCTTTCTTCTTCTTCTTCTTTCGTTCGCTTGAAATATATTGTCTATATCTGCAATGTTGTTTCTTGTATAAACTTCACTGTCTTTTGTAGTTCATACAGAGGTCCATATAGTTTTGCTTCCAGTGTTGTTTCTCTGGGCCAGTGGGTTTGCCTCAATATATCATATTCGGGGCAATCTTGCAGTACGTGCTCTGCTGTCTGGGGTGCCTGTACACATGGCTGAATTGCCAATCTTGAATTTTGTATACATGTGGCTGTGGAGGCGGTTGTGTCCTGTTCTGAGGCGCAGAATGACTATTTGTTCTGATCTGTTCATAGCTTGGTAGTCATCCTGCGTTGATGTTGGTGGCTTTCTGATAGATTTGATCATCTTTTTCTTCTGATGGTACGTAACTGGTACATCCGGTTGTTCGTCTGCAGCACCTTCTTTAGCCAGTCCGTCTGCTCTCTCGTTTCCTGGTATTCCACAATGAGACGGTATCCACTGCATGGCGACCCTGCGCTGGTTGCACAGTTCAGAAAGTAGGGCTTGTATACCTGGCAATTTTCTGGACTGAAGTGCTTGGAGTGCTGATCTTGCATCTGTCAGGAATACTACAGGCTGTGGACCGAGATTGGTGTTCAGTAGTTTCTCAGTTGCCACCTTGATTGCCTGGACTTCTGCATCATAGTTGTTACAGAATTTCCCCGTTGGTACTCTGACCGTATCCCTAGTGTTGTTTGGGTATTCTATGTACACTCCTGCTCCTCCATTCTTTACTGCATTCTGTGCTGACCCATCCGTGTATACTCGGACCCAGAGGTCCTGTGGGTATTCATCATCCAGGAAACTGAGAGTGACTGTCCTACGTTGCACGCTGTTCTGTTCATCCCTGTCGAATATTCCTTTCAGTCGCCCCATTGCTAGGTTTTGGAATCTGTCCTTCATTGGATGGCTCGGCATACAGAGGAACTTTTCTGCCTGTGTTAGCACTTTCGTGTCTCTGCGTTCTCTCAGTGCTTGTATCCTCCCCATTTTCTCCATCTCCACTATAGGCGTTGATTTCATTGCCCCCGTGATGACCCTAAGCGCCTGGTTTTGCACCTTATCTAGCTCTTGTAATGTGGTGTTTGATGCTGGACACCACGCAGCTGACCCATATTCCAGGTGTGGTCGTATGCCCTGCTGGTAAACTTTACTAAGTATTTTCCCGCTGGCTCCCCATGTGGTTCCACTTAGTTTTCTCAGGATGGCTAGCTTCCTCCTGGCCTTTGTTGCTGCCTTGTTGATGTGCTGCTTCCATGTCAGCCTATCATCGAATGTAACTCCGAGATAGGTGGGTTGTTTATCTTCTCTCAGGAGCTCTTCGTTTATCTTGATGACACCAGCTTTTTGTTTGGGAGAGAGGGTGAAGAGCGTAGTGCTGCACTTGTCTGTGTTGATGCTGACACACCATCTATTTGCCCATGAGGTTAAGGCATCTATAGCTCTTTGTAGCAGTTTGGTGGCCACTGTTGCATGCTCATCTGTGCACCATATTACCAGGTCATCAGCGTACATTGCCACTTTCATTCCATGTGGTAGTTCAGCAACCAGGTCGTTGATGTAGACTAGGAAAAGTGTGGGGGACAGAATCCCTCCCTGAGGGACACCATGACGCAGTAGAATTTTCTTACTCTTGAGGCCATCTAGTTGTACTCGGGCTCTTCTGTTATGCAAGTATGCTTTCACCCATTTGTACATCTTACCATTCACTCTACAATTTCTCAGTTTCTTCAGAAGCCCTTCTTTCCAAACCTTGTCAAATGCTTTCCTTAGATCTATCCATGCTGCTAGTACCAGTTTCTTATCTTGGAATGCATCCTCAATCTCTTGGGAAAGGTAAGTTGCCTGATCTTCGGTGGAATAACACTGCCTAAAGCCCGCCTGCTGTGGTACAAGAAGGTTTTCACTTTCAAGGTACCACTGTAGCCTGAGGTTGATGATACGTTCCATTGTTTTGCAGAGGCAGCTTGTAAGGCTGATTGGTCTGTAGCTGGAGGCAGTGGAACTGTCTTTTCCTGGTTTTAGGAGTGGTATCATGATTGCTTCCCTCCAGGTCTGTGGAACTCTGCCTGAGTTCCAACAGATATTGAAGATCTGCAGCAGCTTTGTTTTTGCTGCGATTCCCAAGTTCTTAATCATTTCATTGGACACTCCATCAACTCCTGGCGACTTTCTCATTTTCAATTTGGATATTGCAAGCTCCAGTTCTCTGAATGTGATTGGTGCCTCCATAACTTCAGGTATGGTTCCATCTCGTCCTGCGTGTTGTTTCTCACGAGTCTCCTGTTGCTTCTCTGGGCTAACTTCGATGTTGTTGTCTTTAGCAAAGGAGTCTGCAAAGTGATCAGCTGCCTGTTTTCCCATGAGGATGTTTCCATCTTTGTACAGAGCAATCCTTGAGTTTCTCTCTGTACCTTCATCGTTAAGTTGCTTTACCAGCTTCCACAGTTTCCTCGTATCTCTTTCAAAGTTCAAGGACTCTGTTTTCTCCTTCCAGCTTCTTCGCCTGGCCTGCAACTTGGCCCTTTGAAATTTGGCCTTAGCTTGCTGGTAGTTATTGTGGTGTTCTTGGCATGGACTGGTCTCTGCCTGCTTTCGAGATGTTTCCACGTCGTTGTGCAGCTGCTCTAGTTCACTATTCCAATATGGTTTGTAGTGCTTACGAGCCCTTCTAGGTATTGTTTCACGAGCAGCCTGTAATATGCATCTGCTGAATTCATCAACTAGCTTATTGATGTCTTTGTCTACAGTCAGATCTCTAGCCAGTATACTAGTACGGTGCTGGTACATTGTCCAGTCTGCCTTCTTGTAGTTCCACCTAGAGAGAGTGCTGCTCTCCTTGACAAGTTCATTTTCCACAATTAGGAAGACTGGCCGGTGGTCGCTGCCTCCAAGTTGTTTCCCTACAATGCGTGTGGTGTTCCACTCCAAGCTGGGTGAGTGGAATGCCAGGTCTGGTGTAGAGGTGGTGTGCCATGATCTCGAGTAGAAGGTTGGTGGGTCGATTGGCTGGTTAATCAGGATAAGCCCATGTTGTTGTTGTTTTGATGAATTGATGGGTGGAGATCGGGCACTCAACATCTGATCATTGTTGCGTCTTCTCGTTCCATCTTGTTCTACCCTGTTCAACCTGAAAGTTGGTTATAATTGGGGTATTTAGTGTCATTTTATTTACTAATTTTGTATTCAATTTAAATAACTGTTGTCTTTTGCAGTTGCTGATTTTTATTTATATTATTATTTGTCAATTTTATTTTCTCTTTTATATTGTTTCTAGATAACTATTGTCCTTTACACTTGGTTTTAATTTGTATTAGTATTTGTTCTTTTTGAGTTGTTGTCCCTTTTTTTAATATCTTGTCTTTCCTTGTCCTATGAGTAGCTATTTTTTGTTAATGCTTTGTTAGTTCTTGCTGCTTAATTTCTATTTAGTTGGATGATTTTCCTGAAGTTCTAGCCTTATATTTTTTCCTTTGTTTTATGTATATATCTTTTAAGTATTGATTGGGCATCTCTTGGGGCATCTATACTTAAAACCTTATCACCTGTTAAGTCTATATTGTGATTTCTATAGTAAATTTTTAATTCAAGCCTTTGTTGTTCATACTTTTTACAGTGGATCAGGTAGTGGTCTATGTCATTCTCTTCCTGACATTCTTGGCAGTGTGGTTCTTCTACCATGAAGTATGCTGCACCGAGTCGGAGACGCCACAGTTTTTTGTTCGATGGTATCTTTAATTCTTCTCTGACCTGGCATGTCCTTGTTGGTTCTTTCAGCAGTTTGAACGCGTGTCTGCCTTTTCTACTTTCTTTCCATGTTGTCTTCCATTCCTCGTTTACAGTTTCCTTCACTTGGCTCTTGATCTCTGACCTTCCCAGTCCTGCTTTTATATTGTTTTTACTTGTTCTTCCCTTCTTGGCATTCTGGTCTGCCAACTCGTTGCCAGCTATACCTATGTGTGCTGGAACCCACACTAGCCTCACACTACATCCTCTGTTCTCTAGTGATGTATTAATTGCTAGAATTTCTTCCTTTATGTCTGGCCGGCTACATTTACCTGAGTGTTCTAGTGCTTGTAGTGATGATAGTGAGTCTGTAAATATCGTAACAGCTTCTGGTGGGTTATCTTCGATTATTTCTAGACTTTTAAGAATTGCTACCATCTCAGCAGTGAAAATCGATGCCCCTTCCGTTATACTGTAGCTCTTTTTTATTCCCCATTGTGGTATTACAACTCCGGCACCTAGTTGCCCACTATCACCCTTGGATCCATCAGTGTAGATGGCCAGACTTTGTTTAGTTAGTTGCTCTATGAACTTTCTACTTATCATTTTGGCTTCCTTATCTTCTATGTTTTGTTTGATCTTTTCAGTAAGTGAGTAGTCTATGATTGGTGTTTTTAGTTCCCATGGTGGTATTTTGCTTCTGTATTTATTACTATTTTCAATTGTGTTTGATAGTTCTTTGAACTGCATTAGGTCTTCTATAGTTCTCCACCCTGTTGGATATCTATCTTTATTTAAGGGAACGTCCCATACACTTGGTTGGTTTTTGACAAATGCTTTATGTGCTGGGTGGGTCACTTCTTGTGCTACTTTACTCCAATAATTTAATCTCAGTTCTTTCCGTCTTAGACCAAGGGGAGGTATGCCGAGAGCTACTTCTAGAGCTTCTACTGGTGTCGATATAAATGCACCTGTAATGGTTCTCATGGCTGCATTTTGAATCCTGTCCAGTTTTGCTTTGTTAGAAGCTGCAGCTGAGTCATAGACTATGCTGGCATAATCCAGTTTCCCCCTGATGAAGGACTTGTAGAACATAAGCATTATTTTATTGCTGGCCCCCCATCCATTACCTTTTACAATCCTTAGTATATTTAGGGGTCCCCTACAGCTTTCTACCAAATTGTCTATATGTTTATTATAATTTAGTTTATCTAAAGTTATGCCCAGAAATCTAGTTGTTGAGGAGGTACATATTTTCTGTCCTTTAATGGTTATATTGATTTTGTTATTTTTTTTTTAAATTTCCTTTGCTGAAAATCATACCTACTGTTTTGTTTACATTAATTTGGAAGCCCCAACTTTTCATCCACTCTGAAACTTTGTCTATTTGATTTTGAAGTTTTTTGTAAACATGGTCCAAGTTTTTTTCCAGATCGCCAAATGGCACAGTCATCTGCAAATTGTGATACTGCATTCTTTATGTCATTAAATTCATCTGCTAAATCATTTACAGCTATAGTGAAAATTGAAGGAGAGATCACTGATCCTTGAGGAATCCCATTCTGTTGTTCATATATTTCTGACCTATCATTATTCACCTGTACAGCAAAATACCTGTCCTGTAAAAAGTTTTCTAGATACCTATAGGTTTTACCAGTAATGCCAATCTTTTTCATTTTGTAAAGAGCTCCATCTCGCCAGCATTCATCATATGCTCTAGCTACATCTAGAAAGACTGCCACTGTTTTCTCTTTCCTCTTGAATCCTAGCTTTACATCATGTTCTAATCTTACAAGCTGGTCTACTGTACTTCTGTCTGCTCTAAACCCTGACTGGTTTGGGCTATATAACTGGTTTTTTTCTAGGTAGAATTTAACTCTTTTATTCACAACAGTTTCCAGTATTTTACCTAGTTGTGATGTTAAGGAGATAGGCCTATATGAACTTACATCATGGGCTTCCTTATTGGGTTTTAGAATGGGTACTATCATAGCTACTTTCCATGCTTTTGGTATCTTTCCTAAGTTCCAGATTTTGTTATAAAGTGAAGTTATTATGTTTATAGTTCTTTTGGGTACTTTCTTAAGGATTTCATAACTAAGTATATCTTGCCCTGAGGCAGTATTAGATTTATCTTTTATTGCATTAGTTACTTCTTCCTCTGTTATATCAGCATCTAAATAGTTTGTTTCATCTATCTGGTCTGGTAGTTCTTTTAAAAACTGTATCCTAAGTCTTTCTCTTCTCTCATTTTCTTCCTGTCCAAGGCTACTTTTTGCACTGACTTTATAGAAATACTCGGCAAGGGCATTAGCTTTTTCTTTATCTGTTTCTGCTCTCTTTGGTAGTTTGATTGTTGGCATTATTGTTTTCTTATTGTTCCCTTTGATTGCCTTAAGCTTTTTCCATACTTCTCTAATTTGAGTGCTAGGTTTAAGTGACTGACAAAACTCCTTCCAGTTAGTTTCTTTGGCTTTGAATATTATTCTGTTAGATTCATTCCTAATAAGTTTATACTTATCATAGTTTTCTTCTGTTCTGTTATTTCTATATTTTTGTAAGGCCCTTTTTCTTCTCTCATGAATTTCTGCACAGCTTTTATTCCACCAGGCAACTGGTTCTTTATTCCATTGAGTTTCTCTTTTCTTCTTAATGTTATTTATTGGTTTAAGGTGTTGTGGCATATTTTTATTTGGTATATACTTTATTGCTATTTTCAGAATTTCATTGGTCAGTGTTTCTGCCCACAAGTCAGTATCATCTGATTCCATGTCTTTATATTCCATCACCTCCAGCTCTGATTGGAAAGCTTCCCAGTTTGCTTTTTTATAGTTGAAGGTAGGTTTCTCTGGTTCTGGATTTGGAATGACATTTTCATGCATGGTTATTACAATGGGCAGATGATCTGAGTTTGTGTCTTGTAACACTTCCCAATTTACATTCGCTAGGTTGTTAGTTGCTATACTTATGTCTATTGCTGAGTCTGCCCTATTAGCTTGTGGATTAATTCTTGTTGCAGATCCATCATTTAGTATTAGTAGTTCATTGTTTTCTATGAAGTCAAGTAGGCATTTTCCTGCATTATCTGCATGTTGTCCACCCCAAGCACAATGATGGGAATTAAAATCGCCTACTATGATTGTTTTGGGGCCTAGTCTGGTGCTTATGGCTAGTATTTCTTCATCTTTAATTGTGCCATCTTTAGCATATACATTTAGAATTGTTAGATTGTTTGGTTCAGCTGCTATAGTAACCTGGATACCTTCTATATTGGTTGTATTAAATACTTCCCAGTCTATGATTTTAAATTTTTCGCTAACTAATACTGCGACACCTCCTCCTCTACCTTCTTTCCTATCGTGTCTAAGTATCTTAAAGCCCTTACAACTATATTTATTATTTGGGTTTAAATGGGTCTCTTGAAGAGCATATATATCAGTATTTTCTCCAGTCTCTGATAGTAGGGGTGTAAAATTTTTTTTAATACCCCTACAATTCCACTGGATAATTCTAAATCTTTCTAAATTGAATTTTAACATCCTCTAGTGTACCTTTTATTTTGGTTAACTATCAAATTGCTCTTATTCTGCATTTCCTGTACTTGTGGACCCACTATCCATCAAGTTCTCAATAAAAACCTTATTTAAACTTATCATTTTATTCCTAACTTTTTCCACTATGTATGGTAAAAGTGCCTCAATGTGTCCTTTGATATTTTCTTCTAGGTTGACCACTTTCCTATTTTCATCCAATGCTACATTCCCTTCTCTCCCTATGTTACTCTCCTGCCTTTCACTTTCCATTCTTTTTAGTATTATTTCACTTTCTTCTTTTTGTTCAGACAGTTTGACTAGTATCATTTCATTTTCTTCTTTCAGTACAGTCAGTTTAGCTATATCCTGGGAAATTTGGTGCTGTATGGCTTTCACTTCTTGAAGCAATGCCTCTGCACTTTTCAGTGCACTTGTGTCATCCGAGGATGTAGTTGAATCATCTGACTGGTTTTTTGGTACTATTTTATTATTTTCTAACTTGTTCTTACTTTCTTTTGCCATCTGTGACTTATAAGCCCATTGTCATCCTGCCAGTTTTCAAGCTCCTCACCTCTCCTGTCCATGTGATCATAGCCCCAGCTCTGTGAGTGGCTGTTGAAGTCTCCGCATACAATCAGTCTTTCTTTTGCTGGGATTGTATCTAGTGCCAGTGGGCGGTCGCTCGGACAGTAGTAGTTGAGCAGGTGGAATTCTGAACTTTCTGTCCTGAGATGAAGCATCTGGTATTCCGCCCCCTCCATATATGTTTCAAGCTGACATGCACTGATGTTATTCCTCACGAGTGTCAGTATTCCACCTTTTCGTCTGTCTATTCGGTCAGATCGGTAGCACTGGTAGCCTCTGATTTTGAAGGCTATGTCTTTGTTGAGGTGGGTTTCTTGCAGGCAACATACATTTACCTGCTCTTCATTCAAGATATTTTCGAGCTCTAATTTTTTGCTGTAGCCGTCTTTTTTACTATTGACGCCTTCAGCATTCCAGTGCATTATTTTAAATGGTCTTTTCTTTGCTTGGCCAGTAGCTCTATTCTCATGCCTCCTGGCTCCACGGGGCAATTGAGAAGGACCCCCAGTAGTAGGGGTTGGGCCCTTCCGAGGCAGAGGGCCCGGCACTGCGCCTGCCTGGGTGTCCGTCACAGGGCGAGTGCCATAACGTTTTGCAGATATAGGCATACTTCCCATAGCGCATGTGCGTGGCATCCTGATTGCTGTGGTGCGCCTCTTGGCTGGTTGCCTCCGTCTTCAGCACCTTGACTTGCTAGGGCAGACTGTGGTCTTGCTCGACTCTAGGAGGACCTGGCCAGTCTTGGTTTTTCAGCCACTGATGGCTGTACTTGAGCCCCATCTCCACGTCAAGGAGCTGGCCTTGATGGGGGCTCGTCTTTCATCTCACATTTTACATTGTGAATAATTAACTTATAGGCGAGCAGATTAGAGAAAAGTGGTAGACGCTCGTCTTACTTCTTATCCCTGTCGAGAATGAATTAACACGATTCTGTCTCATCAAAGAACTTAGCTTAACAGCAATAAAATGCGTTGCTAAATTAGCAAGGAAAAAAACAAAGGTACAAATTGCTAACAATCTAGCGTATGCAAAAAGAAAGGTAAAAGAGCGAAAGAAAGGTAAAAGAGCGGAATTAAAGGAAAAGACAAGTGTAGAATAAAGAATAGATATCTGAAATTTATTAATCATAAATCTCTCTGCCACAATTATCACCCAGTTAATTATACATTAACTCCGCTTTCGTATTTCTCGAATATCGCGTATAAGAATTATATTTTAATCTTAACGCCTTACATAATTCTGGACTCACTGGTCCTTAAACACATATTATTACATTAGCTTTAAAAGCAGCTACATCAATGGTTATACACATTAGTTAGTGGTTCTACCACATAATTCAAAAACACTCTCATATGCCCGAAGGCTACTCTAAGACTCTTTTAGTTACTAGGCCTATTGCGTCATCCAATGTTTTACGCGTACCCTATTATTCTATTTAGTGGGGTGTTGCAGGAAGTGACCATCCGAATCAAGTTAAAACCAAAATGCTCGCAAACCATGCAACAATCCTCAACACCTCTATGGTTTCCACATTGTCGATTATCACCCTTTTTGAAAATTGGTGTTATGATGGCAATCTCCCAATCCTTTGGTATGGTCTTGTTGCACCACGCTGCCTGTAGAACCCTTAAAGTAAATGGTCGCCTGATGCTCCCATGTACTTAACCATTTCTGGTGTTATACCATCATGACCTGCTGCTTTGCTCATCTTGATTTTCTCCAGTGCTGCCTTCAGTTCTTCCATCTTTATGTCATCTTCACCATCATTGGATTTCTCTTCTGTGCTAGTGGTTATCTTTTCTGATGCTAGACCTTGCTCACCATCCAGGAGTTCTGATAAATACTCTATCCATCTTTCCATTACTTCCTTCGGGGCAGTAAGCAATTTGCCTTGCATGTCCTTTATAAATTTGAGAGGGCATTGTTTTTCCTTCCTCATGTTCTTTAGGGTTCTTCTTCTTCTTCCGTCCTTAGCCGACGACCGACAAAGCAGTCAGGGGCCAGTACGCCACGAACAGGCGTCTTAGGGCAACAAGAAATTAATTGTTGTTCCGTTACGCCTAATGGCGTTTATTGGTACAACAAAGAATTAGTTGTTGTTTCCGTAATCAGAACGGCTGGCAAGCAGGTGATCAGCCCGCTGTGCCCGAACTTGCCCTCGTCCTTCTGCCGCTATAAAACCGTCGCACAACCGAGACGTCAGTCCAGCCAGAGTCTTCTCGGGACCGAAGGTCCGCGAAAAAGAGCAAACTGGTACAGGCACAGCACCCATTTGCTGCCTCCACTGCGCTGGGAGGACCCGGCAACCGGGACCACACACAGCCTTGAGAGGACAATGATCGCCTGAAGGGAGTTCTTTAGGGTCTTATAGAACAATTTCTGGTTTTCTTGCGCATCTTTTTCTAGCTTTTCTCCAAACTCTTCCCATGACTTCTGTTTCGCTGCAAGCACCTTGTTCTTTGCTTCTGATTGTCACATATTCTCTATATTTCTCCATTTGTCCTGTTGTGTTTTTAGCTCCTAAGTATTGTTTCCATGCCATTTTCTTCTCTCTTATTTTCTCTTTCACTTCCTCTGTCCGCCAAGGTGTCCTCTTTCTCTTGTTCCCAAGTCGGACTTCACCACTTGCTTCAGCAGCAGCTGTCTTTATAATGTCCTTGAATTTAAGCCAGAGGGTTTCCAAGTCATCAGGTTGTTGTTCTGTATTGCTCACCGCTGCAGAAATAAGCCCCTGATATCTGGTCTTAATTTCTGGCTCTCTCAGCTTGTAGGTCTTAATGCTCATTTCTCCCGTTCATTTACTTAGTTTCTTGCGTGATGTTGGGCAGTTCCTAGGCTGAGCAACTCTTTCAGTTGTTCTTTTGATTGTAAGCAGGTAGTGATCACTTCCAATCTCTGGCCCCCTACAGCCTCTAGCATCCCGGACATATTTGAATGAGCTCCTCCTAACAATGGCATAGTCGATCACTAACTTCTCATTCTTTGTTGGTTCACATCTAGTGTATGCATGTATGCGCTTATGGGGGAACTTTGTGTTTGTAATGATGAGATTCTGCTCACTGCAGAATCTGAGGAGTCACTTTCCATTGTCATTGAGAGTATCTTCTCCATATCTTTCGATAACTCCACCCCACCTGGCATGGTCATTTCCAACTCTGGCATTGCAATCTCCGAGCATGATAATTTCATCTAGGCAGTCATCCACTGTCCTTTGAAGCAGCTCGAAGAATTCCTCCTTGACCTCTGCTCTCTCATCCTCATTTGGCCCATACACTATGACCAGGTTGACTATGGTTTCTCCTTCTTTTAGTTTTACAACCGTAATGCGCTGCGAGACAAATTTCCATCTGTTGATACTATCTTTTTGGTTTTTGGATGCAACCCATGCCCCCTTTAGCTCTTTCAGATGTGGGTACACCACTGTAGAGCAGCGTGTTGCCATCGAGATCCATGACTCCTTGTCCTTTTTTCTTTGTTTCCGTTATAGCCAGGATTTCTAGTTTTGCTTTCCTCATCTCTTCCACCAGCTCCTCTTCTTTCCCATTTATACTTCTTGTGTTCCAAGTTCCATAAGTCGTCGTCCGTTCCAGTTCGTCACCTTTAGAATCAGCCCGGTTTTCTCTCTTGTAGTTCTCATAATCATGATTAGTAATTAACAAATGAAAATACTAAACAAGATTGAAATGTCTGTGCAAAAAAGCTAACTACAGGAACACAGCAAAGCAAAAGTATGGCCTGATGTAAAAGTGTGTCCAGCAGTTAACCGACGTCGTTTCTGAAACGATGACCACATAAAAGAAAGTGAAACCAAGGGTAGTAGAGGCGAATAGAAAAAAAAGGAAAACTGGAGAAGAAAAATGTGATATCAGAAATGGGTGCCAAAACAAAGACAAAAGAGAACTTTCTTTGTCATACTTCCTTCTGTGATAATGCTACATAATTTCTTCATATACAATACTGCTGTCTGAGCCATAGTTGATATCCAAGCCCAAAGATTGGTGAGAAGTTTAGTTGAGATAATCATCAATGTTATCATAACCCTTTTTTCTCCCTGCAGAGCATGGACCTTCAGTCAGTTCACTCCAGGCTCTCCAGTCTTGTGCAATCTGCCAGAGTTCTTTCCCTGTTTTTATTCTTTTTTAAATCTGTTTCAGATTCTCTTCTCCATGTGTTTTTGGATCACCCTTGATTTGTTTTTACCATGAGGGTTCCAGAAAAAAGGACTTCCATCTGATGCCCTCAGTTAGTTTCCTTTGTGTCCTATTCAGTGCCGACTTCTTTTACTCACCTCTTGTTCTGTTTGTATCTCTCTGGTTTTTTCTACAGATATAGGTGGTCTTGTTATACAATTTTAATCCTTTTGACCTGTGCAGATCACCTTCTGTTAAAGTCTGTAATCTCTTGACTGTCGTGTTTTGTTGTTCTCAATATTCTATGTGACCATTGATTATAATGTATGAAAAGAACAGAGTACAATGAAAGCAGACAAGAAATAGGCAACACATTTACAAGGTATAGGCTGGGAATTCCCCTTGAACATCGCATTAGACCTGTGCTATAAGGAAATTCAGTTCTTAACTCCCTGTAGATCAGTGCTTGAAAAAATTCAATACAGAAAGGGTCAGCTAAGTACTGTTGTTCCATATGTCATCAGATGAGATGGTTAGGCAATTGTGACATCCATCTGTGGTCAGGAACATCAAACAAGAAATGCTTGGACATAGTGATTCAGGTCCGTAAAGAGGTGGAGTATTACAGATTCTAAAATGCTGTAGCACAGGCGCAACTAACCCATTGGAAAATCTGATACTGATAATAATGACATATGGCATATCAGGTCAGTGTACGTCCTGTTGACTGCTGAAAACATGAAGTGGGGTTAAACTTGAGGATGCTGAGTATCTTATTTGCAAGGAGAGGATGACACTGGAACTTATGCTTTTATCATGTATGATGTTGCAAGAGCAAGAACAATGCCCATAACAATTTGTGAAGGATAAAATTATGGTTGCAGGTCAACAAGCAGATTAAATGCTTATTCATTTTTTAGAAAATCTGTACCTGTTCTAGAGGTACTTCTTAAAATTCCTTATCAGTGTAATTCCTTTCAGCTTTATTTCTTGTAAGTACTTTGCAGGCCGCAGGTGACCTTTGTCTTTACTGACTGTGTGTGGTGCACCACTCTGAGTGGGGACCTCCCAGTACCAAAGACTGCTGTGCCCGTCACAGATTTTGCTCCTTTCCTCAGACCTACGGGTCCTGAGAGTTCCTCTATAAATGCCTTTGTGCAGATGAGGAAGGACATCCCTCGAAACCTTCGGGTATATGAGGCTCTGTCCATTTTGGCTGGAATGACGTCTCGATGGTTCGGAGGTTATATAGCGAATATGAGTACACATGAGGGCAAGTTCGGGCACAATGGGCTAATCACCTGTTTGCCAAGTCACTCCGATTACATGTCCCACCCATGGGCCTTGTGCACCTGGGTCCCCTCTACACCTCGTTTCACGGGGTAGAAGAGGTTTCGATTATGATGAGATGAAGTACTTTGCACAATTTTATTATTATAAAGTCTACTAAACATGGCATTGTTTAGAAATTCCTGCTAGAAAGAAATATGAAAGAAAACAGGAGGAAAGAAGGAAAGGAAATAGGTTACAGTTCGACACCACAGGAATAAAAGCAGCTCAACTTTGACAGTTGTTGTAGAAGTGAATAGAGCAGGTATGATGATCAAGGTTGTCAGTTTCCAGAAGTGATAAGAAACCTGACATAGTACTTTATTTAAAATATGTTTTTTCTTATTTCGCAGCCATAGCTCTTTCTATATTTTGAGCCAAATTAATAGTGCAATGATATGTTAACAAATTCCATAACTCATGTTTAAGGGTAAGTCGAGGTTGTTCATGTTTTAATTTATATCGCCGCTCCACAATTGTAACAGTCTTCAAGCAGATATTGTTAAAACTATATACTTCCTGTCTGCAAAACATATGATTCATCTCAAAGGAGACACTTGATTCAGTGTTTATTTCATTGTTTTTGAAGTATTTTCTGAGTGGTCGAACATTTGAAAATCTTAATCTTCTTGTATGTTAGTGTAGACTCATTTCTGCTCAATGCGTAGTTTGCAGAATCTGTTATCAGATTTGACTGTTATTGCTATATGTCCATTCATTCTTGACAGCTCATCAGCATTGGCATATTTTCTTCAAGGTCAATATTTCATATTTGACTTGTAGCACATAGGCATAGCTGCCCAGATTTCAAGGCATTTCGTTGATAAAACGTATAGTTTGTAATGCAGTGAAAATACAGCAAGGAGAGGGCTTGTGATCTGTTTGCAACTCTAATGGTCATGTCAGTTCACATAGAACTATGGATATTAGAAGAAAATATAAAAACATCAACAAACCAGAAAGATGTAGGAAGCCTTACAAAACCTAGGTAAATGGGCACAAGAGTGGCTACTCAAAATAAACAAGAATAAAACAACATACACAGTTTTAACATTCTCAAACAAGGAATGAAATGTCATACTCAAAGTAAATGGACATGGGCTGCCAGAAGATAAGGGTTCCACATACCTTGGAATTACTGACTAATATGACTAAACAACTTGATAATCTGGCTCTTCTGTCCCATAACCATCAGATGCAAGATAAAATGAAAAAACTCAATGAGAGGTCACAACAAGTGGGTCTGAAAATACACAGGGAAAAGACAAGGATAATGAGAATAAATGCAAGAAATGATAACAATATTAAACTTGAGGAAACACCACTACAAGATGTAGCATCTTACACATATCTCAGCAGCAATATAGACACAGTTGTAAGAGTACAAAAGCAAGAGCTTTCGTTGCAGTGTGAAACATATGGAGATCAAGAGAAATCAAGTCCAACACAAAAATAAGAATCTTCAACTCAAATGTTAAATCAGTCCTATTGTATGGCTCTGAAACATGGAGAACAACAAAAACAACAACAAAATAGTTACAGACATTCATAAATGGGTGCTTGCATATAACAGAAGGATTGAAATGGTATGACAAAGTCACCAATGTGGAACTGATGACAGGAACTGACAAGTGCCAGTGGAACAAGAGATGAGATGAGATTGATAGGCTACACATTGAAGAAACCTGTTGTTCGCATTACAAGAGAAAGAGAGGCAGAGGTAGACCAAAAATCACATGGAGAAGAGAACTGGAGTGAAAAGGATGAGGAAAACATGGAAGGAATATGAGCTTATGGCATGTGACAGGAGGACTACATGTGTTTGTTGGGTAGCTAAAGGATATTGATTGATGAAAAAATAAATTGATTATTGCCAGCTAAAAGTTAAACATCAAGGGACTGTGAAGGACAAACTAGCAAGAACTGCTTGGGGTTCAGACCATCAAATACTGAAACTTTATTTACAGGAAAGGTTAAACCGGCACTGGAATATGGAATCCCAGTCTGGGCAACTGCTTCAAATCCCATCTGTGAAAGAAAACCCAGAATACAAATTCAGGCTGACAGAGTCATTACTGGAGCAGTCAGATAAACCCCAATAAATGAAATGAACAAGATAACAGACCTACAATCCATGAATGGCAGAAAAGACTACAGAGTCCTTACATTTTCCAAGATTTGACCATGCCCATTGCACATTGTGGGCATTTTGCTGTTATTTTAGATCTAGCCAGAAAGCTGTCTGGAGAAATTCTAAATAAATTACTGAATTGAGATCATAGTTAGAATGTTCTGAATTTACTTATGATGAATGCAGGTACGAAATTGGGGCTAATAATTGAGTTCGAAGCATCCCTTCAGTTATGTGTTTATCGATATGTGTGTCTCATTGTCACTATATTATAAGTCATGCATGACCTGTTAAATTTTGTGCCCAAAATATAATAAAAAGTTATTTCTTGAGAAATTCAAGAATAAATGTGTTTGTGCATTATTAGAATATTTGCATGTTTGCCATTTTTGACTTTCTTTTTTGAATAATCTATACATACTATATGCGGCCGGCGTGATGCTGACCACATCACCCCTAGTGTGCCATTGGTCAAGAAAATATGGGCCTAACACCGTATGCCCAATATGCCTCAATGGGCGTGTAATGGGATCCTTTACCTTTTATACATACTATATAATAATGTAATTTGGGAAGTTTAATTTTTCCATCACTTTTTGTAGAGCCTTCCTTTTATGCTTCAGTACTAATAATTTTGTTTTACAGAAAATATTGATATTTTAGCATCATAGTACTCTGCATACATTTGCCTCCATTGCCCTGTGTAGTTCCCTGGGGTCACTAGGGGGATAAAGAAAGAATAGGATTTACTGCTCCCTGAGACATGTCGTAACAAGTGACTAATATGAGGTTGTGCAAAGGGCTGGTGACCTCATCATGTCAAAAAGACTGCTGCAGAAACTAGTGTTGCTAAAGCACATGAATGATTTTGTACTGGCTTCCTACAGTGGGTCCAGCTGCAGTGGTGGGTTCATGCACCAGTGGTGGGTTCATGCACCAGTGGTGGGTTCATGCTCCATAGGGAGTGAAAAAGGAAATAGATGAAATGGCTTTGACTCCATTGTTTACATTTATTTTCATGTGTGGCGGTATAAACATTTCTATTTTTGAATGACTTTGACTCTGGTTACATTTATTTTCATGTATGACAGTATAAACATTTCTATTTTTGAATGACTTTGACTCCATTGTTTACATTTATTTTCATGTATGACAGTATAAACATTTCTATTTTTGAATGACTTTGACTCCATTGTTTACATTTATTTTCATGTATGACAGTATAAACATTTCTATTTTTGAATGACTTTGACTCCATTGTTTACATTTATTTTCATGTATGACAGTATACACATTTCTATTTTTGAATGACTTTGACTCTGTTTACATTTATTTTCATGTATGACAGTATAAACATTTCTATTTTTGAATGACTTTGACTCCATTGTTTACATTTATTTTCATGTATGACAGTATAAACATTTCTATTTTTGAACATCACAGACATCGGTTTATTAAAGACCACCATTATTGCAGGCATTTCTACTCCTCTCAAATCCACTTTTGGTAATGGAAGTACCAGACAGCTTATGTACTGATATTTTTTATTGAGGATTATGTGATCCTTTGTTGGATGAAACATGTATTAATGGATTAAAACCTTGACATCTCCAGACATTCCCAATTGGAGAAGCAAGATGTGACATTTTGAAGAACTTGCAGAAAAAATGTCCCCAGGACATCTCAGCTCCCAAATCTGACATCAAAGTTAACAGAGTAAGTTGAGTGTGAATAATTGGTATCAGTTAATTCTGTGACTACAGACAAAAATGAAACAGGCCAGGCTGTAATTAAGTTGTCATTTTATTCTGTGCTAAGTGAAATCGGTCAGGCTGTAATTAAATGAGGCCAGTGCATTCTGTGATTAAGTAAATAAGTCAGTGATTAAATGAGGTTACTTTAATCTTTACTAAGTATTGTACATCAGGCTGTGATTAAATTCTATGCTTCCATCCTGTGAAATAAGTCACAATTTAACCATATGAGGTCAGTTCGTTCTATACTGATTGAAATAAATAACACTGTTTAAATTACATCAGTTAACATTGTGATAGCTGAAATAATTTGTTGTCTGTGATTGAATGAATTAAGCTATGATTAAGTGAGGTAGCTTCCTGCTAATAGAAAGTGATTTATTGAATTATGCCGGGGGATCAGCAAATTTTTATTCAGAGACAGGCAGGAATGTAATTATTTTAAAGTCTCGCGGGCAAAGGGGACATGGTAAAATCAAGGATATTTACAGGATCAGAAAATAACATCAGCACAAATTAATCTTTTTATCAGAATATGTTTAGAATATCATTATACAGTGCGATCTTTTTGGGGAATTAGTAAGTGTAATAGAATTCATTTTTATTTAAACAAAATTATCCTAATTGTCTACAGAGTTACAAAAAAAAACAATGTTTTGCTGCATGCTTGGTAAGACACTGTGATTCTATATTTTTGGTCTTCAACACTGGATCTGGGATCTTTTACTATGGACTGCAGACTGAAATTAGTAAGGTTTCTATAAAAATAAAGCTGTGCTCATTTTGGACATAAATGTTTGGATTCTTTTTTTTTTTTTTTTTGGTGTACATTGTTTGAATTAATAACAGCGTATGTCTGCTGCTGTGGGCGTAACAAATTCAGTCAGCTTTGTTACTTTAACTTGTCTTATTAAGTTGTTTTATTTAATGACAGGATGATGCATGGACAAGTGGTGGACTAAAAACACCACCTGTACAGGTCAAGCCCCAGGAGCTGGAGTATAAAATTAGGCCTAGTAAGTTGGAGGTCGAAGGGAGTGTATGAATGAAATGATTTATAGCATAAAAATATTGTAAGTTACTGTACATACATTTTGAATGCATGTAATCATAAAGTGTTAACTTTTTGGCACATAGGCACTCATTTTTTCTTCTGCTTGTTTACTCCTTTTGGGGTATGAAGCCTGCTGCTGCAGCATTTCCCCTTGCAGGAAGCCTGCATCAAGCTTTCATGTGCTTTTAGAGCAGTGTTTTCTGTAGCAATGTGTTTTACGTGACGAGCTTATCAGCCCCACGCACAACCTCATTATTTACTTGCCTCTTATGACATGCCAGAGAGAGCACTAGTTCTATTCTTGTCTTCTGCACAGATCTCTGGGAACTACAATGGGGCAGGCACTCATTTGGTATTACAAAAACGTCGGTAGAACACACAAAATAACTACATTGTGAAGTTCTGTCTGAGTTTAGAGTATTTTTAAAAAAATTCAGATCTTTTTAAAAATGTTTGAGATAAAAAGTTTTATTTTATTGTAGTATTTTCTAAACAAACCTTTGCTTTTGTCTGTTGTGACAACGAAGACACTGTTGGTTTCACAGTTTCATTGTGATCTGTGTGTTACTGGGGCCCGAAAGGGGAGCAAAGAATAGTAACACTACCTTACCATGCATGTCTTAAAAAGTGACTAAAGAGGGTTGGGCATGGGGCTGGTTACCCCATCCCGTAAAAAACTTTTTACCACAAAAACTTCAAAAAAAAAAAAAAAAATAGATCTGTGGTATTATAGCATAAGTATCTGTTTGAACATTTAAGAATAAGGTTATAACCAATACGATTGTTTGTATTACAGTTAGGATAATTATCATTTCAACAAATTTGCTTAAAACATAAATAAATTGCTCTTTGACATTAAAAATAAAAAAAAAGGTGAAACTAGTCCCATAGCAGATACTGTCATAAGGAAGTGAAGTGTTAGAGACTTCACCATACTAGGTCCAGCTTCGAGACCAGTTCCCTTCCTCATTGCATTTGCCTTCCCTAACTCAGTAGCTGAGTCAGGTACCCATTTACAGCTGGCTAGACTGGAGCATGATGTCCTGTGTTTTGAACCTGATATCTTTGCTGTGAGAGGCCAGCGCTGTAACCACTCTGCCAATCGGACGTTCCTTTGAAAATAACCACTATCTAAAACCCAGTAATGTAGAACAGATGCAGAAAAACTGAACTAATCAGCTGTAATAAACGTGATTTGAAGATAAATATCAGGAAACTGGTTAGAGGATTAGAAAATAAATAGAGTGTTTGGAAAAAATAAGCAGTGAAAGACAATTACAAAATAAATAGATACAGAAAATGAAAGCAATAAAAGGAATAATAAGAAGTAAATCAATGCACTGAAATAAAGTCAGATAATAAACTTACAAATACTTGTATGTAACAGCAAGTTATAAATATTGTATATTTTCATTATGAATACTAATGATAAATAAATAATACATAGCTATATCAATTAATGCCTGTAATTACACTAATTATTTAAATTAAAATGTAGTATACCTTTATCTGGCCCCGCGTAGTTCCCCAGGGGTGGGGGGGGGTATCTCTGAAGAGACAGAAAGAATAAAACTAGTGCACCCTATGGGTACAAGAACATGAGAATGCTTCATGCAGGCTTCCTGCAAGGGCACCAGCTTAAGTGGTGGCTCCATGCTCCATAAGGAGTGCAGAGGAAAATGATGATGATGATGTCTTTATCTTATTTGAAGTTTGTAGTGACTGATTTTCTTGTGATATGGAAGTTTGTAGTGACTGATCTTCTTGTGGTATGGAAGTTTGTAGTGACTAATTTTCTTGTGATATGGAAGTTTGTAGTGACTGATTTTCTTGTGATATGGAAGTTTGTAGTGACTGATCTTCTTGTGGTATGGAAGTTTGTAGTGACTAATTTTCTTGTGATATGGAAGTTTGTAGTGACTAATTTTCTTGTGATATGGAAGTTTGTAGTGACTAATTTTCTTGTGATATGGAAGTTTGTAGTGACTAATCTTCTTGTGGTATGGAAGTTTGTAGTGACTGATTTTCTTGTGATATAGTGACTGATCTTCTTGTGATATGGAAGTTTGTAGTGACTAATTTTCTTGTGATATGGAAGTTTGTAGTGACTGATTTTCTTGTGGTATGGAAGTTTGTAGTGACTGATTTTCTTGTGGTATGGAAGTTTGTAGTGACTAATTTTCTTGTGATATGGAAGTTTGTAGTGACTAATTTTCATGTGATACAGAAGTTTGTAGTGACTAATTTTCTTGTGATACGGAAGTTTGTAGTGACTGATTTTCCTGTGATATGGAAGTTTCTTCAGTTTGTGAGCACAAGAATTTCTGACATAATACAAGAAGGGAATGAACAGTGTGACCAAACCCACTAGAAATTTTTAGAATACCTATTTGCTTATTAAAAGAGCATCCAATTGATAGAGTGGTTAGAGCACTAGTCTGTTGCGTCAGAGGTGCTGGGTTCGATTCACAGTATTGACACGCTTCAGTCTACCCAGATGTAAATGGGTACTTGAATTTGCTCTTGAGTTAGGTAAGGAAAAGGCAGTGAGGAAGGGAATCTCTCGATGCTGGACCTAGTATTGTGAAGTCTGTAACACTCCCCTGCAGCAATATCTTCTACAGGACTACCTATCTATAAAAAGAATTCTGGATGGTTGCATATGTCAGTGTCTTGTGCCTTAGTCATAGTTGCATGTGTCAGTGTCTTGTGCCTTAGTCATAGTTGCATGTGTCAGTGTCTTGTGCCTTAGTCATAGTTGCATGTGTCAGTGTCTTGTGCCTTAGTCATAGTTGCATGTGTCAGTGTCTTGTGCCTTAGTCATAGTTGCATGTGTCAGTGTCTTGTGCCTTAGTCATAGTTGCATGTGTCAGTGTCTTGTGCCTTAGTCATAGTTGCATGTGTCAGTGTCTTGTGCCTTAGTCATAGTTGCATGTGTCAGTGTCTTGTGCCTTAGTCATAGTTGCATTTTCAATGTTTACAAGATATTTTGGTTAGTCAATTATCAGCATAGTGCACACAAAAATAATTATCTAAAGAAAGTAATGATCTTATTCATATGCATTTCACACATATTTATTCAACATTTGGTCTAGTTTATTCAGGTTCTGTTTTCATGTTGTGCTTTCTTACTACTACTGCATAACACATTAATGATGGTGAATAGAAAATACATCAGAATTAATCACTTTGGAAATTTACAAGAGTGCACAAATTATAGAGGAATAATGTTACTTTCAGTGCCAGGAAAAATATTAAACAGGATTATCCTTGAAAGATTAAAAGAGTCCATAGACAAGAAACTGAGAGATGAACAAGCAGGTTTTCGACAAAACAGATCCTGTACAGACCAGATAGCCACTTTGAGAATAATAGTTGAACAAAGTCTGGAATGGAATTCACCACTATACATCAGATTTGTGGACTACGTAAAGGCATTTGACAGTGTAGACAGAGAATCACTTTGGAAATTGATGAGGCATTATGGAGTTCCCCTGAAGATCATTAATATAGAAAACATATGAAGACATGACATGCAGACTTCTTCATGAAGGACAGCTTACAGAACCGTTTAGGATAAGAACAGGAGTGCGACAGGGATGCCTCTTGTCTCCATTTCTTTTCTTACTAGCAATAGACTGGGTTACGAGAACATCGACAACACACAACAGAAATGGAATCCAGTGGACTCTGACTAAGCAGTTGGATGATCTGGATTTTGCTGATGACTTAGCTCTTCTGTCCCATAACTGTAATCAGATGCAGGACAAATTGAAAACACTCGATGAGAGGTCACAGCAATTGGGCCTGAAAATACACAGGGAAAAGACAAAGATAATGAGAATAAATGCAGGTAATGATAACAGGGTTGAACTTGAAGAAGCACCAATACAAGATGTAGAATCGTACACATATCTTGGCAGCAATATAGACAAAGTTGGAGGGACAGACAGTGATATCAAAATAAGAATACAAAAAAGCAAGAGGAGCTTTCATTGCATTGGGAAATATATGGAGATCAAGAGAAATCGGATCCAACACGAAAATAAGAATCTTCAACTCAAATGTGAAGTCAGTCCTATTGTATGGCTCTGAGACATGGAGAACAACAAAGACAACTACCAAAAGGCTACAGACTTTCATAAATGGGTGCTTGCGTAGAATTCTTCTTCTTCTTCCGTCCTTAGCCACCGACCGTCAAAGCAGTCAGTGGCCATTACGCCTAGTGGCGTCTTAGGGCAACAGCAGATAGGTTTTCTTTGCCATTGTTTCCCATCACGCCTATTGGCGTCTTTAGGGCAACGGCAAATCAATCCATTTGCTGTTGTTTCCATAATCGAAGTAACTGGCAAACGGGTGATCAGCCCGTTGGTCTTGCGTAGAATAGAGGGATTAAAATGGTATGACAAGGTTACCAACGTGGAACTGATGACAAGAACTAGACAAGTGCCAGTGGAACAAGAGATGAGAAGAAGACGATGGTGATGGATAGGACACACACTGAGGAAACCTGTTGATAGCATTACAAGGCAGTCCTTGTTCTGGAACCCCCAGGGCAAGAGAAGCAGAGGTAGACCAAGAAGCACATGGAGAAGAGAGCTGGAAACAGGTGAAAATGATGAGGAAAATGTGGAAAGAACTTGAGATGATGGCACGTGACAGGAGGACTTGGCATGTGTTTGTTGAAGGCCTATGCTCCTTTGGGAGTGGAGGGTTATGAATGAATGAATTGTGTTATGATAACTTATATTATAATGTGAATGCGATGCAGGTTTTTATTTAGACGTATTTATTACAGTCGCTATGCCATTGTTTCTTTGCTTTTTCATTAAACAAAACAGAAAAATGTCCTTCTCATTTTATGCTTGTAGGCTGTGTTGCACGTTTGTTTCTGTAAAGTTTTCATACATCCTGTTCCTGACAAAAACCTTGTATTTTGTAATCTGGGTTGTTTTTTTTTTCTTTTATGAGACTTTCCTCTATGATCTCATTTACGTTAAGCTCACACCCTTGATTAATCACAGCCTGTAAGATCATGTAATATATTTGGTATTGAAAGACATAACATGGTAGAAGTATACATGTTTGCATGTCAGTAACCATAACTAAATTCCTACAGACACACAGAAACATTGACACATATTATCCATACGCTTTCATGTCAATTCACATATACCTGACTTGTGGTATTAACTCTGTAAGGATGTGGTTGTCTTCCCATGTTTGATGCAAGTAATTTTCTGTCCAGGATTACTGGAATTAGGCATCAAACCTCAGACTCTGTCAGCAAATGTTGAAGGATATGAATGCTGATTGTTCCTGTAGCGTGCTGGTTGTGAACTCACATGTCTTCCTGTAGCGTGTGGATTGTACACACGCTTGACCCATCCTCTTATGCATCAATTTCTGCTAGTTTTATGCTTGATGCCACATTCCAGCAATTTTGTGTATGTTAATTAGCAGGTTGTAAGTCTTATTTAGCTTACATACGTTATAAATATCTACACATTTCAAAGTCCCATTATTTGAACTAACTTTCAGATGAACCAATCAGTTTCAAGCTGAAATTTAAACAAGAAGAAAACTACCCTGTAGACCTTTACTTTCTGTTGGATCTTAGCTATGGAATGGTTCGACAGAAAGAAGCTCAGCAACGACTTATTGAATTGGGGCGGGAAATTCGTAAGTAATGAAAAAGTCATAAGTGTCTGTTGTTTGTGCACGAACAAAAATACCTAGAAATACTATGACCTTGCTGTACTGTACATTTCTTTGTTATCGGGATTAGCAGTTTTATAGACAAATCAGTTAAATGCTGTAGAGTATGGGAGCCAAGTTTAGTTATATGCTGAGCTGTTCAAAAATCAGAAATCTTCAACTCAAATGTCAAGTCAGCCCTATTGTATGGCTCAGAGACATGGAGAACAACAAAAACAACAACCAAAAAGCTACATACTTTCATTAATAGGTATGCATGCATAGAATAAAAGGATTGAAGTGATATGACAAGATCACTAGTGTGTAATTGATGACAAAAACCAGACGAGTGTCAATGGAACAAGAGATAAGAAGAAGATGCTGGAAATGAATAGGACACACATTGAGGAAACATGTTGATATCATTACCAGGCAGTCTGTGTTCTGGAATGCCCAGGGTAAGAGATGTAGAGGGAGACCTAGGAACACATGGAGAAGAGAACTGGAGACTGTCCATCTCCATGAAGGGGATGAAGAAGACATGCAACTGGAAAGATTGTTGAAGGCCTATGCTCCTTGGGTAGCTGAAGGGTGATGATGATGTTGACCTGTTCTATTAATATATACTGTTCAAAAAAAGAAACGCATAGCTATCCGAGGGCGCGTTTTTATGAGTTTGTAAGTAAAATTTGGTGCTAGGGTATATAAAAACCAGCCTCAAATGTTCTTTACAGTGTCAAATGCACGTGTTGACCTGAATTGCGTTCGTTTTTGTAATCGTTACAATGCAGTGGTCAATAGTGTTTATGACGCAATTTTTGACCACAGCTCATGTTGCACGCACGTGAAAGCAACAAAGTTTGGGGTGAACACTATTCACTGACTACGCAACTGAAACCCTATAAAAGGATAACGCTACACACAAAAAATTCAGTTCATTTTCAAGCAGACATTTATGGCGTCTCTATCGATAAATTTAAGGAACATTGCTATTGGCCGACTGCATGCAGGCGAAAGTCAAAGTCATTTGCCAGGCATCTAAACGTGCATCAGAGTACCATCAGTCGACTTTGGCACCGGTTCCAAGCCACTGGCTCAGTTGAAGCCCGGCATCGCAGTGGACGACCCAGAGTGACAGCAGCAGCGGAGGATCGCTTTATTTGGCTTCGTCACCTCAGAGACAGGTTTACAACAGCTTCCTTAACTGCCCAGTCATTGCCTGCAGGACGTCATGTGTCTGATCAAACTGTCCGGAATAGACTGCATGACGCTGGACTTTGGGCACAACGACCTCACCGAGGACCTGTCCTTACGCGCCGCCATCGCCAAAATCAACTTCTTTGGGCCAACCAGCATCGTCCCTGGGCAGCTGGCAATCAATGGAGACGTGTCTGGTTTAGTGACGAATCTTTCTTTTTGTTGCAGCGTCATGATAGACGGCGTAGGGTCTACCGTCGGCGAAATGAACGTTTTGCCCAAAATTGCGTTGATGAAGCTCCGCCGCATGGTGGTGAAGGTGCAATGGTGTGGGGAATGATCAGTTACAACGGAAGGAGTCAATTGGTGCACATTGAAGGAGGCTTGAATGCGCAACGATACGTCAATGAAATTCTTCGACCCGATGTCCTTCCACTTTTGGCTACCCAAAGGTCTGTGTTTCAACAGGACAACGCCAGACCCCATTGTGCACGGTTGACCACGCAGTTCCTGACTGCCAACAACATTCTCACCCTTCCCTAGCCATCCCTGTCTCCAGACATGAGTCCGATTGAGCACCTGTGGGATGAGCTGCATAGACGTGTTTGTCGCCAAGACGTTGCTCCAGCCAATCATCGTGATCTGTTCCAGGCACTCCAGGAAGAGTGGGCAGCCATCCCACAGGCCCACATCAGACGTCTGATCGCATCCATGCCCAGGAGATGCCAGTCGCTGATCGATGCAAGAGGAGGCCACACACCATACTAACAGGAAAGCCCGTACGCCAAAAAACTCTCATGACCCAGATGCAAAACAACTGTCAATTGATTGGTTGAACCCTAAGGTATACTTGTGTGCAATTTGAACAATTAACTCATTAAATTTAAAAAGTTATTGAATGTCAAAATTATGGCTATGCGTGTGCCTTCAGTAGCTATGCGTTTCTTATTTTTGTACAGTATATTAATTTTCATGGGTTGCATTAAAATTTTGTTCAGGACAGATTTCGTATTCTCTTGCTTTTTGCCTTCATCCTGGACATGCTTACTTTTCGTGGACTATGTAGATAATTTGTCTTATATTTAAAATTGTCGTCAAGGCTCTGATTAAAAGTATGTTTAACAATTCGTACTTGTCTAGCAAGACTTATTAAAATACCTATTTTAACAATAAAATACACATTTTTGAATTCTGTCTCAGCTGGGAGCATGTTGAACATCACAAATAACTTCAGACTTGGCTTTGGAACATTTGTAGATAAAGTTCTGATGCCTTATACGGCATGGACAGATGTCATGTGAGTGGTGTTTTGTTCTGTTGTCAAACATAATTTGAGAAACTGCCAAGTTAAAGGTGAAATAAAAATTATCATTATCACCATCATTGCCAGTCATCTCCCCAAGGAGCTTAGGCCTTCAGCAACTACCTATCAAGCCCTCATGTCCTGTGCCATCAGCTCAAAGTCTGTCCATGCCTTCCTCATCTCTTTCATTTCTGTCTCCATGTTTCTTCTCTATATGTTTTTTGGTCTCCCTCTTCCTCTTCTCTTACCTAGGTGTTCCAGTGCAAGGACTGCCTTGTAATGCTGTCAACAGGTTTCCTCAATGTGTGTCCTTTCCAGCACCAGTCTTGTTTTTCATCTCTTGTTCCACTGGTCCTTGTCATCAGCTCCACATTGGTGACCTTGTCATCAGCTCCACATTGGTGACCTTGTCTTCAGCTCCACATTGGTGATCTTGTCATCAGCTCCACATTGGTGATCTTGTTGTACCATTTCAGTGCTTCTTTTCATGTCCAGTTGTGTTCTACTTTCATGGATCCCTGATTAATGAGACTCTGATGCTTCTTGCTATTTCTGCGTGTAGTAAGTGGGTATTTTACGATAAAGATGCATGTGTGTGAAAGCATTCTGCTGACACAATTAAAAAAACATATCTGCTGACACAATTAAATAAAACAGATTTCTGCTGACATAATTAAAAAAAGACAGATTTCTGCTGACACAGTTAAAGTACAGATTCGTCTTAGAAGTTCCAGCATCTACCGAGTGGCATTATCATCAGAGAAGTACACCCTCTGCCTGTGTTGCAGTTAGACAGCTAGATGGGCCTTTGTATAGCTGTCATTAACAGGGAGGATTGATGTGCTTATATACCTTTATGTTTGGTATTGGATTCCGTCTCTATCTTTAGCAAGTGAAAACTATTACATGGTCACCTTCTGGTTATAGACAGTGCACTATAGCTAAGAAGGAATTTAAAAGAAAAATAAAACCTTGGTAGAGCACAACTAAACCTACTTTTGAAGAAGTATTCACATAATTGTTGTCATTTGACAGGTTACAGAACAGATGTCCTTTAAATAAAGAGTGCCGACCTCCTCATGACTTCAAAAACCATGTTAATCTTGGAGATGATGCTCCTAACTTTGCTGTAAGATTTTGTCCTTTATTTGTCAGCTTATTTAGCATTAAGAAACATTGGATATAAAAACTTTTTATTGTTTTGCTGGCAAATTGTTTTAACACTTGTTTTATCATTGTTGCAGACTTTCTTTTATGGGCTAAATTCGTATGATATAGTGTTCTTCTTCTGCCTTTCGCTGACTATTATCTTCTGCTGCAAAAGTGTGTTCATTTTGAGTTTCATATTAGTGTGAGCGTTTAGTCAATAAACTTCATTTCGTATTTGATATTCCGTTCTAGTATTTCTTTGAATTCTCATTAGTATGGCAGAGTTTTACACATTGACCAACACGTTGAAGGTTAACGGTCAATTCAACACAACAGTCTGAACCATAACTTTATAAACTTCTTCACAGGATAAGTCTCGTGTGGACGACTTCACATATATTTTAATAGCTCCAATATATACAGCATGAGTTAATTAACATATTTTCCACATTGAAAGAAACTGGATACATCACAGTTCGTAGTGTATAATGCACAAGACATTGTGCGTTCATTTTAACCGTCATAATAATTGTTCATTATCCTTATCCAAATACTTGGCACATTACCATATTTAAGCAGCGTCTATGCATCTTTGCTAATTTTTCCATTATTGCTTAGGATCAATGCCTAACATTCACATCAGAACTTTGTCTGTATAATATTCTCAATTTGGCCTCACTAGCCAGGCTACACTAACCATGTCGCTTTCATTAGCATTATACATTAACTTCGCGTTCGTAATTCCCGAATATCGCGTATATAAATCCTTGCGTTTTATCCCTAATGCTTTAGACCATTATGGACTCACCAGTCCTTATACACATATTATTATATCAGCTTTAGAAGCCCACACATCGAAGGTTATATACATTGGCTAGTGGCTCTATCACATAATTCTAAAACACTGCCATATGCCCGAAGGCAACACTAAGACTCTTCTTGTTACTAGGCTTCATGCGTCATCCAACGCTCTACACGTACCCATTGAAGTCTAACTAGTTGAGGCGTTGCAGGGTGCAACCATCCAAATCAAGATAAAATCAAAATGCTCACAAACCATGCAACAATCCTCAACAATCATCCAATTTTTGCCATTTTTCTATCAAACAGGAACTGTGAATCTTTGTGCATGTATTATTAGAATTATTTAGACTAAGTTTAAATCTGTTTCATAATCTTTTCCTATCCACTTGAAATTTACATTGCCCTTTGTGCTCTGCATAACATGTTTTATTTTTTCACTCTCCTGCCTTTCCATAACCAATAACATGGCTCATGTTTGTTTAGTGAAGCCCCAGTACAGCTGTCTATATATAAATCAGATAGCACATGAGAGGCATAATATTTATGAACACTTCACTTGTCATAAAAATAGTATTGTACAAAACATTCTACAAATACTGTATATACTGATCCAATTATAGAAGTTAGGGCTTAAAAAGCTTCCAAAATGAATAACACAATTATAAGTTGAACTAATTGTTCGTCTATTCCGAATTCCCAAATCACATGAGAATGTCCATGGCTTTCTGCAAATACTATCACTTTCAGCACCCATTGCTGTTCAAAATGCCTGAAATTGCCCTCCCGGAAAGTCTGAATACTCTTGTCAGTCATTGCCAAGTAGCAACAAGATCTCGATATTTAGTGAGATCTGAGTTTAAATAGATTTCCAGTACATGCAAAGCATCCATTTTCTTCATTTATTATTTTTTTAATCGATCGATATAATGATTTTTTAAAGCTATGCTAACTGGGCGGTCGAATATTTGGTTTGGGATCTTAGAAGTGACTGGTTATTTGATCAGGACGCTAATGTTGCTGCCGAATCAGATGTGGATATTGAAGAAAGGCCCGATTTAGACTCTTGACAGTGACACTGACGAAAGTGAATCGAGTGAAAGAAGTAATGGTATTGGTGATAGATCAAATGAAGAAGGCTAGTCAACAAATCGTACTCTGGTTGAAATTTGTGGCTTTGTAGGAATTCAAACATATACTACTTATGGTATGTTGATAAAAACATTTAATGAAGCAGCAAGTTTATATCTGAAGGATACTAGTATGCTGCTATAAAGGAGGAAAGGGGGGGGGGGGGGGGGGCGCCCACAACACTGACCGATTTCATTAATATTTAAAAAATTTTTTTTTTTTTTTTAACACAGCTGTAAGTTGGGGGTACATTTTTTAAGGCCCAAAATGGAAATAAATTTCTCAACTTATACTCAAATGTATACAGTAGTATAAAGTACTGAGGTCCCAGAAAGCAATAATCACATGAGGTACTGACAACTAGCGGGCCTTGTCAAGACCAGGCCATTTCAGGGCTGACATCAATGCTAAACCAAATTAAGCAACTGAAATAAGTCAAGCATTCAAAATTTGATACAAAAATGTACCCTAATTATAATCGAAAGGACCCACCTTGGATCAGGCTGAACAGGGTATCGAATCTCTAAAAAAAATGGTAACGGTCACAGAAAGTATTGATACATTTTTGTCCTATTGGTCTGGAGATAGGATCAGGAATAGATGCAGAATATTTCTCACGCAGGCAGGCTGAAAAACTAAATTCTTCTCTTGTCCTATCCTTCTAGACAAAGGATAATAATCTGCACTTGCACAAATATCAAAATGGTTGGCCTAATAAGGATTTCAGCTTAATGCATAGAAGACAGTGGGAATGATTTTTACTAGAGGTAGGTGTTGGAGATTCGTTTTGTTAGAATCTCGGGTTCTAAATGTTGCAAGCTTTATCACCAATATTTGAAAAACTTGATCTCTTGAATAAACTATTAGTATTAACCATCATCATTGTTCAATCAAGTCTGTTCTTTATTTTATCAAAAGTTCTATTGTTGGATTCTTATCTGTTCAGATTTCTATTATTAATTCTGATATGCTTATGACCAAGTTACGTTGGGGTATGTTCTGTATAAAGCATATGCATATTTGAATGTCAAATCAATGCCAAGGTTAACGAGTAACGGTTAAAATCCAACACTGCTGATGATGCACAAAACGTCACCGATAAGAAGAATAGCCGAGACCAAGTATACTACTGGAGAATGGTAGATGCTGACTGTGGTCTGGTGCCTTTATAAACTGTCAAGGTATCTCATCGGCACGCACTTTTTCCTACAGAAGGAAATTTTACATATGGAGTGGTTGTAAAAGCAGAATAGGAATATAAATATGAAATAGTGTATACTTAAAACAGCATCAGTTTGTTTAGAAATAAATTATAAGAAAATTATAGAAAGCCAAAAGAAAAGTGAATAAATTATGGGATTTAAAAAAAGGAGCAATGGAAAAAAGAAATTAATATCATCTGAAGTTATTGGGGAAGAAAAATAATATTAATGTAGCCATTCACGTTCCCTGCTCACATGCACTGTGCGTGCATGCACACACTCACACTTTTCATTTTTTTTCAAATATTTTAATTTTTATGTTCGATAACACAGTAGTTAGGAGTATGTTAGACTAAAAAATACAGTATTATAATTTCTAATTAACTAGTCTACAAAATTTAATAAATAATTAGGCAGCATGTTGCCAGTAATATTATGGCAGCAGTTGAATGTGTTATCTACAGTTTATGATACAATATACCCTAGTTAAAACACATTGAGTGCTGAACAGGATAGTTTGCCCATTAATTTTTTTATTAAATAGATAAGAAAAGGCTAATGTCGTTGGGTCATGTCTTCTGTCCCTTTGTTTTGTTTCTGCACTATTTTGTCTTTCAGTAAATGCTTCTAAACCCACCTAAAAAAGGTGTAATTTTTATTTTTAAAAATAAATTTCCATCCTCAGGACAAAATGAGAGAAGCTTTAGAGGACGTGTCCCAGAGCATGGACGATGCTGAGGGAGGGTTGGATGGACTCATACAGGCGCTAGATTGTGATGTATGTGCTAGATTGTGATGTATGTGCTAGATTGTGATGTATGTGTTTTTGTTGGAAGTGAAATTTCACTGATTTCATGTTGAAGCTAGTTTTATACTTTATCTGGTGGAGGTTAGTGTTGCTGTATTACATCAGAAGTTTAGATAGGTGTTATTCTGTAGAGATAACATCACACAGTGCCATTCATCAGAGTGATTGACGATCACAGAAGGTGGAATAGATACCAGTTATTATGGGAGCAGTAGGGAGGCTTCGGCTGGTTCAGGTCATTGTATGGGTGAAGGTGAAACACATGCAGGGTGCTTACAGCTTTGTACATATAAAGAACATAAAAAAGATAAACAATCCAAAACGAAACACAATATGCGAAGATGCAGGTTGTTGGTTGTTCTAGTGTTTGTTCTTTCATATCTTTTTTTGTGTGTCCTTGTTAGTTTTTGCAGACTGAAGTAAATACATTATTATCTTATGCACAATGCTGGTTTTGAGTTTGAATGCGAGCTCTATTTGTTGTAATTGCAAAATAAAAAGAAAAAAAGCGCCATCGCGCATAGGTGATGATTACATAAAGATGTCACTAAAAGGATATGTTACTAATGTTTGAACATTTGTATGACTTTATACATAAAGTCATGAGTATCTATTGTACTGACACAAAAGTTGCAGATATAATAATTCTTTTATCAAACAACTACTTGTGTGATCAGGACAGTATCTCTGCACTGGGCACAGGCTTGGTGGAATCACCAAAATTTATTTGAAAAAATAAAAATTGAACATTAAAAATTGTATAAGAACAACGAAAATTAAACTGAATTTCATATTAAAAAATTATTTGCTTATATGAAAACGGTCATTTTCCTGTAAATCTGTATTATTACTTTTGTCAAAAACAGCACATTGGGTGCCCATGTGTAATTCAATATTAATAATGAAAACATTACCTACCATAAAATGTTTTGAACATAAATGTTCAATGTTTTTTTATAAAATGCTGCAGTGAATATCACTTGTAGATCCAAATCAGAAGCATGAAACTGAGTCTTGTAAATGTACGAGTACATACAGTTCTGCACTGAGGGACAGCAGCTGGTCCCCTTGAAGGAAGTCTGAACCAAGCTCTTACACAGGTGCTTTCTATAGCAATTTGTTTTACAGGTTGAGGTTGCTAGCCTTATGCACAACTTCATATTGGTCACCTTGTACGACATGCCTGAGGGAGCAGTAGTCATATTCTTTATCTCAGCAACAACGTAACTGACTTCATATATTTTATGTCCTTTCCTGTCAGAGATGTTGTTTAGATGAAGGTTAATTTATTTTAATGTCATTTTAACTTTCATTATGGCATGTTAGGTGATTGGTTGGAGAGATGTGTCAAGACGTATCATTGTGTACAGTTCCAACTCTTTGTTCCACCTTGCAGGCTATGGCAAGGTCAGTATATATTTGACATTGCAGATTTTGTGTGGTATTTTTGTAATAAAACATCTTGTTATTTTATATTTCATTTACAAAGAATGGTGGGAAATGTATGTAAAGTTAGTGTAGTGTTAATACTGGCCTATTGTAAAATAAATCTTTGAAATATTGTGTAAAATTATCTTCTTCTTTGGTCCTTGGTCACTGACTGACAAAGCAGTCAGTGACCATCACGCCTGGTGGCATCTTGTAGGGTAGCAACACACTGTCTCCACTTTGCTTGGTCGACAGCCATCCTTCTTGTGGTGCTCAAAGCTCTGTTTCATGCTTAGCATCTCCGCCTCTACAGTTCTCCACCAAGTGGCTTTTGACCATCCTTGCTTTCACGTTCCTTCTGGAGTCCACAGCATGGCAGTATCTGTTATGGTGTCAGGGTCTCTTCTGAGGATGTTGCCAACCCATTTCCAGCATCTACCCACTATGGTGGCTCCGAGTAGCAGTTCTTGATTGGCGATGGTGTTCGGCCAGAAAATTAGAAGAATTTTCCTTAGGCAGGTTGTGTGAAAAGAGGACAATTTGGACATTTCCTTTTCTGTTACTATCCAGCATTATGCACGGCACAGAAGTACAGAAATATGCAGCTCTCACATATTTTTAATTTAGTATGTAAAATCATACAGCCTAAACATCTTTATGTGGTAAATTTGTAATATCTCTTCGTAATGATGATTGTGGCAAAGAAAATCTGAGTTTTCCTACTATCTTCACTCTGTTAATTGTGGTGCTTCACCCTGTTAATGGTGGTGCTTCACTCTGTTAATGGTGGTGCTTCTTATAAAACATTAAGTGCTGTGGATTATAGCAGACGTAGACCAGAAAGGTTTAGGCTTTGATAAATGGTTGCTTGCGCAGAATAGAATGATTGATATGATATGACTCTCACTAATGTGGAGCTAATGGGAGGAATCAAATACAAGTGGAATAAGAGGTGAATAGAAGACGCTAGCGTTGGATCTGCTACACATTAAGAAAACCAGTTGATAGCATGACAAGGCAGTTCCTGTTCTGGAATCCTCAGGGTAAGAGAAATAGAGGGATACCAAAAACACATGGAGAAGAGAAGTGAAGATGGAAATGAAGTAGATAAAGAAGATCTGGAAAGACCTTGTGTGGATGGCACAGGGAAGGAGGGCTCAGCATGTATTTGCTGAGGACCTGTGTGCCATGGGAAGATAACAAGTATTTTGACTGATTCATTGATAGCGGGCAGGACTATTTTCACATCCTGCTTTATTAACTAGAGAAAGATTTACTGAAGCAGCTCAGCCTTACCAGCATTGATGAATATTTTATTAACAGAAGAGGAAGAAAGAAATGTAAAAAATACCCCCTATTTTTTTTCTTTCAGCTTGGCGGTGCAACGAAACAAAGTGATCTAAAGTGTGCATTGAGCAGTGATGGTCTATATGAATTTGAAAAAATATATGTATGTTTTTTCTATATTATATTGTGTGAATAAGTTAGAATGCAGCAAAAAGAAGAAAAAAGAAAATCACACACATTTAAATTAATAGGTGTTTGTCAGTTTATAATGTATTGTAATCAAGAAGCTTCCAAAGTTTAAATTGTGTGCAGTGTTGTGTTATATCTTCTGTCTCTGTCTCAGTTCAAGAAGGAGGAAGATGTCTTGCAAAACTAGAAACAAGTAAATAAATATATCAGCAAAATTCTGCTTAGAAACTAAGGTACAGACTGTCCTCGGCTTACAATGGGTTCTTTCCTGATGATCTCATTGTAAGTCAAAATAGTCGCAAGTCGGAAATCACTATAAACTAATTGAACCATAGATAACACTTAACATGCCCCAATTCTAAATTGTTTAGGTCTATTCTGTTATATTTTAAAAATAATCTTTCTCTTTATTTATAAGGAAATAAAGCAAAGTAAAAAATTGTAACATAGAACAGCTGTATGGTACAGTACTGTACTGTCATAAATAATAAATAAATGTAATTTACGACCGAAAGTCGAGAGTCAAAAAATGCTATAAAAGGATTAATGGAGTGGCTATCGTAAGTACGAGTGGTCATAAGTCATGTAAGTCGAGGACAGTCTGTATTTTGAAACAGAATATACTGAAAGTTATCTTTTGTTGACCATGGGGTCATACTCAGTCTGTCTTCTTTCTTGATATATTGATCAGAAGTGTTGTAAGCAAGTCACTGAATTCCTGGCCAGCCTACTACAAGTGTAATTTGCATGTGGTGTGCAAACATACTTTAGCTAATGCACACAGTTTTTGTGAAATTCAGTCTAAAATTTGGATGCACAGATAACTCTATAATCACAGTAAAGTTGGAAATGTGTATATGAATTAGAAGCTGAGTTATAATTGCATGAAGCTGAGTACTAATTGTGGTGTTTCAAGATTTTATGTTTTTGTTTTTCCTAAAATTAAATAAAATCCAGAATGTGGGATTATAAATGAATGAAAAAAAAGGTAGTCCCATAGACGATACTGCCACAGGGGAGTGAAGTGTTAAAGACTTCACCGTACTAGGTCCAGCATCGAGAGGTGGGGGTGACCAGTTCCCTTCCTCGCCAACTTTTCTTTTCCAAACTCAAGTTCAAAATCAGGTACCCATTTACAGCTGGGTAGACTGAAGCGTGTCGATCCCATGTATCGAAACTGGCACATTTGCCGTGAGTCGGCCCGTGAGAGACCAGCGCTGTGACCACTCTGTCAGTCGGACGAATGAATGAATGTAGATCAGTAAAATCATATCCTTCAGGTGCCCACCTTAAAAACAGCAATAATTCATTATATTCTGGATTTTGACATGTGTTTATCAAAAATTTGGAGTGGGAAAACTGCATGTGAGAATTATGGAACATGTCAGCTACTGAAAATAATAAAACTCAAAATAGTAAAGCATAAAGTTGGACAACAAAAATACAGTGCTATGGAGTTTGACATGGTTTTCAAAATTTCACACTAAGAAAAAGCTTTATATATATATATATATATTATTTAGAAATTGTATGTTAAAATCAAACATCACAAAAACTTCAGCTAATAAACACAATACAGGAGTGATCAAGTGAGGCAGCTTCTGGATTCTGATATCATCATCATCATCATTACTTCCCTTTTCCCTCCTCCGTGTGGAACATGGAGCCACTAACTGCGGCAACCCCCCCCCCCCCCCCCCTGCAGGAAGCATGCATCAAAGTTTTCATTTGTTCTTGCTCCAGTGGTTTCTGTAGCAGTTGGTTTTGTGTGGTCAGGTTGCTAGCCCCATGCACAACCTCATTGGTTGTTGCTAGCCCCATGCACAACCTCATATTGGTTGTTGCTAGCCCCATGCACAACCTCATATTGGTTGTTGCTAGCCCCATGCACAACCTCATATTGGTTGTTGCTAGCCCCATGCACAACCTCATATTGGTTGTTGCTAGCCCCGTGCACAACCTCATATTGGTTGTTGCTAGCCCCGTGCACAACCTCATATTGGTTGTTGCTAGCCCCATGCACAACCTCATATTGGTTGTTGCTAGCCCCATGCACAACCTCATATTGGTTGTTGCTAGCCCCATGCACAACCTCATATTGGTTGTTGCTAGCCCCATGCACAACCTCATATTGGTTGTTGCTAGCCCCATGCACAACCTCATATTGGTTGTTGCTAGCCCCATGCACAACCTCATATTGGTTGCTAGCCCCATGCACAACCTCATATTGGTTGTTGCTAGCCCCATGCACAACCTCATATTGGTTGTTGCTAGCCCCATGCACAACCTCATATTGGTTGTTGCTAGTCCCATGCACAACCTCATATTGGTGATTGCTAGCTTAGTGCACAACCTCATTGGTTGTTACTAGCCCCATGCACAACATCATATTGGTTGTTGCTAGCCCCATGCACAACCTCATATTGGTTGTTGCTAGCCCCATGCACAACCTCATATTGGTTGTTGCTAGCCCCATGCACAACCTCATATTGGTTGTTGCTAGCCTAGTGCACAACCTCATATTGGTTGTTGCTAGCCCCATGCACAACTCATATTGATTGTTACTAGCCCAATGCACAACCTCATATTGGTTGTTGCTAGCCCCATGCACAACCTCATATTGGTTGTTGCTAGCCTAGTGCACAACCTCATATTGGTTGTTGCTAGCCCCATGCACAACCTCATATTGGTTGTTACTAGCCCCATGCACAACCTCATATTGGTTGTTGCTAGCCCCATGCACAACCTCATATTGGTTGTTACTAGCCCCATGCACAACTTCATATTGGTTGTTGCTAGCCCCATGCACAACCTCATATTGGTTGTTGCTAGCCCCATGCACAACCTCATATTGGTTGTTACTAACCCCATACACAACCTCATATTGGTTGTTGCTAGCCCCATGCACAACCTCATATTGGTGATTGCTAGCCTAGTGCACAACCTCATATTGGTTGTTGCTAGCCCCATGCACAACCTCATATTGGTGATTGCTAGCCTAGTGCACAACCTCATATTGGTTGTTGCTAGCCCCATGCACAACCTCATATTGGTTGTTGCTAGCCTAGTGCACAACCTCATATTGGTTGTTGCTAGCCCCATGCACAACCTCATATTGGTTGTTACTAGCCCCATGCACAACCTCATATTGGTTGTTGCTAGCCCCATGCACAACCTCATATTGGTTGTTGCTAGCCTAGTGCACAACCTCATATTGGTTGTTGCTAGCCCCATGCACAACCTCATATTGGTTGTTGCTAGCCTAGTGCACAACCTCATATTGGTTGTTGCTAGCCCCATGCACAACCTCATATTGGTGATTGCTAGCCCCATGCACAACCTCATATTGGTTGTTGCTAGCCTAGTGAACAACCTCATATTGGTTGTTACTAGTCCCATGCACAACCTCATATTGGTTGTTGCTAGCCCCATGCACAACCTCATATTGGTTGTTGCTAGCCCCATGCACAACCTCATATTGGTTGTTGCTAGCCCCATGCACAACCTCATATTGGTGATTGCTAGCCTAGTGCACAACCTCATATTGGTTGTTGCTAGCCCAATGCATAACCTCATATTGGTTGTTGCTAGCCCCATGCACAACCTCATATTGGTTGTTACTAGCCCCATGCACAACCTCATATTGGTTGTTGCTAGCCCCATGCACAACCTCATATTGGTTGTTGCTAGCCTAGTGCACAACCTCATATTGGTTGTTGCTAGCCCCATGCACAACCTCATATTGGTTGTTGCTAGCCTAGTGCACAACCTCATATTGGTTGTTGCTAGCCCCATGCACAACCTCATATTGGTGATTGCTAGCCCCATGCACAACCTCATATTGGTTGTTGCTAGCCCCATGCACAACCTCATATTGGTTGTTGCTAGCCCCATGCACAACCTCATATTGGTTGTTGCTAGCCTAGTGCACAACCTCATATTGGTTGTTGCTAGCCCCATGCACAACCTCATATTGTTTGTTACTAGCCCCATGCACAACCTCATATTGGTTGTTGCTAGCCCCATGCACAACCTCATATTGTTTGTTACTAGCCCCATGCACAACCTCATATTGGTTGTTGCTAGCCCCATGCACAACCTCATATTGGTTGTTACTAGCCCCATGCACAACTTCATATTGGTTGTTGCTAGCCCCATGCACAACCTCATATTGGTTGTTGCTAGCCCCATGCACAACCTCATATTGGTTGTTACTAACCCCATACACAACCTCATATTAGTTGTTGCTAGCCCCATGCACAACCTCATATTGGTGATTGCTAGCCTAGTGCACAACCTCATATTGGTTGTTGCTAGCCCCATGCACAACCTCATATTGGTGATTGCTAGCCTAGTGCACAACCTCATATTGGTTGTTGCTAGCCCCATGCAAACCTCATATTGGTTGTTGCTAGCCTAGTGCACAACCTCATATTGGTTGTTGCTAGCCCCATGCACAACCTCATATTGGTTGTTACTAGCCCCATGCACAACCTCATATTGGTTGTTGCTAGCCCCATGCACAACCTCATATTGGTTGTTGCTAGCCCCATGCACAACCTCATATTGGTTGTTGCTAGCCTAGTGCACAACCTCATATTGGTTGTTACTAGCCCCATGCACAACCTCATATTGGTTGTTGCTAGCCCCATACACAACCTCATATTGGTTGTTGCTAGCCCCATGTACAACCTCATATTGGTTGTTGCTAGCCCCATGCACAACCTCATATTGGTTGTTGCTAGCCCCATGCACAACCTCATATTGGTTGTTGCTAGCCTAGTGAACAACCTCATATTGGTTGTTACTAGTCCCATGCACAACCTCATATTGGTTGTTGCTAGCCCCATGCACAACCTCATATTGGTTGTTGCTAGCCCCGTGCACAACCTCATATTGGTTGTTGCTAGCCCCATGCACAACCTCATATTGGGTGTTGCTAGCCCCATGCACAACCTCATATTGGTTGTTGCTAGCCCCATGCACAACCTCATATTGGTTGTTGCTAGCCATGTGCACAACCTCATTGGTTGTTGCTAGCCCCATGCACAACCTCATTGGTTGTTGCTAGCCCCAAGCACAACCTCATTGGTTGTTACTAGCCCCATGCACAACCTCATATTGGTTGTTACTAGCCCCATGCACAACCTCATATTGGTTGTTGCTAGCCCCATGCACAACCTCATTGGTTGTTACTAGCCCCATGCACAACCTCATATTGGTTGTTACTAGCCCCATGCACAACCTCATATTGGTTGGTTGCTTACTACGAGATGCCTGAGAGAGCACTTGTCCTATTCTTTCTTCATCTCCACCGAGTCCCCAGGGAACTACACCGGGGGCATCATCAATTTTGTTGTTGCAAGTTTACGTCTGTTGATAGCCCTTGTCAATTGTTTATGTATGCTGTTTATGAACAGGTACTTAGTTATGGCTTTTGCCAAGCAAGATTTAAAAACAATTACTAGTAGAAGTCTTCCCTTTCATTCACAGGACTACCCATCAGTGAGTCAGGTTGCCAGCAAACTCAGAGAGAAGAAGGCCAATGTTATCTTTGCAGTGATGAGCAATGTGACACAGCACTACCAGCAACTGCGCTCTTTCCTAGATGGGGCTGTTGTTGGAGAGTTGGCAGAAGACTCTAAAAATATTGTTGCTCTCATCAGAGACAAGTATTATGTAAGTTTCTTATAAATGTTTCAACAGCATGCATTTTGTGATGTTGTACTAGAATCTCCAGAGTTTTCTTCTCCTGCAGTAGGAAATTTGTTGTGCATACTAAATGTTTCTTTATTTGTAGATTCTGTTTAAAGAGTCTGTCAGAGTGCGCCATCAAGACAAGTGACAGAAGACATTGGAGATCCGTTGCAGCTGACCTTCAATGTGAAGATGCCACCTGATGATGATGAATGTTTCTTTAATAGTTTAATTTTTTACTCAGATGGACAGCATGTGTGCAGCAGTCTTTATTAGGTAACTCTTATAAATGTGCTTGGAAGGTAGGCATTCCTCTTTTGACCAAAATGTGACTTCTTGTCACCGCAGAGAAGTAAATTCATAGACACTATAACGGCACTGTCAAGGAAAGAGGAAGGAAGGAAGACAAGAACACATTGCAATATAACTGAAGGACAAAGGATGAGGAGAGATTGAAAATGTGGCAGAGTGATGAGATAAATAGAGGCATGTTGTCACCCAGACCTACTCACACTATGGACAATGGTTATTGATTTTTGTGCTATCAGTCACTTGGGATGCATATTTGTGGACAAGTACACATCTGAACTAGCCACTGTATGAAGCTTTTATTTTAATGTGTTGGACAGATATCACTGGCTGCCAGATTCCAAATGCTGTCATAGCCAGGAATGGAGTTAGGGATGAGTTTTAAACTCCATATGAATGTTCCCAAGCCATGTACACTATATAGCTTCTAACAGCAAAAGCTCAGCTTCTGGCCCTCTCGTGGCAGGACTGTTTTAACTAACAGGAAAAGGGGTGAGGGGGTCTGTCATGCCCTAAAACTGGAATGATCCAGTTAGATGAGGCTCATAAGTATCAAGAAGGAAAACTCTGATGTCAGACTATCTGCAGCCTTGAAGGCAGACTGGGGACAGCCAAGGGCTAAGGAAAGCAAACCTGAATAAAAATGCTTGATGAAATTGGATGTGATAGGTAAAAGGGTATAGGTATCGCAGCCTAGCTGTAAATTATGGTACAACATATTCATTTCACTGAGAAAAAAAAATGGCACCACTTGCTGCTAATTCAGCCAGCAGATTGGACAAACTATTATCGAAATTAGATACAGAGACGCTGCCTACAAGATATTAGAGTAAAGAGAGGAGCTGATGTAGCGTCAGACCACCGCCTTCTCCTGGCATCACTGAGGATAAAATTGAGGGCGCACAAAGACAGAGCAGAAAGAGCAAGCCTGAAATATAATACCCAGAACCTTATGAACAAAGATACAAGAGTTCAGTTCAACCTAAAGTTGAGAAATAGATTTGAAGCACTGGAGAACCTTGAAGAGGAAAGTATAGATAATCATTGGTGCACAATTCAGGAAGCATACAGGAATACATGTGAAGAATTTCTTGGCAAAAGAGATAAACAACAGAAGGAATGGCTCACAGAAAACACATGGAACTTCATAAGAGAAAAGAGAGACATCAAACAACAAGTAAACAACTGTAAAGATGCAGAACAGAAAACACAACTGCTCACAATATATTGGGAGCTAAACAGGAAAGTGAAAAAGAGTGCCAACCAAGATAAAAGAGAATTTATTGAAAAACTTACAGAGGAAGCCGAGATTGCGACAAAAAAAGGAGACTTTAAAACATTATAAAATATCACTAGAACTTTATATAAGAAACATCTAAACCACAATACAACAGTGAAGAGCAGAAAAGGACAAAACATTAGCAATGAAGAGAAACAAAGGGCCAGATGGGCTGAATATTGTAAGAAAATCCTAAACCAAAACCAACCAATACAGCAACCCATCATAGAACGAGCAGAAGAGCCACTAAAGTGCAACATGAATCCACCCACTAAACAAGAGATCTCTCGGGCAATAAAACAGCTAAAAAATGGGAAGGCTGCAGGACCAGATGGAATACCACCAGAAGCCCTGAAGGCAGATATACCATACACTACAGAGTTGCTACACCAGCTCTTCAAGAAAATCTGGGAAAAAGAGGCCATCCCAAAGAGCTGGAAGGAAGGCCACATTATCAAGCTGCCAAAGAAAGGAAACTTGACTGTATGTGGCAACTGGAGGGGTATAACACTGCTAGCAGTGGCTGGAAAAATTTTGACCAGAGTTTTGTTGGACCGTATTAAGAAGGCGGTGGATGACAAACTCAGAGAAGAACAGGCAGGATTTCGTGCAGGAAGATCATGTACAGACCAGATAGCAACACTCAGAATCATCATAGAACAATCAAACGAATGGCAGACCCCCTTATATATAAATTTTGTGGACTTAAAAAAAGCTTTCGATAGTATAGACCATACTGTGATATGGAAAATCCTGAGATATGGAATCCCAGAGAAATTCATTAAAATCATCCAAGATTTCTACCAGGAGGCCTCAGGCAAAGTAGTACACAAAGGAAAACTATCAGAGCTCTTCAGAGTACACAGCAGGGTTAGACAGGGGTGTCTGCTATCACCAACAACTTTTCTCATGGTCATAGGCTGGGTTATGAGACAAACAACAGAAAGAGAGAAAACAGGAATACAGTGGACATTCAACAAACAGCTGGAGGATCTTGACTTTGCAGATGATTGTCACGAGTTGGATTTAAGTTAGAGTCCTGCCCAAGTGTAGGACAAGACCCTAGTGTGAGAAAAGACTAAGATAATAGATTAATTATGAGAAATGACAGTGACTGTAGTAAGGTGAGTCTATTGGCCCGAGGAGGATAACCGAAATTAAATCTTCCTCGCCAAATCGTGACTACAAGAAATGCTATAAACTCACCACCTCTGGCTACCTTTAACAGACTAAAGGAGATAAGGTTAAACTAACACTACAGACACCACTGTACAGACAACAGTTAAGGGCTATACAGTGACGAAGCTGATCCAGTGAACATTAAATAAGTTTATTATACAAATCCACATAGTTCATAACATAGTAACAACAATATATATATAACGTGCCAGGTTTGCACTGACCTGGAAATAAAAAAAACTCAATTTAAATTTATAAGACACATCAAATTATGAACCCAACCACTCTCACTCATTCATTCACCTTGCTGGGGAAACAAAATCAGAATGATTACTTGGATTCCTACTACCATCTAATTTAGTGGCCCTCAACTGTAGCCACTACTCTCTATTACACTACTATCTCTATTTTTGTCACTGGCTGCTGACCCTGCCTGAAGACTATCTGCACAGCTGCTAACTCTGTCAGCGGTATACGCCACTAAGTCACACTCTGCACTGCTATGTAATAGACTTTTTCTAACTCTAAGGCTCAGAGGCTATCCTCTAAGAATAATATGAGACTCTGCAGGTCCCTGATCTAATTTTCCCCATCTCTCCACTTCTGCCTTGTTGCTCTCGTTTCATTTCAGCAACCGGGAAATGATATCCCTTTCTTCCTGGTTCTGACTTGTACTTCTGATGACTAGGCACTTGCCGTAGACTGTAGAGGCTTCTCTATTTGGCGAAAAGAAAGCTGATTCTCCCTTGCTATGTTACCCCTCATTTGGGTTTAGGCCCTTCGGTATTGTTGTTACCGAGGCAAAAAAAAAAGACACCCCAACCCGCTTGCTTGGGTTCGATGGGTGTGTATGAGCTTAGAGTTCCGGGTCTTAAGAAAACCCTTTTCACTGAAGACTGCGTCGCTGTCTCGACCTGCTCTTCCTCGCTCCCTCTCTCTGGGGCCACAATAATCAGAGCCGATACCCCTCCACGGTACAAGCTCTTACGCCTCTGGCGCTTCCTCGACTTTTTCTCTCTTGAGAAGACTGGCTACCTTTGCCAGCTGTCAGGAACAAGATTTATTGGCAACCCCTGCTCTTCGGGCCGTGACCACTGCTGTGGACACAAAAGACATGCCACTCTGTACTACAATACCAAAATACTTCCATATAATAAACTTGCATATAAAACGTAAACAGTGGATGCTTCAGTCACGCTCATATCTTAGCACAACATGTAAACACCCAAAACACAGACTGCTTCACCATTTCCCCTTTCATCTTGTGCACGACAATACATAAATATTTCCTGACCCTGGGTCAGCTATTCCCATCAACTCCCTGCCTGTCTAGTAAATCCCAGACTCACTGATCAATACTAATTATACACAGCTTGCCTCAGGCCTTAAAACATTAAAAACAGGTAGGGGAACCTCCCGTACTTAGGCCTACTTTAACTCTGTAAGCGGTCACAGGACCTTATCATCGTTTCCCCCTTATGATAAAAATGCACAACAATTAACTGCACATCAATGATTAAAATTCACCATTACATTTATATATTACATCTCTATACACAGAAATATATCTATCTCTATAGACTATATTTCCTAGAACTCATTAAATTCCATAACACAAAAATCAAATACTACTCTGCATAATATTTAATTACACAACCACTTAAGGCACCATAAATTTCCCGTTCACCTCTACCCCACGTGGTTTCCCTGAAATTATATTTTAACTCCCCCGATAGAAAAATAGTTAATATCTACTCTATCCATCCAGAATTTCTACTCCAATAAATCCCGGTAACCACGTGATTAACTTTTCCCGAAAAATCCGTTCCCGTATTTTATTAGGAGACTTATCAGAATTAATCTTCAAGGAAATAAAATACCCGCGCTTCAGAATATTCTGTAAATTAATATAAATCTAGGATGCGTGTATTTCTTCAGACTTTCTATTAAATCTACGGAGCACACCTACGTAATATCTCTTCATCACTCATAGACACTGCTATCACTAGAAATAAATGATGGCGTTACAAGTTATAAAGTTAAAAAATAAATTAAATTAGAACGGACTAAGGCTCTATTAGAGAACTAGATTTAATTACCACGCTACTTTAAATTACTGACATACCAAATATTGCGTTCAGCGTTAGAAGCCGACAATATGCTTGGATACACGGCCCAGGATTTCTGCAGGAAGAGACCGCTAAATCGAAAAGCGCTACTTTATCTTAGATTTTCCTGCTCTGACCCCCGACCTACTTGAGGCAAGGCGTCTCCCTACAACCAATAGAATTAAAGATACTCTAAAATTTTCCAGGCGCTCATCTCTAAATTTAGAACCAGTGTATTCGTGCTTACTTTAAATGCGCGCGTATTTCCGGCTACGTAACGTTACCTAACGTCGTCCGCTAGCGTGAGCAGAAAGTTGGACGTTACCTGGGTAGGGGTCATCTCCCCTTCCCCACGAAAAATGACCGCGATAAATTTAACAACGCAAAAAATGGAATTTCAAGATCGCGATAATTTAGAAAAGGCCGACTGGTGCCATTCAGTACTAACCTACATTAATCCCTATAGAAAAAAACCCGCAATTACTTTACCAACAGAACAAATCTAAACACCCCTATTATTCAGAGAGAAAAAGAATACTTCCCAATCTTTAATAGAGGGAAGACAAAAATGGCAAACTCAAAATGGGGCCTATTGAAGACTAAATCACAGTAACTCCGTCACAATGATGTATGCCTTCTATCACATAGACAGCAAGATATGCAGGAGAAAACAAATAGATTAGTGACAGAAGTAGCAAAGATGGGACTACACATAAATTTAAATAAAACAAAGGAAATGAGGATAAATAATAGGCAGATGGACTCTATGAAGATCAATGGTCAAGTTATTGAAGAAGTAGAAAGCTTTACATATCTGGGGAGTAACATTGACAAAGGAGGGGGAACCGATGGTGACGTCTGTTCTAAGATAAATAAAACCAGATGCGCTTTCAATGCCCTTCGACCAATATGGAACTCCTCAGCTATATCCAGAGAGAACAAAATCAAAATCCTTAACTCAAATGTAAAGTCGGTCTTGCTGTATGGCTCAGAAACATGGCATGTCTCAAAGAGTATCACCTCCAAACTACAGATATTTGTAAATAGATGTCTCCGATGACGGGTCCTCCAAATAAGATGGCCAGATGTAATAACAAATTTAGAGCTAAGGAAAATATGCGGTCAACAGCCAATACAAATGGAAATTAAGGTAAGAAGGTGGGGATGTATATGACATACACACATAACAATTAAGCATAGCCAGATGTGCCCTTGACTGGAACCCACAAGGGAAAAGAAGACTGGGGAGGCCAAGGAGAACTTGGAGAAGAACTGTGGAAGAGGAGGCTAAGGACATTGGAATGACTTTGGCACAGCTGAAAAAGACAACCTAGAATAGAAATCGACGGAGAGCAACTGTTTCAGCCCTATGTTCCACGGGGAACAGAAGGGGGTGATGAGGCTGCTAAATCAGCCAGCAGATTGGACAAACTATTACCGAAATTAGATGTGCTAGCAATTTTAGAGTACTTTTACATTTATGAGACATGATTTTGACTATATAAACAAATGTTTGTATTAGAAAATGTTATTAAAAGCTTTTCTTAGCTATGTTTGATTCTTCATATCAGCAGTATTTTGTGAAACGTCTGCTTTGCCCTCCTTGTCTAAGCATTTAAAATTGGAATGAGCATTTAAAATTGTAATGAGCATTTAAAATTGTAATGATGTGCATTTAAAAAAAAAAAAGGAAACATACCAAATTTGAACCTGGTGGCATTCATGCACAATGTTTTTAAACCCATGCACACAAACTTTGCATTTTGTTATTGCTCTTTTTTCTGCATTTTCTCTTGATTAATCTTGCTAATGTTTGGAAGTCATGGAGAAGCCAAAATTATGATTATTTCAAAGCTAGTTAGAATATATACACAATAGATTGACTGTGAACTTGTGTTTTGTGATCATTATTTAGGGACTTATTTGCTGCTTAGCAGATAACATCCAAAAGTGGTTAAACAAAAACAAACAAACAAAAATTGTTAAGAAGAAAAAGAGAGAAGTATGGTGGCTTAGAAAGATATAACGTCACATTTTAAAATTTAGTATGAACTTCAGTCCCCCTAAAAAGTACGTATCTTGTAATATGCAAATATTTTTGTTTATTTGTAGGCAATTTTAATTTTGATCACAAACTGCAGCCTAATTTTTAAAATCCTCATTATGCTACAAGCATATTAAATTTTCCCTCGAGATTAAATCAAGCGTAACATGCATTTGTCTAATTTGTGCACAGCAGTAGTCTATGCCTTATGTAAAAATTTTTTTAAAGTGGGATTTTAAGCCTTCTGTAATGAGAATTGTCACTGTAAGGCAGCTTGAGTACCCTGACATTCCCCAGAACTATGCCAGTGGGAGTTTTACATTATCCAAGCTGGACAGGTCTGTGCGGGTAGGGGTCAGACTGAAGCAGGCACCCTGATCCTCCAGGTTGGGGGTTTTAGCACAGGGCCGACTCCCCTGTCTATGCAAAAAAGAAATCACGTCATGGAAACTGCAACAAATGAACAAACTTTGCTGCGGGATGGACATCCAGAGTCTGGATTTCATATGACTGCTAGTGGTAAAAGCCGAAAGGAAGCCACTCACACGAAAACAGACATCCTGAACGCAAAACATAGAACTAGGATAGGATTTTGGAGTGTCAGGACAATGAATGAGACAGGAAAACTGAAATAAACCACAATGGAAATGAGAAACTACAGATTACATATCCTAGGGATAAGCAAGAGCAGATGGACTGGGACAGGCAGAATTAAAACAGCAAAGGGGGAAACAGTACTTTGCTCTGGAAGAGAGGATGGTCATCACAATGAAGGCATAGCAGAAAAGTTGTTACTTGAATGGAAACCGATCAACAATAAATTGATAAGAGTGAGACTGAAAGGAAGATTCACCAACATCACCATAATACAATGCTGCGAAACAACAATGACAGTGACAAAGATGCCAAGGATGAGTTCTATCAACCACTACACAAAGAAAGAGAAACTACCTCAAGATACGACATTATCGTTGTAATGGGAGACCTTAATGCTAAAGTTGGATCAGACAATACAAACAACCAAAGAGAAATGGGGAGATGCGGTAATGGTGCTGCAGATCATAATGATGATAAACTGATAGACTTCTGCAGTATGAACAACTTAGTCATTGGAGAAACTCTCTTCCCACATAAAGAAATTCACAAACTTACATGGGAATCACCAAATGGCCATGACAGAAACCAGATAGATCTTTTAATGATCAATGGAAGAAGAAGGTATTCATTACAGGACATGAAAGTAAGAGGAGATGCAGATGTGGGAAGTGATACCACCTATTAGTAGCAGTAATAAAGGTGAAGCTTAGAACTATTGGACCTAAGGTAAGAAAACAAAAAAAGATACAACATAAACAAACTGAAGGACCCCCTTACTGAGAAAGATTTGTGGCAGATATAAAGAAACGTTATCAAACTGCCAAAGGTCAGGAGGGCACAGAGGCTGATGACGTTGACCAAAATTTCAGTGTCCTTTCAACGATATAAAGGCAAAGTAGTGAAGCATGCTTGGGATTCCAGGAAAGGAAGATCCAAGATTGGGTAACACCAGTAACATTGATAATCAAAGGCATGAGAAAAGAAATCAAAAGGAAGAAAACAGAAGCAAAGTCCCCCAAGGAAATATACACGGAACAGTACAGTCAGCTGAACAGGGAAGTAAAACGTCAACCCAAGCCAACAAAAGAAATTTCCTAGAAGACCTTGCAAGACAGGCAGAATAAGCAGCACTGTGGAATGAACAAAGCAAATTATACTAAATAACAAAAAACATCAGTGGAAAACGGAGTGCAAACAGTATTACACTAGTAAGAGACAAGCATGGAAATCTCATAACCACTGAACAGGAGCAAGAAGCAAAATGGGCAGAACACTTCAGATAAACACTTAATCAGACACCATCAGAGATGCAGCTGAACATTCTTGAGGCTGAAAATGACCTGGACATCAATACAGATACTCCAAGAAAGGAAGAAATTATCACAACTATGAATGGGTTGAAGAATGGAAAAGCTCCTGGCCATGACAACTTAAGCACAGAGCTATTTAAAATCAATCCTGAATTATCAGCAGAACTCTTAGAACCACTTCTTGCACAAATCGGGCAGACAGAGACAACACCACTCAAATGGAAGAAAGGAACAATTATCAAATTACCAAAAAAAATAGGGTGACCTCACAGACTGCAACAACTGGAGAGGAATTACCCTCCTCTCAGTTCCCAGCAGAGTATCCTCATAATCTGAGGAAGGAACACTCAGGATTCAGAAAAAAAAGAAGATGAGCAGATCATATTTTCACCCTCAGGAACATATTAGAGCAGTGCTCAGAATGACAGACAGCTATATAGACTTTTGATTTGAAAAGGCTGACAGCATATACAGGGATAGCTTATGGAAAATAGTAACTGCTTATGGGATTCCTACTGCCATCAATGGTACCTATACCTTGTAGCGGTATGGCAGCTTGTGTACCCTGACAATCCTCAGAGCTATGCCAGTGGGAGTTTTACTCCTGGTAGGTTCAACCAAGCTGGACTGGTCTGCGTGGGTAGGGGTCAGACAAAAGCTGGTACCCTGGTCCTCCAGGTTGGGGGTTTTAGCACAGGGCCGACACCCCTGTCTATGTAAAAAATCGCACATGTTACGGAAACGGCAACAAATGGAAAAACTTTGATGCGGGATGAACATCTGGAGTCTCAGGCTCGTATGACTGCCAGTGGTGAAAGCCGAAAGGAAGCCATTGGCATGAAAACGGATGCCCTGACAGCAAAACACGAAACCAGAATTGGATTTTGGAACGTCTGAACTATGAATGAGGCAGGAAAGCTGAGACAAATCACAGCAGAGATGAACTACAAATTACATATCCTGGGAATAAGCGAGAGCAGATGGACAAGGGACGGGGAGAATAAAAACAGCTACAGGGGAAACAGTACTTTATTCTGGTAGAGAGGATGGTCAGCACAATGAAGGTGTAGCCATTATCCTGAAGAAAGGAATGGAAAGGTCTTTACTTGAATGGAAACCCATCAACAACAGACTGATAAGAACAAGACTGAGAGGGAGATTCACCAACACCACAATTATACAATGCTATGCACCAACAAACGACAGCGAACGAGTTCTATCAACAGATACAAAAGGAAATGGAAACTGCACCCAGGTATGATCTTATTATAGTAATGGGAGACCTTAATGCGGAAGTTGGAACACACAATAATTATAACGAAAGAGTAATGGGGAAATGCGGCAGTGGAACAGTAAATGAGAATGGGGACAAATTAATAAGCTTCTGCAGTATTAACAACCTGGTCATTGGAGGAACACTTTTTCCACACAAAGAAGTGCACAAGTTAACGTGGGAATCACCAAACGGATGGGACAGAAACCAGATAGATCACATAATGATCAATGGCAGATGGAGACATGCACTACAAGACGTGAAAGTAAGAAGAGGCGCAGATGTGGGAAGTGATCATCACCTAGTAGTAGCAAGACTGAAGGTGAAACCTAGAGCTGCTGGACCAGTTGCAGTCAAACAGAAAAGATATAACATCACGAAACTTAAGGACCCCCTCACCAGAAAAGCTTTCGTGGTCGACGTAAAGAGACGATATCAGATTACCAAAAGCCAGGAAAGAACAGAGACCAATGATGTCGACCTGAAATTCAACACCTTCTCAACAATATACAAGGAAAGTAGCAAGTCATGCTTGGGATTCCAGGAAAGAAAGAGCCAAGACTGGATAACACCAGAAACGCTAAACACCATAGCGAAGAGAAAGGAAATGAAAAAAAAAAAGAAAACAGAAGCTAAGTCTCCCATGTTAAAGGCAATATATAGTAAACAGTACAGTCAGCTGGACAAGGAAGTAAAACGTCAAACCCGTGCTAACAAAAGGACATTTCTGGATGACCTTGCAAGACAGGCAGAAGAGGCAGCACTGAGAAATGAACAAAGCACAATTTATAAAATAACTAAAACTATTAGTGGAAAACGAGGTGCAAACAACATAACGTTAGTAAGAGACAAGCAAGGAAATCTCATCACCACAGCACAGGGGGCAGGAAACAAGATGGGCAGAGCACTTCAGAGAAACACTGAAGGAACCACCAGAGACTCAGCTGAATGTTTCTGAGGCTGAAAGTGACTTAGACGTAAATACAGACATTCCACGAAAAGAAGAAATCATCACAGCTATCAAAGGGTTAAAAAATGGAAAAGCGCCTGGTCACGACAATCTAAATGCCGAGTTATTCAAGGCAGACCCTGAACTAGCAGCAGAACTATTAGAACCACTATTTGCACAAGTCTGGGAAACTGAGACAACACCAACAGAGTGGAGTAAAGGAATAATTGTCAAATTGCCCAAGAAGGGCAACCATGCAGACTGCAACAACTGGAGAGGAATTACTCTTCTCTCAGTTCCCAGCAAAATACTAGGCAGGATAATCATCCAGAGAATTTCAAAAGCAGTTGACCATAAACTGAGGAAAGAAAAGCGGATTTTAGAAAGAACAGAAGATGTGCAGATCATATATTCACCCTCAGGAACATTATAGAGCAGTGCTCAGAATGGCAGAGACAGCTATACATTAACTTTGTTGATTTTGAAAAGGCTTTCAACAGCATACACAGGGACAGCCTATGGAAAATACTGAGGGCTTATAGAATTCCCAGCTGCATTGTTTCCATCATAAAAAGCCACTATTCTAACTTTACATGCAATGTTGGATTGAGTAATGTAACTTTTGAAGTGAAAACAGGAGTATGACAGGGATGCCCCTTATCAACAACATTAAACCTTTTCTACACTGGAAGACCTGGAATATGCAGATGACATTGCACTACTCGCTCATTCACATCAACACATCTAAGAAAAAACCGATAGACTGAATAAGTATGGCCAGCAGGTTGGCCTGAACATCAATCTGAAGAAGACAGAGGTCATGACACTAAATGTGGGCAATACTGAGCCAATAACAGTAAGGAACCAGCAGTTAGAACAGACAGACACATTTACTTACCTAGGATGCATAGTAACATCTGACGGCGGAACAAGCAAGGACATTAACAACAGAATGAATAAAATGAGAACAGCCTTTGCTAGTCTCAACAACATTTGGAAGTCTTCCCAGTACAGCACAAACACCGAATTAAGACTGTATAAGAGCTGTGTACTTTCTGTGCTTCTCGATGGTGCGGAATACTGGAGAGTAACAGAGAAGGAAATGTCGAAACTGTCCTCCTTCCACACAATCTGCCTAAGGAAAGTTCTCCAAATCTTTTGGCCAAACACCATCAGTAACCAAGAACTACTTATTCGGAGTAACCAGGAGGACATGCACACCATCATAGCTGGCAGATGCTGGAGTTGGGTTGGCAATGTCCTCAGAAGGGACCCTGATACAATCACAAGAACAGCTATGCTATGGACCCCCGAGGGAAAGCGAAGGAGAGGCCGACCAAAAACAACTTGGCAGAGAACTGTGGAGGCCGAGATGCAAAGAATGAACCAGAGTTGGGGCACTGTACGAAGGCTGGCTGCTGACCGAGCAAAGTGGAATCAATTTGTTGCTGCCCTACAAGACGCCACCAGGCGTGATGGCCACTGACTGCTTTGACGGTTGGCGGTTATGGATCAAAGAAGAAGAAGATGGGATTCCTAGTTGTATTGTTTCCATCATAAAAAGCCTCTGTGCTAACTTTATATGCAGTGTTGGGCAGAGCAACCTTACTTTCAAAGTGAAAACAGGTGTTCGACAGGGATGCATCAACCACTCTATTTTTAACTGTCATAGACTGGGTGATACCCCTAGAAGAATAAGATGGACAGGGTTTACCACACTGGAAGATCTAGAAGACGATATTGCAATACTCTCACATTCACATCAGCACATCCAAGGAAAAACAGACAGACTGAATAAATATAACCAATAAGTGGGACTGAACATCAGCCTGAAGAGGACAGAGGTCATGACACTAAATGTAATAAATCCTGAGCCCATTAAAATAAGGAATCAAAAGTTGGAACAAACAAATAATTTACATATCTAGGAAGCACAGTAACACCAGATGGCGGAACAAGAAAAGACATCAGTAACAGAATGAATAATTCAAGAACAGCCTTTGCCAACCTAAACAAAATTTGGAAATCTTCTCAGTACAGCACAAGCACCAAATTAAGATAATATGAGAGCTACTTACTTTCTGAACTTTTGTATGGTGCAGCGTGCTGGAGAGTAACAGAAAAGGAAATGTCCAAATTATCCTCTTTCGACGCAACCTGCCTAAGGAAAATTCTTTGAATTTTTTAGCCGAATACCATCTCTAACCAAGAACTGCTTACTCAGTGCAGCCAAAAAGATATGCACACCATCATTGCAGGCAGACGCTAGAACTATGTTGGTCATGTCCTCAGACGAGACCCTGACATCATCACAAGAACAGCAATGCTATGAACTCCAGATGGATGACAAAAGACAGGCAGACTAAAGGCAACCTGGTGGAGAACTGTAGAGGCTGAGATGCAAAGCATGAACCAGAGGGCACTGCATGAAGGATGGCCACTGACCGAGCAAAATGGGGACAGTTTGTTGCTGCCCTACAAGACGCAACTAGGCGTGATAGCCACTGACTGCTTTGTCAGTCAGGGGCTAAGGATCCAAGAAGAAGAAGATAATGAGAATGTTCTATAGTTTCTTAAACTAACTTTGCTCATGTTCTGGAGACCATATACTCTACCATCGTTAAATGTACATAAATATAGTTTCTTAAAGTAACTTTGTTCATGTTCTAGATTCCATATACTCTACCATCGTTAAATGTACATAAATATAGTTTCTTAAAGTAACTTTGTTCATGTTCTGGAGACCATATACTCTACCATCGTTAATAAATGTACATAAATAATTATCGTTTATATTCAGTCTGCTTAAATTTTTTGTTCTTAAATATATTCATTAAACGTGTTTGTTCCTGCTTGTGGTTGACTAAAATAACACAGAGGATGCTGTTAGAGACCTTCAGTGTAATCTGAGATAGGAAACTCTTTACAGAGCGATACAACAGGAAGCAATCTGATCATCAGAAGAAGTTCCCCCCCCCCCCCGTTCGACAAGTGTTTCGGCCCGATATACTCCTTTACACTCTAAGGGGAGCGGGCCCACTTGGGTCATGACTCCCAAGCGTCTCAGCCTCCTGTTGTCTTGTATCGAAAATGAACCCATAAAACACTTGGAACACGGGCAATGCTGGTGATGTTTTTCTCCTGAGCAAAAACAGGAACCACATTTGAGATGAAAAACAAGAGAACTGAAGAGGATGTGTGAACACATAGGGCTGATGATAAATACCTGAAGATCAAATTGAATGAAAATAAATTACAAAAATATAAAAAAATATAGCAGGAAACAATAATTCTAATGTAGTTCATGTTTGCTGCTTAGGAAGCACAGTTCTGGCTGATGTCATCTTGTTGATGGAAATCATGGAGAGAATTAGGACAGCAGACATAGTAAATTATAGAAAATGTCATATGTGAAGATGGAAGATTCAGTCTTAAAGCAGCAGTAAACTATATGCCGCCCAATGGGCTGATCACCCGTTGGCTTGTCACACCGATTACGGAAACAACGGCAGATGGATCTATTTGTTGTTGCCCTAAAGACGCCGCTAGGCGTGATGGGAAACTACAACAGAGAAAATCAATCTGCTGTTGCCCTTAAGACGCCACAAGGCATGATGGCCTCTGACTGCTTGGTCGGTCTTTGGCTAAGGACGGAAGAAGAAGAAGAAACTATATGCCATATGTGAAAATGGAGCTTCAGTCTTAAAACAGTAATTTATAGACTATGCCATATGTGAAGATGGAAGATTCAGTCTTAAAACAGATGAATCTCTCTAAATCTTGCAAAAGACATATTTCTTGTAAGGTGCAGAACCACTGAAAATGACAAAGAACATACAAAAAAAATGCCTGCATAGTAAGTGCTGTGAGTGGATTCAAAGACAGAGCTTTAAGATAGTCCGAGAAATTGGGGAGGCGATCAGAAATGGATATCCAAAAACCTGTGGGAATTAAGAACATCCTCCTCAAGATCTACTGGCATGTGGAGACAGAACTTAATAATGAGAGAAAGACACAATGAGAGATAAAGACCTAGGACCAGATAGGAAGGGAAGTTTTTTTCTAGGTCTTATGCATGATGAGAACTTAATGATGATGGATACATTTCTGTGGCATTGGTTTTATCGTTGTGAATGTAAGCTTGCGCATTGTCATTTATATTCTATTTGAATTGTCAGACATAACATAACTGTACCAGTTGTTGTTAACCCCTCATTCAGCTGTCACTTATTCTTGTATGAGATATTTCCAACCAAAGCGTTTATCACTTTCAAGCCAGGGCTTTCCCATCCAATTCCAGATTTTAAATAATATCATTGAACATAAGGCAATGGTACTGAGATATTTTTTCATTCACTGGAATACAGTGGGGCCTTGATTTCTGTTAACATCAACATCCGTTATTCTCATGAACCGATTTACCTTCCATAAGAGCTTTCATTTTGAGGACCAGTGATATTTACATGGACTGATGGCTTTCTGATACAGCCGGGAATGATGCATAGGTGGAAATATCCAGACACATGGGTGGAGTCTTGCTGGAAATCAGTGTATTATTAATTTCAGCTTACAATGTTTTCAACATACAGTGGGTTTTCTGGAATGAATTACCATCGGATGCTGGGGCCCCACTATACATTACATGCTAAAGTTCACTGGAACTGATGAAAACTAAGTACACGTGCGTAACTCAGAATCCAAACATCCGAAAACTGAATTCAAAAGTATTTTTGGCTGACACTTGGGCTTCTTTAGGTTTCCCCCCAATTTTTTTTTTTTAAAACTGGTATGTAAGGAACCAAACACGTGCAATGTTCAGTTTATCACATTTCTGGCCTGTGACGCACAAATGCAGTCTATGCTGATGTAAGCGCTACTGCGTGATAAAAATTTTCAAACATAGCATGGTTAATTGTGTCTTGTCATTGCTACCAGCTACATGTGGATATTTTTTACTGGTATGCAAGGAACAGACCACGTGCGATGTTCGGTTTATCATATGTTTATCACATTTATTTTAAATGAGACAACTATAGGCAGGAAGTATTCAGTACTTATAAAAGTACCAACATACATATTTTCCCTATTGTATTTCAAGAAATTAAGAGTTGCTGTTTATTAGTTTTAAATTGACAAAATGCATTAACCTTTGCACGCTGCATTCTTTTCCAGAAAATTTGCCCTGCAACTGCATTCTTTTTCACACAACCCCCATTTTTATAGTGGATGACTTGTAAATTCTATATTTATTTTGTTTTTTGGCCAATTTCTCTAATTTTTGGACTGTTTAGAGATAAATGGATGACGTCACTGATGACGTCATTTTGTTGATTTGATAGGAGAAGAAGACTGGTGAAAAAAAAAAAAAAATAGACTTACCTCACTCCTTGTGCAGCCCTTCAGAGCAATCTGCCTTATAACTGAGCAGGGTGTGATAACGCTCAAAGCAGGGATATGGACAGAGAGGTACCACACACCTACGGCACACGAATTGGGTCTGGTGGCGCTTCTTGCCCCTGACTCTATCTCTGCTGGAACACACATCGCAGTCTGGCTGGGAAGGCCTGCCATTAGCCTGACGTTTAGGGTTAGGAATCATGTAGTGTTCCCCCATAACCAATCTGGCTGGTGCAGTGGCAGTGTCAGATACCCTTCCTCTGCGTTGTGTGACCCTAGACTGGTACCCTTCAAGCAGGCCATGAGCAATCCGCAGACGGAATGTTTCCGCCTTGATACGAGACGGATGCTTGGCCCTCCACAGGACAAGCGAATTGACAAAGCAAACTTCCAACAGATAGAAGAATATTTTCTTCCACCATTTGCTGCTCCTGTGTAGAACCATGTAGTATGTCAACTGTTTATCCACACGATCAATACCTCCCATGTGATAGGAATAGGCTTGGATAGCGCATGGCTTGTCCACGATCCGCACATTGCCAGCATGATGTTTGGATCTGACCTCCTTCCTGAAGGTCTGTGCATCGTGTGCAGTTGTCATAAGATTCACTGGCCTCTTGTCAAACCATGACATATAGAGGATATTGCCATCTCTAAAAGTGATGGGAGGGTCACCAGCTTTGGGTTTTGCCAACTTGAGTTCTGGGGGGACCCCTCGGCGGTTGGTCCGCAGTGTGCCGCAAGCTCCTGTCTGATTATCCCCAAGCTCCTTGTACAGGGCAGGCGAAGAGAAAAAGTTGTCCATGTACACAACATGGCCATGCCCATACAGGGGAGCAACAAGGGAGGTGACAACGCGGTGAGCAACCCCTATAGTAGGGTCCACATTGTCTTCCTTCCCAAGGTAGAGCTGCCAATTCCAGAGGTAGCCTGTCTTGGAGTCAGCTAGGCCCCAGGCTTTCATACCCCACTTAGACGGTTTGTTGGGCATGTACTGCATAAGGCTGGTCCTACCTTTGAAAGCTATCATACTTTCATCAACACTTAGCTCTTTGGATGGTATGTAATGGCTTTGCCATTGAGGGAGAAGTGTGTCAACAAACGATTTGATTTTGAAGGCTTTGCTGTGGTCAGGGTGCCCTCGTGGTGCTGCAGTTGTATTGTCCACGAGGTGTAGAAAAGATAAGACAGCAAGAAACCTGTCCCTACTCATCACATTCCTGAACCCTGGCATCTCAAGGAAACGGTCATTTGACCAATACAAATCAAATGACGATCTTTTCGTTACACCCATCAACATAAGCAAAGCAAGAAACGCCCTCATCTCGTCAGCTGTGACATCGGTCCACAACTTCACACGGGATGAGGCACCCGCATCTTCCCCTTTCTTTTCGCTAACCTAGCTGGCATAACGATTAGTTTCTGTAACTAATGTGTCCACAACATCATCTGTGATAAACAAACGGAACACATCTACCTCAGAAATTTCATCGTCAACGCCCACAGGTCCCACAACTTGATCAAAGTTGCGGAGCCAGTCGTGTTTGTAACCATCAGGTGCCCTAACAATATTCAATTCTTCAAAATCATCATCAACACTCGACACATCACTATTTTCCCCATCACCTTCATCATCCCTATTCTGAGCACGAACCACATTAGCAGTACTAGGCCCAGCAATGTCGTCCTCATCAGAATCAGAATCCATGAAAATTTCAGCTAAAATGGCAGCTTGATCCATGCCGATTGATTTCGATTTGAAAATTGCACAGAAAAATTTCGCTAACACACCCGTTACAACTGAAAGTCAGAAAAGGTAGCTAAACTTCTTTCACAGAAGAGTCAATTTTGACATCCGGGGTTAAGATCACGTGCACACACATTATAAATTAGTTATCCGACAATATCCGCTTGTCGACATATGTTGACAACAGCTGTGAGAACATAGGTTGCCTTCGTCGACATATGTCGACGGCAGCGTGCTAAAGGTTAAATAAAATTAAAATAAAAGTTACTTGCAACAAGACTGACATTTGTAAAACACAGAAAGCAGCAGATACTTAAGAAATAAGTCAGACGTCAGCTTTATCATATTCCATTTACCGAGACTAACATGCCAGATACCAGGTTAAGTTTCAGATACCAGGATTAACATGCATGAAATCAGATTTATGTGAGTAACAGCATATTAACTCTGAATGTTTATCTTGATTCATGAGGTAAATATTTGCATTGTTGCATGTTCTCTTATGCTCACTATAGGAACTTCGATCGCGCATCAGATTCCAGGCCAAAAATGCGGACAATGTGACTATTGTGTTCAAGTCCAAGTGTCTTGGGTGAGATTGGCATCTGTTAGAATTGTAGATAGTGAATAAACTTTCTAATCATCTAGACTGGCACACTAGAATGTAACTGATCATTAGAAAGAGAACTTTAGTTTAGAAAGTACAAGGGTATTTCAATAAATAAAGTATTACAATCTCTCATGTTAAGTCTAGAGCAACGGTGGTTGGTCTGAATAGATAGGCCATTGCTAGCAGTTGTCTGCTTCTTTGCAGTGCCACTAGGCCATGTCAACTTTGATGTCATATCATACAAATTGAGCTTAAAGATTGTGGGACTTGTAGAACTATAATCAAACTTTGAGGTACATATTGTGGTACTGTTTCTACATGTCGAGGGCATGCCACTGACTGAAATTCACTGCTACCTCAAAGAGGTTTATGGATCCAAGGCTGTATCATGGAAACAGGCTCAGTTTTTTGCAGTCATTGATAGTGCATATGTAGACATATAAGGTTTTCAGTGACCTGGGTGGGCAAGCATGCCCTCTATGAATAAAAATATCTGGTGCATTAACGGTAGGATAAGGAATGATAAACATATTAGACTTATAACTCAATTTCATATGGAGTTTGTGTGCACAGAAATAGCCAATAACATCAAGGGCACTGCAAGCATGTGCCAAAACAACTCACAGATAGTAAAAATCCACTCAGGTGGGACTTTGCTCACTTAATACTTAATGATAGTAAAAATCCACTCAGATGCGACTTTGCTCACTTAATACTTCTTCTTCTTCCATCATTAGCCACTGACCGACAAAGCAGTCTGTGGCCAATACGCCTAGTGGCGTCTTAGGGCAACAAGAAATTAATTGTTCCGTTACGCCTAGTGGCGTTTATAGGTACAACAAAAATTAATTGTTGTTTCCGTAATCAGAATGGCTAGCAAGCAGGTGATCAGCCCGCTGTGACTTAATACTTAATGATAGTAAAAATCCACTCAGATGGGACTTTGCTCACTTAATACTTAACATGAAAAAAGGAGGGCAGATCTGTAGCACTTGTGGTAAGGCAACATGGGTGCATCTTTGGACACTAGGGTCAAAATAAGTATTAGTGACATGGAACCACCCATTGTCTTTTCCGACAAAGAAATTCAGAGCCATTTCTTCAAGAAAGTAGTTAATGGCTGTTAACGTAACAGGCTCCAGGAGCTTGATAATGAATAAATGGGTGCCTGACTACTCTTCAGTCAGGGAAGGCAAAGGTGGCAACGAAGGGAACTGGTCATTCCAACTCATAAAAAAGTTGGAACTAGTATGGTGAAGTCTCTGGCACATTGCCGTACAGTTCTTCTTCTTCTTCTGCGTTCGGTTTGTAGTCATGTTAAATCTGCAGGCCTGTCGCCAGGACGAAGTCCACATTCTTTTCCAGGTCGGCGCGGCAGCCCCATAGCTTCTGTTGGAGCTCACTACCTTTTGGCCAGGTTGCATGTCGCAGTTTATCATGGGTTGGACAGTTCTGGAGAATGTGTTCTGGAGTCTGGATGTCAGTTCCGCATGGGCATTCATTCGTGTGGGATATCTTGAGGCGATAGAGATGTCCAAGTAATATGCAGTGACCAGTTCTCAGGCGGAAAATTGTCATCTGTTGGTGTCTGTTTAGGTGGTGGATTGGGTCATCTCTGCTGTATATATCCCCTTCCTCCTTCCACTGATTTTTGTACTTGTTGTGGATGATGGTTTTTGCTTCCTGATAGGGCAATGGGTGGCTGTATTGTTCCATTTTACTGCCACTTCTTGATAGAGCATCTGCTTTCTCATTACCAGCGATTCCACAATGGGCAGGTAAACACTGAAGGGCAATGGTTGATGACCTTTGGATGATGTTAAGCTCAGATCTGATCTCATTCATCATGTTATCATTTCTGGTGTTTTGTATTGATTCAAGTAATGATCTGCAGTCGGTGAAGATTACTATCTTAGCTTGTGGCTGCTGTTCAGGTCTGGTGAGGATCTTCAGGGCTTGCAGTAGTGCCATAGCTTCTGCCCTAAAATTGGAGGAGATCTTTCCAGTTGGGAAGGCCTTTCGGATGATCTTTCCATTTAGGAATCTTATAAAAATGCCTCCTCCACCGTTCTTTACTGTCCCCTCAGCAGATCCATCTGTGTATGCATGGGTCCACTCCTTCGGGTTGTACTTTTCTTCAATCATTTCTTGAGCCAAAGTTTTTAGTTGTTGAGGGATCAGGTGGCCTTTCTTTTTTATTTCAGGGACTTCTGTGATGATAGATATATTTCCATGGCAGTCGTCTGGCTCCTCGTAATCAATTAACATTTCACTCTCAGTAGATCGATTTGGGAGGAGGTCTTTATGGCATCGATGCAGATGTTTGGAGATGTTTAGGAAGCTGGTTCTTTTCAGCCTGTTCTTTGTCACACTATGGAATTTGGCATGCATTGGATGACTTGGCATTCGTAGAAGCTTCTCACTGTGAGTGAATACCTTTTCCTCACGTCTGTCATCAAGAGAGCAGATGTTGGTGTATCGCTCCATTGCCTGGATTGGAGAAGTCTTCATCCCTCCAGTGATTAGTCTAAAGCCTGAATTTTGCACTTTCCCTAGACATTCTGTGTTTGTTTTAGATGCTGTGGCCCAGGCTGACATGCCATATTCAAGTACAGGCCTGACTGTGCCTGTATAGACTTTTTTAAGTATGTTGGTATTTGCCCCCCAACTTGTGCCAGCCAGTTTCTTCATAATAGAGAGCTTTCTTATTGCTCTCTGTTCTACTGCTTTTATGTGCGGCTTCCAGGTGAGTCTCTTATCCAACTTGACTCCTAGGTATGTTGAGTTTTCCTCGATTGGAAGTTCACTTCCATTTAGCTGCAGTTTGATCGTTTCTCGGCGATTTGACAGAGAGAAGCAGGTTGCTACTGTCTTGGAGAGGCTGCCGTACAGTAATTTCTGCTAAGGAACTACCTTTTCCTTGCATATCTTCTACCTTTTCCTTGCATACTTTATGGTACACATATTGACATTTTCAGCTACCCTTGTACAATAAATGATAATGAGGAGGGATAATGCCATAAGCACAAAGTGGCAATTGCATATACTCAATAAAATTATAGTATATAATATCCTAATACATATCCTAATTATAACCTATCAGGGGTTGACCACGATATTTTTCTGTCACATAAAAAAATTCTTTGTCATGTTGGAAAAAAGAGTTCAAGACAGGAATGGCAGTTATGTGGAAAAGTAGTATGTCCCAAGTCTTATATACTTGGGTTACACTTGTTCGTCTGTTTTAGGAAGTTAACTCCCATGATAGGACTTGCTACCTCATTTATTGAAGGACCCTTGTATTTTGGTTCTTTGGCTTCTTGACAGTTTGAAGGGAGCTGACCCACTTTTTATCATGATATTTTTGTACCTATTTTTTTTTAATTTTTATACTTTTTAAACAGTGAAATAGATTTAAACTACTGTGGCATAGCTTGTTAACAGTTTCTTCAAGCTTTACCTTACTACCTGTTTGTTCTTTATTTTCCTTGGTTCATTTTGTGTGCATTCCTTTTCTTTTTGAGCATGCTGTTTCTGAATTGCTTTACTTTTTTTAATCTTTTTTTTTTTTTGCATTTAGTTTTATAGTGTTAATTTTTCTTCCTCTGTTATTTTAGAGTTAATTTATGTAAGCAGTTACTCATTTTGTTAGCAGGTGTACTAATTGTGTAGTATGACTCACTTTGTGAACAGAGACTCCACTTTAATGCAAACTCAAAAGGTATATAACAACAGAAAGCCGTAGACAACAGTTTAATGTAAGATATCTCAGACACAGAGAAAGATAAAAACAATTTACTGTCACAACATCCAATAAGTACCAAGGCCTTTAGCACAGAGAAGATGACACAAATACAGAAAACCCCTGGCAACAGATTTAAAAAAAAAGTGTGGAATGAGACGTGGAGAAGTTCTTGGAAAAATAAAACAACAGCACAAAGCTTGGATAACAACAGAAACTGTCAGAAAGAGTTAAACAGTAGCAAAACCTGGACCATATTTTGACACCACACTTCAAGTTTCAACCATAGTGCACCTCCATATTTGCAACTGCTTCAAATTTGAGAATGTTTTTTAAAGTACTGTCATCATTTCCATTGTGCTCCTTACAGAGCATGAAGCCACCACTGCAGCTGGTCCCCTTATAGGAATCCTGCACCAAGCTGTCACATTCTCTTGCTGCAGTTGTTTCTGTGTTTGACTTGATGAGGTTGCTAGCCCCATGAACAACCTCATATTAGTCACCATTTGTGACGTACCTCAAGGTGCTGCAGTCCTATCCTTTCCTTTGTCTCTTCGCAGACCCCCCCTGGCAACTACCCGGGAAAATAGCAGGCCAAAAAATATTATTCATAAGAAGGTAAACAAAAATCTATACGCATCACCGTTAACTCCAGCACTCACAGTAAAGGACAAGAAACTAGTATTGATGACTTAGAGGGTAATGTTCAAGTATATGATCTGTACTAGTCTGATAGTTATGAATTTTCTAGTGCCCAGTTTATCAAAGGCATTTTTGGAAGACTGCAAAATACATATAATATGGGAACTGCCATTTAAGTAAAAACAGATGGACAGCAGTTAGAGTAATAACTTACAGCTATATACATGTTAGCAGTTAAAAAAAAAACTTGACAACCAGCTTATAAGTGGTTTTAGTCATGCCACTATTTTATGACTCTGAAAAAGGCAGTAACAAAAAAGTTCATAAGAAGAATTAAATGTGGCAGACGTGTTTATACTGAGAAATTCACAGTATTTTATAAATAACAAGGATTAAAATAAAATTGTCCTGTATATGTAACTGAAATTCTGTGACACTTAATGCCAGAACAAAAGACAGATGCTAGAACACATTTCCTAGCCTTTTTTTTTTTAAATTGGTGAAACACTACCTAATCTGTATGATTTCATAACGCAGTACTTAGGATTATTTTATTGGTACTGTGTTTCTTGGAAAAAAGAATCTGAAATTTCACAACACAGCTCATGGTCTGGTCTCTCATAATACACCAGTCGGGAAGCCTTGGCTTAGAGCAAATTTCGCTTGGATCAGGTAATTTGAATGGCCAATAGTGCTGCACTTGGAAGCATTTTATGAACATAAAACTGTTGGAAACATTGAACATACATTTCTACACAGAATAAGTTAAGGTCATATTTGCCAATGTCTGCTGCAGGCAAGGCAGCTAAGCAGACCAAGGGAATAGTAAAAGATTTTGTGTGTGCTCAGATTGGAATCATTTGTTTTACAATGAGTGATTTCTTGAATGTAAGTACTGTAGGATTGTATAGTCTTGTCTAAACTGCTGAAAGTCTATATGTGTATTTGAAGTTCATGAGCATCTGATGTATTGCTTAACTAACTGCATTTGTTACTTCAACCAAGTCCAGTTTTAGTGTCATCATCATCATCATGTTTCTTTTTGCTTCTTATGGAACCACTGCTGTAGAAGTCCCCTTGCAGAAAGTCTAAGTATTCCCATGCTTTTGCAGCAGTGCCTCTGTTTTGAGTATTTTGCATTATCTTTTAAGCTTACAAACTTTGTCCTTGAAAGTTCATATTAAACTACTGAAAGGTCAAAATTAAGCTTACACATTTTGTCTTTGAAAGTTCATATTAAACTACTAAAACTTCAAAATTAAGCTTACACATTTTGTCTTTGAAAGTTCATATTAAACTACTAAAAGTTCAAAATTAAGCTTACACATTTTGTCTTTGAAAGTTCATATTAAACTACTGAAAGGTAAAAATTAAGCTTACACATTTTGTCTTTGAAAGTTCATATTAAACTACTTACAGGTCAAAATTAAAGCTTACACATTTTGTCTTTGAAAGTTCATATTAAACTACTGAAAGTTCAAAATTAAGCTTACAAATTTTGTCTTTGACACAAGTTCTTATTAAACTACTGAAAGTTCAAAATTAAGCTTACAAATTTTATCTTTGAAAGTTCATATTAAACCACCGAAAGTTCAAAATTAAGCTTATGAATTTTATCTGTGAAAGTTCAGAAACTTGATTTTATTAAACAATTGAAAACTGAAAATTAATTTACTGTACAGATTCACTGTTTCTCCTGATTTTCTAGGTTCATTGCCTTCCAGCATCTCTAGTTTTTTGTTAGTGAATCATTTTATGTTGCTGTGTCTTGTTTTGAGCGGTAGTTTGGGGATTTAGTTATAATATCCAGACCTAAAGGTCTTATATATTTGGATATGCGTCCTAATATAACCGACTAGGTTGAATGTGACGCGCCTCGCCAAAACGAAGCAAAATTTTATTATAAAAACATTTAAATGACATTAATTAATGTGCTCGCTGGTATTAATTGCTGTAACCATTAAACTTACAGGGACATTGTTAAAGAAACATCTTCATGTGACAACTTGGAAATTAAAACTTCAGTAAGTTTTTGTCAAATATTTGATTCATTCATCATCATCATTTTCCTTAGTGCTACTTACGAAGCATAGAGCCACCACTGCAGCTGGTCACATGCTCTTGTAGTGGTGGTTTCTGTGGCAATTTGTTTGACATGATGAGGTTACCAGCCGCATGCCCAACTTCATATTAGTCACCTTGTTTATAACATGCCTGAGGGTTCAGTAGTCCTATTCCTTCAGAGATCCCCGGAAACTACTCGGGACAAAATATTTTATTGGTATACAGTATTTTTCTCCTCACATATTTTACAGTTGACTCATGAATGAGCTGTCAGAGAATTACTTATTCTTAAAACCATTCTTTCTTCTTTGATCCTTAGCCGCCGACCATCAAAGCAGTCAGTGGCCATCATTCCTGGTGGCGTCTTGTAGGACGGCAACAAACTGCTTCCACCTCGCTCGGTCGGCAGCCATCCTTATTGCAGTTCCCCAGCTCTGATTCACTCTTTGCATCTCAGCCTCCACAGTTCTCCACCAAGTTATTTTTGGTTGGCCTATCTTTCGTTTTCCTTCCGGGGTCCATAGCATAGCTGTTCTTGTAATGGCATCAGGGTCTCTTCTGAGGACATGGCCAACCCAACTCCAGCATCTGCCAGTTATGATGGTGTGCATGTCCTCTTGGTTGCTCCGAGTAAGCAGCTCTTTGTTGGTGATCTTAATACCATAATACCACAATATTCCCCCCCCCCCCCCCCCCCCCCCGGGTAACTAAACATGATTTGCTAGAAGCACAGTTTTTCATTCTTCATAACCCTTAATAACTTCTATTTACTATTTGCTTTCCACTTCTTTTTGGATCCATTTATATTTTTCTGACTTCTCTATCCATATTTCTCCTGAGCCCTGTCTTAAACTTTTGACTATTAATGTGTTCTACATTTATTGTATTCACCTCTCTCTGAACTTTCAGTCATATTGCATGTTGCAACTCCCAGTAATGTCATTTGATTTTTTTAATTTTTGTTTTTAATTGCTTTGTGTCTTCTTGGGAAAATAATGTCACTTTGATTTTTGAATGTTATTATTTGCTTTGTCTTGTCTTTGATCAACCATTTTTGAGTGTTAGCTCTTGTTGAAATTGCTTTGTAAATGGCATGAGTGTATTTGGTTTACTTTGTTTAGTCTTATATTTATATCTCAGTTATTTTTTTAGAAGTGAAAATTTTTTAAGTGATTTAACTATCGCCTTCTCTGTTGTCAGGTGGAGTTTGATGTGACCATGACCGTTAGCAGTGAGATATGTAAGGGCAGATCTGGTATAGTGGACAGAGTTGTGACACTGGCTGCTGTGGGACTGAATGAGCAGCTAGATGTAAAGCTGAGAGTCCAGTGTGACTGTCAATGTGAAGGTTCAGATCAGGAGGTTAGTCAACACTTTTTCTTGACATGATATGAAAACTTAATGGTTTTTAATTATAACATTTGTTTTGTTTTTTCTTCTTCATGATTTAGATATAAACAAGGTGAAATTCTGAGACAAAGTAATTTCCAGAAAAAAAAAGTTGAAATTAAAGTCTTGCAAGCATTAGGATTAAAACATATGTATTCATGAATAATACACAATATTTATTTTCTGTCTTTATATTTACTTTATGCCAGATCTTCCTGACCCGTGCCATCAGCTCCAGTTTTTTCTGTGCCTTCCTCATCATTTTTATTCCTATCTCCAGTTCTCTTCTCCATGTGCTTTTCAGTTTACTTCTGCTTCTTTTACTCTGGGGATTTTAGAACGAGGACTGCCTAGTAATGCTATCACCAGGTTTCCTCTATTTGTGTCTTAGTCATCGCCAGCATCCCTTTTTCCACTGACATTTGTTTGGTTCTTGTCATCAGCTGTAAATTTGTCTCTTGTTTCTTAGATATCCCATACTTAAACTGTTGCTATTAGCTATATACTATTGTATCTCTTGAATTTAATCTTTATATTGGCTAACAGAAGATGGTGATCTGATGCCACATCTACTCCTCCACATACTTTTACGTCATGCAGTGACGCTTTAAACTTTGTTGTTTACTTATTTATAAATAACAAAAAAATGGTTGTGAAAAATAGGTCTTGTAAATTGCGTGTGTTACAGAAAATTTTTTTTTGTGGTAATCTTAACCAACATTTTTTAAATTATAGATGATGAATCTATTTATTGTTTGTTAATTCTAAGAAATTGTTTACTATCATTTAGGTACCACAGCACTTTCATTTTCAAACAAATATAAGTGTTATAATTAGTGTTGGTTTGTTCTGTAGGAAGTGAACAGTGACAAGTGTACTAATGGCAATGGAACTTTTGAGTGTGGGATGTGTAACTGCAACCCTGATAGATATGGACGCAAATGTGAGTGTGATGAGTCCCAGATCTCAAGTGAAAAATCCTTGGAACAGTGCAGGATGGAGTGAGTAGAAAACATAGTCTCACAGCTTAAATATATTTAACTACACTTTAAAATATGGTATATAATTATTTTATTTTTTTTTTTAAAGTCATGTTATGCACATTATGTAAAGTGAATCTTCAATATTACTGCAATAAATTGTGATTCATGAAACTGCTGAAAGAAAAGAGGTAAGTGGAAGTAAGATAATTGAAATCACAGACATGATCATAGCATTATTAAATTATTGTGTTATTGCTATCTTGTTGATGAATACTATTTTATTCAGTGTTATGGGCTGGCATTGCATTTGTTTTTGTTCAGTATATGTATGTTTGTTAATTTTCATCTTATTAAGCTGTGTTCATTTATGTTTTCTCTTGTCTTGGTAAGTATGCTTGAAATGAATGAAATTATTTGCTGTGCTTGGCTTCTCTAGAGGCTAGCTTACTTTCAGTAAATTAATATTCATTATGTGATGAGGAGCTTTCATTGCATTGGGAATTCTGTGAAAATCCAAAGAAATCAAGGTGAACACAAAAAAGAATCAACTCAGATGTCAAGGCAAACCTACAGCATGGCTCTGAAACATGGAGAACAAAAATGACAATCAAAAAGCTACATACTTTCATACATGCGTGCTGCATAGAATAGAAGGACGCTGGGCCGTAGATAGGGCCTAATAGGGAGGGGGGGGGGGGGGGGGGTTGCAGACTTTCGTCTTAGATTGTTGGGCTAATATTATGTTTCACTGTATGCGATATTAATTCATCTGATCTGTCTATCACGGAGTATCTTTCTGCTGCAACATGGGATTCATCTTTGTTATTTTATAGTTGAGTATCAGCGTTTCTTTCATTAAACTTTATATATATTTGACTGTCAGTGTTATGTTCTTTGAATTATTAGTGGCTTGACAGAGTTTTGTATTCTTGAACCAACCTTTAAGGTTAACGGTCAATAGTCATATTGTCACAGTGTCCGGTTGCCGTCATCACATCTGACGCCTGGTAAACGGCACCAAACTCTTCACCACCACATGTCACAGGTGCCTCTTTGTCTATATGCAGCCGTTATCGTTTCATATTGCAGCACCCGACAATTTTCACTGTCTTTAGGTAACTGCCTCCTTTGTTGGCCCGTGGTTTGGGTGTGTGATCGTATAGTGTCTGTTATGATAGTGGTGGTCTGATGTTGTGGTGGACAGTGGTGGGTGAGTGGTGAAACCAATCTTTCCAACTTTAACTTATATGACAGTTAAGCAAATTCACTACCCCACTTGGAGGTACACAATAAGATACAGTCACTTGAAAAGTTTATAATTCTTTTATTTAGCGCCAACTATATAATTTAGGTGGCTTCGAATTTCTGATATATTCTTTTTCCCTTCCCTGACAGTCATTCAATTCATAGGGTTCTCTTTTCCCCGGGATCTGTTTGGACACGTTCGATTTTAAAACCCTTGGGTTGACCTACAGGTCATTTGGCTTTCCACTTTCTACGGCAAAGGCGCTCTTCGATTATCAAACGCACTTACCCATTTTCACAAATGGTGTATTACAATTTCGTGAATAAGGAGCTGATACAGAGTTGAGTTCTTTTTCTCAGTTCTTTCATTATTCTTGATCTTTTCTCCTTGGGGTGAAATGGAGCACCCTTCTGGTTCAGGGGACATCTTGTAACCTACTGTGTCGTCATCATTTTTTTAATGACGTGGCGGTCTCTCGAATGTCTTTTCTTTTCTGTCATCCGCATCGAGAGTACCTTTTTCTTCTCCTTATAGTCGGTCCACTATTCCTTTTTATTACGTCATTTTGTCTGTATGTCACGGCTCCTGTGACATATTCACCCCAGGGTCCCTCAAAGAAAAAATGATGTCTAAAGCATCATTCCTCTGGTCCTATCTCTCACAGATCCATAACCTTCCCCTTTCCCCAATCACCCAATACTAACTAACTTGAACTAATTCTTTACAAATTCTAATACTTAAATAATAACATGATTAACTCCTTAATTATCAATTAAACCTACAACTTTAACAAGTTTTACCTTCTTAAATTATATACCACAATCAACACTCAATTGGTTCAGCCCTCACCTTACTCTCGTTTCTCGTCACGACTGCAATTCAGCCTTTCAACTTTTTCTCGTTTTTCCTAACGACTTGTATTTCTACTAATGACACAACACTCAAGTCCTCTTTCTCGTCTCGCTCCTTACCTCTATAGTCAACCTCCTGTCATTTCTTCCACTGCATCTATGTTTTTACCCCTTGCTCTGCGGTATGGGCATTATCGTTTACTCCAACTCAGCTCACACAAGTCCGTTTGGACTCTTTATGCCCTTATACAAGAATTAGTCATCGCCCCCATTCTGTACTTATAACTGCCATAAGCAGTCCTCAAAGATTCTCTCAATTCTCTTTCTTTTAATCCTGCCTTGTATCTCATTTCGTTCCCTATTTTCCTCTCACTATTCTACTTTACTCTCTGAATTTCGGAGAAGCCTATCTCTTCATAAGTCTCCACAAGGCTATAGCAATCGCCGCAACAACCCTGTGCTCCACACTACCTCCTGATCTCGTTCCCTCACTGGAACTATATCTCAACATTTTACCTTACCTCTGGGTTTCGGAGAAGCCTATCTCCTCATAAGTCCCCACAAGACTTTAGCAATCACCACAACATCTCTGCACTCCACACTGCCTCTTAATCTCGTTCCCTCACTGGAACTATTTCTCACAATTTACCTTACCCTCTGGTTTTAGGAGAAGCCTATCTCCCAACAAGTCTCCACAAGACTTTAGCAATCACCTAAACATCTTTGCACTCCACACTACCTCTTAATCTCGTTCCCTCTCTGGAACTATTTCTCACAGTTCTACCTTGCTCTCTAGGTCCGTCACTCCTCTGTGACTTCCAAGTTACTCATGATTATCGTAACCATTCTTTTGTACATGCCATCTCTCATGGCCCTTCAGACCTTATCGTCTGATCTCTCAGCTCCCTCTTACTTTTGCCACCTCTTTTGGCCTCTTCTTCTTCGCATTATATATCCTCGTCATTTTTCATGACCTTTTACCCTACCTTAATTATTCATTATTTTCAACATTTTCATCATTTCAGCCTCTCTACTTCACTTACTCATAACTCCACTATTTTTGCTATAGTAATCTCCTTGTCCCTATGCCTCTCCCACAATTTTGGTTAGCAATTCCTATAGTTGCTTCTTCCTTTATTTCTCTTCTGACTTCGTTCACGATATGCTTGCTCTATCCTTCTCTGTCGTCTCTCTAACTTATCTTCTTCATCTGACGATACACTGTCCGAGTAACTTGACTCCGAATCAGAGAACACGTCTCTATCCACTATTTTGATTCCCCAGTAATCAGGTTCCTCCATCACTCTCATTACAAGCCTGCGAATTTCTGCTGTTCTTCCTGATAAGTCCGTATCAAACCTTCCCTCTAGAAATCTCCGTACATACTCTATTACCACTGTGTCGGGTTTAGCTCCTTTCAATTCATCTTTTATGGCTTTCTTCATTTCCTTTATACTTAGCTTAGCTACCTTGCTAATTTTCTTCTCCTCTTTCAAGCTTCTGTTAACTCTCCGTACTTCCTTCTCTACTTTTTGCTCTCTATTCTTTTTCTCGGAATATGGACAATGTGCCGCTATCTCTTTATCGTCCTCTCTTTTCTTACTATTTCTTAAGTTCCTCTCAACTTCTTCCTTCTCACTTCCGTCATTACACCAATTCCTACTTGTTTTGTTGACATCCTTAGATGCCTCCATCAGGTTCTTTCTCGTTTCTAATTCCTCAATCTCCTTCTCAATCCTTGTACACAATGCAGTTATCTCTTCTATTGTGGACATCTTGGAATCTCTGCCCTTTTTCTCCCTTTCTTGTCTCATCTCTGACTGGTTTTCATCTCTCAATCTTGTGAGACGTCTTTCATAATCTGATGAATCATCCGACGATACATCAGAGTTGTTATTATCCCCTCTTATACCTGTAACGCCTAGCACTTCCTGTGTCTCCGAAGTCCCTTCTGTCTGATTCACCACTTCCTGGGGATCTCCCCGTCATTTCTGGTTAACCGTGGTCCCTTCTGGTTCCGTGTCCTCATTCTTCTCTTCCTTATCTGTCAGAAATCTCCTCTTATATTCCATCAACGGAATATCATCCTCACTCTCCCAATCATCTAGATCTGCTAGTCCTTCTCCCCCATCTTTTGACAATTCCGTATACCTCATCATAATCGATTTACCTCTTCTTCCATCGATCTCCCTATCACTAATCTGGTGCTCTATATTTTCTTTTCTCTTTTCTATTTCTGAATTAGCACCATTCCATTTATTTCTTATTGCTATTGTATCCTCCAGAATCTCATTGTACTGGCTACTCTCTGTATCCTGACATACCTGCATCCTGTCCTCCTCCTGTCTATATGTGCCCATCTCTCCTTGTTCCCTGTATAAGATTCTGGGGTTTGGGTTTAACCGATCAGATGCTGTTCCCGGTTCTGCATGGACTATAGCTTTAGTAACAGTCTGTTTTCCCGCTGGTGTATATCCGTAGTCATCACTGGAAACACTGTGAATTTCTTCCTCACTTTTAGTCAGTGGTGCTATCCAGTTGTCTCCACTTGTAATATATATGCTCTGACTCCTTATATAGCCTCTTAAATCCATTGGTTTAGTTCTTTTCTCTGCGTTATGTTTACATCTTTTGTTATTCTGTTTATTAATAAGTTCAGACACTAAGTCCGTCTCTTCTGTCTGTGTTGAAACCGTTTTTGTTTTCTTTTCTACCTTAATCTTATTATCATCAAGTTTTCTCTTCAAGTTCAACCTTGGTCTCTCTCTTATGCAAGTGATCTCCGCTCCATTTTTAATCTTACTGTTCGCTGTTCCTTTCTTTGTACACAGTTGTATCTTGGCACAGTGTCCATTTTCTGTCCTCACATTAAAATCATCTATTTCGAAACACCTTCCACCTTTTATTTCTTGAAGAAAATTTCGTACGGCTATCCTATTTCGTCTCTTACTTAAGCTTTCCCAGTGTCTAGGTGCTTCCGAAACGTTGCACACTCTGCCCTTGTAAATAATTCTAGGTCCGTTATCTTCCTTTGGTAATCTGCGTTTTCGAAAATCGTTTTCTCTAACGTTTCTTTCTCTATCCCATCGTCTGTTCATAAACCTGGTTCTAATTCCACAAATTCTTCCTATATCCATACTTCTATGTTGTCTAACGAGGTTCTGCGGAGCATAGTTTTCTCGATGAGTTTGCTGATGTCTTCTCGAGGTAAATTCTCCAATTCTTTGTCTATCCAATCTTCCCTTCTCCTCATGTCCTCCTCTATATACTCTAGGCAGACCGTGTTCTCTACTGAGGTCCCATTCTGGATTTCTACCTCTGTATGTGGACCTGTGATCGTACTCTTCATCTACAACCCTTTCATGTCTGTACTCAATGCCTCTTTGTGGTTGTCTGAACCCCACGGAAGCATCTCTCTCACTTGTATGCCTATAATTTCTATCTTCTTTCAACTCGTTTCGTCGTCCGTTAGGACTCTCCATTTTTCGCTTTTTACACACAGCTGCCACATGTCCCTTGGCATTACATAAATAGCATCGTTTTTCCTCTGCTATCTGTATAATTCCCCTCCTGTTTTCTCTGCCATTGTCACTTCCGTCCTGTCTGCTCTGATACCCAAGATAATTTCTTTCTCTTGGTCTATCTCTAACTGCCTGTCCAGTCCACCGAGCTTCATTTCCTTTCCATTTCGTTTCCTCATGGTTGTTCCCTGACCTTAGCTGGAACCTCTTCATTAAGTCTTCTTCCGACAAGGCCAATCGTATAGCCTCATTCAAAGTTCTGGGATTCTTCCTCAAGAGAAGCAATCTCATTCCATCCTTATATAAGGCATCAATAAAAATTCCAACTAGCTGCCCCTCGATATCTGGACTCCGTATATCTTGTTCTCTAAAAACTTCTTCTGCCAGGTTTTTTAGTCTATCACTGAACCACTGGACCGATTCTCCTGGCTCTTGTTTCACTTGCCTAAGTAGTCCCCACAGATAATGTTGGTCTACAGATTCCCCATATCTATTCAACAATCCTCTTTTCAACTCTTCCCATGTTTCTTGAGGTTCCTCTTCAAATCTTCTTCTCAAAAAGTCATTCAACAAATCCTCACTAGTTAGGAAAGCCAACCTTTTCTTTTCTTCTTCGTTTGCCCCTATGGAGTAAGCATATCTCTCTATTTTGGCAATCCATTTTTTACAACCTCCTGCTTCTCCTCTATAGGTCTCGATGCTTTGTCGCAAACCAGTCTGCCTGTTTTCCATGCTCCACCTCTCTAGGGCATTCGTAACATGTAACAATGCTAGCGTATTTGGATCTAATCCTTGTCCTTCTGCCATTTTCCAACGAAAATATAATCTTTTTACTCTTCTTACTGTTTTGTCGATAATCCTACTTACTAATATTCCTCACTCCACCTTTTTCCTATTAATTTCCGTGAACAATATAATAATTTTCTAAAATACACAATGTTTCACTGAAAGGAAATATTGTTACACAAAAAATTAATTTAACTAATTTATAGTTAACTGGTCAGTCCTTGAGTTAGGCCTTTGCTACCATGTCTTTGAATTCCTTGACTGTCCCTTGATTTGTAGACAGGGTCAACGTTTTCAGGAATTCTTGATTGTAGATGATTCATGTTTCAAGATTCTTGATTGGAGACAGTTTTAAGTTTCAGGCTCTCTTGATTGTAGACAGGTTCGCAATTTCAGGATATCTTTCTTGATTGTAGACAATTTCAAGTTTCAGGCTCTCTTGATTGTAGACAGGTTCGCAATTTCAGGATCTCTTTCTTGATTGTAGACAGTTTCCAGTTTCAGGCTCTCTTGATTGTAGACAAATGTCAAGTTTCAGGATCTATTGATTGTAGACAGTTTCAAGTTTCAGGATCTCTTGATTGTAGACAGTTTCAAGTTTCAGGATCTCTTGATTGTAGACGGTTTCAAGTTTCAGGATCTTTCCTGCTTGCAGACAGTTTCACATTTCAGGATCTTTTGATTGTAGACAGTTTTCACGTTACAGGATCTTCTGATTTCAGACAATTTCACGTTACAGGATCTCTTGATTGTAGACAGATTCGTTTCAGGATCTCTTGATTGTAGACAGGTTCGCAATTTCAAGATCTCTTTCTTGATTGTAGACAGTTTCACGTTTCAAGAGTCTTTTTTGATTGTAGGCAATTTCTCGTTTCAAGAGTCTTTTTGATTCATAATCCTGGCAAACGACGCCAGTTTCATACTCGTCACAGCGTGATGTTTACTTCTTGTATCCGCGACAATCCAGACGGATCCGAATCCTGGTCACTGGAACCAAACTCAATTCCCACAATGTCACAGTGTCCGGTTGCCGTCATCACATCTGACTCCTGGTAAACGGCACCAAACTCTTCACCACCACATGTCACAGGTGCCTCGTTGTCTATATGCAGCCGTTATCGTTTCATATCGCAGCGCCCGACAATTTTCACTGTCTTTAGGTAACTGCCTCCTTTGTTGGCCCGTGGTTTGGGTGTGTGATCGTATAGTGTCTGTTATGATAGTGGTGGTCTGATGTTGTGGTGGACAGTGGTGGGTGAGTGGTGAAACCAATCTTTCCAACTTTAACTTATATGACAGTTAAGCAAATTCACTACCCCACTTGGAGGTACACAATAAGATACAGTCACTTGAAAAGTTTATAATTCTTTTATTTAGCTCCAACTATATAATTTAGGTGGCTTCGAATTTCTGATATATTCTTTTTCCCTTCCCTGACAGTCATTCAATTCATAGGGTTCTCTTTTCCCCGGGATCTGTTTGGACACGTTCGATTTTAAAACCCTTGGGTTGACCTACAGGTCATTTGGCTTTCCACTTTCTACGGCAAAGACGCTCTTCGATTATCAAACGCACTTACCCATTTTCACAAATGGTATATTATAATTTCGTGAATAAGGAGCTGATACAGAGTTGAGTTCTTTTTCTCAGTTCTTTCATTATTCTTGATCTTTTCTCCTTGGGGTGAAATGGAGCACCCTTCTGGTTCAGGGGACATCTTGTAACCTACTGTGTCGTCATCATTTTTTTAATGACGTGGCGGTCTCTCGAATGTCTTTTCTTTTCTGTCATCCGCATCGAGAGTACCTTTTTCTTCTCCTTATAGTCGGTCCACTATTCCTTTTTATTACGTCATTTTGTCTGTATGTCACGGCTCCTGTGACAATATAACATAATTGAAACTTGCAGAGGACTTCAGTGAACAAGTCTCGTTCGGACGACAAACATTTTTAATGATCATTCATCGTTCATAAAGTAGTATTGACAATAATATATTTCACACTAAGCCACTTGCTATCACATTTCAGAGTTTGTATCTTATCAGACATTGCACGTCTGTCAGGTAACCGTTATACATATCTTTCATGTCTGTGACCAAAGCTATTTATCAAGCATTTGGTATAATTATTATATTTATGCAGTATTAATCTTGCTGCTAATAGTTTCATGAAGGAGTGATCCTGATACACACATAGAAAAACTCTGTCTATAATATCAATTCAATTTTGGCATTCATAGCCGGGCTCTATCAGCCGTTACACATTATATCTGCGTTCGTATTTCACGACTTTCGCGTCTAATAATTATTGCAGTTAATAATACCGACTTATATAACTTCGGACTCAATGGTCCTTACACATTATTACTTGATTGCTTTACCAGCACTATCTTAACGGTTAGACATATTCCTTTAGTGGTTATACCACACAATTATAAAACACTGTTCTATGCCCGAAGGATACACATAAGACTACTGTTACTAGCCTAATGCGTCATACAACGTTATACGCGAACCTTATTATTTTTATTCAGAAGAGGTGTTACATGTTGCGACCATCCAAATTAAGTTCAAACCAAAACGCTCGCAGACCATGCAACAATCCTCAACAGGATTTAATAAATAAAAAAATTTTAGTGCACTATATTGGTATAGTATAATTTTTCCACAAATGTTTTTCACCAAACCCTGGTGTGGGGGGAGAAGGGGGGGGGGGGGGGGGGGGGTTTGACTGATGACCCCACCTGCTGCGTATCTACGGCCTTGGAAGGACGGAAACATTATGATAAGGTCATCGATGTAGAACTGATGGCATGAACTAGACAAGTGCTAGTGGAACACGAGATGAGAAGAAGACATTAGCGATGGATAAGACACTCAATGAGGAAACCTGTAGGTAACATTACCAGGCAGTCCTTGTTCTGGAATCACGAGGGTAAGAGAAATGGAGGAAGACAAAAACAAAACATGGAAAAGGGAACTGAAGACAGACATGAAAGGGATAAAGAGGACATGGAAGGGCGTTGAATGAGTGGCACAAAACATGAAGGTTTTCAGGAGGTTGTTGTTGTTGTTGTTGTTGTTGTTTAACTAGGGCTGCTGAGCTTCTCACTCTTTAGCAGCCAATACCAAGTTGAAGACTCCTTGGTATTATCTACACTGTAGATCTAGGCTTTTCCTGTGGCTTTTCTGCCATTCCGAAACATGTTGAGTTGAAGTCATGAGCTCTAGTTTCTCCAGCTTGGCTTGCACTTAAAGGATCGTCACATCTGGTCCCAAGTTAGGAGTAAGATATGTGTAGTATACTGTGCATTCCCCGCCATCCAAGGGGCTCTCCAACTATGCAGAGCTAAAATACTGTACTCTATTTCTGGGCTCTCCCGAGGCATTGTCACATCCTGCACAGAGCCATTTCTCAGCTTCCCCTGCCTATCACTGAGTTCATAGTGAGATCCTTCTGCATGCAGTCAACCAGGTCAAAGCCAAAGAATTACGCCTGGGGCTCAAGTGACTTCTCCAAGCTTAGTGTGCAATGCTGGGTTCTCAACATGTTTCACCACAGGGGGAATCCCTGGAAGTGTGTGGATGATTTCAAGAGTCAACGAGGATGTAATTAGCCTCATAGACATAGGTTCACTTCCACGTACATATATTGTGCATAGCTGGTGGTCATATAAGGATGACTCCAGATATGCCTCCATGCTTGGTTTCAGGAGGTAAAGAATAACGAGTGAAATTTATCTGACAATCATCTGCTACATGTCTTAGAGAAGTTTTTGGAGCACAGCATGCATTATTATATTGTTGGTGAAGGTATTTAGAAAAGTAAGGACCAAAAAATAAATGATGAAGTGTACAAAAATAAGTAATGGGGAAATTAATTTTCTTCACACACTGTTTCCATACATGTTCTTTGATAAAGACAATACAGTCATATCTTGAGTTGTGTTTTACCAGTGCCATATTAAATTGCCCCAGTTACCTTTTTTTTCATACTTCATTATTTATTTTTAGTTTTACTGTAGTCCCCCTCTTATTTTGATTGAAAATATAAGGAAACACGGAAGTGTTTACATGCAAGAATTTAATTAGAATAAAATGTCAGTATACCACTTTGTGTCCCTATTGTTGCAGTAAAAATGAGACGCTAACTTGCTCTGGTAAAGGAGAATGTGTCTGTGGTGTTTGTAACTGCTTCCCTTTAAGTGCCAACTCTGCACAGAGATACAGTAGTACTTACTGTCAGTGCAATGACTACAGCTGTCCTCAAGGCCCAAATGGATTGTGTGGAGGTAAATATGTATTTTGTTTTTAGTCATATTTTTTTAATGCTAGTCATGACGTTTGCTATCTAATCTGCAGGATAAGCTTTAAGTCCCTTCCTTTTTGCTGAAAACATGAGGCTTTAGTATGTAATGGTATGTGTCAATGAAATACACTATAACAATGACAGAACACTAACATTATTTATTGATAAGTATAAAGATAATTATAACCCATGAGAGGTTGAATGGGATATTTTTCATCATTAATATTTTTTTTTTTTTTTTTAAATCATTCAAAATAGTGTCTATGAGCGCTCATACTATATAGTGAGCCCTTTTAAAAAAAAATTCCACAAACTTTTTGACATAAATCATGGTCAGTTCTTTGAAACTCCTCTGTTATCGCTGTTTTGAGATCCTCTAAGGTTTTAGGTTTTCTACCGTTTACCTTGTACATTACATATCCCCATAAAAATGATTTTAAATAGAGCTAAATCTTGCAGCCCACCTGTAAGGAAATTTTTTCATCAAGAAATTTCTGACAATAAGGGAGTAATAGCCTGTGAAAAAAAAAGGAAAAAAATAATTAGGAGAGGTGGACATAATGTACTTGAGATTTTAGGGTAACCTGCAAAAAATGATCATAAATGATTAAAATAATCTGCTGTGTATTTCTTCATCCATAATATTTTCAAAGGGTAAGTGATTTATGGCTCACCTTTTGATACATCAGGAGCCATTGCTGACCATGACTGTTTAAAACCAGTTGATGTATGCACAGTCACCATACGTAAATCAGGCCTTTGAATTCATTCAGTACAAGAAATATCAAATGCATAATAATGTGCAGGTATAAGTAACATCAATGACATCATGAAAAAGAGAAGATGGAAAGGGCTGAGGTACAGTGGAGCATAAAAACATCTTATAGTCCTCATGCTAGTCCTAAAAGAGAAAGAAACAAGGGAAGGCTTAGAGAAATTGGTTTAGAATCATATAGGAGAAATAGACAGCTGCAAAATATACCTTGAATAAACTTGGGTGAGTCACTGTGCAAATATCATAGATATACTGAGCCAATCATCAAGGTAAATGATGAGAAACTGAAAGTTGTGAACAGATTCACATACCTTGGTAGCACACTATCCCAGAACGTCATCATTGATGATGAGGTGAACACCAGGATCTCCAAAGCCAGCAGCACATATGGCAGACTATACACCAACGTTTGGCAGACTATACACCAACGTTTGGCATCGAAGTGGCATTAGTCTACAGACAAAGCTGAATGTGTACAGATCTGTTGTGCTTCCAGTGCTGCTTTATGCATGTGAAACATGGACTGTATATAGGCGTCATGTAAAGAAGCTTAACCACTTCCATACAGTCTGTCTCAGAAAGGTAATGAACATCAAATGGCAAGACAAGATTCTGGATACCGCCGTTCTTGACAGAGCTGGTATCACTAGCATCGATACTATTCTGATGCAGTCACAGATTCGTTGGGCAGGTCACGTAGTCCGCATGCCAGACCATCGACTGCCAAAAATACTCTTTTATGGTGAGATGCAGAAGGGTAAACGCTCCCATGGTGGCCAAAAGAAGCGCTTTAAAGACACGTTAAAGACGTCATTGAAAACCTTTGACATAAACCCTGACACATGGGAAGCTGCTGCGCAAGACTGAACCGCTTGGCGCACATCTCTTCGTAATGGTGCAGCGGCATGCGAATCATCCAGAAGAGCAGCAGTGGAGACAAGCTAGAAAAGACGGTGTAATAAAACCTTCACCTGAAGCAAATATTCCCTGCCTACACTGTCCGAGATCTTTCCAGGCCCGCATCGGGCTCATCAGTCACCTTTGTGCCCAAGATTAACCTAACATATTCCTAATAATTGGATGAACAGAGTGGTCTTCATCACAGGTGATGGACGAACAGCATCAAAGATATGATTATATATGATGCAATTAATGAAGTCTTGGTGTCGTTCTTTTTATAAATTCATGAAGTCAGAGTCAGGGTTGAAAAAATTTTGTCTGACTCCATAGCCCTGATGATAATTTCCACATGAGTTATCTCATCACTCTAGATTCTAGCACAGTTAAAAGTGCCAGTCGCTCTCTCCCTGTCTTTTTTTATTCACATAATAATTTTCATGTGATAATTTAAATCTTGAACCCAGGCTCTAACAGAGGTGTCTGTAAATGTGGCAAGTGTACTTGTTTCCATGGCTGGACTGGGGATGACTGTGAATGTACAACAGATACGGATACTTGTGTGGCTTCCAATAAGGTATGTTCCAATAAAATGACATTGACATATGATCTGAGCGTGTGTTTAGTTTGGAAGGCTTTCAGCAAAAATCATATCTATACTGGGACAGTATTTATGATAAAACTTCAGACACATTTTTTCTTCCCCTTATGATTCAAACCAGATGCATTATAGGGTAAAACTGGTAAAGGTAGTCCCATAATAAATACTGCCATAGGGGAGAGTGGTGCTGGAGAGTTCACAATACTAGGTCTCAGCTTTATGAGGGGAGGGGTGATCAGTTTCACACATGGACACATCATTATTGAAAATCATTGAATCAATGTAAGGTTAAAGGTCGCCTGGCAAGAGCAAGGAATATCTCACACTATATGTCACCAAAAGCCCAACAGTCTCCTATGTTATCCAGTGCCAACCTCCTACAGCATGGACAGGTGAATAGATTTGAGGAAATGAAGATAAGCACAATGGTGTTTACTGTGGGAAAGTCCTTGTTTTTCTGTTAGTGAGTGATTAGAATTAAATACCTTCTGTGACCGAACATACAGCTAATGAGATGAATGCAGTCAGCAACTCATAGCTTGACTGCTTGCGTCAGGGTCAGCGAACCAGAGCTGGCCAAGACCCTACTCCACCTCCAAGTGGTGGTCCTGGAAACAGGCTTCATCACTGCAGTCTGGCTGAGAGAGTAGGGATCGAAGAGTTAAGGCAAACCCAGTCGCAAAAAATGCCATGCAGAAGTCGGATGTGTCAGGCCGAAAGGCGCAAATATCGCAGCTTCGCTGTAAATGGCGACACAACGCAACCAACGTCCTTTTCAGGACGAACGAGGAAGAAGAAGAAAATACCTTCTGTCAGATGTGATTGGCTTCAAACTTTGATTAAAACTTTGCTACTGTTTATTTAAAAAATAAAAAAAGAGAGAGAGAAAGCAGGTTGTTGTTATTTAACTAGGGGTGCTGAAGATTCTCTTTCACAGCCAGTGCCAAGTTGAAGACTCCTTGGCATTATCTACATTGTAGATCTAGGCTAGGGGGGACTGAGTGGCTAAGAGGTAAGGCATCCGCCTCAGATTCTAGAGGTACCAGGTTCGATTCCCAGTTGAGGGGAATATATTTTATGGAAAATATTTTTCAGAGAAAATAATAAGAGAAGGAAGAACGTTGGGCCTAAATAATGTGCAAGAGCTAAGAGGAGTGGCGTCACAACGAACAACCTGGAGAGCACTGGTTTCTGCCTTATGCGCCGTGTTTGGCGCTTAAAGAATTTATTATTATTATTATTATTATTTTTCAGAACCAGTGGTCCTAATAATGTCATACTCCCCCCTGGTCTCCTGGGTAGTGAGATTGGATGCCTAGCCTTCTCGGAAAAGGGCGAAAAAATAGGAGGTGCAAGTTGCTCACGTTAAAAATCCCACGGCAGTTGGAAATCGTAAAGAGTAGGCCTATCCGGCGGCTTCCCTAGCAAAATTTTAAAATTAGAAACCTGCCTACCACAAAAATATTTATAGAATGTGTGATTCCTATATACACACATTGGGATTCTCGCCGGTCCTACGGAGTTCATGCACTGTGCTGAGATCCTCCTTGTGTGATCTAAGGGAGGAGATTGGATCACTGATGGAGTAGTCCATGTGCAATAAAGAAAGTCCTTAAAACCAAACCAAACTAAACCAGATCTAGGCTTTTTTTGTGGCTTTTCTGCCTTTCTGAAACTTGAATTAGAATCAAATTCTTTCCTGGGTATTCTATCCTGGCTAGGCATGCATTTAAAGGATCCTCACATCATCTGGTTTCAAGCTAGATGGGGGGGGGGGGGGGGGGGGGGGGGGGGGGGGCGCAAACTGTCCATTCCCCCACTGTCCATGGAGGCTCTCTAAATATGAAGAGTTAAAATACTATGCTCTGGTTCTGAGTTTTCTCAAGGAATTGTCATGTCCTTGCGCAGAGCCACTTCTCAATTACCTCACCTGTCATCTATTCATTGAGATATTCCTGCACGCAGCCAGCCATGTTAAAGCTGCAGTTAAGTCTAGGGCTCAAGCGATTGCCCCAAGGTTAGTGTACAGTGCTGGGTTCTTGACATGTTCCACCTCAAGGGGGATTGTGTTGTTGGGCCACTGTGGGGTGGCTACTCAATCCCTGAAGCATTGGCCAGGCAACTCAAAGGTTGCCTGTTTCCAGAATGTATTATGTGGAGGCAATTCGGAAGCATAGTTGGAGGTCTAACCTTGTAATTCATGTGAGAGCAGTCTTGAATTCTTTTATTTCCCAAAGAGCAGATAGTTGAGGGCATATTTAGAGAAAATTGAGCATAACGATTGGAGACGAGAACTCAAGACACAGGTGTAAAGGATAGACATGGAAATACCTGCAATATATGGTACTGGACACGAGGACTTGGCATGTCTCTGTCCATGCTTCCTGAGAAACTGAAAGATAGTGATGATGGTGGTGGTGGTCGCAGCGGCAGCAGTGGAGGAGGAGGAGAAGAAAAAGCAGTGTTTGTAGTGAAGAGCTTTGGTGGATCAGAATGCCACAGAAGAAGGAACAATTACATTGTTGTCATAAGCAGATGTTTTAACAACAGACAATGATATAAGTGTGTAACAATCAGTGGAAAACGTTTTTCTTATGAACATATCAAGAGTACCATGTAACATATGAATGGCTTTCATTCTCAGAAAATGTGCAATGACTTTGGTACATGTAAGTGTGGCCGCTGCATCTGTACTGCGGGTAGCAGTATGGTGGGACTTACTTGTGAAGACTGTCCAGTAAGTATAACAATTGAATATGTTTCTGCTCATATTTCCATTTCTTTCCCTGTCCCACTTCCTAGAATATCTCATATAATAAAATTGAAGAAACATTTCTTCTTATTTTTGCAAGTACTTTACTGACTGGCTGAGGAGATTGTAATCACAGGAAGCCTGCATCAAATCACTTGCTCCTACAGCTGTGGTTTGTGTATCAATTTGTTTTGTATGATGATGATGTTGCCAGCCCATGTACAACCTTCACCTTTTGTCAAATGCTTGAGGTAACAGTAGTCCTATTCTTTCTTTGTTAAATTATTATTATAGGGATCCAGACCCCCAGGACGACCCAGAGTCTGCTGGGAGGACAACATAAGACAATCTTTGAAGGACCGAGGACTAGAATGGAACCAGGCCAGGAGGAAGACAGCCGATAGGATAGTCTGGCGCTCTCTCTTCCAAACCTCTACACCTCACGGTAGAAGGGGAACGACTAAGTAAGTAAGTAAGTATTCTTAGTCCTATTCTATAGACCCCCGGAAACTACACAAGGCAATTTGTCCATATGTTTGCTTATTATTATCAGTTAGATTCTTTGTGCTGTTGATCACATTCCTCATATTTCCTTTGGCTGCAGCTTCCTTTGCCTCACCTGCCAACTTGGCAGTATATTTCCTGTTGTCTTTTCTAATATTTTTTCGGTTTCAAAAAAAAAAAAAAAATTTGCCTCGTTTTGGCAAGGCGCGTCCCGTTCAACCTAGTCGGTTATATAAGGGCGCATGCCCAAATATTAAAGACCTTAACGTCTGACAACTAGTAATATTTCTTCTTTGTTGCTATGTAGGCATCGACGTTTGCTGCTGCAACACTTCTGATTTTGCTTCAGTTTTTTTTTAAATAAATTTTTTTTAAACGTACGCCCGCTATTACTCGAGGCGAAATCTCAGGTTAGTATGTCTAACCTGAGACTGATTTTACGTGAGTATCCTATTTTCCCTGTATGCTGACAAGTGTCCTCTCGCCATTCAGGCATATACTCGCCGTCTTCGAAGAGTACCCATTAGAGCTGGGTCGGCTCAGAAGCCGTTCAGGTTATTCCAGTCCCTGGTCGACGACTGTTAAGAACAAATTGTTGGTTGTCTATAGGTTGTCTAGGGTTTTCTCTATTTCCATAATTTACTGATGTATTGACTCAATAAAATTGTCTAATAAAATTGCCGACCACCTTAAAATGTTTTTCTTCAACTTGTTTTAAAAACTGGCTGGAATGTTTCTGTGTAATCGTTCCTATGCGTATTTATAGTCGTATTCATCAACCAACTGTAACAAACTGTTAATTGTTGGAATGTAAAAATAAAGAATCTAAAACTTTCAAAGATTCTCTGAAGACCTCTGTTTAACGACTTTCATTTTATTTTACATAAGACTTCCATGAGCGACACACTGCTCCAACATAATTCAACATCTTGAAATTGAATACCGATTACTTCCTTCGATATATTCTTTATAAATAGTTCCACGCTTCTGCTAATTTCTTCCTTCTATTCATAATAATACACCTGTGCTTTTCTAGCACATTTATAATTTTGTCCGTTTACTTTATTCTTTCCCAGCCATTCTTGACACATTATAATTTTCATCATGTCCATACTATTATAGTTTTGTGCTTTCGTGCACACTTTCTTTTAGTCGGCTAATAAATATATTCCTCAAATGTTTATAGCTATACATGCAGGTTATACTAACCTTGACATGTCTCTCAATACAAACTTCAGGCAATCGTGCCTATTCCTTACCGTGGATTACACATATCCTGACAAAATGGGTTTGTCCCATATTGAATTATAATCTCACTTGATTTCTGAGTCAAAATCTGGACTCTTGAACATATTTTGTGAGTAGAATTCTCTACACATCGTGAGTGGACCACGCCACATAAGCCGACACTGTTTAATACTCAAAAGCGTCGCTATGGACCCTTCGTCATGCTTCGCTACCATCTTTTTTCATAGTCAGTGACCATAGTTTAAGTGTTTTGGTGAGGCACATCATGATGCATAGCGATCTCTCTAAATATACCTTTTTCAAGATCGCTTCGCCCCATGATGCGCTCTCAACAACGACACTCTTTCAAATGTCCTCGCCAGGGCTAGAATTAATCCAGTCCAATTCCCTGTCGACGACACTGCTTCAGATGTTCTCGCCCGGGCTTGAACCTGGATCACCCGATCGCCAGCGCAATGTAGTAACCATTACACCAACGCGGCTCCCTTGCTTCAGTTTAAACCTGTATACTTATTTTCCACTTGTTCTCAACAATATCTCATTCCATATATTTTTAATCTGTTGCCAATGGTCTTCTTTATTTCGTTTCTCTTCCAGTAGTTGAAACACATGTTACTTATTGGATGAATTGTTCATGATCTGCTTGAAGTTTTTATGTTTCTACAAGATGGGGTAGCCAACCCCAAGCCCATCTTCTTATCTCTAATGACATGCATGGCATGTTGCAGTTTTACCATTCTTCACTTTTCTTTCATATTAGCATTTTCTTAGCTAAAATCAAACATTTCCTAGATGAGGAGACACGAAAAATGTTCTATACATCCCAAATGCAAACACATCTAGACTATTGTTCCACAATTTGGGATGGCTGCACAATGTCCAACGCTAAAAGACTCTATTCATTACAAAAACGTGCAGTGCGCCTAGTTTCAGACAAAAACCTTACACAGTGTGTAGACCCATATACATATCTTAACATATTACAACTAAGAAAGCGCTTTCTCTTCAACAAAGCCAAATTTATTCACAAAATCTTATTACAGAATGCTGCAATGTATCTGTGGCATATTTTCAAATACAGCGGAAGACGCAGTCAACGCTTAAATAAATTACACATGCCCAAGCCTATGCTCGACTTATTCAAGAAAAGTTTAGCTTTTTCTGCTGCTCATTGCTCATTTGTGGAATAATCTTCCACACGACCTAAAAAACACGCTTAGTCCATATTCATTCAATCACAGACTTTTCAAATACATCATGAGTGCAGATTGACTTGACTTGACTTTGATCCACTGTCACTGAGCGTCAGCTCTTGGTGACCTTGATGCCATTATATGGTACTGTGCAGTTCGTATAAGCTGTTCTGAGCTGCCATACAGTGTATTGTCTATGGATGGGTTGTGTAGTAGCAGTTGTTGTTTCAGTCCCTGAAGTGCAGGGAAATGTAGTAGGTGGTGTTCTACTGTCTCCAATGGGTTTAGGCAGTGTCTACATTTTGCTATATTTTGTGAACACATTCGGTTTCTGTGGCCATTTAGTGTAGGGTGACCTGTTCTCAGTCTGAAAATTTTGGTTTGGTATCTTCGTTTGATATGGTTCATAGCATCTTCCTTATTTGGGGCTGTTTGGTGTATGAAGTCTTTCTTCTTCTTCTTTGATCCTTAGCCGCCGACCGTCAAAGCAGTCAGTGGCCATCACGCCTAGTGGCGTCTTGTAGGGCAACAACAAATTGATTCCACTTTGCTCGGTCGGTGGCCATCCTTCGTACAGTGCCCCAACTCTGGTTCATTCTTTGCATCTCAGCCTCCACAATCCTCCGCCAGGTTGTTTTGGTCGGTCTCTCTTTCGTTTTCCTTCAGGGGTCCAAAGCATAGCTGTTCTTGTGATGGCATCGGGGTCTCTTCTGAGGACATGACCAACCCAGCTCCAGTGTCTGCCAGCTATGATGGTGTGCATGTCCTCTTGCTTGCTACGAGTAAGCAGATCTTGGTTAGTGATGGTATTTGGCCAAAAATGAAGAGTCTTCTTCCTGTTTTAGCCTGTGCCCACGTGTTCAGCCAAACTTCTTTACAGTTGTTTTTGACTATTTGTTTAATTGTTAACATATTCAGTGGTTGGTCAATCTGTGGCATTTTTGCTCCCTTCTTTGCCAGTCTATCAGCTACTTCATTCAATGTGATGTTTATGTGGCCAGGCATCCATTGCATGTATATTTCTGTTCCATACAAGTTCATCATTTTTTGGCATGTTTCTTGGACCTTATGGATAGTATTGATTGAGTTGGTTTTCCAGTTTTCTATTGCCAAGAGGGCAGCCTGCGAGTCTGAGAATACAACATCATTTGGTTCCATTTCATTTGATTCAAAGAGTTCAAAAATTCTAGTTAGGGTTTTCTGGATGGCGACTACTTCGGCTTCATAGTTTGTGCACCAGGTACCACAGGGGCCTGCAATTTTGATGGGTTCTTCTGTACTGGGTGGGTTGATTATGGCCCCATATCCAGCATTTATGACTGCTTTGAAAGCTGATCCGTCTGTGTAAGCATGGATAATGTCTTCATCATACTGACAGATGGTTTCCATGGCAAGTGTTTTCAGCAGTGTAGGTATGAGGCTTTTATTTGCGGGTTGTAGAAGGTTTGTATGTATTATTGGTCTTTTTAGTTCTACGTGAGGTGGTAGGTCAGGTACAGCTTGAGTAGGCAGTCTGTGTCTCTGGTATGTAGTGCTTCCCTGAAAGCTCTTGGTACCTTCTAGTGAAAGAGGTCTTTTTAATTCGGTGCTTGGAGTTGTGGTCACTGATAACATTTTTGCAGGGGTCATCCTTGTCAGCTCACAAGAACCTTTCTGCCGTGATGATAACTGATTTCTCTCTCCTTAGTTCTAGGGGTTCCACATTGGCGGAAATCTCACATGCGCTGGTTGGGGTAGTTCGCAAGCCACCACAGATGAATCTGAATGCCTGGTTTTGTATGCGATCTAGTTTCAGTCTAAGTGTTGGGCTAGCAGTGGCTTGCAGGTGTAGAGAGTAATCCATAACTGAGTGCACGTTTCCCAAGTACAGTTGTCGTAGGGTGCACTGATTGGCTCCCTAATCAGTGCTTGCCAATCACTTTATGAGGTTTAGCCTTCTAGAGGCCTTTGCAATTAGGAACTCAACATGTGTTTATTATGCAAGTCTGGTATCTAGCTGTATCCCTAGATAAGTCGGATTGTTCTCTTTAGCTAGCTTTGTATCATCAAGTTTTAAATCCAGTTCATTTCTTACTGTTTTGTTGCTGAGTGTGAATATAGTGTAGACTGTCTTACTTGTGTTGATCACCATTTTCCAGAAGCTGCAGTAGGTTGTTAGAGCAGCCAGTGCACAGTTTAGTTTCTTTTGCAGTTGCAAATGGGACTTCCCTTCTGCCCAAAAGACTAGGTCATCAGCAAACAGGGCGCTGGGTAATTCAAGGTAGTCTGCCAGATCGTTTATGTATATGAGGAAGAGGGTGCAGCTTAGGGCTGAGCCATATGTTTTATTGACTTCAGCAAAGAATCGATTTATGGCTTGTGCTTTTTCTCTGTTGGAGGTAGCTGTGTTACTGTTTGGAAGTTTTATAGGGATTGGGTTTCTCTTCTGGGATGTCCCTGCCATGTTGTTGATGAGTTTCCATGCTTTCTTCCCTTCTTTATTGAGGTCGAGGTTTTCGCATTTTTCTTCCCAGGTTTCCATTTTGGCTTTTCTGCTCGCTAGCTTAACCTGTGCAGTGAGTCTTGTATGTGGTTTTGTTTTCATGGCTAGGATTTTTCTGAGCTGTTTTCCATGCCTTGCGTCTTTGTTGTACTAGGTGTTCTAATTCCTCATTCCAGAAGATGCTGTATTTGATACGACTGCCTTTGGGGTTTGGCTGCCTGCAGTATGGCTGTAGAGATCTGTGTTCAAGGTATTAATGTCTTGGTTCATGCCTATTTCAGTGAGGAGCTGGTCTGATATGAGTTTGTAGTGTTCCCAGTTTGCTTGAGCATAGTTCCATTTCAGCTGTCTTTTGGTTTTCGTTTTAGTTTTACCCTGTGAGATGGTGGTGAGGATGGGTAGGTGGTCGCTTCCTATGTCCTCCAATACCCTCCATTTATACTGGTTGGTGAGGTCTGCAGACACTAGTGTTAAGTCTGATCGGCTACTGGTTCCACTAGCTTTATGGTAGGAGGTTGGTGGGGATCTTTCATTTTGGAGGACTATAAGGTTGGAAGTGTTACATAGCTCTTCTACTGCCTGGCCTGAGGTGTTGGTGTCCTGGTATCCCCAGAGTGGGGAGTGGGCGTTGAAATCCCCTGCTATGATTGTTCTCTTGTATTCTCCATGTCCAACACTGAAAGACTCTATTCATTACAAACGTGCAGTGCGCCTAGTTTCAGACAAAAACCTCACACAGTGTGTAGACCCATATACATATCTTAACATATTACCACTAAGAAAGCGCTTTCTCTTCAACAAAGCCCAATTTATTCACAAAATCTTATTACAGAATGCTCCAACGTATCTGTGACCTATACTGTTCAAAAAAAGAAACGCTTAGCTATCCGAGGGCTCGTTTTTATGAGTTTGTAAATAAAATTTGGTGCTAGGGTATATAAAAACCAGCCTCAAATGTTCTTTACAGTGTCAAATGCATGTGTTGACCTGAATTGCGTTCGTTTTTGTAATCGTTACAACGCAGTGGTCAATAGTGTTTATGACGCAATTTTTGACCACAGCTCATGTTGCGCACACGTGAAAGCAACAAAATTTGGGGTGAACACTGTTCACTGACTACGCAACTGAAACCCTATAAAAGGATAATGCTACACACAAAAAAATTCAGTTCATTTTCAAACAGACATTTATGGCGTCTCTATCGATAAATTTAAGGAACATTGCTATTGGCCGACTGCATGCAGGCGAAAGTCAAAGTCAGGTTGCCAGGCATCTAAACGTGCATCAGAGTACCATCAGTCGACTTTGGCACTGGTTCCAAGCCACTGGCTCAGTTGAAGACCGGCATCGCAGTGGACGACCCAGAGTGACAACAGCAGCGGAGGATCACTTTATTCGGCTTCATCACCTCAGAGACAGGTTTACAACAGCTTCCTCAACTGCCCAGTCATTGCCTGCAGGACGTCATGTGTCTGATCAAACTGTCCGGAATAGACTGCATGACGCTGGACTTTGGGCACAACGACCTCACCGAGGACCTGTCCTTACGCGCCGCCATCGCCAAAATCAACTTCTTTGGGCCAACCAGCATCGTCCCTGGGCAGCTGACAATCAGTGGAGATGTGTCTGGTTTAGTGACAAATCTTTCTTTTTGTTGCAGCGTCATGATAGACGGCGTAGGGTCTACCGTAGGCGAAATGAACGTTTTGCCCAAAATTGCGTTGATGAAGCTCCGCTGCACGGTGGTGGAGGTGCAATGGTGTGGGGAATGATCAGTTACAACAGAAGGAGTAAATTGGTGCACATTGAAAGAGGCTTGAATGCGCAACGATACGTCAATGAAATTCTTCGACCCCATGTCCTTCCACTTTTAGCTGCCCAAAGGTCTGTGTTTCAACAGGACAACGCCAGACCCCATTGTGCACGGTTGACCACGCAGTTCCTGACTGCCAACAACATTCTCACCCTTCCCTGGCCATCCCTGTCTCCAGACATGAGTCCGATTGAGCACCTGTGGGATGAGCTGCAAAGACGTGTTTGTCGCTGAGACGTTGCTCCAGCCAATCATCGTGATCTGTTCCAGGCACTCCAGGAAGAGTGGGCAGCAATCCCACAGGCCTACATCAGACGTCTGATCGCATCCATGCCCAGGAGATGCCAGTCGCTGATCGATGCAAGAGGAGGCCACACACCAAACTAATGGGAAAGCTCGTACGCCAAAAAACTCTCATGACCCAGATGCAAAACAAATGTCAATTGATTGGTTGAACCCTAAGGTATTCTTGTGTGCAATTTGAACAGTCATCATCATGTGACGTATTCTTTCCAGAACGTTGTCTCCATTACAGCTGCTCTGAACACATCACGATTCTGGGCAAGTCGACCTGCATCAGCCAAAGACAAGTTCAGACTCTCTGTGATATCCTGGGTCCACCGTCGTCTAGGTCGACCCCTTCCCCTTTTTCCAGGGACCATGCCTTCCATCACTGTTTTTTCCAGGCTATTATGTCTTTTTATATGACCGAAAAATTTCAGCTTCCTTATTGCGATGGTATTTAGGAGCCAATGTTCCTGTATGTTTAGTGAGTGCAGTACTTCTCTGTTGGTCTTTTTTTCTGTCCAGGGTATTCTCAACATCCTTCTGTAGCATTTCATTTCGAATGATGTAATCTTTTTTGCAACTGTTTTATTGAGTGTCCAAGTCTCGCAGCCGTATGTTGCCACTGGGAATATACATGCTCTGATCAGTTGTAACTTTGTTTCTTTGCTTGTGCCTTGCCATAGGTTTTTCATCTGTATTAGTTTATGTGAAGCAATTGCAAGTCTTCTTTTAATTTCTACTGCACAGTCGCCAGAGCTGTTGATGATTGATCCTAAGTATTCGAATTCATTAACACTTTCCAGTTCTTCGTTATCAATTTCAATTTCTGGTTTGGTCTTTACTTTGTCTGTTGTCAATACTTTGGTCTTCTTGGTGTTTAGGTATAGATTCTGGGCCTCGCTGTGTTTTTTGGTGGACAGAAGTAATTGTTCAAGTCCTTCTGGGTTGGTCGATAGGAGGACTGTGTCGTCAGCATATCTGATTTCCGGGATCTGGTACCCGCCGATGTTAAATGAGTCAAACTCTGTGTGTTCTTGGTCATCTCTTACATTTCTCATGATATTCTCGGCATAAATGTTAAACAGGTAAGGGGAAAGGGTACAGCCTTGTCTTACTCCTTTCTGTACTTCAAACCATTCTGATGTTTCCCCCTCTATTCTTACGGCTGCCTGTTGTTCTTGGTACAGCAGTGCGATGAGTTGTATAAGGTGGTTTGGAAATCCCATATTTTTCATAATAGCCCATAACTGCTGATGTTGTACACAATCGAAAGCTTTGGTGTAATCAATGAAACAAGTATGTAGGTCAACGTTGAATTCTCTACACTTCTCTATGATGATCCTCATGTTGAATATATGATCTCTAGTGCCTCTACCTGGTCGAAAACCCGCCTGTACTTCGTTTATTTCTGTTTCTAGCTTTTGTTGCATCCTTTTCATTATGATTTGTAATAGTATTTTGCTGGCATGGCTTATAAGAGCTATAGTTCTGTAGTTTGTGCACAGTTTTGAACAGTTAACTCATTAAATTAAAAAAGTTATTGAATGTCAAAATTATGGTTATGTGTGTGCCTTCAGTAGCTATGCGTTTCTTTTTTCGAACAGTATATTTTCAAATACAGTGGAAGACGCAGTCAACGCTTAAATAAATTGCACATGCCCAAGCCTATGCTCGACTTATTCAAGAAACGTTTAGCTTTTTCTGCTGCTCATCTGTGGAATAATCTTCCACACGACTTAAAAAACACGCTTAGTCCATATTCATTCAATCACAGACTTTTCAAATACATCATGAGTGCAGATTATATGCCACCCTAATTTAGTTATGTTCTTAAATAATTACATAACATCATATGTAGGTTTTAAAGATAATTTTGTCCTGTTTAGTATTAATTATGATCAGGTACTGTAAATCTGTGTAACTGTTATTGTACTGTTACAATGTTGGGATTTTATTTTATTGTATTTTATTGTTATTTTATTATTTAAGTAATATTTAAGATATATGTGAGAATAAATGGATTCAGTATGGAAGACGAGAGAAAGGAAGGGCAGAATGTTAGACGGGTGTCACGAAGTGGATTTAAGTTTATAGAGTTTGCCTGAATGAAAGCAAGACCCTAGTATGAGAAAGTCTGAGAAGATAGAATTTAGATGAAAAATGACATGCCTGTGGACAGATGAGACTATTGGCTCAAGGGCTAGAACCAGGATTTGACTCTCCCCTTGCCGCTTCGTGACTTCAGAAAAGCTATAGAATCACCCCCCTCTAACTACCTTTAAACACAAGGAGATAAGGTGTATAACACGACCACAGACATCACTATACAGACCACATATAGTTATAGTATAGAGTAGAAGCTGATCCAGTATATATTATAGATATATTTATTTACACACAGAAATCATTAAATTTCATCATACATCAATCAAATAAATAGCGTGCACTGTTGCACGGCCTGGAAAACAAAGTAACAATTAAATTAGATAGACACTTAAAAACAAAAAACCCCAATCACATTCACTTTTTCTGTCACCCTGCTGGGGAACAATAAAATGGTTAGTGATTTAAACAAATCAACTTTAGCCTCCACTCTCTAACACTAATAAGGTTTCTACTGTTGCCGCCCTGTTGCCTCTTCCTAAAAGAACGTCTACACAGCTTCCAACTTGGTAGGCGATATGCTCCGCTAACTAACACCACTGGAAATGCTACAATAATAGACTTGGCTTACAACGATGGCTCCGTGTCTATCCGTCAAATGGCTAATGAACAGACCCTACTGGTCCTGTCTATTTTCTCCCTCCTCTCTCTCTCCCTCTCTCCTTGGTTCAGTGTCTCTCTAACCCTCGACGACTGATGATGTGGCGTCTCCGTTATGCTCTTCTCTCGTTACTTTCAGGACCCAGGTATTGTAACCCTATCACCTGCTCCTGAATGTGGTGATGATGATGATATTCATGGAATCAAGCATGAGGTTCTTGATTAGCTGCCGAAAACTTCTCTGTGGCTGAATAGCTTCTATAACTTTCCACTTTTAACCCGCTCCGGATTTAGAGGAAAAACACAGCCTTGATTTCTGGCTGTATATGATTACACCAATCTCCCGGGCCACTTGCCAGTGCTGGAGACTATAATAGCGATGAGCTCGGGCTGTATGATAAATAAACCCGTTCCCGCTCCTCACTGAAAAAAAGAGCTGTTTAGGTCTCTCTGAAGAGTTGAACTTCACTGAAATAGACCGTTTAGGTTATTTTCTTTTTGCTGCGGGTGATACCTCGAGTCCTCTGACCCCTGAGATATTCCCTTTTGCCGTGGATAATTTGTATTGGCAAATTATGCTCCCCCACTGTTTTGCCGGGACTCGCAATTACCGCTGTTTTTCCCCACAATGGAGACGATAATACGAAGTAGACCGGCAGGCAATTATTTCTTCATATAGAGACAGATCCCCTCTAAACGATTCTATATATACACAGGGAACCACTCCCGCTGATCGCCTACGTATCTGCTTAAGCTATCCACTCGGACCAATGGAAACGCTTAGAAAATAAAATACCTTCGACCTACGCCAATCAGATTTGAAAACGCGCAGACCGCGTGTCCAAAAATGGCATCACGTTATGTGACGTTTCTGACGCGTCATACAGGCGTGCACGAAAATAGCGATTTTCGTAAACAACGAAAATCTACGTGATGGCGGAAAATCAGAAGAAAGTAAAACTGGTGGGAGTAAGAATTAAACCTACTGTCATAAAGAACCCATTTAATTACCTACAGAAAAATACCAAACACGATATATTCAAATGAGAAGAAACATGGCAAATACATATAGTTACAAAGTGAAGAAGAAATGGTGAAAACTCAAAATAGAAGAACAGAATCGGTCCTGTTGAAAGACAGAATTACAGGGCAGCATCACAACGGGCCTGCGTGCACAATTCTAAACCCTTGGAAAATAAAGTTCGTATTCGTTCATTCAGGCCTTGGTGACACATGGGCATTAGCCAGCTTGGATTAGCCTTAAAATCTGAAGAGCTGCTTTACTTTCTGTTCAGTGCTAGTGCCTTCTTACACAGCAGTGTTCCTGATCCTGGTTCTGCTATTCTTTCCATTTGCAAGAACCATAAATATACAGTACCTTCCAATGCTGCATTATTTGCATATCTGTTTCCAAGTTCAGTAAACCATCATCTGTGCCGCGTTGCAATACAACTTCACAGCTGAGTTATTTTTAGCTCTTTCTTAAGGGTGTCATCTTACCAACATCCTAGTTGCAGGCTACAGAAGATCAACTTTCAACCTTCACAAGAAGGCTCAAAATTTCTAACTTCATCGCAGTTTTTATGAAATAAGTGGGCTTCAAGGACTGGAAATAGAGAATTGAAAGGAGGAATGTGGAAAATGTGTTTTGCAATAAGGAGCCATGGAGTCATTACTTGCAATAAAGAGCCATAGAGTTGTTACATGCTATAAAGAGCCAAGAAGTCATTACTTTCAATAAAGAGCCATAGCGTCATTACTTGCAATAAAGAGCCATGGAGTCAATACTTGCAATAAAGAGCCGTGGAGTCATTACGTGCTATAAAGAGCCATGGAGTCATTACTTGCAATAAACACTGGCATTAAAAATATATTATGTAAATTTGGTACAGACTTGCAGCTTAGTCACAAGTGTATTTTTTTTAAAATTGGCAAAAATGAGACGACTACATATATATATGACTATTGGAAAGTATTAGACTAAAATTCTAGTGTATCTGGTATGTGAGAAAGAAGTAAATTAAGGATTTTGTACATTAACCAGTAATTTACATGCTTCTCTACAGACCTGTTCCCCTCAGTGCAGTGAGTACATCGACTGTGCTCAGTGTGCGGCTCATGGGACTGGCAAGTACAACAAGGAGGAATGTGAATTGGAATGCCAGAAGGTGAAAGTGACCGTCGTCGACACACTTGAATGTAAGCAGAAGTTTAATAACAACACTTAAATGTTAGCAGCAGTCTAGTATCACTTGAATGTTGGCAGCAGTCTAGTATCACTTGGCTGTCTAACATCACTTGAATGTTGGCAGCAGTCTAGTATCACTTGGCAGTCTAGTATCACTTGAATGTTGGCAGCAGTCTAGTATCACTTGGCAGTCTAGTGTCACTTGAATGTTGGCAGCAGTCTAGTATCACTTAGCAGTCTGGTATCACTTGAATGTTGGCAGCAGTCTAGTATCACTTGGCTGTCTAACATCACTTGAATGTTGGCAGCAGTCTAGTATCACTTGGCTGTCTAACATCACTTAAATGTTGGCAGCAGTCTAGTATCACTTGGCTGTCTAACATCACTTGAATGTTGGCACCAGTCTAGTTTCACTTGAATCTCGGCAGCAGTCTAGTATCACTTGAATGTCGGCAGCAGTCTAGTATTACTTGAATGTCGGCAGCAGTCTAGCATCACTTGAATGTCGGCAGCAGTCTAGTATCACTTGAATGTCGGCAGCAGTCTAGTATCACTTGAATGTTGGCAGAAGTCTAGTATCACTTGAATCTCGGCAGCAGTCTAGAATCACTTGAATCTTGGCAGCAGTCTAGTATCACTTGAATCTCGGCAGCAGTCTAGTATCACTTGAATGTTGGCAGCAGTCTAGTATTACTTAGCAGCGTCTAGTATCACTTGAATGTCGGCAGCAGTCTAGTATCACTTGAATGTTGGTAGCAGTCTAGTATTACTTAGCAGACTAGTATCACTTGAATGTTGGCAGCAGTCTAGTATTACTTAGCAGACTAGTATCACTTGAATGTTGGCAGCAGTCTAGTATCACTTAGCAGTCTAGTATTACTTGGCAGTCTATCACTTGAATGTTGGCAATAGTCTAGCATCGCTTGGCAGTCTAGCATCACAGGAATGTTGGCAGCAGTCTAGCATCACTTGAATGTTGGCAGCAGTTTAGCATCACTTGCCAGTCTAGCATCACTTGAATGTCGGCAGCAGTCTAGTATTACTTGGCAGTCTATCACTTGAAGTTGGCAACAGTCTAGTATCACGTGGCAGTCTAGCATCACTGGAATGTTGGCAACAGTCTAGTATTACTTGGCAGTGTAGCATCACTTGAATGTTGGCAGCAGTCTAGTATCACTTGGCAGTCTAGCATCACTTGAATGTTGGCAACTGTCTAGTATCACTTGGCAGTCTAGCATCACTTGAATGTTGGCAGCAGTCTAGCATCACTTGAATGTTAGCAGCAGTCTAGCATCACTTGGCAGTCTAGCATCACTTGAATGTTAGCAGTAGTCTAGCATCACTTGAATGTTGGCAACAGTCTAGCATCACTTGAATGTTGGCAACAGTCTAGTATCACTTGGCAGTCTAGCATCACTTGAATGTTAGCAGCAATCTAGTATCACTTGAATGAAACAGCAGTTTGGTAAACCAGAATGTTTGACATAGCTATTAGTATCACAGTGAAATCTAAATAGAACTAAGTAAGAAACAAAATGGTTGTGTGCTAGCTTTACAATGAAACAGAACAGTTGATGACATGTAACTTTTGTGTACTAATTACCAAACAGAAATTACAGTAATAAACACCACTCTCATAGCAGTATTCAGCTAACTTAAACAAGAAATATAAACCATCAGACATAATTTCACTGATTCAAAATCACCACTTCAAGCATTTGAAGATTACCTCCAAACTGAAAATAAAGAACCAGTACAGTTGGGTGAAATAATTGACAGCCTGCTAACAACACACAACATCATAATCACTCTCCAGTGTGTACCAGGATGCACTGACATACCTGGCAACAACAAAAAAGCGAGTAGAGTAGCAAAAGTAAGAACAAACATGCAGACAATTAAACTAAAACTCCTAAACAGCTTCAAAGAGGACGCTGAACGGATGAGCAAAGGGTCTGCTGGGCCTGAAATTTATGAAGAAATTACCCACCCAAACAAAAATGACACCATCAGCAACCTACAATGCGTGGAGCAGAGCACAAACAGAACATGCCATACTCATCAAACACTTTAACAAATTAAACCACTGACATGAGCCTACTTGCAGCAACTGTACCCAACCACATTAGACAGTTCATCATTTGCTGCTCACATGCACAGGGCTCAACACAGAAAGGAGAAAGCTACTACTGTGCTCTGCAGTAATCACGAAAACTAATGTGGCACCAGCCAACAGCTACGGAACACATGCACATTTTTTTAAATCTCGGCATTGGCTGCGAAAGAGTGACAAGCTCAGCATACTTAGTTAAACAACAACAAATACCCATGACTTTGCTAGACACAATTTCAAGCAATGATTACAGGAAATATATACATACCACTTATATGCAAAACTAACTAACCAAAGTGACAGATACAAACAATGTTACACTCACACAAAGATATATTTGATACAAACAAAGTAGAAATGAAAATATCAAATGAGTATTAAATGCCACCGCTGCAGCTGCTCCCCCCCCCCCCCCCCCACTGGAAGCATTCATTCACTTTTGTAGCGGTTGTTGTCTGTCGTAATTTGTTTTACATGATGAAGTTGCCAGCTTCATGCACAACCCCCATATTAGTCACTTTGTATGACATGCCTGAGGGAGGGGTAGTCCTATTCTTTCTTTGTGTCATAAGAGATCTCCAGGAACCACGAGGAGCCTGTTTATAGTTAATAGAATGTTAATTTGCAGTTAATAGAATGTTAATAGAGTGTTAATTTGCAGTTAATAGAGTGTTAATTTGCAGTTAATAGAGTGTTAATTTGCAGTTAATAGAATGTTAATTTGCAGTTAATAGAATGTTAATTAATGTTACAGTGCTTGTTAAAAAAAAAAAAAAGTTTTTTATTGCTGAAAGCGCATGATAATGTTGAAAAATATACTACTGGACAAAAGTTAAGGGCCACCATTCAGTTTAGACAATGTTTATATAATTGATTGGCAAACTGTAAAGACAAGTGAAAATGTCATTAAAACTGAGCTCAGAGAAATGTGTATACATTTCTGTGTGCACTAGGTTAATTTTTTTTTAAATGTCCAAAAACTGGGTCACTTTAACCCGCATGAAAATTGCCATTGTTGCTGCAAAAACTCGTGGTTTTTGCAACATGCCCCACTAGTTCAAAAGGTGAAAAAGTGAGTTGAATTTGAATGCACGTGGAAAATGATCATCGGTAAAGAGTGTTCACTGTTGGTATGCAATAAATCAGTATGACAAGTGGTCGAAATGATCACTGCATTAGCCATGCCACCAAGGAGAAGTCTCAGCACTGTAGACCGTGGTCAAGCCATGGCATGGATTCAGGATGGTCAATCTGTTCGTCATGTTGCAAGACGTTTAGCAGTGTCCCACTCTACCATTCAGAGACTTCTTGAGAGATTTCAAGCTACCGGACATTTGGAAAATCGACCCTGCTCAGGAAGAATTATATAAACCTTGTCTAAACTGAATGGCGGCCCTTAACTTTTGTCCAGTAGTATATGTCCTTGGCATAATGTAACATCAGTTATTGTCTTCCCTCGTGAATGTAACCCTTGTTGTAGTCCGTGAAATTGATGCCAAAGGCATGTTCACAAACATGTATTTTAACCCAGGAGATGTTTTGGGTGACACAGGAGTATCATATTAAAAGGGTTAATATATTTTGCCCATTCCCTGAGCTCATTTGTACATACAATTTCTATAGTAAAGAAGTGTAATTAACTGATAGAATTATCCACTGTCATGAATGCTTGCTCAATATTTTCCAGCTGGTAAAGGTATCAGACACTGCGACGGCATTGACACTGATGGCTGTACATTTTTTTTCACATACGAATACACTCCATTGAATGATGTTTTAATTAAGGCACAGAAAACCAAAGGCAAGTGACTTGTTATTCCTTCTATCGTTATTGTCTACAGCTAGTGAGATTTGTATATGTTACTATTGAAAAGTATTGATTATTGATCACAATTAAACAGTTTTCGTCTAACTATTCTTTTATTTGTTGTTGCTGATCTGGCAAGTGCTTGTATCCTTTAGTCCAATGCCATGTTGTCTATTTGCTGAAGATGTAGTACACAGTACTACAGAAGTCAGGGCTAGGTGTCAAGAGAAGATTCACATTGTTTTTCTTATACCTGTATTTAACACTTTGAGTACCAAGGCTCCTAGGTAGCAATTACCTTCAAGTACCAAGGGTTTTTAGGAATAATTTCCCATTTGGGGTGATGAAATTTAAAAAATCACTGAGACCGAATGAGTCAACAGATTGACATGAAACTTTCAGGATGATATGGGAAGTGGATAAGGTGGTGCGTGGTGACCAAGTTTTGTGTTCAGGTCATGTGATCATGGCAGCCATTTTGGATATTAATGAGGCAATAGACAAATATTGGCATGCACTATTGAAAAATGTATTTAAAAATATCATAATCATCTCAAAAGTCATAAGACTTTCCAAGATATAATATTATTGTACATTCTTTCTAAAAAAAAAGCAAGTATAATATGCTCTTAAAATGATATTGGGGTTAAAAAGCTATTTGAAATGGACACAAAATTTCCAGGGTCTGTAATGGCAAAATAGAAATATTCATGAGGTATTGACATGATTTCGTGCAAAAAGAATTTTTTTAAATACATACTTATCAATTTGCTTTAGCTGGGTGTGATAGTCTAACATAAAATATGGTCACAAATACAATTATTGTTGCTTTTTTCTCTGGCCTTGGGTGCCTATTTCCTTCCTGGCGGCAGCATTTTCCTCACATAAAAAAAAATGAAAAGCAGGGCACAACGCAGAATGGTTTTTCACATCCAATAAAAAAAAATCTTTTCTGGACTCTCAATCCAGCAGAATTACAAACAATGCATCTTGGTCGCTGTCAATTGTCTTCATACTGCTGTCAGTAACATTGTTTGCATGGACTGTGCTGAACAAATTCTATAATGCCATGTACAAGCAACCATGTTTCCCGACCTAGCAAAAACAGATAACGGCCACGCTTCATGTTATGTTTTGTTTTTCTCAAAATTACAGGAAACCCTCTCCTACTGTCTGTAACAGTCTAACCCTAATCATAGCGCTCACATAGGGGTCGGGACCGAAGATGCAGCAAACGAGATGAATGCAGGCAGCGACTCATAGCTTGACTGCTTGCGTCAGGGTCAGCAAACCAGAGCTGACCAAGACCCTACTCCACCTCCAAGTGGTGGTCCTGGAAACAGGCTGCATCACTGCAGTCTGGCTGAGAGAGTAGGGATCGAAGAGGGAAGGCAAACCCGGTCCCAAAAAATGTTGTGCTGAAGTTGGATGTGTCGGCCAAAAGGCGCAAATATCGCAGCTCTGCTGTAAACAGACACAACACAACCAACGTCCTTTTCAGGACGAACGAGGAAGAAGAAGAAGAAGAAAACATAGGGGTCATCAAAGCCATACAAGTACCACTGAAACTAATCAGCTGCTTCTCTGCCACACCCCTTTCTAGTAGTAGTAGCAGGTCTTTTTCTACGCCCCAGATTCTCACTATGGCCCTGAAAATCGATATCAACACCTCTGACAGCTTCACGAATGCTGGAACTAGGGCTGTTGCTGTCTGTTTCGGTAATTTCAGGCTGCCCTGCATCGAAACCAGACCAACTGTTGTCACTTTCAAAGGTCAGCTGAGAGCCAGAATCCAAATCATTGCAACATTCACTAGTTTCACTCATTTTTAAAGAAAGTTTTACTTTCTTTTGGTGCAAACTGTATATTTTAAAGTGTTCAATCACCAAAGTTATATGCATCTAAAATACAGATACTCTTTTTGAAACACCCTGTATGTGTTATTTGTGTTGCAGACTGTCCAGAGGAAGCTCCTGTTGCTGCCATTGTGGGTGGAACTGTGGCTGCTGTGGTGCTTATTCCTCTCCTTATCATCTGTCTAATCATCTTCATTCGTAACCGTCGGGATGCCAAAGAGTATGCAGACTTCATGAAAGAAAGAGACAGAGCTAAATGGGATTCTGTAAGAAACCATGTCTTTGTTGATGAGATTTAAGTAATGCATATATATTAGTATATATACATGAGGTATATTTAAAGTACATATACAGAGTGTTTCAAAATTATGTATACACATTTTAAAAGTTTATATTACAGGAACAATATACGCAGTTTTAATAAACTTAATAAACTGCAGAAAAACTAAACAAAATAATGGCAAAAATGTTTACGGGGAGAGGAGGAATTTCCTGGTTTGGAATACAGTTTTAAATGTTAAATGAGATGGTGGAGGAAGCTGGATTCCGCAGTTTACACATAGTTTGTGGATGTGGGAATGCTGAGGATAAAACTGTGTGATTGGATAAATACAGACCTAAATTTGCCTGATCATGAAGTATTAAATGATGAGGAAATTCTGCAATGTACCACTGCCGAAGGTGAACCAACATCTGCCAATAATTTGGACCAGAAAGAAGACAGCCTCATACAGGAGCAAAAAAAAAATCAGTCACAGCACTGCTTTAACTCGTGCTGAAACCCTGCTAGCTTTACTGGAGCACCAGCAAGACAGCACCCTTGCTGAGAAATGTGCGCATAACCATTTGCTAAAGAGTGAATGAAGGGACAGAGCAAACTTCTTTGTTCATTTATCATCATAATTTACATTTGTGCACTTTACGGAGCTTGGAGCCACCTTTGCAGTTGGTCACTTTACATGAAGCCTGTACTAAGCAGTCACATGATTTTGCAGCGGTGGTTTCTGTGGCAGTTTGTTTTACGTGACGAGGTTGCCAACCTCATATTAGTCACCTTGTATGACTTGTTGTTAGTAATAAAATAGTTTGGACGCTTGGCCAAAATAAAAACTGACTGCAATCCATAATATTCTCTTACACCGCAAGGTTACAGTAGAGTTAAAAAAAGCACGAAGGAGAGCAAGGAAAAAAAATATGGATTGAAGGAGTGGCCTATACTTTTAGAAGCATCATAGATGCTACCTAAAATTCTCAGAAGCACCTCATAACAGAAAGATAGAATAAAAAGTAAAAGAAGTATTTAAAGTTAGCTATACACAATTAAACATGGTTTAGCATTTACTCATTGGTATCTCACGATTGTAATGCTTTACACTGTTTTACATATTTGAAAATATCATTTTGATAAATAATTCAGATTGTTTCTCTTCTCAGGGAGCTAACCCAATCTACAAGGATCCTAAATCTACATTCCAGAACCCAACTTACAAAGGAGGAAAAAAATAATAAGGCATTCTTTATTACATGTTAAAATACTATTTGCTCCTGTAGGTGCTTCCATAGCTGGAAACTTTCTTACACAAAAATTGTCTAGGTAGTTTTAGAAGGTGGAGATTGCAGTGGTGGAAAGTTGCTTTCTTGTATTGAAATTGAATGAGCAGTGTTGTCACAAATGTTGTTTGAATCAGTGGTGTGCATACCTGTCAACCTCCTGAGATAAAAACCTGCACAGCATACCAATAAAAGAAAGTAAAAAACAAAAACCTGTATGCAAAACCAATAAAAACCTTAAAAAGTAAAAAAGAAAAAACCTTACACAAGTTTTGTAATACAGAAGATGAACCGTTTAAAAATTAGTTTAAAAAAATAAAACAAATGTATACATTTTTAGCTAAAATTAACAACTTAAAACCGTATTTTTAAAAACCTGTACAAACTGCTTGTACTCCTGTACACAGGCACAAATTTAAAATTCCTGTACAGATTATCCCATTCCTGTAAAGTTGACAGGTAAGGGTGTGCTAGATTCATTTACCAGACACACAGGTTCGTATGTATCATTTTATAATATTTTGCTTGTTGAAGACAGACTAGATAAGAAGATGAACAGTTTACTCTAGTTTTGATGTCCAGAAATATACTGAGAACTTACATTGTAAAACTTTCAGTATTTTGTTAACGAAATAAGTAACTTTATGTATGTACTGTTGTTTGAACATAACCACACTGTGGGGCTAGATTTTATTTAAATAGAAAGAGTGCTTTTATCATATGAATTCAATAAGTAATCTAAAGGTTATATATTAGGCTGCTTTATGCTGGTTATTCACAGCAAAAAGCCACCAGAGAGTATTGTCTTGCCGAACTATTCTATTTAACCACTGGTACACAACCAGTCATGGTATGCAAATGATCTTCTAGCAGTGCATGATGATGTTTAGTAGTTCTGTTTTGAAAAAAATAATTTAGAATAATTTTTTTTTAAACAAACAAACGCTGTACATGAAAAGGAATATTTTAAATGTTATAAGAAACATGCTTTTTTTTTCCTATTTATTATAAGCACGTTTTGTCTTGTTTTAATGAAACATGCCTCATTCAACCTAGACAGAAGGTCTGATGATTCTGTTAGGGCATATTTCCAAATATGAATGACCATTTGGTCCTGGACTTTATTTATCTTTTTAATTTCTTCCTAAAATCTCAGTTCATGTCACTCAAAAGTAGTAGATGCTGAATGTCCGACCAGAACATGTGATAAGAATTTTCCTCAGCAGCAGTCTTTTCAGTATTTAAACGTACTTTTCATAAAAATTATATATAATAAAGTTTAGCTTTATAACATTCCAAAAAAATGAGACTTTAACACTGCATGCACCACTGTCGTAGTTTTGTCAGAACATAGTGGTTGTGTAGAGGTGTCATCTGTAATTAATGGTGCATGTAGATGTCTCGTTGGTATTTAGTAGTATGTTGAGAGATCATGTTTATTTGAGTGGTATGTTGAGAGATCTTGTTTATTTTAGTGGTATGTTGAGAGATCATGTTTATTTGAGGGGTATGTTGAGAGGTCATGTTTATTTTAATGGTATGTTGAGAGGTCTTGTTTATTTGAGTGGTATGTTTCGATAACTTGTTTTTTTTAAGTGGTATTTGAGAGGTCTTGTTTATTTTAGCAGTATATATTGATGCATTTTTTTAAGTATAGGTTTTTTTAAAATATTGATGACACTTATTGGCAGTTTATGTTAGTAGAAGGGAACAAAGGTTGAAAAGCACTCAAATAGACATCCATAAATAGTTTTCAGAAGGCATATATGACCTTGTATTTCATCAGATCCATGCCACTCATGTCTATTAAATGTTAGTTTGTTTAGCTCCATAATGGATAGATAATTCTTTTATGCTGTTAATCCATTTCTGTTTGTCTGCCCAGTTGTTTGCCTTGAAAGAAAATCTTCTGCTAGCTCATGATTTTGATATGTGGCCATACCTTTGATGTCACATTTGAAGTATACATTTGGTCCTTTAGTATTTCTAATTGTATGCCTTTTCTGTTCATTTATGATATATGTGTAAAATGTTCCAATGATCTTTTAGTAACATCTTAGTTCTAGTGTATTAATTCTTTCTTTCCATACATGTTGTTAGGGTCCATGATTTACATGCATTTGTGAAAATGGAAATTACAATGCACGTGAGTCTTACGTTTGGTTCAAAAATAGGTAGTTTAGATGTCTATGCTTCAGGTTAGCTGGCCTCACTTCTGTATCTCACTAGAATTTCTGTTCTAAATCTCCCCCCCCCCCCCCCCCCCCCCCCCCCCCCCCCCATTTAAAATGGGACACAATTTTAAGCTGATGACTATTTATGATGATAATATTTGGCTGAACTTGCTTTTGGTCATGACTTTGGTTTTGTCATCATTGATCTTCGTTGTCATATCTGATGACAAATGGTGTCTGTGACAGGTGATAAGATTGAGAAGCTTCAATTCTCCAGGCAGGCCATCTAGATCATCAGTTTAGTATATTCTTCTCTACCAGCTGGCTCCCAATGAAGCATAAACCTTTAAGCAATTCATGCCAAGCCCCTCCTTTCCATGTTGTTTTCTTATGTCTTAGTCTTGATCTGTAACTTTGTGCAGTTGTAACGCAGTTAGATCTGGCAGTAAATATACTTTGTTTATGCAGCATTCTTCTTTTTTGTTTTTTAATTGGTGTCAGTCATGTAATATGAAACAAAATTTATCAAAGAACATGGGACAGAATCCTTTAAGGCCAAGACGATTTGGATCTGTGATTCCTTATCAGAAGAGTTCTGCTGTAAGAGATAGATGCTAATCTTAAACTGAAGATCCTTGTAGGTGTTATTTGGTGATATTCTTGTCTTGGGTGCTGGGGTGATATTTTCTGGTAGCCCAGCATAAGCTAGAGTGAGATGTTGATCAGTTTGAGCATGCCAGTAACAGTTTTAAATGTTGCAAGAATTTGCTTTTCCACAATTATGAGGGATGTCAAAATGTTGATTCCTGCAACTAATGAACATGTGCTTGTGGCTTAGGAATTAGTGGATTTAGACATTATTTATGTAATTTTTCTCTCGACATTCGACACTGACCACTGTTGAGTTTAAAAGCTGTTGATGTACAAGCTAGAGGTAACATGTTTTTTAGGTGTGCCTGTAGCCTGTTTATTTATGTGTCATAACTCATGATAATTTACAAAACTTCAGTGCCTGATTGTTTTGAGACTACATATCTTGTTTATAAATGCTTTGAAGTTGTTTTATCACTGCTTAATATTTGCTTGATTCAGTTAATCTGTAATACTCTGCTTCAGTGTAATTTAATGTTCATAATTTTCATATTTTATTAAGGTTGTGAGTCAAATATTAATGTTTACAGAATTTTAATGGTACATATGTTTAAGCAAAGAAAGGAAACATCAGGTTTCTCATTTTATCCTTTCTTTTCTCGACATAATTATTTAAAAAAAAAATTTATGTTAAAGACCTCACAAGAGTAACAAAATTGCCATCAGGTTCACTGGATAAGTGTACACTGATCATTATCAGGTGGCATCATAAATCTGTAAACTTGAATGACCATCAGTTATAATCTGGTAGTGATGGAAATAAGATTATATCACTGGACTCGAGGAATTAATCTTCTGTTGTTTCCATAATGCATTCAATGTTAAGATAAGAAGGGGACGTGAAAGAAGAAATATTACATATATGTTTGGTGAAAAGTAATGCACATATAAAAGTATTCTGCTGGGATACTGCTCCATCTAATTTTGTTTTTTATTTATTTTTCTAAAATAAAACTTTGCCTCGTTTTGGCGAGGTGCGTTCTGTTCAACCTAGTCGGTTATATTAGGGCACCTGTCCAAATATAAAAGACCTTTAGGTCTGATAACACGTTATTGTCTCCTTCTGGAAATGATGATGATGATTAATAACATTTTTAACATCTGCATGATATTGTCGGATTAACTAGCAGTTGTGCAAGAAGACAATGTTGACAGCATTACCTGGTAGTCCTTGTTCTGGCATCCCTAGAATAAGACAGGTAGAAGAAAACAAAGGAACACATGGAGAAAAGAACTGGAGATAGTCATGAAGAAATGGAAAGACCTTGAGTTGATGGCACAGACTGCTGTCAAACAGATCCTTTTCCGCCACCTCCCTATCCTCCAAGCAGAGCCTGTGACCCAAGAAGTATTCGGTGAAGCACCTTTGGTGGCATATAGACGCGACAAGAACTTGAAGGATCTTCTTGTTCACAGCCGTCTCCCAAAGGAGAATGCCACTCACTTTGGCGCACTACCCTGTGGTTGGACATGATGCAACACGTGCAAGCATGTCATCTCAACCCAGAAGGTGTCCTTTCCTAAGGCTACGTACACCATCACTAGTAGCTTCACATGTGAATCGCGCAATGTCATTTATACGATCATATGTAAACGTTGCTGCAAAACCTATATTGGCCTAACAGGCAAACGACTTGGGGACAGATTCAGCCAGCACTTAAAAGTCCACACCAGTTGCCATACACTTCAATGGTCCTGACCACCATGGTCCCATCGACATCCAGGTCACAGCGATCCGATCCTGCTCCTCTGACACTGCCAGCCGAGAACAGCTTGAGAACTGTCTTATCCACCGCATGGGGTGTCTAAAACCAGCCGGTCTCAACACTTTCCACACCTTTGTCTGAGGTCACCCTTTCCTCTCTTGCTCTATTTTGACTCTTTCCACTCTTATCCTATTCTTCTATTTTTATGCCATCCTCCATAATATGTATGAATATACACTGTTTCTAATTTGTTTTGATTTTTTATTTCATATTTATTTATCCCCCACTCATTCTGTCCTCTTCTATTTCCAGTCCCCACTTTTATTACGTTTGGTTAGTTTATTGTTCGGTTTCATTTTTTTAGTTTTTAGTATGTATTGTGTACATCCGGCGGCGGAAGTCACTTCCTGTTCAGCCACGCGTCCATCAGCGGACAGCGAATATTGATAGGATTTCGATGCCTTGCCTTCAGGGAAGTACCTAGGTTTTATTTTTATATTTATTTAAGTTCTTATGTATCCTATCTAGCCTTCACTTTCTTTCCTTTCCTGACGAAGGCCTTGTGGCCGTAATGTAAACTATTTTCTTTGTCTTTTGTCCTCGTAAGATGAATCACCTTTTTTCTATTTTTTTTCAAACCCATCCATGGCACAGGACAGAAGGCTTGAAAAAAGTTTGTTGAAGGCCTATGCTCCTTGGTGAGCTGAAGGATAAGACAAGACAAGACAAGATGGATGGAAACATTTTTCTGGCTCTTAAATGCTTTTTTTTTTTTTTTGGTGACTGAATATCTGAACTTTTATTTTTGTCAAAATTTGGGCAACCAGTATTCCCACAGGTTTATTTCTCCTTGACCTCTCTCTGCCTACGCAAAATATTAATAATTACTTGACTTTTATTATGGCGTGGAACAAATCATTGACTGCTTTTGCTTCAGTTTCTGTTTATAGGTCAAGTCAAACCATTTCATTTAAAATATGCACTTGTAGTAGTAGTTATACTTTCTTGAAGCACATCATTCATTTTGGAAAGAGTCTAATTAATTTGAATAGCTAGTATCTAGTGCTGCATTGCCTTTAAATCCAGACCATTAATTAAAACTAAGCTTGGGAGGAATATAGACACAGTTGGAGTGACAGACAGTGATATTAAAATAAGAATGTGAAACACTAGTTTTCATAACATTGGGAAATATATGGGAAAAAAAATTAAAGTCCTACAGAAAAATCTAAATCTTCCATTCCAATGTCAAATGTCCTATTTTATGGCTCTGAAACATGGAGAACAAACAGAAAGCTACAGGCTTTCATAAAAGTTTGACTGCGTACAATACAAGGATTGAAGTGGTATGATAAGAACCAGTGGAACAAGAGATGAGAAGATGCTGAAGATAGATAGGATACACATAGAGAAAACCTGTTGATAGCTTCACAAGGCAGCCCTTGTTCTGGAATCCCTTGGGTAAGAAAGGTAGTGGGAGACCAAGGAACACATGGAAAGAACTAGAGACAGGCATAAGACCTTGAGCTGATTGCACGGGACAGGTAGACTTGACATAAGTTTGTTGAAGGACTATGCTCCTTGGAAAGTTAAAGTATGATGATGTGTACCTTGTTTTAAACTTAAATGACTTTTATAGTTGACTGTTAGGCATCAAGAATTGTATTTCGAAGTAAGAAACATGCTCATTCCTAGAGAAGGAAACTGTATGGCACTGTCTTTATCAAGTGCAGAGATTCTTAAGCTGTGACATCTTTTACTTGTTGAAAGAATTTGTTTTGTGATAATGTTCCCCTTGTTTTCACTTTCATTAAAAGTGTATATTTCTGCACTGCCATTTGTGTGTATTATTTCTTAGAAATTACGTGTACGTCATAAATATTGTTAATAAATGTATGCTATAATATTTAACACATACCAGCAATATATCATTCCCATGCAACTATCAGGAGCAGTCATTTAATAGTTCCTCAAATTATATTGCGTTGCTGTGTTTTATGTTTTTTTTTTTTCGTGCAGGGGAAACGGGGTGGTTTGAAGTGCAGAGTAAAAGGAAAAAGAAATGAATGCTTACCTGCTGCAGCGACAAGTTAAAAACAATCTTTATAAGAAAAGAATAAGGTAAAGGATCCCGTTACACGCCCATTGAGGCATATTGGGAATATGGTGTTAGGCCCATATTTTCTCGACCATCGGCACACTAGGGGTGATGTGGTCAGCATCACGCCGGCTGCCTTAACCTTCCCAGAGTTGCTGTGGTACCCAATTCATGAGGCTGGGTCGACCTCTGAGCCATTTGCGGTCTAAAAGAAAATCCCACCTCAACTGGGGATCGAACCATGGACCACCGAGCAAGGAAGCCAGTGCACTAACTAACCACTGTGCTACTGCGGCTCCTTTATAAGGACACATGCATTTGTTTGAATTTTTTTTAAGGAGTCTTGATATGTTGATTCTGTACGACAAAATTATTCTTAAATATCATGGTGCACAGCAGCAGTTAAACCAGCCTGCAGTATTTACATGCTAAGATGAATGTGTGTTGTACGAGTTTTCATTTGGGAGACAAAGCTGCATTAGCAGTTTACACAGTGCTTGTTTATATGCTTTTCTGATGATGCATAATTCACTTATAAAATAAATGTTATTACTATATAGTTTCAGTGGTTAGTGGCTGATAATTTTATTTTAACTGCAAATTAATTTTGGGATGCATGAACATTTAATTTTCAGTATTCAGCCTCATGACTGGCAGTGATGGATGCAGGTATGAACTACTTTTATTTTTTTTTTAAATCTTGTCTATGATCCACCATCACTGAGCCACCATTAGTGACTCTTGGTGAGTCATGAACTACTGCTTTAGGTTCTTGTGCGTTAATTCACCGCTAAAATCAAATTGCGGAAATTTATTACCCAAACTGAGAACCGTACTTTTTCTTGACTGAAAAAGGTTGATTTCACATTGTGATTTGGGAGGGCAAGTTAAAAAAAAAAAAAAACCCGCCCTCAACCCCCCCCCGTATTTTGTTTATAAACCAATAAAACGGTATTGAATCAGTTCTACAAGTTAACGGTACACAGGAAACAAGGGAAGTCACTGCCGTTGCCTTCTCTAACTCAAGATCAGAGTCAGGTACCCATTTACAGCTAGTTAGACTGATGCGTGACACTACCAAGCTCGAGAGGTGGGGCCTACCTAGCTATAAATGCGTGACACCTGTTCCCTTCCTCGCTGCCGTTGCCTTCTCTAACTCAAGATCAGTCAGGTTCCCATTTACAGCTGGTTAAGCTGATGCGTGACACTACCAAGCTTTGAACCCGAAACCCGGTAACTTATTGCGGTAGTGAAGCGTTAGAGACTTCACTACACTAGGTCCAGCATCGAGAGGTGGGGAGACCAGTTTCCTTCCTCGCTGTCTTTTCCTTCCCTAACTCAAAGTTAAGTACCCATTTATAGCTAGGTAGGCCCCACCTCTCGATGCTGGACCTAGTATAGTGAAGTCTCTAACGCTCCACTACCGCAATAAGTTACCGGGTTTCGGGTTCAAAGCTTGGTAGTGTCACACATGTCTAACCAGCTGTAAATGGGTACCTGACTCTGATCTTGAGTTAGAGAAGGCAATGGCAGCGAGGAAGGGAACAGGTGTCACGCATCAGTCTAACCAGCTGTAAATGGGTACCTGACTCTGATCTTGAGTTAGAGAAGGCAACAGCAGCGAGGAAGGGAACAGGTGTCACGCATCAGTCTAACCAGCTGTAAATGGGTACCTGATTCTGATAGGGACTTGAAAGCTGATGATGATGATGATGACTAGCAATTCCCTAGACTTAAGAGTCTTTTATATTTGGACATGCGCCCTAATATAACCGACTAGGTTGAACGGGACGCGCCTCACCAAAACGAGACAAAAGTGTTAAAAAAAAATTAAAAAATTCGAGTAAGTTGTATTTTTTCCGGATTACAAAAAAAAGAAAGGACGGACGGGGTGGGTAAGAGATTTGTGACGTTGCGTAAAAAATGTCACAACTGCACGGCCTAGACTGCGATTGGATTAAGGCGAGAAAAAAATTGTAAGAAAACAAATGTAAGAAATAGTAAGGTGCTCGAATTGGGTAATAAATTGCCAAAATATTAATTTGACGGTGAATTAACGCACAAGTACCCTGCTTTAATTAAGTACCATGCCAGCTGGCATGCGTATTTCGTCACTGCACAATTTCCTGTCCCCCGTGTTGTTTTATCAATTCTCTTGAGTTTCCATGCCACAGTGTCAAACTGTGCAGTCTCTTTTTCCCGTTGTCACACCACTTCCAGCTTACCATTTCTCACAAGTGTATTGCTTTCTTCCAATATGAGTAATAAGCTTACTTTGCATACCAGCTTCTTTCAGGCCATCATTATTTTATTTTTTTAAGTTGCAAATGGTATTCTTAACATCCTTCTGTTACAGCCACATCTCTTTCTTGTTTGTTTGCTAATTGTCCATGACTCACTTCCATATGTCAGGATTGACTCTGTCTTACACCAGAGAACTCTTATTTCCATTGACTAAGATGTTGTTGCATAAAATATTTGTCATTAACATGTCTAGGTATTTGTTACTTGTTTTAAAACAGTCTCATTTACTCCATGTATTTTGGATGTCATTTTCTTTTAAGATGATCATTACTTCTGGTGGTTTTTTTTTTTTGCTTCTCGTCTTTGTTACTTTCTGCCCCTATTGTGCCAGTCATTTCCTGTAACTCTTTTTTTGCTATTAAGATGCCCATCAACTTATATTTTTGACGTCATAGATGGATCGTCTTATATTTTCCATTGCACAGATCAGGTGTCCACACACATCTTATCCTTACACCCTGCTGCAACATTCTTGTTTGGCTTCAAATTCTTACAGCTGTTATGATTTTATTATTCTCAGATCTATCAATGTTATGCTTTCTAACATTCTCTGAGAACTCAGTTATCTGAGCTCGACATATCCGTAGCAGTAAGGAAGAGAAAAAAGCAACATTTCCTTCATCGATACTTCATTGGAGAGTTATCAGAGCTATTCCTCTCACATTCAGTCTTGAAAGTTTTTAAACCATTAAAACTGGTCATGTACCTATTTCCCTTTTAGGTGCACAACCATCTGTAAGTCTCCGTGCCTCAGTAAACCTACTGCTTTGTGAAGACAAGATGTCTTCCTTCAGCATTAATGATGCTGTCACTAATTCTGCAATGATAGAAGATGTGGAAGGTAATTGTAAGGACCCCAGCATCGAGAGGTCGGGGTGACCAGTTCTCTTCCTTGAATAATGAGAAAGGTGCCAATATTTACTACCTTGAATTTCACATCAGTGTTTGGGGAAAGGGGGGGGGGGGGGGGGGGGGGGGGGGGGGGGGGGGGCTTTGACTCTGTGTGTGGTAAAGATATTGTTTAAGGCACTAACTGGTGATTAACCCCACCCTGTTCCAATATTCATTGAATTATCACATCAATCATGTTTTATTTCCCTTCTTACTCCAAATGGAACATAAAGCCCCTTTAGAGCTGGTTCCCTTACAAGAAACCTGCATCTAAGCATTTGTGTACTCTTACAGTGATGGTTCTGTGGCAGTGTATGTTAAATGTTGAGGTTGCCAGCACGAAGCACAACTTCATATTTGTTGCCTCTTACAGCATACCTGAGGGCAACAGTAGCCCAACTCCTATCTGTTAACCATTGTAGAAAGTGCATGCCTATCAATTGGTATTGCTCATATTATATAACAAACAAAAACAAAACTAAATTACAGCCCATGCTCATTCATCCACTTGTGACCTCAAATATGATGACACTAATTTTGCCAGTATTATCATCCACTTGTGACCTCAAATATCTTCTTCTTTCTTTGATCCTTAGCTGCTGACCGTCAAAGCAGTCAGTGGCCATCACGCCTGGTGGCGTCTTGTAGGGCAGCAACAAGTTGATTCCACTTTGCTTGGTCGGTGGCCATCCTTCATACAGTGCCCAAACTCTGGTTCATTCTTTGCATCTCAGCCTCCACAGTCCTCCGCCAAGTTGTTTTTGGTCGACCTCTCTTTCGTTTTCCTTCGGGGGTCCATAGCATAGCTGTTCTTGTGATGGCATCGGGGTCTCTTCTGAGGACATAGCCAACCCAACTCCAGCGTCTGCCAGCTATGATAGTGTGCATGTCCTCTTGCTTGCTCCAGGTAAGCAGATGGTGATTATTCGGCCAAAAGATTCGGAGAATTTTTCTTAGGCAGGTTGTGTTAGAAGAGGACAATTTCGACATTTCCTTCTCTGTTACTCTCCAGCATTCCGCACCATAGAGAAGCACAGAAAGCACACAGCTCTGATATAATCTTAATTTTGTGCTTGTACTGTACTGAGAGGACTTCCAGATGTTGTTTAGACTATAAAAGGCTGTTCTTGCTTTGTTCATTCTGTTGTTGATGTCTTTGCTTGCTCCGCCATCTAGTGTTACTATGCATCCTAGGTATGTGAAGGTGTCTGTCTGTTCCAGTTGTTGATTCCTTACTGTTTTGGGCGTGGGGTTGCTCACATTGAGTGTCATGACCTCTGTCTTCTTTAGATTGATGTTCAGGCCCACCTGCTGGCTATACTTATTAAGTCTATCCGTTTTTTCCTGGATGTGTTGATGTGAATGTGCTAGTAGTGCAATGTCATCTGCATATTCCAGATCTTCCAATGTAGAAAACGTAGTCCATCTTATTCCTCTTGGACTGCACTCTGTTGTCTGTCGCATCACCCAGTCTATGACTGTTAAAAATAGAGTGGTTGATAAGGGGCATCCCTGTCATACTCCTGTCTTCACCTCAAAGGTTAGTTTGCTCTGCCCTACGCTACATGTAAAGTTGGCATAGAGGCTTTTTATGATTGACACCATGCAGCTTGGAATTCCATAAGCCCTCAGTATTTTACATAGACTGTCCCTATGTACACTGTCAAAAGCTTTTTCAAAATCAACAAAATTAATGTACAGCTGTCTCTGCCATTCTGAGCACTGCTCTATGTTCCTGGGGGTAAATATATGATCTGCACATCTTCTGTTCTTTCTAAATCCTGCTTGTTCTTTCCTCAGTTTGTGGTCTACTGCTTTTGAAATTCTCTGTATAATTATCCTGCCTAATATTTTGCTGGGAACTGAGAGAAGAGTGATTCCTCTCCAATTATTGCAGTCTGCAAGATCTCCCTTCTTGGGCAATTTGACAATTATTCCTTTGTTCCACTCCGTTGATGTTGTCCCTGTTTTCCAGACTTGTGCAAATAGTGCTTCTAATAGTTCTGCTAGCTCAGGGTCTGTCTTCAATAGCTCTGCATTTAAGTTATCGTGGCCAGGTGCTTTTCCATTCTTTAACCCATCGATTGCTGTGATGATTTCTTCCTTCCGTGGAATGTCTGTATTAACATCTAGATCGTTTTCAGCCTCAGGAACATTCAACTGTGTCTCTGGTGACCTCAAATATACTTACTTACTTAGTCGTTCCCCTTCTACCGTGAGGTGTAGAGGTTTGGAAGAGAGAGCGCCAGACTATCCTATCGGCTGTCTTCCTCCTGGCCTGGTTCCATTCTAGTCCTCGGTCCTTCAAAGATTGTCTAATGTTGTCCTCCCAGCGGACTCTGGGTCGTCCTGGGGGTCTGGATTCCTGGCTCTTTGTTTCCCATGCGTGTTGTGGTAGCCGATCTTCTCCCATTCTGCAGACATGGCCAAACCATCTTAGTTGGGACAGTTCTACTTGGGTCTGCAGGGGGTGGGATTTTAGGCCTTGACGTCTCTTCTTGTTACTTCAACCACCTTCCTCAAATACCTCATTTCTGAGGTTTGGATCTGGCTTTTGTGGGTTGTAGTCATTGCCCATGACTCTCATCCATACATCAAGACTGGGACATAGGTGGAGCGTGATACAGCCATCTTCATTTTCTTACCAACCTCTTTCTTGCCGAGGAATCCTCAAATATGCTGACACTAATTTTGCCAGTATTATCATCCACTTGTGACCTCAAATATGCTGACACTAATTTTGCCAGAATTATCATCCACTTGTGACCTCAAATATGCTGACACTAATTTTGCCAGTATTTTCATCCACTTGTGACCTCAAATATGCTGACACTAATTTTGCCAGTATTATCATCCACTTGTGACCTCAAATATGCTGACACTAATTTTGCCAGTATTATCATCCACTTGTGACCTCAAATATGCTGACACTAATTTTGCCAGTATTATCATCCACTTGTGACCTCAAATATGCTGACACTAATTTCGCCAGTATTATCATCCACGTGTGACCTCAAATATGCTGACACTAATTTTTCCAGTATTATCATCCACTTGTGACCTCAAATATGCTGACACTAATTTTGCCAGTATTATCATCCACTTGTGACCTCAAATATGCTGACACTAATTTTGCCAGTATTATCATCCACGTGTGACCTCAAATATGCTGACACTAATTTTTCCAGTATTATCATCCACTTGTGACCTCAAATATGCTGACACTAATTTTGCCAGTATTATCATCCACTTGTGACCTCAAATATGCTGACACTAATTTTGCCAGTATTATCATCCACTTGTGACCTCAAATATGCTGACACTAATTTTGCCAGTATTATCATCCACTTGTGACCTCAAATATGCTGACACTAATTTTGCCAGTATTATCATCCACTTGTGACCTCAAATATGCTGACACTAATTTTGCCAGTATTATCATCCACTTGTGACCTCAAATATGCTGACACTAATTTTGCCAGTATTATCATCCACTTGTGACCTCAAATATGCTGACACTAATTTTGCCAGTATTATCATCCACTTGTGACCTCAAATATGCTGACACTAATTTTGCCAGTATTATCATCCACTTGTGACCTCAAATATGCTGACACTAATTTTGCCAGTATTACCATCCACTTGTGACCTCAAATATGCTGACACTAATTTTGCCAGTATTACCATCCACTTGTGACCTCAAATATGCTGACACTAATTTTGCCAGTATTATCATCGTCCTTTGTGCTCCTTATGGAGCATGCAGCCACCACTGCAGCTGGAAGCCTGCAATAAGCTCCTGCAGCGGTGGTTTCTGTGGTATGACAATTTGTTTTACATCAGGTTGCCAGTTGCATACTAGTTGCCTTGTATGACATGCATGGGGGTGCAATAGTCCATTGCCACCCTACCCCCTTTTTCTGCAAAGCAACTAAAAAAAAAAAAAAAACCACCAAAAAAAAAAAAAACCCGCTCGACACTTGAAACAGCTTAAGATTTTGTGGACATTATTTCCGCACCGCCAGCAATACTGATTTCATAAACAAGAGACTTATTAACAGTGTCTGATTCAAGCATGAATAAAATATAAAAGCTTCTGAACAATTTCCCCCAGCATGCAAACTGAACAGAAAAGCATAAACAAAGAACAAACATTTATAATATATATATATATATATATAGCCAGTATTTATTACACAAATCTTAACATTTAAGACTTTCATATACCTGAATGCCAAAAGTAACTTTTTGCTCTTTGCTTTAATAAAAATCATTGGAACTGTTTAATTCAATTGGTTACTTATGGAGAAACATGAAATTAAATGGAAGGGGGAGAAAATGTGGCCAAAAAAAAATATCTGTACAATACTATATACAAAAGTGAGTCTGTTAGACTACGTTCTGTGTGAGATGAAAACACAATACAGATGATTCTAAATCAAACAAAACAACTATCACAATCACAAAGCATGGCAAATAAAGTGTGGATATGCTTTTTTACAAGCCAACATTAGGACAGAATTACACAGACAGGCAACAGCTTAACAAGGGCATATACTAGGTAATAAAGAGCTGTAGACATGTTCATAGTTTTGAAAGTTCTAAAAGTTGTCATTCTTTGAATTTAAAGCAAGTCAAATTGCACTAAAGTTAGTTGCTTATCCTTTACAGGACGTGGCAATCAACCCCAGCTTTTATTGGCTGTTTGTGATTTTTCTAGGCAATTTTTTCATTCAGTAGTTTGCCATTGCTTTCTGAACGGTACAGCGCTTATACCATTGTTAAAAATCCACACAAAGCAATCTGCTACCAAACTGCCTGCAGCAGGTTTCGAACCTGGTATATCTGGATTATGAAACTGCGTTCATATCCGTTAGGCCACAGACGCCGACAATTGCACTGGTGTCATGTTATTTCAAAACTACTAACTCAAATACTACACAAGCATATACATTTTTTGTACTTCTCTGCGACTGTTTTAATTATAGACCTAGCACTCATCTTTGATATTACTGTGCTATCTCACACACTGTGCACATGATAATGCTCAAATAACCGTGACTGTGATATTATCACAGTGTTACTTTTCTCTGATATTCTGGCATCACACAAACTGTATATTTTAATGTTCAAAACTGGTCAAGTAACTGTTAATGTGGAAGTTTCACATAATGTCATTTTTTGTCAATCATATTCTGCCATCACACAAACTGTGTGCATTTTAATGTTCAAAACTACCGGTGAAACTATCTCTTTGTCGCTTTAAAAAAAAAATATATTCTGCCATCACATATACTGTGTGCATATTAATGTTCAGAACTTATCAAGTAACTGTTACTATCAGATAGTGTTACTTTTTAATATTGGTGCATATTAACAGGATAAGCTGGTCAAATAACTGTTATTATGGAACTACCAAGCCATTCTAATGTTGCACTAAATATTCTTTCTTTAGTTACTGACGCAGTGTGCTGTGATAATTTTTATTATCATCTGAAACAACGAACAAAATAATGAACAATATTTACAGGAACTTAGCTAAAATATACACAACACAAAGAAGAATAAAAAAGATTTCTTAATACAAACACTACAAAATAAAATCTTAAGAAAAAGGAGAGAAGAAAATCTTCATGTCATCCTTATTGTACCCTCAATGGCAGAGTTTAAAATAAATATTTCCATACTTGGAGCAACCTCAAAAAACTTTCACATTTAAAAAATAAGCTCAGAGTATAGTAAAGCTGATTCTTGCTTGTCTCTCTGTCATATGACCAAAGTGCTAGAGCATGTCCGTGAAGAACTTGTGTGGGAAAATCAATAGCAGCAGATATCGCAATGTCAATGATTTTCTAGTTTGGCTGCAAACATAGGCAATTGTTAAATTCAATGCAGCAGGCTGGACTAGTTGTTCCAGTATGGAGCATAAGACTTGCCGGCTCCAGTTTTGGCCTGGTTACCTGTCTGGGTCAATCCACGTGAATTGGAACTGCTGGAGTCCTGTGATAAAGAAAATAAAACTTGGCATTCACAACAGTCTGAAGTTTTAATTTGCTTATCTAAATGCTATGTCAACTGGCATAGCTGATGACATCTCCATAAAACATTCTGTCCCATGTGCTGTTTATTAATTCAGCTGTTTATTTTTTCATGACTTGATGTTAAACTGTTATTAGTTACAAGAACTTTAAGCTAGCAATACACAGATCATACGTCATAGCTGTCAGCAGAATAATTGTTCAAATAAATACAGTAAAAGCAATACGTTTTTCCTAAATTGCTAAAACAAATGACTGACTTTGGTTGAATCAAGTCAGAGGACAATAATAGTAACCAAATATTTCACATTCAAGCAGTCCAAAGTACCTCTCCAATTAAACAAAATGTTAAATCTAAATGAAATACAGGTACAAAACCGTGAAAACCTCTAGTATCAATATGGACTGGTATTTACAGCAGCACTGACACTTGCATATTCTTATAAGTCCGGACTAAGGGTGATTGTAAGCAAAATATGCGAAGAATCACCACCTCACACTGCAGTGTATACAGTCTGAGCAAGTTCTACACACAATGCCTGTCTGTGGAAACCTAATGAACTAGTTTGATGGTTGCAGTTCAACTGGCCCTCTCGAAATTTTGTCCTGAAAATCAGTGGTGTACCTGTACTACATATGTATTCTATATTCTACTGACCACCAACATAAATTAACGTTATTGCTACAAGTTACTAGCACAGTGAAAGTCTAAACACACATTTTTTTATGCAATTAAATTTTTAAACCCTCTCATCCATGTTGACAAAATTATAATAAAACATCAATTTTTGTAAGAGACTAGATTAATAAAATATACACTTATACAAACTCACCTGTTGTATGGGGTGGTGCAGCGGATGTGCAGCCATTATAGGCAGAAAGGGTGCACTCGCATATGGAGTAGTGGGACCCCCCATGGGTCCAGCCTGCGTAGCTGATGCTATAGGTAAGTTGAAAGGCGGAGGGGTGCCACCATGGAAACCCTGCTTATCGTAAGTCTTAAAAAAAAAAAAAAAACTGTCAGAAGCTGCAACATTTCCAACACATCATAATTTTAATGAAGTTGTTGCACTTAGCAATGTTTACTAGTCACTTTATAAATTTTACCAACTGTGAAATATAGTGACTATACTCCTAAACTTCATACAACCTACAGGAGCTAAACAGAGAAAAAAGTAGCCTTCACTGGCTAGTATATATTTTATTCATAAAATACTGCAACAGTTTTACTAGAAGGGATCTAAGAAAGTAGTAAATGACTTACCTGAGTATGAGACTTATTGTAAGTGTTGGGTGTGATCTCTGCTGAACCAGTCCCTGTCAAAAAATAAATAAAGTTTAATAGTAGTTCCAATGAAAGACGCACCAACACTTTTACATTCATAAGCAGTGTTTTAGTTTGTTTTTCATTAATTTTCTTGAGCGGTCCATTTAGTTTAGAATTTTCTTAAATTGCATCAGATCTCCATTTACTATTATCCTAAGCTAAGCTATAACTCAGAAGAAATACAACACAAATGAGATTGGAAAGCTGCAGGTCCAAATGACACTCCTACAACACACAAGACTGGAAAGCTGCAGGCTCAAATGACATTCCTGCAATGGTCATTAGAGCAGATACAAACACCTCTACAGTCTAGGAGAGAAAGGAAATGAATATAAACTTTTCTCAGTACAAGTGCAGAAAAACAATGCTACTATATTGCCAGTAAACCCTGTATTGACTAAGAATGTTAAATGTAAACATCAAAATAAGTTATCATCATCAGTCACCAAGAGGTCTTCTCTAAATGTGACACTTAAGCCTTTTCTTTCTTGTTTGAAAACACAAAATTAATTGAATTCTTAAGGGGAGGAGCTATTGATTGCTACTTTATAAATAATTGAAGGTTTTCAATTATAATGCAGAGACTTAACCTCCAACACTAATAATTATCAATAACAACTCATGTGTTGATATATTAATGGCTGCCATGTGAATATTCTTGTTAAAATGCACTAAGGCTTTTTTTTTTTTCCTTTATTGAGTTCTAAAAACCAAGTTTGATTTAGAAACATATAATTGTATTTAAAAACTGTCAGATTAGATTTCTGATAACTTTAGTAGATCCCGAGCTTTAAAGGTAGCATTAAAAAAAAAATTGTAACAAATTTTGCACAATTTTATATTATTTGCAAAAATCAAACATTTGATAAAACATCATACACTGAATCTGACAAAAGTTGTATCACGCAGTGAGAAGTATATGTGCCACATCACATGACTGATTGATGAATAAATAAGCAAGTTATAGGAAAATTAGTTTACGTAAAACAAGTTCATGAGAAATACTTGGTTTTCTTCATAGGAAAATTATTCTTTTCCACGTTTTGTTTTGATTAAAAATGCTGTGTCACTACTTCCTGCAACCAATCATTTTACAAACACTCACTACTCTTCCTGGGCAGAAAAAAAAATCATGTTGTTATTTTTGTAATCAAATGTGAGAAAATTTGCTCAAAAATGTAAGAAATATTGTTAACCAAAAAAAGACAAATCTTGCAATATCTTGACAGATATTTTAAAATGCTCTCAGCATTTCTGAAATGTTACTTATTTAAAATACAACTTCATGATTTAAGAAAAACTCAAAAAAAGTCGTTAGTTTTATTACATGGAGAATAAGAACAGGAACCAAGTATTACAGATGTTCACAATACATTAAAGTAGAATTAAAATGGTATGACAGGACCACCAATGTGGAACTGGTGGAAAGAATGAGACAAATACCAGTGAAATAAGAGGTGAGGCAGATATCAATAGTGGATAAGATACATGAGAAAGTCATCAAGTAGCACAGACAAATAGTCTGTGTTTGGGAATTCTGGGCATGTGAGAAATGGAGGGAGACCCAAAAAGCCATGATGAGCTTGGTCTGAACTTGTCTGAAAGGTATTTCAAAATAATTCCAAGAATCAAGTGTGAAGAATTACTGAAATCATTCGGAATCATACTTACAGTGATTAAATCAGATGGTCAATCATACTATAAACATTCACAGATGAAGAATAAAAGACAGTCCTTGCTATTCATCAGTTTGCAGTTTCTTGATGAGCTTGGATTTAAAAACTATTGTCCAGGCATGAAAATTAATCTGTGCAACCATTTACAGATGCCAATGACATCTCCATCTAACATAATATAAAATAATGTTCTGCAAATGCAGTAGTGTTTTGAGACTAAATGGATCCTTACAAATGCAAGAGATGTGAAATAGAATTGGGGTAAAAAAGAAGTGAAACAATGCTGAAATTTATAACAGTAGGTATATACCTAATGACCTATCCATATATTACTCTATAATAAAAACCACACCCTTGGAAAGCAGACTAACAAAAACACCAACCCAATGACAGCTACTGTAAAACTGCAATACATACTTACACAAGATCATTATAAATGTGGGACTTAGAGCTCGTGTAAAGTACTGAAATTGTGACACATCAGAAATATATCAACTCCATGGAGAATTCTGCACTGATTACCAAGAAGAAATTACAGCAATAAACACGTTCCTCACATCAGCACTCAGCCAACTTAAGAAATCCATAAACCATCAGACATAATTTCACTGATTCAAAACCAACATTGCAGACATTGGAAGATTACCTCCATACTGAAAACAAAGAAATAATATGCTAGCTGAAATAGCTGACAATCTGCTAACAACATACACCACCAAAGTCATCCTCCAGTGGATACCAGGAAACTTTGAAATAAAGCAGACAGATTAGCAAATCTAATCTAGAAGCAAACATGATTAAAAAACCCCAGTCAAGATGTATACAACTAATACTCCAAAACAACTTCAAAGAGGAATGACAAAAGGTCTGCTGAGCATGCCATTTATATAAAAAAATGACCCACCCAGACCAAAAATGACAGCAGCAACAAACAACCACATATGGAGCAGAGCACAATATTCCAACTAAGAACACAACACACCGGAGTCGACAAGCACTTTAAACAAATTAAATCCATCACATGAACCAAACTGTAACCATCCATTCAACATGTGCTGCTCTCATGCCTTGCACACCCCCCACAGAAAGAAGCTACCTACTGCTGGGCTCCCCAACACTCCTGCATCACCCAAAGGCTACGAAACGTGTGAATTCTTCAACCTGACAATAGCTGTGAAACAGCAATAAGCTCAACAGCCCTAGTTAAACAACAACACTGACCTATCAAAATCAATTTTTTTAACAGTAGGAGGGAAATATCCAGATTAACTGAATATAAAGACCACTAAACTATTTGTCTTATGAGCCATATGACCAAAATCTGACCAAGTATTAAAGTAAAAGGTAAAGGCAGGCCCATAGCAATTACTGCTGTAGGGGAGTGAAGTGTTAGAGACATCACCATACTTGGTCTAGCATCGAGGTGGTGTGACCAGGTCCATTCTTCGATGCCTTTATAATCTGCTCTCATGATGTATTTGAAAATTCTGCGATTGTATGAATATGGACTAAGTGTGCTTTTTAGGTCATGTGGAAGATTATTCCACACATGAGCAGAAAATACTACATGAGCTGACAGAATGGCATGGGAGAAGGACAACAACACAACTAACAGGCAACACCTGAGACTGATGCTGTGAAGAGTTATCACCTTTACCAAACAGCATGGTACTAGACAGATAATTCAATTTAAAAAGTACAAGTACAGTTAATATCTTTGCTAATTGAGTTCTGTCTGTGTGAACTCCAAGGTATAAAACCTGATATGTGGCACAGAAGTTACATGCTCTAGGATTCTAGAAAATAAATACTGAAAATGACATACACAACAAAAAAAAGGGACCATACCAGAGACAATTTATATGTGTGGTAATCACGTATTTTTATTTGTAAAGTGAGGTACGATCTGGTCTGCCCAGCCAAAGAACAATGATGTATTTGAAATGATATGTTTGTTCATTGTGACACTCAATATAATGAAGCCCTATGTGATTCCTGGGGTGATCTCTCAGGACACGGGCTTAGAATGGGACTACTGCTCCTTGGGAACGTCCTAAGTGGCAACTATTGTGAGCTTGTGCATGCGGCTGGCAACCTTGCCATGCTAAAGAAACTGCCACTGTAAGAGCACATGAATTCTTTGATGAAGGCTTCCTACATGGAGGCTTCCTACAAGAAGGCTTCCTACAAGGAGGCTTCCTACAAGGAGGCTTCCTACAAGGAGCTATCTCCATAAGAAATCAAAAAGGAAATTTAATTCATCAATTGTTTTCCTTCTCGTTCCTTATGTAGCTGTGGCAGCTGATCCCTGTGCAGGACGTCTGCACCAAGCACCCACATGTTTCTGCAGCAATTTCTTTTACATAATGAGGTTTCCAGTTCCACACACAACCTCATATTAGCTGCCTCATACAACATGCCTGAGTCAGCAAGGGCTTATTCTTTCTTTGTCTCTTGATGATTTACTAATAGATTATTTTTAGTTTAAATTTGTTAAACTATTAACAGCCTGGCTGTCCTATTATAACAATGCTTGTGGATAATTATCAATATTTATACTTGGCTGTACTATCATAATAATAATTGTTTAAGATTTGTGGGTTTCAGTGCTTAATTACATTGATAATAATCAATATTTATACTTGGCTGTACTATCATAATCGCTGGAGCTGGGTTGGTCATGTGCTCAGAAGAGACCCTGATGCCATCACAAGAACAGCTATGCTTTGGACCCCTGAAGGAAAGTGAAAGAGAGGCCGACCAAAAACAACTTGGCGGAGGACTGTGGAGGCTGAGATGCAAAGAATGAACCAGAGTTGGGGCACTGTACGAAGGATGGCCACCGACCGTGCAAAGTGGAATCAATTTTTGTTGCCCTACAAGACGCCACTAGGCGTGATGGCCACTGACTGCTTTGACGGTCGGTGGTTAAGGATCGAAGAAGAAGTACTATCATAATAATAATTGTTTAAGATTTGTGGGTATCAGTGCTTAAATACATTGATAATAATCAATATTTATAAAGTGACTAAGAAATAATGGTTCCAGCTGATGAAGCACTGGCAACAGAAAAAAAAACATGACAAAGTTCAAAACAATGAAGTAAAAACCGCGACTCAATGAATCAAACCAGTTGACTGACATGTAATTAAAGGAGAAAAAAAACTAGTGTTATATAAGCAGTTTTCATTGACATGAAAGACTCTGGAACACATTCATCACGTAAACAGAGAATGTATTGTACAACAGCAGAAATAAATATTCAATAACCAGTACAAGTACAATTAGTGCATCTTTATCTCTTACTCGTATAAAAATAACATAGCCTCCACACAGAAAAAAGCAAAGGATAACTATGCCAACACTTGGATGTGACATACAGGAATGCAAACAGAGAAAATAAAATGCCAACACTTGGATGTGACATACAGGAATGCAAACAGATAAAATAAAAAAACATGTTCTCACATTTCATTTAATCTATTATTTAATGTGCAAATGTAAAAAAGGTAGTCCCAGATACTGCTACAGAGGAGTGACATGTTTAAGACTTCACTATAATAGGTCCAGCTTCAAGAGGTGGGGGGGTGACCATTTCCCTTCCTCAAAACCAAGAGAAGAGTCAGGTACCCATTTACAGCTGGGTAGACTGGAGGTGATGCCACCATGTTTCAAACCTGGTAACTTTGCCACGAAAAGGGTGACAATCGACAGTGTGGAAACCATAGAGGCATATCCCTTCTCAGTGTCCCTGGTAAAATCTACTCTAGAATCCTAGAGCAGAGACTCCGACGCCTAGCTGAGCCACAATTGGATGAGGTCCAGTGCGGATTCCGAGCAAACCGAAGTACTCAAGACCTAATCTTCACACTCAGACAGCTGAGTGAAAAGGCCCTTGAGTATAAGAGTGAGATGCATCTTTGTTTCATAGATCTGGAAAAGGCGTTTGACAGGGTCCCCTGGAGCAAACTTTGGGACTGTTTGGCAAGGAAGAATATTCCAGCACCTCTGATTCATGCTATACAGAGCTTCTACAAGTCTTGCAGAAATTATGTGAGGACAGCAAACCATAAGTCGGAAGAGTTCAGGACCACCACTGGTGTAAGACAAGGTGATATCCTATCACCTTACCTCTTCATACTCCTTATGGACGATGTCATCAAGGCATGTAAGGAGAGAACAAGAAAGTATTCAGTGGGGTATTGGAAGATGAGACAGGTCTATATTTCGGAGCTGGCATTTGCTGATGATGTCGCCCTGATTGCTAAATCAGAGGCACATCTCCAATCCAACCTGCAAGTCTGGAAGGAAGAGCTGGAGAAGAGAGGGATGGTCATAAGCAGCTCTAAAACAAAATCCATGGTGATATCACGAGAAGAAAGAAAACTGCTGGGAGAACAGGTCCTGGAGCAGGTCGACCACTTTAAATACCTCGGAGCTATTATAGACCGAAAGGGAGGCATCAAAGAAGAGTTGGCCACTCAAAAAGCAGCAGCTGGGAGACTTTTTCAGGCCATAAATCGAGGATTCCTCAGCAAGAGAGAGGTTGGTAAGAAAACGAAGATGGCTGTATACCGCTCCACCTATGTCCCAGTCTTGACATACGGATGCGAGTCATGGGCAATGACTACAACCCATAAAAGCCAGATCCAAACCTCAGAAATGAGGTATCTGAGGAAGGTGGTTGAAGTAACAAGAAGAGACATGGTACGCAACCAGACGATACGTCAAGGCCTTAAATCCTACCCCCTGCAGACCCAAGTAGAACAGTCCCAATTAAGATGGTTTGGCCATGTCTGCAGAATGGGAGAAGATCGGATACCACGAGAAGCATGGGAAACAAAGAGCCAAGGATCCAGACCCCGAGGATGACCCAGAGTCCGCTGGGAGGACAACATTAGACAATCTTTGAAGGATCGAGGACTAGAATGGAACCAGGCCAAGAGGAAGACAGCCGATAGGATAGTCTGGCGCTCTTTCTTCCAAACCTCTACACCTCACGGTAGAAGGGGAACGACTAAGTAAGTAAGTAAGTAACTTTGCCACGAGAGGGCAGCGCTCTAATACTCTGCCAACTGGACACTTGTGTAAACGTAGCAAGTCTATTTTAAGCTACTTAGAAGACATGGATCACATGGCAAAAAAAAAAAAAAAAAAAAAACATAAATGTCTACTTGATGGGAAACTGGTTCTACCATTATCAAGAAAATATATTAAGGCACGGTGAAGCCAGATAAACATATGCTGTACATGCACAAGGGTCAGAAACCAATAACTGATCCTACCTGCAATGCTTAATGGCATAATCATTAGACAAATATGAAATACAACTATCTATAACTTTTATGTTTTCACAAACAAAATGTGTTAATGCCCTGAAACCCTCACACCTGAAGAAAATCATTCCATGGTGACTTCAGTGAATAAAGATACCATATACGTAGTTTTTTTTTTTCTATCTCATATGAACAAGGTCTGAGATTTGGTAATTTAGTGAAATATCACTTTAGTGGCATAATCTATTAGCTACATATTAGCAGTAATAGAAATATATCTTTTCCTTTCACCTTATTTAAAAGAAGATTATTTGTGTTCATGAACAAGGTGTCAAATATATTGGATCTTCATTCTTTGCTCAATATAACCACATCTTATTCTCTTGTCTTCAGTTTGAATTTTGTTTCTTCCTCCACTGCAAGTTAATCTGTCTTCTCATGTTCATATTATCTTGCAGTGGGTAAGAATGTACTGTCCTACCCTTGTCAAATATATAGCAGGCTTCTGACAGGCTGTTTAACTCTTAAAGGACAATCGACCAGTTTTCTTGGTCAATATTTCTAGCCTCAGATGACGGGAGGCCCCGAATCTTGGTTGACATGTTTGAACTAAGTTTTTGTTTCGTTTCATCACAGTTAGAAGTTTTCGATGACTGGGAAGCAGAAGTATAGCCATTTTTATTATTATTTCTAACGTGGGAGAGTTCTAGCGTTACTCTTTAGAGTAAATACAAGCGAATTACGATTGCAACCACGTTTAAGTTTTACAAAATTTGGGTTACCTATTTTCGATACATATTTTCTATGGCATCTAATTCATATTCTCGCAAGCGACCTGCTCATCTAAGTGCTCAGCAGGCCCTTAGTTTGCTAGAACATTTCAGCGAAGATGAAGACGGGTACAGCAGTAGCGATTTCAGTGTTAATAATTCTAGGTCTAGTTCATCTTCCAGCGATGTGGATTCAGAGAATGAAGGTGTTATATCAGGACGAGTGGGCGTGGTTCCATCACCTAACATTGATTCTTCAACATCAGACCCAGTAGGACCTAATTTAGTTTTACAAGAAGGGGAAAGACAAAAACAGGAGTGTGTCAGAAATATAGAATGGCAGGAAGCAAAATTGGGGGCACTAACAACGAATAGCTTTAGATTTCAACCTAAAGACGGAAGAGCAAATTTTGGCCTAAATGAATCATCTACCCAGATCCAGTGTTTTGAAACCCTTGTATCATCAACTGTAAGGGAGGAAATTTTAAAAAGCATAAACTGCTTTGCAGAAATTGAAGTACAGAAGCATACACCGTCACTGAAAAGATCAAGATATAATCGATGGAATCCAGTAAGCGATTATGAGCTGCTAAATTTTTTTGCTCTGCATCAAGCAATGGGTATCGACAAAAGGCCAAGCATAAAAGATTATTTCTCCTCACAAGAGCCTATGTTTCACACTCCATTTTATTCCCAAAAGATGGAGAGAGACAGATTTTTGTCTATATTGCAAACTATGTTGCATATCTGTGAGCCAGTTGCAGAAGGGAAAAATAAAATAGAGCCCTTCGTTCAAATGTTATGCTCTAAATTTGTTGCGGCATACACTCCGAACCAAGACGTAGCTATTGATGAGATGATTATAGAATGGAAAGCTAAATCCTCCAAGGCCAAGTAAATTATCAGATAACCCATTGGAAAGACTGGAGGGTGCAAAACATATAATGCAAAGAAGCACTAAGTTCAATAGGTGTAAAGTTTGCAGTACACCTGACGACAGGAAAAGGACAAACTATTATTGTGCCGGATGCACTTGCCACCCCCATCTGCACATAGAGGAATGTTTCCTAAAATGGCACACTAAAGCTAAGTTGTAAATATAAGTTGGGGTGTAATGAATGTTCTTTGTGAGAGCAGTTCAGCATATATATCACATTTTGTGATCTTTTTCAATTATTTGTAAATTTGTGACAGTAGAGTGTATTTCATTTTCTGGATGACACATGGAAAGTAGTTAGAGTATAAACTTGATGTGTGGTTTATTTCCAAAATGGATATAGTTTACAGTGATTTCTATATTGGATGGTGGATTCATCTCATCTCAACCCATAACCCGTCATGGGTCGTAGGGGTGCCATGGTGGAAGCATCAGCAGACAGGGTCCTCCACTGCTCTCTATTCTCAGCAATGCGTACAAGTGTGGAAAAACCGTGTCCTGCCCATTCTTTGATGTTATCAGCCCAAGATTTTCTTTGCCTTCCTCTTCTCCGTTTACCTTCGACTGTTCCCTGGAGGATCGTTTTCGAAAGGGAGTCATGACGAGTTACATGCCCAAACCAGGCAAGCTTTCGACGTTTCACTATTGACAAAAGTGGTTCTTGGTGGCCTGCATAGGTGTTTATCTTCTCTCTAACATAGACATTTGTTTTGTGCTCTTTATAGCAAATGCGCAAAATTCTTCTATAACATTTATGCTCGAAAGCCTGAATCCTTCGCTCCGTATCTGCAGTGAGTGTCCAGCCCTCACACCCATATAAGAGAATAGATAATATAAGTGATTTGTATAATTTGATCTTCACAGGAAAAATGATGTTACTTTTCCAGATCACATTCAACCTTGTCATGGCAGCTGAGGCCATCTCAAGTCTTGTCTTGATTTCCTTACTTGATCTTCCATCACTACATATAGTGGACCCGAGATATTTAAAGGTGTTAACTTCTTCTAACGTTTGCCCATTTAACGTAATGTTGGTCGGAACATGTTTCTTATGGCTATTCACCAATATCTTGCTTTTTTCTATATTAATTTCCATCCCATACGTTTTTGTTACTTTCTCCAGTCTAGAGGTAAGGTCTTGAAGTTCTGATTCTGTTCCAGCTATCAGATCAATATCATCAGCAAAACGTAGATTACACAGAGGTCGGCCTCCAATCGATGGTGGATTAGTTGTCTTCAATTGGTAAGTCTGATATGTTTGTTTTGTTTTTTGTTTAGTAAAATATTTTTCTGTCTCGTCTTTAACTACTTTATATTCATAAAAATTTTGTAAATTTTTAAACTAAAAATTTCACAATCCTCATTCATTTTCCTTTTTAAATATATATATAACATGACTATATTCAGTTAAAAACTTTGAAATAACTGACACTTACATGTTAACACTATATGAAAAACCTGTGCCGCAGAAAATTTGTGACAAAAGAGTGTCTTTCCTTTTCTTGAAGCCAATTGAAAAGTAGTTAGAGTATAAACTTGAACCCATATGTATTTTATTTCCAAAATGAATGTAGTTTACAAATATTTGTATCTTGGATAACATAAAAGATTTATTTGCTATCTTGAGTGGGTAATTCTGACATGTTTTTTTCTTCTTTTTTTTTTGTAAAATGTTTTTCTTCACAGTCTCCAACTATTTTATACTCATAAAAAATTTTTTAAATTTATAAACTGAACATATTCAGAATCCACATTCATTTTCCTTTTTAAATATATATAACATGACTATATTTGTTAAAAACTTTGAAATAATTTACACTTACATGGTAACACTATATGAAAAACCTGTGCTGCAGAAAATTTGTGACAAAAGAGTGTCTTTCCTTTTCTTGAAGCCAATTGAAAAGTAGTTAGAGTATAAACTTGAACCATATGTATTTTATTTCCAAAATGAATGTAGTTTACAAATATTTGTATCTTGGATAAGATAAGTGATTGATTTGCTATCTTGAGTGGGTAATTCTGATATTTTTTTTTTTTGTAAAATGTTTTTCTTCAGTTTCCAACTAATTTATACTCATAAAAAATTTTTTAAATTTATAAACTGAACATATTCAGAATCCTCATTCATTTTCCTTTTTAAATATATATAACATAACTATATTTGTTAAAAACTTTGAAATAATTTACACTTACATGGTAACACTGTATGAAAAACCTGTGCCGCAGAAAATTTGTGACAAAAGAGTGTCTTTACTTTTCTTGAAGCCAATTGAAAAGTAGTTAGAGCATAAACTTGAACCATATGTATTTTATTTCCAAAATGAATGTAGTTTACAAATATTTGTATCTTGGATAACATAAGTGATTGATTTGCTACCTTGAGTGGGTAATTCTGATATGTTTTTGTTTTGTAAAAATTTTTTCTTCACAGTCTCCAACTAATTTATACTCATAACAAATTTTTTAAATTTATAAACTGAACATATTCAGAATCCTCATTCATTTTCCTTTTTAAATATATATAACATGACTATATTTGTTAAAAACTTTGAAATAACTGACACTTACATGGTAACAATATATGAAAAATCTGAGTCGCAAAAAATTCCTTGCGTAAAACATGGGAAAACCCCTACGTCCTGAAAGAGTTAATTTGTTGTATTTATGCTTCCTTACAGCAGCTGTGACTGATAGTGAATCTACCAGGAACACTATCTTGGCTTCAGCATTATCCATATTTTCTATGATGATTGCTGCAGATGTTTTTAGTGCTTCTGCAGAAGTTGGATGACAATTTTTCTGTGACCACTAAGATACGGATTTTGTGTTCAATTCTTTAGTTTTGTCCCTATACATATATCTTTTTAATGTATTTCATAGCCATTCATTCACCAGTTAGCTTGTAAGCCTTTTAAATTTGTCTACATGTTGTAGACACCTTGAACATGACAATGGAGGAGGCAGGAGGGCTGGCTAGAGATCGAGAGTCTTTCAGGCGGGCTGTGATGAGAGCGACGTTCTGCAAAGGACATGCTACATGATGTAAATAAATTAAGGGGCTGCAGTAAAACTGGTAAGGAATATAAGTTTATAAACTAATAAAACGGTATTGAATCAGTTTTACTAATAACAGTTCACATGAGACAAGCCCGGATGAAAAAGGAGGAGGGCGGCCGTTTAGTACTGGCCTCTTATTTTCAATCAATGAAGAATAACAATAATATACTTTTCTGCCCACGACCTTCGTGGCATCATAGCTTAGATATAGCAAATACTTGAGTCACCTCTGCTTTGCGGGGTACGTATTCGTAACGGCCGAATTGAATGGAAAAAGAAGCAAGTATGATTTTAGATAACTATGTATTTCGTTCTCATGTAGACGTTTAGTTGTACCAATGAGATTGGGAAAAGAAGCAAGTATGATTTTAGATAACTATGTATTTCGTTCTCATGTAGACGTCTAGTTGGAAATATTCCCCACACTGGCCACCATACTGTTGGATACTGTTGGAGTTCGTTTGTTGTTGTTTGAAAGTGTAGAACTGGGTTTGTTGAATCTGTCTACTTGACATAACGCGAATGGATAATTTCTGAACAAAGTAGTAAAAAGTCAACTTGAACTTCCAAGCCTGGGCATATCAATTAATGCCAAGAAGGTGTATAGTTCATTCAATTTATTTGACATCATACGGTTGACTAGACGAACATTCAATGTTGACGACATCTCTTCCACTGTTATTAGTAAAACTGATTCAATACCGTTTTATTAGTTTATAAACTTATATGCTACATGATGACATGTTGTACTAATCTGTATTCTGTCACTCATGGATTGTAGTATTGAAATATGGAGAATCGGAGTTCTTATTATTTAAGGTAGTAGGCTACCCACAAAAGATTAAAAAAAATAAAAATCCAACAATTTTCATTTTCATGCTTTAAATCATCGTCAACATGTTCTTGTACTAAAAATAATTCATAGAAGCTTAGAGATACTCTGGTATGATAGGAATCAGTGTTTTTCTACACACACCCCCTTGAGTGATTTGCATAGCAACCAATGTTTATAGTTGGTTACCATGTGAATAATGACCCAACATGAAGGTGCGTAATTGTAAAACTGCGAAATTATAATTATACTGAGGCAACAGGAAAAAGATATTTATAACTTTTCCAAGGAGAATCACTCAATGATTTCTTATGAATTTTTCAAAAGTGTGTATCTAGAAAGCTTTGATCGTAAATTTCAGCATTTGTTACATGCATTGTGCATTTTCCCCCACATCAACTCTATTTATTGCTAGTTTTATACTGATTCTGTATAATAGTAGTTAGCAGAGCTTCTTTTGTTCACAATGGGAAATAAGACAAAGTAAGTTCCTTGGAAATCGGTACATCAACAAACCGTTGCCTGAAAATGAGACACCTATTGTCGATAGTGACGCTATAAAGCCTCTGTGCTCCTCAGCAAAGAAAATAAAGGTCCAAGAAAGTGAAGGACAAGCTAAAAATGACAACAGAGGAAATGTGTTTATCCTTATGGATGTGAAACTGCTGTTTGGGTTTTTATGCGCTAACTTTAGATGTGACAAATGTTATCAGTACTCACTGACCTGTGAAATCGTCGAAGAGACTCGGGATGGCTTTTGTCATGAAATCAGTATCAAGTGCACAAACTGTGTCGAATGGAATGCCAATTTCAATACTTCTGATGTTTCATCTCCAGCTACTCACAAACACAAAGAAGTAAATGTGCGAATGGTGGCATTTGTGCGTTCTATTGGGAAAGGCCACAGTGCATTGCAGAATTTTTCAATATACATGAACACAAGTCAACCCATGGCAAAGAAAGCATACAGGAGAACGCTGCACAGGATCTATTCAGCAAGTAAGGACATTGCAATGGAAAGACCCTAAGAGCACCGAAAAGGGGATTCATAGACACTGCAGCTGCAGTTGAAGGAGACCTTTATTCAACAGGAGCTCATTAAACTTCATTTTGTGAGTTCTTTTTCTGTTTTTCTTCGATTTCTCGGAATTGTCTTTTTAACATAATTGGTGATCTTTGAAACAAAATATCTCTGGATCTGTACATTCAATTGACATGAAAATTAACACAGTTGGTTGTCATATAATCTTACAGATTCTGACCTAAAATGGATACAATTGAATTCAAAGTTTTAGTTTTATGACCATCATGCATATATAATGAGGCACAAATATCAAACATTCCAGAAATATAAATTTTGAAAATTCATTAAAAATTAACCTTTCTGTCAATCTCTGTCATTTTAGGTCATGACCTCACGCTATATATAATGATTCAATTTGCCAAGTTTCAGTCAGATTCTTGTACAAATAACATAGTTATGATGTTTTGAAAAAGGTGTATAATTTGTTCACTACGGCGGCCATATTGGATAGCTAATTTGCATAATTAATGAGGTCATTATGTGGACAAAAATTTTAAGTCTATACTAACACTATACCCATGGTTGTTTGATTCTGAAAGGACAATTTGAGTTTTTTACCCTATCAAGGTAGCCTACTACCTTAATGTGTGTGACAAAATTAGAGAGCTGCGTAAAAACATGACAAGAGTTAAAGAGGAAGCAAAAAGTGATCCAAGAATGAAGAAATGCCTTTTTCCAACTCAAGAAGCTTTGGGCTCCCACCTCAACTGGCTGGAAGCCTGTGCCAAAAACACATTTCATGTGCTCTTGCTAGCCTTATGGACAACCTCACTTTGCTCATCAATTATGACGCAGCCTGCTGGCAGTAGTGGTCTATTAATTTTTTCTGTCTCCTCGGGGGACTCCAGGAACCACACCGGGTTGATCAAAGTATGCGTACTATAGATTCACCACTGGTGCATATATAATGGAAGCACATTATTGTAAATAGGTGTGCACATGAAAATCATCAACTGCTTGGGTTAGACAAGAACATAAGGAGAGATGAGGAGATTAGGAAGTTGGTGGGAACAACATCTTGTACCAGCTGCACAAAGAGACAGAAAATCAAATGATCTGGACACCTTGTCACAATGCAACCAAATCAGCTACCATCAAAGGCATTCAATAACACGATCTGGAGTATACAGGGATGCCTGAGAGGAAGGTGGATAGATAAGATAACAGAAATCCTGTACAAACATGGTCTGAAAGAACCTTAGACTGCCAGCCACAAGCACAAACCTCTTACAGCATATGCCTGGTGGAATCAGTGGTCCTATTCTTTCTAGACCGCTAGGAACCACACAAGGCGGTAAAAGTGTGGACAGAAATAATGAATGAAATAAACAAATACTTCAAAAAATAGCAATTCTCTTCAAATAGTAATAAAATGGCGCAAAACTTGGGAACAGAAGCTCAACTTTTAACATCTCCTACAGATCTTCAAACTTTGAATGGTGTTTGTTTTTGATAAAAGGTGTGGAGATAAACTTATATTTTGTAGTATATGGAGATATATACACTAATATTAACTAAAGCATAAATAGTGTTATTGAGTGTGTAACATTAAGCATTGCTAAATTATATAGTTCACGGTGAGAACACACTCTGCTTTTTAACCAACAGTAAAAACTTAAAAGACCAGCAAGCTGCCGAAGTCAAACCACTAAGTAAGCAACTATTATAAAGAAAAAAAAAGCAAAGCAACAGTAAAATCAAGCATGCTGCAGTACAACTTAGAAAGGAATGGACGTCAAATAAAAAAAAAAAAAAAAAAAAGCAAAAAGAATATATGTAATATACAAGAAGCATAATAAACCAGCAAACTGTTATAAAAAAAAAACCAGGTTTTAATTATCCACAACTGTTAGATCAACCAAGGCAACAATAAGGAGCAGAAGAAATTAGTATACAAGATGACTGACTGGTAGACATACGTGTTCCTGATGCCTTGCCGCCAGTTGGAGAGCTTCCATAGCCAGTCTTTGAGAAGTCCTGGGCCTGGTTTAGCTCATCATATCCTGATAAACAGCGTCATTATTTTATTTTATTATTTTCTGAACTCACTTTAATGGAAAAATGACTTTTATCTGTTGGACTTAACCCATGACATTCTTGCATAATGGTGTTATTATATAGTAAATGTAGTCCCATAGTAGATACTACCATAGGGGAGTGAAATGTTATAGACTTCGCCATACTAGGTCCAGTTTATAAGGTAGGGTGACCAATTTCCGTCCTCGCTGCCTCTACCTTCCCTAACAGCAAGGTCAATTACCCATTTACAACTGGGTAGATGCAACCAGTTTTGAACTCAGAACCTGGTAACTCTGCTGATGGGCAAATGCAACCAGTTTTGAACACAGAACATGGGAACTTTGCTGATGGAAAAGCGTTCTAACCACTCTGCCAATCGAATGCTCTATTAGATAGTACAATCATAACTCATTTACATCTTACAGCACATAACTGCATTATTTCATCTAAATAATAATTTGAGCAAGAAGCATGATCATTTATCAGCTGATCAATGTCCAGCTCTGCCCTCCCATTGGCCCAAGTTCTGCACTCTCTACTAAGGCTGATGACTTGCTGGTGTTCGTCCAGTTCTCACCTGACTTAAATTTTAAAATGTACTGACTGCTGTTAGGTTCAATTCCACACATCTGAATGTGGCAGTCCATCTGGCCATTTGATATGGAGAATGGGAAGGAAGTGCCAGTTATGGCATACTGTGCTTACAAATTCAGTCCTCATTCTAGCGTGTAGAATATCACAATGGCAGCATTTTAACTGGCATGTCTGGCTACTGGACCAAAGGGCTAACACCAACAGTAGTGGGTGAAAGGGCTAACACCAACAGAAGTGGGTTAGCGATTAAAAACACAAAACGGTATAAAGCTTTACTGCATCTTATAGCCAGTCAACCACTCTTCTACCAATTTAGCCACCAGTTGCAAGATGGGTTATCTGTTACTTGTCCACCATTATATTAATAAATTGTATTTATCCTGCCTTACAACACTTTACTACTGCTCCTTCTGGCATGTTGTTAGTGGTGAACAATGTCAAGTTGTGGATGGAGCTGGCAACCACATCATTTATAACAATTTGCTACAGAAACCAATACAGCATTAACAGTGTTCTTGTGCAGGTTTCCTGTAAGGGGAGCCAACTGCTATGCTCTCTAAGGAGAGTACAGAAGAATGATTGCAATGATGAATGGCCCCTTACAGCAGAGAAATGAGAGAATGATAAGAAATAAAGGTTAAAAGGGAAAAGACAACTTACAAGAGCATCAATTTCATAGGGAAAAGACAACTCTCTAGAACAGCGGTTCCCAACCTGTGGTACGCGTACCCCTGGGGGTACGCGACAGGACGTTCAGGGGTACGCGAAAAAAACCTGAGTAATGGCGGAAAAAAGATACATATGTCAACAGTGTAAAAGACAAGTCAAAAGTTGTGAAATTAATTCAACGCTATACTATACAACATGAACTGTGTGAGACAATCTCCGCCGTTTTTCTTGTGCACCACTGGCGTGCTGTCTGCTTGGACTGGTGTGTGTGAAAATCTATGGCGCTTCGTATGACCACAATTCAATATTTTTACACAATAGTCTTCATTATGATGACTAGGAGCCGCGCTAGCGTAGTGGTTACAACACCGCTCTGGCGACCGGGTGATTCAGGATCAAACCCGGGCGACGGCATTTGAGGATTTTTCGTCGACCGGGATTTGGACTGGATTAACTCGAGACCTGGCGAGTACATTTGAAAGAGTGTCGTCGACCAGGGATTGGCGGCTCCTGAGCCAACCCAGCTCTAATGGGTACCTTCGAAATCGGCGAGTATCTGCCTGAATGGCGAGGGACACCTGTCTCTGTACAAGAAAAGGGGTACTCACGTAAAATCAATGTCAGGTTAGACATTAATAATAACCTGAGATTTCGCCTCGAGTATTAGCGGGCGTACGAAAAAAAAAAAAAAAAAAAAATTATGATGACTATGGGATTATAGTTGTGCCGTTGAATATTTCATCAAAAATATGACTTGTTTGATCTTCCACACTATCTATGAACGTCTAATGACCCGGAAGTAATAGTGTCGATTCTTGACCCAAATTTTACAAACTTGAGACAGTGTTTCTATATACAGTAGTTTTTGTCATTGTTTTAACTTAACTTAAAGTGATTAATTGTTCAATTCGTAAATTATCAGATATGGATCAGTGGTTGAAAACCGGCACAGTAAAAAAGCTGAAACATAATGTGGAATGTGATCAATCGCCAAGTACTTCTCAGGACACGCCTAAGACTTTGGTGCAGGATAGTGAAAAGACACGATCTTCAGTTTTACATAGAGCTAAAAACAGAAAATACAGTGACGAATACATGAAGTATGGGTTTTCGTTTATAGGAGATGAGGACTGTGCTGAGCCCCACTGTGTAGTGTGTCGGGAAGTATTATCCAATGGTAGCATGAAACCTTCGTTACTCTTGCGGCATTTACAAACAAAACACCCCAGTTATGAAAACAAGGAACGCAATTTTTTTCAGCGCCTATCGAAACAACAGAATGTGACATCGTACTTGTCGTCAGCTAACAAAGATAACGAAAATGCGGTTGACGCCTCCTACCGTTTTAGTTATCGTATTGCTAAATGTGGTAAAAATCATACTATAGCTGAGAATTTAATTTCTCCTTGTATAAAAGATGCCGTTCTGTGCATGCTCGGAGAGGAACATGTTCGCAAAATGAACGCTATCCCTCTTTCGAACAATACAATTTCTTGAAGAATGCAGGATATGTCTGACGATGTTGAAGCGACAATAATAAGTAGAATTAAAAATAGTAAATTATTTGCTATTCAAGTTGACGAAAGCACAGATATTGCTAATTTCGCTGTTTTGCTTGTTATTGTGAGGTTTTTGAAAAGCAATGAAGTTGAAGAAAACCTTTTGCTTTGTCATCCTGTGTCAGGGCTTACAAGAGGTGAGGATATCTTTCATGCTATTGATTCTTATTTCATAGAAAAGGACATTAATTGTTGTGGATTATGCACTGACGGAGCCAAGTCTATGTCAGGTTGCTACTCCAGTCTTAGCGCTCGTGTCACGAAGGTAGCCCCCAATATAACCTGGAGCCACTGCTGCATCCACAGGCAAAGCCTTGCATCTAACCGCCTCCCTGGTGAATTAAAAGTCGTTCTTGATGAAGCTGTGAAAGTGGTTAATTTTATAAAGTCAAAGTCCACAAACTCGAGGCTTTTCAAAGCACTGTGTGAAGAGATGAATAGTCTTCATTCTACCCTGCTCCTTCATACACAAGTAAGGTGGCTCTCTCGTGGTAAAGTCGTTACCCGGCTGATCAAACTTAGACATGAAGTCCAACTTTTTTTTGAAGACCATCCTTTCCAACTTACTTCAAAGTTACACGACTGTGATTGGCTTCAGAGTCTTGCATACTTATCGGATATTTTCCTACAAATAAACAAACTAAATTTGGCACTTCAGAATAGCTCAGTAACGATCTTCAATGTTTCAGACAAAATTGAATCTATGATTAAAAAATTTGATTTTTGGAGGTCGTGTATTGAAAAAGGCCAGCCTGAGGTATTTGAAACTCTGCACAATTTCCTATCTGAGAACGAGCTGCACCTCTCCCAGGAAATGAGCGAGAAAATAATTGAACACTTGAAAGGGCTAAAATCATCTTTCGAGAAGTACTTTCCGAAACCTGGAAAAGAGAACTACTGGATTGTAAATCCCTTTGAAGAAGAATATTTCCAAGCAGCCACATTATCAATCAACGAAAAAGAGAAGTTGACTGAACTTTCAACTGATACTACTTTAATAGCTGAATTCAAAGGAAAATTCCTTATTAACTTTTGGGGGTGACATCAGCAGAGAATATGAACAGCTGACCGACAAGGCGCTTTAGTTTCTGTTGCCATTTACAAATACTGAGCTGGTGGAGAGGGCTTTCTCTTCTTATACCTTTATAAAAAATAAATACCGTAGTAAACTGAATGCAGGTCCAGAATTGAGACTGTATCTTACATCACTTAAACCTGATTTTAAAAAACTATGTGCCTCAAAACAAGCTCAAGGATCGCACTGAACATTTGTCATGGTCACGTGACGTGTGTTATAAAAAGCGATTTCAACTTTTAACAATAACAACATTTTTATTATTATTATTAATAAATTAAATGTGTTAATTTTTATTGTAACTTCTGATTTTTTAAATGTAAAAATATATGTTTGTTCACCTTTTTATTACATTGTTTTTTAATCCCGTGGTTGGCCCCTTTATTTCTGGTTATAATCTATAAATTTTGAATAACAGCAACTTTATTAATTTCAAATATTTTGTTAATATTAGGGGTACAATTTATAGAAATGGGCTGCCAAGGAGTACGCAAGTGAAAAAAGGTTGGGAACCGCTGCTCTAGAACATCAATAACATAATGCTCCTAAGATTAGTGTACACTACAAGCAAAGAAAGTGTATGAATCTAAAGATGAGTTTATGCCCTGTGTAGCAGCAGTTTTAGGAGACTGAAATATGAAAATAAAATAAAGAACAACATGTCATTTAGTATTTCTACTATGTAAGATCATGAGCTCAAACTTTAAGAGTAACTTAACTCTAAGAAAATGTTAATTTAAGATAAAAAATGCCTCTCCCTAAGAAAGCCCTCAAAACAGGAGAAAGAACAACCTCAAGCTGCTAAAAATTCCAACAACAAAAAGAACAAGATATTTTATGAGATATGATTATATATTACAATGTCCTGAAAATATAGCCAGATATGTGAAATAATAAAGAGTTGTCAAGCATCTACTCAATATTTTTGGTACTGATACAAGATATGCTACTTAAAGAAAGAACTCTCAAATAAAAAAAACTTAAAAGTAACTGCCAAACTTACCTTTGGTTGTGTAAACATGTGGGGCATACGTTTTCTGAAATTGTGTATTGGCTGTTGTTCCAGCATGCGCAGCTGCATTTGTCACTGGAGGAATCTGCAGATGAAGGCACAAAATAAACTTTGGTCACTGGAGGAATCTGCAGATTAAGTCATAAAATAAATCTTTGTCACTTGATGCGTAGTTCAAGTCACTAAATAAACTCATACATGAAATATAAATTATGAAAGAAAATAAACTTTTTTTAAAAATGTTTAACAATCTGCTATAGCAATGAGAAAAGCTTTGTACAGTTTACAATATATGACTACACAGATGTCCCTGAAGTTTACAAATGAGCAAAAACGAAGTGAATCTAAAAGAAGTCCAAAAATATAACTACAGAAATAATTCAGAAATGAGAAAAAAACTCAGCTTACACATAAAATGAAGCTAAAAGAGCTTTAAAAAAACCTAAGTTACTGTTTCAAATTACAAATTAGCAAACGCAGCAACACCCTTTCATGTGAAAAAAAAAATTAACTCAGAATGGCTTAAACTTTTACTGTTCATACTTCAGACCTTTCAAAGGAACACTTGGGAGAGGTTGTCAATTGTGAATTTCCCAGCAGAGAGAATTAACTTGCAATGGCCTAAACTTTTACAGTTCATACTTCAGATTTTTCAAACACTTGGGGAGCTGATAGGCTATAATGACAAACAAGAATGCCAGATTTAATGAAGCCAGATTTGCCATTAACTCTCTAAGACCAGCATGGCATTCTGCAGACTTTAGCCAGAAAATAAAATTAGGCTGTTTGTCACAAATATAAAATCTGAATTATTATATAGTTTGGAATATCATGTTCAGACTTTCCCCACTAGAAGCCTTTGCCACTTCCTCCATACTAGATGGCCAGACGAGATAACAAACACAGACCTATGGATGAGAACCAGACAACGAATACAGCTTGAGAATAGAGAAAATGAAGAAAGATAGGATGTAACTCGCAGCAAAAAAAAACCAACCAGTACATTCAGGCATGACTTCATCAACTGGAACCCACATGGGACCAGAACAATGGGGAGGCCAAAGAATCTGGAGATGAATGGAAGAAGAGGAAGCCAGAGTAACAAGGACATCATAAGTAAAGCTGAAGATGATAGCCAAACAGAAATATGTGGATAGCAACAACTGTAGCTTATGTTCCATGCAGAATGAAAAGGAAGGATGATGAAATAAAAAACTTATTAAAAAAAACTGTAGGTGCGGGTGAACAAAAGAAAATGGTGCGGGTGAAAAAAAAAATACTGCACACATCTAATAATGCTCAATGATAAATAAATACATATAACAAATGAACTGCTTACAGGGAACATTGGGTACTGTAAGCCACCCCCTGGAAACATTGAAGGGTAGTAGTAGCCATAATGAAAGTTGAACAAAGGCTGTTGAGCAGCAGAGTGGGCGTTCTGAGGCTGGCTTGCACTGTTGGGGCTCTGAGCATCTACTCTTGCCATCTTGGATGCTTCTGCTGTGGTTCCTGTATTGAGGGGCAAGAAGGGTGCATAGTGCCCTAATGAGCATGAAAACAAGGACGAGAATAAGTCATGTGGACTACAACAGATAACTCACCAAATGGTTTTGCAATATTTACCCTGTCAGTTATGCATCTTAGCTAAAACCAAAAAACCTGTTAAAATGTCAGAATGTTTATTTTTGAAGTTCTTGCCTGCTGAAGTGATTGATTTAAATGTGCATTTCAAAAAACAAAAAACAAAAAAAAAAGTTACATTTATGGTTCGATTTCCCACAGCAGGATCTGCTGGAATAGAGAATCTTTGAGCTTACTGTCAAACAACCATTTAAGACAATCTTCAATCAATATCAATACCCTTTAGCTCTCCGAGGAGCATAGGCCTTCAACAAACACATGCCAAGTCTTCCTGTCCCGTGCCATTCGCTCAAGTTCTTTCCATGTTTTCCTCATCATTTTAACCTCTTGTATCCAGCTCTCTTCTCCATGTGTTTTTTGGTCTACCTCTGCCTCTCTTTCCCTGTGGATTCCAGAACAAGGACTGCCTTGTAATGCTATCAACAGGTTTCCTCAATGTGTGTCCTATCCATCGCCAGCATCTTCTTCTCAGCTCTTGTTCCATTGGGACTTGTCTGGTTCTTGTCATCAATTCCACATTTGTGACTTTGTCATACCATTTCAGTCCCTCTATTCTGCGCAAGCACCCGTTTATTAACCTTTAGCACGCTTCCGGCGAGACATATCGCCGAAGGTAACCTATGTTCTGCCAGCTGGAGGCGATATGTTTCGCCTTGCGGCTGTCATCGGGAAACTGATTTATAATGTGTGTACACGTGATCTGAACCCCGGATGCAAAAATTGACTCTTCTGTAAAAGAGGTTTAGCTTCCGTTTCCGATCTAACTTTAGTAATGGGTGCATCCGCGTTTATTTTCTGTGAATTTTTTTAATCGAAATGAATCGGCATCAACACGCGGCCATTTTTCGTTCTAATTTTATTGGATTCTGACGCCATGCGGTGGGGATGAGATTTTTGTCTTTATAAGCGCTGATATCGGTTCTCAGAATATGTTTGATGGCTGAGATGGAAACGAAAGTAGAATGGCTGTTCTAGTATGTAAAATGTTAGGGGTTAGGATTAGGATTTATTGGAAAGATTTAGGATTAACGGCCGAATGTCACTGCTGACGAGAGCGTTTATTCCTTTGCTACTGATGATGGGTGTAACGAAAAGATCGTCATTTGATTTGTATTGGTCTATTGGTCAAATGACTTTCATTGAGATGCAAGGGATATGGACCCTTCGTTTGCTGGTTATTTTTTTAAATTTTTTTTAAAATTTTAAAATTAAAAAAAAATATTTTTTTTATTATTTTAAATTTTTTTTTCGTTTTTTTCATCTTTCCTTTCCTCTCTTCCTATCACATCTAACATGTACACAAACAAATTTTATATCATCAGATTCACCATTCATTTATTTATATAAATTCCAAAAATGATAGCAATTGACCAAGAAACACAAAAACTATAGACATTAAGGGTCACCCACTATAGAAACGGGACGCTGTGAAAAAGAATGCAGCTGCAGGCGAAAATTTTCGCCAAAGAATGCAGCGTGCTAAAGGTTAAAGTCTGTAGCTGTTAAGTTGTTGTTTTTGTTGCTCTTCATGTCTCAGAGCCATACAATAGGATTGACTTGACATTTGAGTCTTATTTTCATGTTAGACTTGATTTCTCTTGATCTCCATATGTTTCCCAATGCAATGAAAGCGCCTCTTGCTTTTTGTATTCTTATTTTGATATCAATGTCTGTCCCTCCAACTTTGTCCATATTACTACCAAAACATGTGTACGATTCTACATCCTTTAGTGGTGTTTCTTCAAGTTCAATCTTGTGATCATTTCTTGCATTTATTCTCATAATCTTTGTTTTTTCCCTGTGTATTTTCAGGCCCACTTGTTGTGATCTCTCATCGAGAATTTTCATTTTCTCTTGCATCTGATTATGGTTATGGGACAGAAGAGCCAAGTCATCTGCAAAATCCAGATCATCAAGCTGTTTAGTCAGATTCCACTTCTGTTGTGTGATGTTGATGTTTTCTTAACTCAATCTATTGCTAGTAAGAAAAGAAATGGAGACAAGAGGCATCCCTGTCTCACTCCTGTTCTTATCCTAAACGGTTCTGTAAGTTGTCCTTCATGAAGAACTCTGCATGTCATCATAGGTCTTATTAAGTTAATGATCTTCATGGGGACTCCATAATGCCTCATCAGTTTCCAAAGTGATTCTCTGTCTACACTGTCAAATGCCTTTTCATAGTCCACGAATCCGATGTAAAGCGGTGAATTCTATTCCAGACTTTGTTCAACTATTATTCTCAATGTGGCTATCTGGTCTGTACAGGATCTGTTTTGTCGAAAACCTGCTTCTTCATCTCTCAGTTGCTTGTCTATGGATTCTTTTAATCTCTCAAGGATGATTCTGTTTAATACTTTTCCTGGCACTGATAGTAACATTATTCCTCTATAATTTGTGCACTCTTGTAAATTTCCCTTCTTAGGCAACTTGACCAGATAACCTTCCTTCCATTCTGCTGGTATTTCCTCTCTCTCCCAGACTTTGCCAAATAGTTTGTATAATATCTCTGTAGAGGTATCAATATCTGTTTTGATGGCCTCTGCTGGAATGCCATCTGGACCAGTTGCTTTTCCATCTTTCAGAAGCTTTATGGCTTTCTTTATTTCTGCTCTACTTGGTCGTTCACAGCTGATTTGTAGCTCCTCTTCTGCTGGCTGGATGTCTGGGGGATTAGTTGGATCTGGTCTATTGAGAAGTTCCTCAAAATGTTCTATCCATCTCTTCATTTGTTATTGTATATTACTAAGCAATTTTCCATTCTTATCTTTTATGAGGCCATTTGCTTGCTTATATCTCCCTGTTAGCTTCTTTGTGTTGTTGTACAGGTCCCACATATTTCCTTTGGCTGCAGCTTCCTCTGCTTCCCTGGCCAATTCTTCAATATACTTCCTCTTGTCTCTTTTGATGTTTCTTCTTACTTCTTTGTTTGCTTCTATGTACACTTCATAAGCCTTGGCTTTGGAGCTTCTGGTTTTGCTTCTGTTTAAATCTGCTTTCTTGTTTTTCCTTTCTTCTATCTTGCTAATGGTTTCTGTTGTTATCCATGCGTTGTGCCGATGTTCTCTCTTTCTCAGTACTTCTTCACGTCTCGTTCCATATATTTTTTACTTGTTGCCAGTGGTCTTCCGTATCTGCTTCATCTACCAGCTGTTGGAGTATTTGGTATTTGTTGGATACTGTGATAGAAAATTTTTCTCTTATTTCCTGATTTCTTAGATATCCCACATTGTACTGTTGTCTATAGCTATAAACTGTTGTAAATTTCTTGAGTTTTAATTTTGTTTTAGCCAACAGAAGATGGTGGTCTGATACCACATCTGCTCTTCTACATACTTTCACATCATGCAATGATGACCTAAACTTCTTTCTTATGCATATGTGATCAATCTGATTCTCAGTTCTGTGGTCTGGTAATATCCATGTTGCTTTATGTATTCTTTTATGTGGAAAGATGCTTCCTCCTATAGCTAGTTGATTTGAAGCACAGAAGTTAGCTAATAGTTCCCCCTTCTCGTTCATCATACCTAATCCATGTTTTCCCATTTCTTCAAAGCTGATGTTGTCTGTACCTATTTTCGCGTTTAGGCCCCCCATCAAAATTGTGATGTCGTTTCTTTTCTTTTTGTCCAAGACATTTTGTAGTCTAGTGTAAAAGTCTTCTTTCTCAGATTCTTCTTTATCATTTGTTGGTGAATAACATTGGATGATGTTTATATTTACTTTCTTTTTGGCTGATTTAAACCTTGCTGTTATAATTCGGGGTCCCATTGCTTCCCATTCTATAAGTGCCTTCTGTGCTTCCCTAGACAGCATTAGAGCCACCCCTTCACTGTGGTGGGCTCCTTCCTCATGTCCTGAGGACAACACCATTTCTCCTGCGATCAATCTCCTCCTCTCTATGCCCTTCCACTGTGTCTCGCAGAGACCCAGGATATAAATCCTGTAATTTCCATTTCTGCTGCTACCTGTGCAGTTTTCACTTGCTCACATAGAGTGCGAATATTCCAGGTGCCAATCCTGGAGATTTTCCTAGATGAAAAAAGGTTAGTCGGCAACCCAGACTCCTTTCGGCTTTCTCTGGGTTGCTTCATGCGCCTCCTTTCCTGAGGACCTTCTTCTGTCTTGGGCGGCTGCATTGATTTATATTTTGTATTTGACTTGTCCATGTATGTTGAAGTTTTTGTGGTAAAAAGTTTTTTACGGGATGGGGTAACCAGCCCCATGCCCAACCCTCCTTAGTCGCTTTTTACGACATCTATGGTAGGGTGCAGTGTTACTATTCTTTGCTCCCCTTTCGGGCCCCGGTAATACATGGGTGAAGACAATCTTAAGCACTTGATAAGCACAGTGTTGTGTGTTTTCATAGTGCTTATCTACCTGTCCTCAGTTGTTCTTTCTGTTATAACTTCAGATTGACAAGCCTTGAGTATCCTACTGTCATCATTTTTTTTTTTAAAATGGTTATGATTATACATTGTTTATAAAACTTAACTGCAGAAACTAACCTGAAAAAGGAACATTAGGTATCTGCGGCTGCTGGTCGCGGCCAGCTGTCAAAGTAGAGCCAGCTTGGGCGGAGAATGCACCCATGTCATAATAGCTACCTGTTTGCTGAAAGTAAATAGTGTATACATATACTTGTTAGAGAATGATCCTTAACTGACCTTTCAATATGTTTTATCACAGTAACCAATTAGAAAAAAATTATCAATTATAACAGCTGCTTATCTATGACTTGCATTTGGCAATCAAACTGCACATAAAGAGAGAGACATAAAGAGAAGATAGAGTGAAGCAATGAAGATACAAGATGCATGAGTTCCAGCAACGCAAACAAACTTCGGACACACTATGACTATGAGAACCAACAAGAAGAGGGGGAAAAATTCAACAATAAAGTAAAATGCCCAGCACAGGAAGATTAGGATATACATGGTTAAAAACCTATGTGTCACAGGGAGCTGAAAGGTAAAAAAAAAAGTAAATTCCGCTATGTGTACACTGGAGTAGTAATGTTTAGAACAATTACTGCCCAAATGGGCAGATAAGGCAAATATTAGGAGATAGGTGAAAACTGTGACAAGGGAGCTGCTTTTGATTTAATTTAAAATAGATTTCATTTTACCTTCTCTGTTCTTAAAAGGAAAATGAAGAATCCTCGTTATGTGCCTAGTGGACTGTCACATTCAACCATGATTCTCTGTCGCTGGACATTAATTCTGCCTATTACCATTCTGAGTTTTAACCTTTTTCAAACTCAATACATGTGGACTGCCTCATTCTGATCCTGACAATGATTTCCCTGTGGAAATTTTCTGGCAACTAAAAAAGGAAGATAGAACCTTCTGTATGGTATGACAAAGTCAATGGTGTGGAACTTATGACAAGAACCGGACCAGTGGAATAAGAGATGAGAAGATGATGCAGGCGATGGACAGGACACACACTGAGGAAACCTGCTGATAGCATTACAAGATAGTCCTTATTTTTGAATCACCAGGGTAAGAGAGGTACAAGGAGATAAACATGAAGACAGAAATGAAAAGGATGAGGAAGACATTGAGCTGATGGCACAGAACTAGTGGACCTGGCATGTGCTTGTTGAAGGTCATGCTCTTTAAGAAGCTGAAGAATAATAAATGAATCAAAACAGGAATGGGATAAATACCAGATATGACGACATCACGGAAACGCACTATGCAAACTATTCTGACCTCTTCTAAACAAGTTTCAGGATGACCAAGCTTAAAAATCAGTGCCAATTATGTTCCTGAATACCATGCTGTTTATATGGCACATGTGACCAACAGTTTTGAGTTAGGTAACAATATTTTCACAGGTCTCAAGCTTTAATATTTGACATTTCAACCAGAGGATTCTAGCCCTGCGGTATGTGTAAGTACTATTCTTCCTTCATCCTTCTCTAAAAACTGATACAGATGTCCATTACATACAGAAATGGAAATATAAATTTGTCCTAGTATAACAGTTCCGCAGGATACCACAGACAATAAATTTGTGTTATTTTAAAAATGATTTCAAAAACATTTCTAAGAACGATGTTCACTTCTCATTAATTAAAAACAAAAAAAAAACTTCAAGGAGTCAGTATGCACATTGTTTAATATTTTATATTTAAAATGACACCAAATACACAAAGCACTTGAGAGCACAGTGTAGTTTATACTTACAAAAAAAAAAATGCCAAAAGAAATACAAACATATATAAATCATAAACAATATACTTCTATCAAAAGTGAAAATCCACTGATGCAGAAAAATTAAAAACTGGAAGTTAAGAAATTTGCTAATTTTACACTCACCAATGGCATTCTCTGTTGCAGAAGCTGCACATCTTCATACCCATACAATGGGGGCTGTACACTCTGTCAGAAAGTTTATATTCATTTATTATTCAAGCATGCATGGGGGGGCTGAACAATTGTTGAAAAAATATATATTCTTTAATTATTCACCGCATATATGAGTATACGACAAGAAATTTATTCTGATTTTTCACCTTACAAAACGGCACCCCGACTTATAGTAGAGTTTAAGAAATTAAATATTCATAAAATTGGCCAGTGCGGCCCCCCCCCCCCCCCCCCTCCCGCCGCATACGGGTATTCTTCAGATATAAACAAGCTGCATCATTAAATGTTTTTAACAAAATATCAAAAATATCTTAAGTAATACATTTAAAAAATGGATTGAAATGAAGAACATTGGGATGTGTTCTTCGATGTCATCCTTGTAAGTCATGCATGGAGGCATATTTGGAGTCATCCTTATATGACCACCAGCTATGCACAATGCTACAATATTTTTACGTGGATGTGAACCTATGTCTGTGAAGCAAATTACATCCTCATTGACTCTTGAAATCATCCACACACTTCCAGAAATTCCCCCTGTGGTGAAACTTGCTGAGAACCCAGCATTGCAAACTAAGTTTGGAGAAGTCACTTCAGCCCCAGGCACAATTCTTTGGCTTCGACTTGGTTGACTGCATGCAGAAGCATCTCACTATGAACCCAGTGATAGGCAGGGGAAGCTGAGAAATGGCTCTGTGCAGGACATGACAATTCCTTGGGACAGCCCAGAATCAGAGTACAGTATTTTAGCTCTGCATAGTTGGAGAGCCCTCCTTGGATGGCAGGGAATGCACAGTATGCCACATACTTCTTACTCCTAGCTTGGGACCAGATGTGACGATCCTTTAAATGCAAGCCAAGCTAGAGAAACTGGAGCTCATGACTTCAACAACACGTTTTGGAATGGCAGGAAAGCCTAGATCTACAGTGTAGATAATACCAAGGAGTCTTCAACTTTGTATTGGCTGCTAAAGCGCAAGAAGCTCAGCAGCTCTAGTTAAACAACAACAACAATAACAAATCCTTGTAAGTTGCTCGGATAGGATTCATAAACCTAATCACAACCCTTAGTCCTTTTTAAAGTGTCTCTGAATTCTTTTGTAAGGTCAAATCGAACACACAGCCCACTAATCTTCATTTCATCCAAAACTGTTTATATCAATTTTATTAGGCTGTTAATCATGGTTATTATTAAAATAAAAACACTCAAAATGGATACGAACGATCAATTAGTAACAAATGTCCATCATGCTTTCAGTACACCGGGATGTACAGCTGTTGTAAACACACCCGCATTTAGTATTAAAAAAATTTGTTCCGAAGGTGCTATTACAATGAGTTTGAATAGAAAGCATACTTCTTGCGAGGTTGGCATTAAGCTGAAAGGGAAAGAATTTGTGAAAGCCATGGCAATACCAATGCATTGAAGGAATTTTGAATCGACGAAAAAACTTGTTGAGACTGGAGTACGAGGCGCGTTTTTTAAGTAATTCCTGGTATAAAATAATTAAAAAAAACCATCATATATAAAAATGATTTACTGCAGCCAAAAGTGAACCACACATTTACATTATTTCTCAACATAGTCACCACTGACTTCAACACATTTTTGGTATCGTGGCACCAGGTTCTTAATTCCAGTGTCAAAGAAGTCTGCCGCCAGTGTCTTGAACCATTCATTAACGCCTGTCTGCAGTTCATCATCAGTTTCAAACCGCTGGAATGCCAGCCACTTCTTTAGGTGCATGAAAAGGTGGTAATCACTTGGCGCGAGATCGGGTTGTAGGGCGGGTGGTCAAAAATCTCCAGAAACAATGTGGCCCAAAAATTCATCTCCGTCATTTCAATAGCGCTGCAAAAATTTTGAGACAAAGCCAGGCATTTCTGCTTGTGTTCATCGGTTAACATTTTCGGCACCCATCTGGCACACAGTGTTTTGTAGCCAAGGTTTCTTGTCACAATGTCGTAAATCACTGAACGTGAAACTTCCGGAAATTCGACAGACAATTCAGAAATTGTGAAACGAAGATTTTCTTGAATTTTTGTGTTCACTTCTTCGACCAAATCGTCTGTCATAACACTCAGCCGACCGCTACGATCTTCATCATGGATATTTGTTCGCCCTTCTTTAAACATTCGACACCATTTCCTAACCATACTATCTATCAGTCATAACATCTGGCCCATAAACCTCACTGAGTTGTCTGTGAATTTCTGCAGCACTGTTGTTTTTTGCTAACAAAAAACGGATCACAGCACGAACCTCGCAGCTGGCGGGATTATTTATTTTTTGCACTCATTATAAATCACTCACACGCAGCATCAAACAAGAATTCGACAGCGAAAAAATAGCAGACAGCTAGTTAATGAACCACATAAACATACTGCACATGCACATTTCCGCCTTCCATTGGTTTTTGGCGGTAATGTCAAAACGGGAATTACTTAAAAAACGCGCCTCGTAAAATAAAAGAATGTTTGCAAGGGGTGAAATTAAACACCGTGGGACGTGTATCGTCTTTAGCCTACATGATCTATTTTTAGGGATTCGAAGTAAAAAGTTGGATTACGGATTTATAATGGGTAAGTTGGAAGTTCATCGTTTGTTATTTTTATTGTAAAATGTTATGCTGCGGTTTTTTAATTGGATTTATTATGTATCATAAAGGTGGGGAAAGCGGTAGAGTTAGGGTTAATGTTAGCAAGTAACTTTGTTTATATACGTTCTAACCATTGACGATGAAACTGCAAAACATGTGACACTGTTTTAGCCCGATGAGTGTTTTTGCACGCCACTGTTTGTGTATAAGCTGGAAACAGGGGTAGGTTTTAGGTTTCACCACAGGGGGAATTTCTGGAAGTGTGTGGATGATTTCAAGAGTCAATGAGAATGTAATTTGCTTCACAGACATAGGTTCACATCCACATACAAATATTGTAGCATTGTGCATACGCGAAAAATGTGGGAGCTTACAGTCATCTGCTTACTGTAACGCTGTATGGCGAGTGATGATTGCAGATGAAAAATACGTGTTCAGAAAGTTATAGATTCAGTGGCTAAGTAAGTCAGCCATGTCGTTAGAGGTCAGGATTAGAGTTGGGCTTAGATTTAGAAATGCTAAAGCTAACATAAACTCTAATGTTAACTGTAACTGCACGGCCGACTTAATTAGCCACCGGATCCAAAGAAGTTCGGGCAAAATGGAAGACATGCCCCATGGCTTTCAATTTCAACCCTTGCAAGATATGTCGAAAATGAAACTAGCAAAGAGAAGGAACACTTTGTGGTTTCCAGCTCTTGAAGAAGTGAACGAGTTTTAACTCAACAGCAAAATTGTTACACCATTTCTCGAGGATCAATAAGAATTCGCACCATTCATTTGAAAAGGGGTGAAAAATATCGCAACATGCCAGAAATAACAAAATTTCTTGCATATGCAGGCAGATGTAGCTGTTTTATTCATCACTTTTCACGATTTCTTCGCCAACGCACAAAAATTACACAGACATTAGCAGCAGTTTTGAAGGAAAAACGCCATGTCATAAAAGTATAATTGATGCATCACTTTTCCTACTTCGATTTATAATCAGGTCATTGATTTGGGATGCTTTTTAGGTCCAAAAGTCTACTTATACTTACTTAGTCGTTCCTCTTCTGCTGTGAGGTGTAGTGGTTTGTATGAGAGAGCGCCATACTATTCTATCAGCTGTCTTCCTCCTGGCTTGGTTCCATTTTAGTCCTCAGTCCTTCAAAGGTTGTCCTCCCAGCAGACTTTGGGTCGTCCTGGAGGTCTGGATCCCTGGCTCTTTGTTTCCCATGCTTGCCGATCTTCTCCCATTATGCAGAAATGCCAAACCATCTCAGCTGGGACTGTTCTACTTGGATCTGCAGGGGTTGGGTTTTTAGGCCTTGACGTATCGTCTGGTTGTTACTTCAACCACCTTCCTATACTCTTCTACTTATACTCGAATATATAAGGTAAATATGCTTGTATTTAATTAACACCCCCCCCCCCCAAAAAAAAACTTTTTACATGTTTATAACTCTTGCACTATTCCAGTGTTATTCAAATAATATTAAAGTCTGAAGGCTCTCAGGTTTCATACTTACATAAAAAGGAGGTATGGTACTTTGACCCATAATGTACTGTCCCATCAAAGGTACTCCTGGGGGCAAATTTGGTGGAGCTTTGCCTGGACAGGAAAAATGAAACTATCCGTTACTGTTACGCATTTTAATAAATAAGCAGCATGTGTGGCACAAAGCAGGCAGAATATTCTATACAGCTGCTTGCCACAGTGCTTTTGGTTAAACCTTGCAGCCCTGGCCACTTTAAGGTTATGAGGTCAAATTCTTACGAGAGATCGGCTTGGAAGCCAAAGTCTTGTGGACATTTCATATGGAGTAATAAAAACATTCTGGTTGATTTATTATGGGAAACTCTTGCAGTATTTAATTAAAAATGGGATGATTCATTGCTAAAACATTATAATATAATTATAACAGAAGACATGAGCTTTAAATGATGCAAAAAAGGCAATTTAAAAAAAATGTTTTGATATGTCATTATTCTTACACAGCAAAAACAAAAGGAGACAACATATATGTTTAAATTTTACAGGTATGTAAAGGAGATATGTTGAAGAAAACAAACATCATATAGTTTTTTTTTCTGAAGCATGCTTCATAAATGAATTGGTGAAATTGACATTTATTTTGATTATATTTTTACTATTATTATACAGTATATAAAACTTCATACAGAGAAATACAGCAAGCAATGTTGTATAGGACTGCATATCATAAATAAAGTGGTGGAAAATATTGCTTTACATTATAATGATGTATATTTGTATGTGTGAGAACTAAGTACAGAAAATATGACATATATACAATGAACACACAGTGTATGATTATCATTTACTCATATCATGTGAATCATGCAATTTTGTAAGTGTCTCAAAATATATTAAAGCTTCACTTTATGCACTAAATTTAACAAATTCATAAAGAGTCATGCATGTATTTCAAAACTGGCAGGCTAATTGTGTTTACGCTTTTACCAAAAGGTACCACACTGCTTTTTGTGCGCATAGGATATTCTGCTAGTGATTTTGCCAAATCTTCCCCATTTCGTTTTTTTTTTTTTTTTTTTTTTTTTTTTTTGTGAATTATGGTGAGGTCTTCAGGAACAAATCCCTCACATAAAACTCAAATACATTGTTCTGAAATCTGAGGGGTTTTCAATGTTCTATCTTGTGTAGTATAGCAATGCCTTCTTATTACGCCTGACATACAAAATTGACTGCCCGACATTAATGAAGAATCAGACTGCCAAAAAGGTTAAAGTGCTTGCATCTGGTGGAAAAGTTACCGGGTTTGAAACCTGAAAGCGTCATGCTCCAGTCCACCCAACTGTAAATAGGTACCTGAATCTGCTCTTGAGTAAGGGAAGGCAAAGGCAGTAAGGAAGAGAACTGGTCACCCCCACCTCACAAAAAGCTGGACCTAGGCTGGAGAAGTCTCTAGCATTTCACTCCCTTACGGCAGTATCTGCTATGGGACTACCTTTACATTAATGTGGCAAGAATCCAAGATCAAATTATGTTGAAATAATTTTTAGTTTCTCCTAGAAATACTTGTTAATTTTCAACTGGCTCTGAAGTCTAGACTGGGAAGAGGTGGAAAGGGGGTGGGGTGGGGGGGGGGGAAGAGAGAAAAGGGACGAGAATATAGTTTATACAAAGAAATTAATATTGCTCATGAGTGAATTGTTGCGCTAACCAAGACCCTGAAGCATTTCCATGCAATGCACAATGCAAACAGCCTACCTCAGAGTTCTCTAGTTGCCTGGCCAATACACAGGGATCAATTAGCCACACCAAAGTGGCCAAACACCGAGATTCGCACTGTGGTGCAACACGCTGAGAACCCAGCTTTGCACACTACGCTAGGGGGAATAACTCGAGCTCCAGATTTAAACTGGTTTACTGCATGCATGAGGATCCCACAATTGACAAATGATGGTTCTGTGCAGGATGAGGAGATTTCTTGGGAAAGCCCAGAACTAAAGAACAGTATTTTAGCCCTGCATAACTGAAAAGCCTCCATGGATGGTGGTGAATGCACAGCATGTTGCTCCTACCTCTTTCTCCCTGCTAGCTTAAAGCCAGAAGCAAGGATTCTTTAAATGCATGCTCAGCCAGGATGGAGTGCCTGCAAAAGAAACTGGAACTCGTGGCTCCAACCCAGCAAGTTGCAGAATGGCAAAAAGGCAACACGAAAACGTTAGATCTAAACTGTAGATAATACCAATGAAATCAACTTGGCACTGGCTGCAAATGAGCAACAAGCTCAGCCGCCTTAGTTCAACAAGTCTAGATCTTTATTATTTCATGAACAAACACATTATTACTGATAACGATTCCCACAAATGGAAGGACGATATGATGCCATTTTCTAACGTCTATTACTCAGTTAAATATTATTATAAAACAGCAAAAACTGTTTAAATTTCACCAATCTTAAGCATAAAATCAATTAGGATTTCTGGCCACAGCTAAGGCAATTAACAGGGCCTGAGACAAGACTTATTTTGATGGGAACGGTGACTTGGTACAGCCTTCAAACTTGATATGATTTAAGACTTTAGGTCTGTTTTTGGCAGTAACAACTGATGTATGATAGGCAAACCATGATCTGTGGGGATCTACTTAGAAACAAGAGCTCTCTAAAGATCTACCTTGATAAAAGCTTGCCTGTTTTAATAGAATTTGGAATAAGAAGTGCAGCCTACACATAATTTATAGATGTGAAAAATTAAAAATAAGTGATATTTTACCGAATGTTAACTTCATTTCAAAGAAAAGATCACATTATTATCTCATGCAGTTCATGATTAAGTGAATTCTTGTAAGTCAGCTCATGAGTTTTCAGTGAGAACACAGAAAGAACGCCGGTGGGAGAGGGCTTGTCTGAGATTTCCCTAGCTTTAAAACTGTTTCACTTTTCCACCTCCATCACTTAGAAATCTATCAAATCATCCCCTATGATCAACTAGTGGACTGGGATCTACCTATTGCTGACCCCTGATGTATGATCTCCAAGCATCATCATCATGTTCAATTTTAAACCATTCTGTCTTGCTACTCAGTCAGCACCTGAAGGTTGCAAGTATATTAGCCCAAACTGACAAACCAGAACTAGGCTTACTTGTCGATGGCATGGATGCTATCCGTGATGTTGGCGTGATGGATGTAGCAGTGGGCATGGATGATATGGTAGTGGTACCTGTAGATAGTGAAGCTGTACTTGTGGCTGATGGCAGACTCAAAGATGTGGAGACTGTAGTCACTGATGTGCCTGAATGGTCATACTGTAAATGAACAACAGTATACTGTCAATACATCTGTGTCAATATGTGCCGGACACTAATTTTTTTTTTTTTGCGTTCGCCCACTAATACTCGAGGCGAAATCTCAGGTTATTATTTTTATGTCTAACCTGACATTGATTTTACGTGAGTATCCCTTTATTAAAAGCCACATTTAAGCTACCAAATTTAGTCTCCTGTGCAAGCTGCTACAGTTAAATATCTCATGCGCAAACATCCGCTTATTCCTTTTGAATGCTGCACAGAATTACTATTTTATTTTTTAATCAGCCAACTTACATAATAATTAAGTTTTAAACCCTCTATTGCATATTTACATTTATTGTATGGTGTTACCCATATAGTCCCTCCCAAAAGAAAAGAGTAACAGGTTAACAAAGTGGCCATGATTCACAGCTCTGGTAATAACGTTAGCAAGCCAGATTCATCTAAAATATATTTCAAATTTCAATGCTACACTTTTTTTAATCAGGGATGCTGAGCTTGCTTGCCTCTTGCAGCCAAAGCAAGATGAAGAATCCTTGGCATTCTCTAAATTGTGGATTTAGGCTCTTTCTGTGGGTTTTTCTACCATTAAAAAACTTGTTGAGTTGGGAGTCATGAGCTCCAATTCCTTTCCCTGGCACTCCATCCTTCCTAGCATACATCAAAAGGATCTTCACATCTGGCTTCATGCCAGAAGGGGGTAGGGGCAGCAGACTGTGCATTCCTCACCATCCATGGAGGCCTTTCAAATTTGCAGGGCTAAAATTATGTTCTCTGTTTCTGGGAGTTGCCACATCCTGCCAAGATCCCCTCACCTGCCACAAATTTTTTATTAGATCCTTCTGTATGCAGCCAGCAAGGTAACAGCCAGAATTAAGTCTCAGAAATCAAGTGATTCCCCCAAGCTTAGTGTGCAATGTTCTATTCTCAACATGTTTCACCACAGAGGGAATTATGATGGTGGACCATTTTGGTGTCACTAGTTGATCCCCGAAGCACTAGCTAGTCAACTCGAAGGTTGCTTGTTTCCAGGATGCTTCAGGGCCTTGGTTACATTTCTAACTCTGGAATTCAGGAGAGAGCAACGTTAAGTTGGATAACATATTTATCTCGAGTGGAAGATATCTACTCAAAGCATGCAGCTTTCACTGAATGCCATTTTGTTTCACGCAGTGATAAGAAATTGTCAGGCAGCCATGCAGCACCAGCAGTTTACCTCTATGGACAGTAGACATCTGACTAATGATAGATTCATCCACACAAAACTCTCAAAGAAGCAACAGACTCCTGTTAAATATGGCATGTGATCTAGAAGTGAACAGGACATAGTGATGCCTTATAAAGTCTCATACAAGGAGTAAAATGAAACATAGTCCCCTCATAGACTGAAACACAACCTTGGTGGAAACAATGAAGAATCCATGGTCTTCTTGGGCCTACTTTCAATCTATTGATTAGCACCAGTTATTGAGGGTGGAAAGAGAAATGAAAGGAAAAAGATCTATGCTCAAAGTGTGTTCACTCAAACAGCTGAGCTTTTCAGAGTAAAATGATCCTCTGCAATTTACAACTATCAAACTACATTGCTCTGGACAGGATTCATAGCCAGTTGATAGAAGATGGGAATAGGAAATCGTAATGAGAGCACCAACTTCTTGCGGAACCAGGGGACAGTGTTTTTAACCAACCCATTTCTATGTAAAAAAAATTAGTAAACATTTCTGCAATATTTACTGGACATTAGAACTTTTACACCCAAGTTTCACATGATAAATATGAACAACTTCTGTTTCCTTTTTTCCCCCAACATCTTGTATCTACCAATCCAATGAGATTCATTCAAAGCAAGTTATAATAATCTGTGTTTCTAGAGATTTCAAATTTAACTTAAAAAAAATAATGCTATAAGACATGAAAATGTGACATTTCTCTCTTGCAGGGATTCCCAAACCGTATGTTGTGAAAGTCAAGTAAGCCATAAATTTGTATAACTGTGCTGCAAAATTTTACAGCAAGCCATTGAGATAAAGGAAGAGTTATTCTTATTGCTTTTTAACGGTGACCAAACCCCCCCCCCCCCCCCCCCTATTAAAAGAGAGCAGAAACTGCTATTTCATGCTTGCTTAAATCTAATCGGTTTTAATGAAAGTTAATGACCTAAACTTGATGCAAAGAGTCAAAGGAATACATTTTCCTCTATAAATATATATGGGGAGTTTTTAGAGGAAAGAGTTCATGGAAGTACCCTATCTGATTTATGAAACCTACCAATTTTTCTGACACTTCATAACAAAAATGAATGAAATGTCTATACTTCAGGGGTGAAATGCCACCACTGCAGCAGGCTCTTAGCAGGAAGCACACCCAAAGCACTTCATGTGCTCTTGCAGAGGTGGGTTTATGTAGCTACTTGTTATAACTGATGAGGTTGCCAACCACAGCACAACCTCATCTTAGCCTCTAATGGTAATTTGGGAAACAGACGACGTCCTGTTCTTTCTTTCGTTTTATCACAGAAGCAAGTGAACCACAGAGGGCACTCTATACTATAATTGATGAAAAAGTGTATGAAATGAAAACACTACCTGATCAGACTGCAACTTCTGAAACAAAAAAAATAATAATCATCAACCTTTACTGCTGACAACTAATGTCTAGTGGATTGTGCCAATTTTTGATTTAACAAGACAAAACTGAAGACCTGAATCTGAATGCAGAAGACAAATGGTTGGTTTGGTTTGGTTTAAGGACTATCTTCATTGCACACGGACAACTCCATCAGTGCTCCGATCTCCTCCCTTAGAGCACACAAAGAGAATCTCAGCACAGTGCGCGAACTCCATAGCACTGGCGAGAATCCCAATGTGTGTATATCACGGCTGTTTGTACCCTATACCAGAGCGCTCTTTTAGTTTCGGTGACCGGAATTCTGACACCGGGTATAAAATTTTCATGTGCACCGTAAACGACTACTGAGGGTTTTGGCGGGGAAAATCAGCTGATGTGTGTGTAAAATCAGTAAAATATAAATCATTACACACTCGTTCTGGATAAACACAGCGCTAAAATTCTTTTGTGTACTATAACTTTGTTCTGTGTTCTATTTTTGATTGCATTTTTATTTTATTGAAATTATATTTGACGGAGTTACAGACTTTTGAAAACCTCGTCATCATTTGAGGAAATTCATAACAGAAGTAATCTTTTTATTAATGTAATATCTAAAAATCGGCCCATTCGTATGAGTTTATAATTATAAAGACTTCTCGAAGGGAAGCTAAAGATTATTTCCACATACTTTTTTTCTTGGTTTCATATCTTGAGAATGTGTGGTAGTCAGTTTTGTGAGTTTGGCATTACAAGAACAAGCATATTGTCACCAGATTTTATAACATTTAAATCACTGCAAACGCATTCCTGATACTCGCAAATCTTAAATAAGGTTGTAAAAAAAGAACTTTTTGTAAAGCACCATCTGTTTTTGCATTTTCATTCATTTATAATGATACTTAACTAGACGTATGTAAGCGTCAGAAAACATGTAAAGCTATAGATAGATTACTTCCACATACTTTGATCTATCTTTCAAGTCTTGTTAATCTTGTATTTATAATATGAATGTCTTTTTTTTATTGTGTGTGAGATAAGGACTGTTCCATTAGTGTTCTTTGGTAGACAATCCTGTGCACACGACGGCTGCCAAAGAATTCTAAATAACTGTTTGTATATCTCCCAGATAAAGCATTCTACAGCCTTGTGTTAGACTTAATACTCCCAAATATTCCATTATCTTTAAACATACACAAGTAAACTATACTACATAACAACGAAATGGAACATACTTTTTTGCATCATATGAATTGTGCCAGTGCACTGTGCAGAGCCTGTGGCAAGAGAGCATTAACTTCCAAAACAAAAAGTTCAAATCATAAAGCACTAAACTGTTCTAATTACATTAATGATCTGTTCTTTGTGTTTGGAATTAACGTATCAGATGATAAACCCACAGAACATTCGACTATATTTTGTAAGAAGTGTTACTTAAGAATACAACACTCAAAAAGGAGGCATAATGAGAAGTGTCTTAAAACAGCCAAGTTACTATCGGAAAACAGTCAGCACATCTGGAAAGACTATGACCATAATTTAATTATAAGTGAATGTCAACTGTGCAATTATTTTGCAAAGACATCTTTTGGTGTTTTAAAAATAAAAAGCTGCTCTATCCCCTGTGATGTTCTTTCTGACCCCTCCATGTCTAGTCAGTCAGTTAGCTGTAGTCAGTCAGTTAGTTGTAGTCAGTCAGTTAGTTGTAGTCAGTCAGTTAGCTGTAGTCAGTAAGTTAGCTGTAGTCGGGATAGCTCTGTACAGCAGGAGGTTGATGTGCCTGCTCACACTAGTGATGATATTGTTCAGCTGGAGGTTGATGAGTCATCTCACATTAAAGGCGATACCATTATTCATTTGGAGGTGGATAACACTACTCACCCTAGCATGCCAGTTTTTGTTGCCACATCTACACCTACCAAGTCAGTTATACATACGACAAGTATATCCACCTCGCCTGTCTTCAAAAGCGACATCACAGTACAACAGTTACTTGCTAAGCCACCTTCACAACCACTAACACAAGAGGAAGAAACCCTATTCACATCCATTGTTAGAAAAAAACTAGAAACAGCAAAAAATAATATCATAAAATGCAAAACCAGAGGACAGCCTATTGTACTACAAAAACTAATTAAACATAGAAGAGAAACATCAGTCACCAGAACGCCAACAAAACGTAAGCGATCTCAATTTCTCCACACTGTTAGGAAACATATTGCTGGAACATCAACTGACTCACTAGACCTGCAGCAGGCACATGAACTACAACGCTGTTCAGAAACGTCACGTCAGGAAATTTGCAGGAAAGCAGGCATTGAAAGTAGAGTTAGAATATCCAAAGAATTAGCAGTAGCCATGAAGGAAACAGTAGGTCTTACGTGGGCACAGGAGAGAAAACAGAATTTTGAAAGACGCACCAGCGGTATAAAAAATATAACTTCACAATTAAAATTTATAATGGAAACTCATTTGTTACAAATTTCTCCATCTGTGAATGTACAGATTCCTCCTATAAAAAAAACGAGGCGTGAATGATAATTGAGCGAAATTTTGGGGCTAGAGCAAATTATGGCAGTTGTTGCGTGAGAGTGACAGAATTAACAGAGTGTGGAAATCATTTAATAGGTGTATGTTTTATTTATTAAACTGAACATTTCGTTTTACTCATGACCATACTCATTTTTACATGACCATCGTGATGTATGATTGAGATAATTGTTAGCTCTCATGTTTTGGGGACAATTGGGTGTGTTATTTTAAGGTAATAAATGTAGACTTGCAATTTAATGTTCCAATAATTAATGTTTGACGCACAAAACCAAAACAAAACTATGATATCCATTTTCTGCAGGTTTTCTACTTTTGATATCTGTAATTTGTTATGCATGTTGATTGTGATCGTTTTAGTGTAAATTGCATTAGAAACAAACCATAACAAAATATTAAAAAAAAAACGAAAATTTTACACTATTTCAGACTATTATATCTTCTGTTCTAATTGTGATAAAATGTTTGTTCTTGTTCTAAAATTTACTCTAACATTTCTAGTCTAGCTTTATGCAAAATTAAAGCCGGTATTTATAATAAAGTAGCCTAAAAGCATTAATTAAGCCTTATCAAAAGTAAACACCGCCACATTTTTTTCCCATTAGGAAGTTGACCACGTGACCTCTGTCACGATAGCTATAAATAGCGCGGTCAGGAAAAACTAAAACGTCGCTCGCAAACAGCTGTGATATAAGAATCACACATTCTATAAATATATCTGGTGGGTTTGTTTCTAATTTTTTTATTTTGCCAGGGCAGCGGCCTTATGCCCTACTCCTTACGAAATCCAACTGCTGTGGGATTTTTAACATGCGCAACTTGCACACGGGACCTCTGTATCCAAGAAGGCTAGGCATCCAATCTCACTACCGATGAGACCAAGGGGGAGTATGACATGCCAATTTTATGCCAAAATCAAATGTTACTCTTCAAAGAAATACATATATGATTTCTCACATTAGAAAATAAGGTGAACAGAGCAGCATTTCGATATTAGTTATTAAAATGCAAGAATGTTTTCATCTTTTCTCTGTTCAACACCTTAGTTTAGTTCGACCTTAATTTAGTTCAACTATAGGCATCTGCCAAAGACAATCATGCACTCTCAAAGTGATTTTTGTAGCAATATGCTTTACATGGTGAGGTTACCACCCTTATGCATAAACTCAACAACTGTTTTTATGAAATGCTGGAGGAAGTAATAGTTCTGGTCTTTCTTGGTCTTCTCAGAGACCCACGAACACTACATAGCCTTGCTATAATAAGCTAATTCAGCATTGAAACAAAAATACTATTAGCTGGTCCATTGGATAAGGACAAGGGAGAGATACCGAGAACTATTAATGATCGCCTATTAATGAATGACACTGCATCCGACGATTCATCAAGGCTAAGATTTCTGGAATCTGGCATCAAACGAAGACCAGAGAGATGGATGTATGAGAGACATGTATATCTGTCATATACACCCAGTGCAACAGGAACAATCAGCATTCATATCCTTCAACATTTGCTGAAGGAGATTGAGCACCTATGATTTGCCTGGAGTGCAATGATGTCGATTCTGAATAACAATTCAAAACAGGTTTGTTACATTTAAAAAAGTGCCACATTTTTTTTAAGTGTCTCAATATAGAAATCGTTGGGAATCGCTGCTCTAATTCACAATAAAGCCAAAAAAGGATCACTTGTCCACACTGAACGTGCCCATCTGCTTTGCTGTTATCGGAGCATTACACTAGAGCAAACTATATTACGATAAGTTTATGCCTACCTGAGAAATCTGGAGTCCATCTATCGATGTGTCATCTTTCAGTGTCACTTTGGATATACCATCCCCTAATTTACTTGTCAAGGGAGACGGCTGCATTGTTGCTGGTGGTGCACTAAAGTTCTGAGAGTTGTAGTTCGTATTAGTTTGAGAAGTGGCAGGCTTCAGTGAAGACTGAGGAGCTGCTGGAAAAGTAACTCCGGCACCAGACTGTGTGCTGACAGAGGAGTTTGTCTGAGTGTCTCTAGGGAGGTATGACCCAGCTGATGGCGACTGGTATGAAGTTGCCTGCGAAGTGAATGAATTACTAGGCTGTGTGGACACAGGATACATAGAACTGCTGGATCCACCTGTCTGATTTGATGAGGAGTAGCTGGTTTGAGATGGTGGGTGAGAGGGGAATGAGTTACTGCTCTGATAGCCTGAGTACTGTGACTGTCCACTTGTGTAACTAATTTGAGGCCCTGAAGAATACTGAGACTGGTGATTTGCAAGTGGCATTGGAGGGAGGTTGGAGGAGCTCACCGATGCAAACTGATTTTGTCCAGACGAGTACTGATTCTGAGCACTGTTATAAGTGGAAGGCTGACCAGAAGGAGCGAACTGTGTTGCATTCTGGGCATTTGAAAACTGACTTTGTCCAGCTGATGGGTATACTGACGGATTAGCTGGATATTGTCCTTGGAACGTAGAAGTCTGGGACACCTGAGAGTTAGTTGCGTATGTCTGTGTCTGAGTTATACTTGAAGTCTTTTGGTGGCTTTGGTATGAAGATGGGGCATAGCCATTGGCTGCTGAATAACTTGTAGAAGCTTCACTTTTACTCTGAGACAAAGACCCTGCATGGAAAAAAAAATATATTGTACAAATATACAAAATGAAACTGAAATGTTCAATTGCAATGAATAACAACAGAATGCATGAGTACAATACAAGAGTCACTGTCCCTTCATAACAGTGTGTTTAGGTCTAAATACAACCCCAATGCATTTGTTTTAAGGTCTCTGTTACGCACAGAATTTTTCTAAGACTGTGTGTAATTAATCTGTCTGAATTGTACACTTTAAATTTTTTTGGTCGAAGGTATATAACCCTTGTTGGACTGTAGTTACATTTTTACAATAGGGGTTACCTTCTCTTATGTCTTGACTCGCCGGTCCATTTTTTCGATCGATGTCAGGTCATTCTCCTTATATGGTAGTATCGGTCAACTGTTTCTTGGAATGATTGAAACCAGAGTTGATGTTTATTCCCTGTCCATATAAGGCGTGATTTTGGTCATATCTTTTTGCCTGGAATGTCTCCTACATCGTCCCGTTTTGAGTCTTACTCAGGTGTATGCGTTCTGCGCATGTCTGAACTTTAGAGGAGTTTTGAAAAAGTCTTCCGGTCAGGGAGTCTACAAGATGTGTTGAGCAGAGAGGGCGCATTCCTGCGTCTGTGATTTTTTATAGGGAATTTGTAGTCCTCTAGTGAGTTAGTTTAGCTAACGAGGTCTTTCCCTAGATGATTCGAAACGCCTGGAGGCGTATGTTTTGTGGTGTTTATTCCGAAGCAAGATAATACCCTCCTTATATTGAACTCTGTAATCTACTTAGATGTTTGACATTTGTCGTTCTCTGCTTGCTTGCTTGTTACAGAAAGGAGAGGTTCTTCTACTAGGGATTACACCCCAGGTATCTTCATACCTGAGATTGATATGTACACGGGTCACTCTAGGCCCAGAGAACAGTTTCTATGCTCTATGAACTTCGCTATGCCAGCGATTGCACCTACGTCGAGATTTGACTTAGGAATGCCTGTAAAGGTCAATTTGACCTGTACTCCTGAAACGTCATTCTCGTGCGGGCAGTGATAGACTTATTTTGCACATCTGATCTGCCAGCATCAGAGAGGAGTATTGTTATACTTATGTACATTGATGATATGAAGCTGAGGCTGTAGTAAGCTGGGATTATCTATATCAGCACATAGAATATAGGCAAGATCCATTGAAGAACTTTATGTATGCTGAATACCATGAACTGTCGTGTCTATGACTTATGTAAAATGGATGTAACGTATCTGTCATTGTGGCGTCAAAATAAATGATGGAAACGTCAACAGCAGTTTCACACTTTTATGACTTTCTATGTCATATCTCACGTTTGTAGATCTGTGAAACTACATCACATCTACACTCACAGCAAGCAACAACAAACCAGACAAGACACCTTACACTTCAGCCTATAATATCCCTGGTGTCTATAGGGGTGGGACTTTACTTGGCTACATTTCAGCAATGCCTTTGGACTTATAGCTGCAACGTCCATAGTGGCCAGATTTGTGGCTTATCATCGTAAATCCACCCTTATCATTTGATGGAGGCCAATGTGGCCTTATCAGTCTCCAATACATTTTACTGTTTGTAAATTTCAGTTTCAGTAACTGGAATTAAGAGAAATTTCAATGTTACAGAACAGAAGCCTGGAATAACTAAAATATTTAGTCTTAAGACCTGTTTTTCCATCAGTTTCTTACAGTTGGTCCCTTTAATGTTTTGTTTTACAACTGCTGATAAGACTCGATGACTACCCGAGCTCTTCTGGTTTAAGACAAATTTCACACACACATGGCAAACATCAGCCCAACATTTCTTTGTCAAATCCGAGACCAGTGTCTTATCTATTAAATGAATGTTTAAATAAGGAACATTCTGCAAAATCTTTTAAACATCTCAATGTGTATTTATTTCTGGATATTACATCCCTCACTTTCACTGTATTTAACAAATACCCGTTTTTAAAATGCTCTGAAGTCAATTATCACCTCTACTAGGCACTGCAATCTTTTAAGTAAGCATACCACAAGCCAATGGTACTGCTGTCAGAACTGTCCATCACAAAGGCATAGTTTTAACAGTTCATTAGTATCTTTAACTGGCTTTCAAATAGTGCATCAAAATCTTGTACATGCTCTGAGAACAATTTTTTTTTGACCACCCCAAATTCACCAAAAAAAATAAATAAATAAATCATTCACCATCATCATCATATCCTTTTTCCCTCCCTTTAGAGAATGAAGCCTGTACTGCAACTTGTCCCCACGAAGCATTAATGCATCCACAGCAGAGCAGTTTCTGTAATCATTTGTTTTACATAAGGTTGCCAGATTAATATTAGTTGCCTGTTTATGAAATACCTGGGGGAACAGTTGTCCTATCCTTTATCTCTTCAGCGACTCCAGAGATCTACACACGGCAGAAAAACACATGCATGTACTCCAACAATCTAAACACAACTTACAGAAATTTGATTGTATCAGTTCTTGAACTCTTAAATGCAACTAAATGTGGTCCATTTAGACAATACAATGTCATTATGGTCACTTAATATGATAGAACGGAATCAGGAATTTAAGTTTCCCCATATCCAATACAATAACATTTGAGTAAGGAGCAAAGACTGTGCATCACTATTACTGGAGTTCTACCCATCGGTTTAAACTAATTCCTAAAAGTACTCTTTATATTGATGTACATTTTTCATGAATAAAACCAAAACAAACAGCTAAAGCTACAAAGTCAAATGCTCAACAAATGAAATTTAATGAAGCAGAGTATATGTTTAACGAAAAAGATAACTTGCCTGAGCTGAGATTCTGATTTGTTTGGCCTGTACGCTGTGTCATTATTGAACTGGATTTGTGCTCTAACTGCGATGAATAGGCAATGGGTTCAGACCCACTTATCTGCAAGAAGGAAGTAATTTTTTTGAGATTGGTGAAAAAAGAAGATTAAGAGGAAGGGCAACTCAAGAATAAATAAATATGAGTTCAAGCAATGAAATATTTCACTGCTAAGACTATTTTCTGTATTTATTCTATTCTATTCCATAAGTACAGCATCTGCCCCTGAAACACTATAATGAAAGTCCTGCTGACCTTCATATTCTAAATCACTAGGCAATCACTCATCCTCACTGCTACATTCATAACAAAGAATATTGCTACTGTTAGCCATTACAGACTCAACAAAGGTCTCAAAAAGTAATGCAGTGGCAAAATACCCAGTTGCGATCTAAATTTAAGAAACTCACTAAATGAAATCCCTGACATGACAGCAGTTTTTTTTCCACAGCCCTAGCACATGTATGAAATGGGCAAACTAGGACATGTACAGTTATTGGATGCTTAAGTAATTGGCCGAAACGATCATGTATTGATCAAATATTCACACTAAGAACAATTATAGAAGAATCAGTGGAAAGGCAATCGCCACTTATTATCACCTTCGTCGATTTTCAAAAAGCCTTTGATAGTCTACACCGCCCATCATTGTGGAAGATACTTACAATCTATGGTTTTCCAACAAAATATGTGAATATAATCAAAGCGCTATATGACAATGCAAGATGTTGTGTTAGAACAAATAAAGGGAATACAGAATGGTTTACAGTAGAAACAGGGGTTAAACAAGGCTGTATTATGTCACCACTACTTTTTGGAATAGCTATTGATTGGGTTATGAGAAACTATACCCACAATGAACAATTGGGTATAAAATGGACAAATGGAAAATTCCTGGGGGACCTGGATTTCGCAGATGATGTAGCATTCTTAAGTTCAACACCAAGACAATCCCAAGAAGCAATAAATAATTTGTGTCATCTCTCGGTTAAAATAGGTCTCCAAATAAATGCCTCTAAAACTAAAGCTATGAACTTTTCTAACGAGACCTTTGATATCATCTTGAACGGGGAAAAACTACAGAAAGTTGAAAGTTTCAATTATTTAGGCAGTAAAATGACTCAGGATGGTGACACAACAAGAGAAATCCATACTAGAATTGCTTTGGCAGCTAGCGCCTTCAATAGATTATCTAACATTTGGAAATTACGATCATTGAATATACATACCAAGCTTCGTCTGTTTAATTCAAATGTTATCTCAGTGTTAACATACGGCTGTGAGAGTTGGAAAATAACAAAATCATTGGAGAACAAGCTGAATACATTCGAGAACAAATGTCTTAGAAAACTCATGAACATCAGTTGGAAAGAATTCAAGACTAATCGACAAATAAGAGAAGACTCTAGGCAGAAATATGTCTCCGACTATATAAGGAAAAGACGATGGTCATATATCGGTCATGTCCTACGAATGCAAAACAACAGAATACCACTACAGGCGCTCACTTGGGTTCCTGAGGGTAAGAGGAAAAAAGGAAGACCAAAAGAAACACTCAGAAGAACAATAATAAGAGAAGGAAGAACGTTGGGCCTAAATAATGTGCAAGAGCTAAGAGGAGTGGCGTCACAACGAACAACCTGGAGAGCACTGGTTTCTGCCTTATGCGCCGTGTTTGGTGCTTAAAGAATTTATTATTATTTATTAAGTAATGCTGGTCATTTATATCTGTCCAATCAAACAACAGGAGAGTTGGGCATGGGGCCAGCTATTCCATGCTGCAAAAACTTCAGCGATAAAAACTTTAAGCAGAACAAGTCATTCATATCAAGTAACTGAACTCAGCTGTCAAAGATGGAAGATCTACCTTCTAGGAAGATAATGGTGCAGTAGTGTGAAGGCCTAAAGTAGTCTGGATCATTGGCTCACTTTCTTTCATCATGGAGAATCTCCAGAACAGGCACCTGGACAGTTCTGACACTATACAAATAAGGAATAACTGAATAGGTGGCAGCAAAAATTATGAGAAACAAGCTGGAACAGAAAAGGAAAGGAAAAGACTAAATGCAGAAGCGGTTTTGCTCTTCTTAGGCATGAGGAAGACATGGTAATTCATAGCAAAGGCGTGGCCCTAATGTTATCAAAGGGGGCACAAAAGGCTCTTATACAATGGAACCTAGACTAATGCCAGCAACAGGCAAAACAGAGAAAGAAAAGCTGAAAGCTTTCAGACACACAACAGAAAGAACAAGTTCCAATATAACACACAAGAACTTACAAATGAAGCTATATAAGGGATAAGTTCAAGGTTAATATGGGTTCCTTCGGGAACCTCATGGGGGAAACCATACACAATCAGTTTCGCAAATTCAAAAATTGTAAAACACGTCACGAAGTTCATGAAAATAAGAAAATGAGGATGACTGCAGTAAGACAAAATATATGTAGTAGTCTTACTAAGATAATGGACCAAAAAAACTGAAATATGGAATCCACAGATTGACTGAAAAGTCACACCCTATTATTGAATTTTATTATAATCACTTGTATCTATTGGGTATATAAGAAACAAAGAGCAATAACTGTTATTTGACCAATAAGTTTTATTTTCTTAAATTCAGAAACAAATAAAATAACATCTTAAGTGGCCAATAACTTATCTTACAAGAGAGAGTGAAATTACTGCCCGCTATAAAGCCATGTTAACAGGTTGGACCTCAGTTTTAGCTGTAATGTTAATGTGACAACTCCGCCTATGCCGGTCCCAAGCCCGGATGAAAAAGGAGGAGGGCGGCCTGCATGGAGGCCGTAAGGAGGCAGCCCCTCCACCATGCAAAGGCACAACAGGCCAATCACCTGTTTGTCTTAAACTATGATTACGAGCAATACAAGAGAGAAAACCGGACTGATTCTAAAGGCGACGAACTGGAACGGACTACGGACTACGACTTATGGAACTTGGAACACAAGAAGTATAAATGGGAAGGAAGAGGAGCTGGTGGAAGAGATGAGGAAAGCAAAACTAGAAATCCTGGCTATAACGGAAACGAAGAAAAAAGGACAAGGAGTCATGGATCTCGATGGCAACACGTTGCTCTACAGTGGTGTACCCATATCTGAAAGAGCTAAAGGGGGCGTGGGTTGCATTGTGGCCCAAAATCAAAAAGATAGTATCAAGGGATGGAACTTTGTCTCGGAGCGCATTATGGTTGTAAAACTAAAAGAAGGAGAAACCATAGTCAACCTGGTCATAGTGTATGGGCCAAATGAGGATGAGAGAGCAGAGGTCAAGGAGGAATTCTTCGAGCTGCTTCAAAGGACAGTGGATGACTGCCTAGATGAAGTTATCATGCTCGGAGATTTTAATGCCAGAGTTGGAAATGACCATGCTAGATGGGGTGGAGTTATCGAAAGATATGGAGAAGATACTCTCAATGACAATGGAAAGCGACTCCTTAGATTCTGCAGTGAGCAGAATCTGATCATTACAAACACAAAGTTCCCCCATAAGCGCATACATGCATACACTAGATGTGAACCAACCAAGAATGAGAAGTCAGTGATCGACTATGCCATTGTTCGGAGAAGCTCATTCAGATATGTCCGAGATGCAAGAGTCTGGAGGGGGCCAGAGATTGGAAGTGATCACTACCTGCTAACAATCAAACGAACAACTGAAAGAGTTGCTCAGCCTAGGAACTGCCCAACATCACGCAAGAAACCAAGTAAACGAGCAGGAGAAATGAGCATTAGGACCTACAAGCTGAGAGAGCCAGAAATTAAGACCAGATATCAGGGGCTTATTGCACAGCAGTGTGCAACACAGAAGAACGACCTGATGACTTGGAAACCCTCTGGAATAAATTCAAGGATATCATAAAGACATCTGCTGCAGAAGCATGCGGTGAAGTCCGACTTGGGAACCAGAGAAAGAGGACACCTTGGTGGACAGAGGAAGTCAAAGAGAAAATAAGAGAGAAGAAAATGGCATGGAAACAATACTTAGGAGCTAAAAACACAACAGGACAAATTGAAAAATATAGAGAATATGTGACACTCAGAACAGAAGCAAAGAACAAAGTGCTAGCAGCAAAACAGAAGTCCTGGGAAGAATTTGGAGAAAAGCTAAAAAAAGATGCACAAGAAAACCAGAAATTGTTCTATAAGACCCTAAAGAACATGAGGAAGGAAAAACAATGCCCTCTCAAATTTATAAAGGACAAGCAAGGCAAATTGCTTACTGCCCCGAAGGAAGTAATGGAAAGATGGAAAGAATATTTCTCAGAACTCCTGGATGGTGAGCATGGTGAAGCATCAGAAATGATAACCACTAGCACAGAAGAGAAAACCAATGATGGTGAAGATGACATAAAGATGGAAGAACTGAGGGCAGCACTAGAGAAAATCAAGATGGGCAAAGCAGCAGGGCATGATGGTATAACACCAGAAATGGTTAAGTACATGGGAGCATCAGGCGACCTATTACTCTTAAAGGTCCTACAGGCAGCATGGTGCAACAAGACCATACCAAAGGATTGGGAGATTGCCATCATAACACCAATTTTCAAAAAGGGTGACAATCGACAATGTGGAAACCATAGAGGCATATCCCTTCTCAGTGTCCCTGGTAAAATCTACTCTAGAATCCTAGAGCAGAGACTCCGACGCCTAGCTGAGCCACAATTGGATGAGGTCCAGTGCGGATTCCGAGCAAACCGAAGTACTCAAGACCTAATCTTCACACTCAGACAGCTGAGTGAAAAGGCCCTTGAGTATAAGAGTGAGATCCATCTTTGTTTCATAGATCTGGAAAAGGCGTTTGACAGGGTCCCCTGGAGCAAACTTTGGGACTGTTTGGCAAGGAAGAATATTCCAGCACCTCTGATTCATGCTATACAGAGCTTCTACAAGTCTTGCAGAAATTATGTGAGGACAGCAAACCATAAGTCAGAAGAGTTCAGGACCACCACTGGTGTAAGACAAGGTGATAGGATATCACCTTACCTCTTCATACTCCTTATGGACGATGTCATCAAGGCATGTAAGGAGAGAACAAGAAAGTATTCAGTGGGGTACTGGAAGATGAGACAGGTCTATATTTCGGAGCTGGCATTTGCTGATGATGTTGCCCTGATTGCTAAATCAGAGGCACATCTCCAATCCAACCTGCAAGTCTGGAAGGAAGAGCTGGAGAAGAGAGGGATGGTCATAAGCAGCTCTAAAACAAAATCCATGGTAATATCACGAGAAGAAAGAAAACATCAGATTAAGTTGGGAGAACAGGTCCTGGAGCAGGTCGACCACTTTAAATATCTCGGAGCTATTATAGACCGAAAGGGAGGCATTAAAGAAGAGTTGGCCACTCGAAAAGCAGCGGCTGGGAGACTTTTTCAGGCCATAAATCGTGGATTCCTCAGCAAGAAAGAGGTTGGTAAGAAAACAAAGATGGCTGTATACTGCTCCACCTATGTCCCAGTCTTGACATATGGATGCGAGTCGTGGGCAATGACTACAACCCACAAAAGCCAGATCCAAACCTCAGAAATGAGGTATCTGAGGAAAGTGGTTGAAGTAACAAGAAGAGACATGGTCCGCAACCAGACGATCCGTCAAGGCCTAAAATCCCATCCGCTGCAGACCCAAATAGAACAGTCCCAACTAAGATGGTTTGGCCATGTCTGCAGAATGGGAGAAGATCGGTTACCACGACAAGCATGGGAAACAAAGAGCCAGGGATCCAGACCTCCAGGACGACCCAGAGTCCGCTGGGAGGACAACATTAGACAATCTTTGAAGGACCAAGGACTAGAATGGAACCAGGCCAGGAAGAAGACAGCTGATAGAATGGTCTGGCACTCTCTCTTCCAAACCTCTACACCTCACGGTAGAAGGGGAACGACTAAGTAAGTAAGTAAGTTAATGTGACATGAAATTTTAGGGAATAAAATAACAGCTAATTCTCTTTATTTTGACATTTGTTTGAATTACTTGAAAAAAATAAACATTTAAAAATAGGAAGCGTCTCTTCAATTACCCTGTATATACAACAGCTAAATAAAGAATTTATAAACAACTTTTAAAAAATGTTATAAATCTAAATGACCGTGAAGAACTATAAGAAAAGTTAAGTTTGCGCAAACTATACTGGGAGCTGATTTAAGTGAAAGAAAAACAGTGCCATATTGCTTACAAGAATATACTTTGAAAACCTGAGTTCAAGGCACCTTACATCATCATTAGAACCTTATCAAAGAAACAGTGAAACCACAACACACCAGTGAAGGAAAAGAGGGAACACAATTTCAGCAAAGGCAAGAAACAACAAATTAGAACTGTGGATTGTCATACATATATTTTAAAACAGGCATCAGCTGATGCAGAACACCACCACAGAACCAGCAAAGAAATCTTTCAATGTAAACATACATTCATCCATCACAGAAGAAATTTTACAGGCACTAAAATTACAGAAAAATGGAACAGCTGCAGGGTCTGATGGAATCCCCACTAGAAGCCACGAAAATCAATTAAATCACTTGATGAATGAGGGTGTCCTTGTTACGTAAGATTTGAGCAACATGAAAAAGTGCAGTGTTTAGTAGAAGTGCGTATGTAGTTGGTTATTAGGCATGGCTCTATCTTATCTAAGACTAAACACAATGACAATACTTGTTCCTAATAAGGCAAAAGTCCTTAACTTTATTCATTTCTATCTTTAGAAATCCGAAGTGTATTGGGGGTAAATCTCGAAGTTGTAGAAAGTACCTTAAAAACTTTATTTCAAATTAATATCATTATTTTATAATAAAATACTATATAAAATTTAATTAAAATGTAAAAATTTTCTTTTAAAATAAGTTATATAAGAAAATAATCAACGTTGAAATCACGAGTGAACACTGAAAACACTCGACGCCACTTTAAAAGTTGGTTTTAGTTCTTCTTCTTCCTCGTTCATCCAGAAGAGGACGTTAGTTGCGTTGTGTCTGTTTACAGCGGAGCTGTGATATCTGCGCCTTTCGGCCGGCACATCCGACTTCAGCACTGCATTTTTTTAGACCAGGTTTGCCTTCCCTCTTCGATCCCAACTCTCTCAGCCAGACTGCAGTCTGTTTCCAGGACCACCACGTGGAGGTGGAGTCGGATCTTGGTCAGCTCTGGTTCGCTGACCCTGACGCAAGCAGTTAAGCTATGAGTCGCTGACTTCATTCTCTATTGCTGCGTCTTTGGATCCCGGTTTTAGTTTCGATTTCTTTGTTACCACAAAAAAAATATTACATGAGTTCCAGCGATGATTTAAATTATGAATGCAGCACTGATACTGCAGAGTCTGAAAGCCTGAAAAATCGGATTCCGATATGGATATTGATGATAATGTCCCCGATTTGAGAGCTAATGACTATGCGATTGCGTCAAGAATTGTAATGGAATGTGATAGTGCTGTGACCCAATTTTTAAAAATTACTACTTAAATAGCAACTGTAACCTATTTTCCATTAAAATTGATAATGATTTTAACATTTATTGTGAGCAAATTTTTTTACTTCATTTTTAAAAAAAATCTTACCCGTCCATAGCAACTGTTGCTAAGGAAATGTATAGTTGCACAACAAACAGACACAGAGCAAAAAACATAATAAAACAGCCCGGAAAGTGGTGAAAGTTATACTTTCAAGGGATGATGTTTAAAAACATTTAAAGTTTGAAATTTATTTTTATCACTATTTTAATTTTAAACAATAAATTATAATTCATGTTTGATTTGAAAAATATTACACTTAGTTTCTCAAACTTTAACTAACAGTGTGTTTAATTCTTTCACCACAGACCCAAAGCTATGATTTGGATGGTGGAACCCCTATGTAAATTCCAAAGTTTTTGCCCTCCTGAAAGCCTGAGGTTTATCTGAAGGAGGAAATGCTAGCAAGAGATGTCCGAGAATTTTTTAGGCCTGTGGATTTTTTTTTCAAGTTGTTTGTTTACTATTGATCTTGTATCTTATTTATATTTATATACCAACAAATATGCTTCGATGTATGGTCCATCAATCAGTTTACAGTAGTTAGATGGATGTAACGAATTTTATAAGTTTCTGGGACTTCTTTTGTACATGGGTACTATACACACACCAAGTGTGCAGAAATATTGGTCTAAATCTTCCTTGTACCATGGATTGTGGGCTAGGTCTTTCACGACATAAAAGTGATTTTTACAGATAATGTCCCTTTCATGACATAAAAGTGATTTTTACAGATAATGTCCTTTCTGAAAGTTTCTAACTTTGAGACTGAAAATCCAACTAAGCTAAGAAAATACGTTTACTGTTTGATTACATTCATAGGAAATGTCAGAAACTTTATCAGCCTCGACAACATCTTTCCATTGATGAACAGATGGTTCAAAATAAAGGCAGGTATGCATTTAGGCAGTATATTAGAGTTAAGCCAACTAAATGGGGAATGACATTATGGATCCTTGCTGAGGCTGAAACAGGATACACATATGATTTTGAAGTTTACCTTGGTAAGGGTACCCAAGCGTCTCCATTTGGTTTGGCTTATGATGTAGTTATGAGATTAACAAAGTCTCTTATTAATCAAGATTATCATCTATTTTCTGATAATATTTACACTAGTGTACAGCTTTTAAAAAAAGGAGTTTGAGCATGTGGAACAATTATTGAAAATAGAAAAGGTTTTTCAAAGTCTTTAAAAGAAATAAAATCATTTGAAAAAAATTTGCTTGCGGTGACATGCGTTGGGGTCAGGGAAATTTTAACAATGCAGTGGAGGGATAATAAAACAGGTTCTATAATGTCTAATTTTATGACAGCTAATGGATATTCAGAAGTTACTAGAAGAACAAAAGTAAATGTGAGAGTTAACGCTCTTCAGAACGGAAATATAAAAAATCGTTCCAAACGGAACGATGAATTTTGAAGTAAAAAAGTACATTTATATTTTAATTTTGACTTCAAATCTATGTTTTATATTAAGAATACATGTTAACAATTATATTTGTGCTAAAAAATATACAGCTTTCACTTATATTGACTTTGAAATTAAACGCAGAAAAACGTAAACACTGCATTTGTCCGTCCGCCATTTTGGATATTTTCCTATCAACTCGACTTAAAAGATCGTAAACAAAATGCAGTCTGATAATGACTACAATGCATCTAGTGATGTAGATTCCTGTTCTGATGATTATTCAGAGGACTTGGAACCATCTGATGAGTTGGATGGCGAAAATACAGCTCAGAACAACTCAGATCACCTGCCGTACATGCAAAGGTAATGTTACTTCGTTAACGAAATTATAACAGCTGATTTTGAAAAGCAGTAAAACAGTCGTTTTAGTGGGCTATTGTAGTCAGTATATCTGCTTTCTGTTTGTTTTTGAAAAAAAAAGAAACAAATATTTCACCTTTCAAACAGTTAACAAAGGACTCATGGCACCAGGAAATAAATATAAAGTGGATCGGACGTAACTTCTGAATCAGCTGATTTTTCTGACCTCATTTGCCCTGTGTCTCTGCTTTTAAAAATTATTATTTACATCATATGACTTTATGATTGACAGTATTCCTTTCTACGGAAAATGTAATGTGTGTCAATTTTCCTGTGTACACTAAACTGTAACTTTGAATTCTATTGTTGATCTGTAAAAATTAATTCTAAATTGTTCTTCTTGCAGATGTTTTGGTTATGATGGACTTGATGAAGGCCCACCTTCCAACCCTCCACCTTTTTTGCCTGAGAGGGTTTCAGGTCTGCAACTGTCAGAGGTAAGTACCAGAGAAAATACAAAGCAGTTTTTGAGACCCATTGACTTACTCAAACAGTAATTTTATGAAAGAATGGTTATAAGAAAAGGGTGTTTTCTTTTTGACAGTATATTAGAGACAAGCCAACAAAATGGGGGATGAATGTAATGGGTTCTTGCTTATGCTGTTAGTGGATTTACTTTGATGTTTATTTAGGTAGGATCACTGCAAATGGACCATTTGGTTTAGCTTATACTGTAGTTAGTATGAATCTTATGAAATCTTTGGTGGGTCAAGGATATAGGGTTTATTTTGATAGTTTGTATACATCCAATCAGTTACTGAAGGACTTGTGAAGTTAGGGGATTGGAGCTTGTGGCACATTTCTTAGAAAGAGATTTCCAGCTGCACTTTCAAATATAAAGGAATTTAAAAAAAAATAGTATCAGAGGTGCAATGAGGTGGGTTAGAGATAAAGAATTACTAGCACTGCAGTGAAGAGATAACAAAACTATAACACTGGTTTCAAGCATTTACAATGCAAATGGCCATAGGTTCGCTACGCGTAGAACTAAGGTTAATTGGAATTTTCAAGAACTTAATATTAGACAGCCAAATCTTGTAAAGGATTACAATATATACATGAAAGTAGTGGACAAGAGTGACCAGTCGATTAACAAGTACAATGTTTTGAGAAAGACCAATAAATATTGGAAAACTCTTTTTTTCACTTTCTGGATATTGCTATGGTAGGATGCTTACATTTTATTTCAAGACTAGCAGAAAAAAACACCCAGATGTGGAAGACCAGCTAGATATGGTCAGCTAGATTTTACAGAAGAACTAATCTGGAATTGGGGAACATAAGTTTGTATGATGATGCACTACTCGCTTCAAAGCCACCTGTTTTTTCTCGACATACCATGGACCCCAAGTTTACTTAGACAAAAAGAAATTGTAAGCTTTGATATCAGATTGTAAAGATTGAAAGAAAAACAAAAGTTAAATGTAAAGTTTGTGATATTTTTTTTAATGTTTTCATGCCAGTAGGTTGTCTGTCAGAATATCACAAGTCTTAGAAGGAAATATATAAAGATGTGTTGAGTCTTTATTATGTCACCCTCATAACTGATTTTACTTATGTGTTAGTGATCATACAGTGTTACACTAGAAATATGTCTACTGAAGTCATATTTCATTATTTTAGCTAAGATGTTGCAGCTACCTATAATAACTGTAATGTATTCAGTGGAAGATTTTTTTTTTTAAATTTTTTGTGTGAAAAGCCTAGTTATGTAACATTTCAAAAATTTGCATAATTTTATTATTTAATGTTGAATTGTTTTGGAAATGTAACATATAATGCAGAAATGGTCATACTACAATAAAATATGACTGTTGTTAATTGTTCTGATAAAACTTTATTTTTTTCTTCTTTGTGAAATATCATGTTTTATAATTTTTGTGTATTTTTCCTGTTGACTTTCCTTCAATTTTTTAAAACTCACATCAATATTAATTTTACATCTAAATATGGTAGTCTGTTCAATTACAAACAATTTGATGTATAACACTCTTGGGTAGACTTCAAATTATAATGTGTCAAGGAACATTAGAAGTCAGATATGTCAGAGTATGAGAAAATGATACAAAATATCAGGTCTGAAGAGAGTTAAGCAGCTTAATGTTGTGAAACAATATAATACTTATATGGGTGGGTTTGATAAAAGTGACCAATTAATAAATATAATGTTCTCAGGAAAACATACAAATACTGGAAAATCTAATCCCACAATTTTCTTGATATTGCCTATTTGAATATTATAAGTCTTAAAACAATGTCTATTTCTTTGTTTCTTCTATATCTTGATTCAACTTAGGCTATTCAATATGACTGTTAATTTCACTTTTTTTGTATTACAAATTTTAGTTGAGTTTTTAAAATTAAAAATTTCCACTTGCCCCTTTCTACATACTAATTTTAATTATTTTTTAATTAATTTATTTAATGTCAGAATTTCTAAATTAAAATTATTTTTTTAAATATACTTGGATAATCTTTAAATTAAAGGCAATTTGTTGTATTATTTTAATTAACTAGGTTTTTTCATTCTTGAATATCTCAGTTTGTCAGATTCTGCAATCATTTGACCCGGGATAATTACATAAAAAATTATTGCTATAAATGCCACAGATACACAGTATTATACTTCCAAACATATCTATATATAATATACATTGGTTTCATATATTTTTCAAGATTTTAAGTGTTATTTTGTAATGTCAAGAATTGAATAGAGTTCAGTATAACAGAAATGTAGCAACTCCAAAACCTGAGGCAATAACAAAGTCGAAATTGTATGAGCATGGCAGAATGTCAGCGTCAAGTTCGGGCACACTATTTCCATAGTATGTAAAATAAAATCACTGCACAGAAAAAGGCATACTCTGCTATCATAGTGCACATTCTAATTAGAACAAAATTAATATATTACCTTGCTCTGCTCTCTGTCAAGACTCTGCGAGTCATTTTTTGGCGGTGAGGCAGCATAAACTGAATTATGGAACACAGCAGGCTGCCTGTTTGACTCTATGCCAGACGGCACCTTGGTGGAGCCAGCAGACGGAGATGACATTATGCTGGATACAAGAGAACTTCCATCATTGCTAGGCTTGCTCGACTGAGCCTGGCTGAAGTGGCTGGTTATAACAGATGAAGTTCTGGTTTAGAGGAAAAAAAAAAAAAAATGATGTTTGTGAGGAAGGTACACACCAAATGGACAAGCTGAAAAAAAAAAAAAAAAAAAATTTCCTAGAATATTTCAGTGAAAATTAATAAAGGTCTGAGGGAAAATGCACAAAATTCAAGATTTCAATTCAACATAAACAACTCTATGATGGCACATGAACGCTTCAATACACTTGATTATTACATACTTAGTTCTGCAGAAAATTACTTGACATTTTTTATTATTAAATGGTGCATCCATATATTCCCTTTGCCATTCAGTGTGACAATACATGTGGAGATTTATAAGGCTTAGAGTTGATGTATGCCCATGTGTTGTACCACTGCAGAAAATTGCTTTTCTATAAGCTCTAAAATGCCTTGTGTAGTGTTATATGTGTGTGTGTTTGTGGCCATCGTCTCTGAGTAGACAAAGTAAAAAACAGGACTGCTGCACCCTCGGGCACGTCGTGCAAGGTGATTATTATGAGGTTGTGCATGAGGTTGTCAATCTCATCATGTAAAACAAATAGCCACAGAAACCTTAGCTACAAGAGCATATGAATACTTGATACAGGCTTCATGCAAGGAGACCTGCTGCAGTGGTGGCTCCATGCACCGTAAGGAGCACAAAGGAACATGATGATTCTAAAAAAAAAAAAAAAAAAAAAAAAACAGTCATTATGTACATGCCTGGAGCTATCAAATGTGAAAATAACTAAAAAAGATTTCTGATTATAAGAATGTAGGTTAATTCTCCACTTCTGGAATGCAAGTACATAGCTCAGTATGTCAAAATTGTAGTATATTTCTTGCAAAAGGTACTTGGCAATCATGGAGTGATTCAGACTAGTCAGACAGTTCCAGGTAATGAATATTAAAAAAAAAAAAATGTTTATTATCTCCATATCACCTTTTTAAAACAATATATTATAATCCTTGCTGATCCAAAAAGCTAATGTATACCTAACCCCTCATCATTGAGTTTATAAGACATTAAACCCAAATGTTCATAGCTGTAAGGCTGAGGCAAACTAGGCATCCTGCCCCTGATAAAGGCATGGTACTTGTCAATGCAGTCAACGATCTGTTGCAATGTGAAAAATAACATTCAAAATGAAGAAATGGAACACATACCCATTAGTGGTTGTGACATATGTGCTCGTTACTGTCACATTTTCAGTATTAGCACCAAAACCAAACGATGCGCTGGAGTCTGAGCCAAAATCAATGCCAAACTGCAGATCTAGCTGAGGATTGCGGGGAATATGGCCAGGCATTTCAACAGCAGATGCAGGAATCTGTTTAAAGAAACATTCAATATTTAAAATGTTGTTATTTATATCACACAAATAAAATATATTAAACAAAAAATGTAAAATTTGTTATGAGAGTTTTCTTATGAATTAAATGAAGTGTAACAAGCAATGATGCATTCCCCACCAACATTTAAGGACAAATGTGTGCATGGACTGTTAACCTTTAGCACGCTGCGGGCGCCACATTGCGCCGAACGTAACCTATGTTCTCCATGCTGTAGGCGACATGTGTCGCCTTGCGGATATCATCGTTTCTAGCATTAGGACTTGTGTACACGTGATTTCAGCCCCGGATGTTAAGTTCTAATGTTATTTGCAAGAGAGTTAGCTTCCGTTTCCGATCTTAAAAAAGTGATGGGTGTATCCGCATTTATTTTTTGTAAATTTTTTAAATCGAAATGAATCGGCATCAACAAGCGGCCATTTTCGCTCTAATTTTATTGGATTCTGACGCCATGCGGTGGGGATGAGATTTTTGTCTTTATAAGCGCTGATATCGGTTCTCAGAATATGTTTGATGGCTGAGATGGAAACGAAAGTAAAATGGCATTTCTAGTATGTATAATTTTCGGGGTTAGGATTAGGAATATCGGAAAGGTTTAAGATTACGGCCGAATGTCACTGCTGGCTAGGGAGTTTGTTGCTTTGCTACTGATGATGGGTGTAACGAAAAGATCGTCATTTGATTTGTATTAGTCTATTGGTCAAATGACTTTCATTGAGATGCAAGGGATATGGACTCTTCGTTTGTTGGTCATTTTTAAAAAAAAAATTTTTAATTTTTTTTTCATCTTTCCTTTCCTTTCTTCCTATCACATCTAACATGTACACAAACAAATTTTATATCATCAGATTCATCATTCATTCATTTCTATACAGTCTAAAAATTAGAGCAATTGACCAAAAAAACTATAGAATTTACAAGTCACCCACTATAAAAATGGGGCGTTGTGAAAAAGAATGCAGTGGTTGGGCAAGTTTTCTGAATTTTTATGCTAAAGGTTAAAATTAAACTAACACCCACCTTACCATTTTTTTGTGGTGCATTATTCACAATACGCACATTTCCTCACAAAAAAGTATTGCCAGTATGTATAAAAATGAAGACTGATAACGTGTACATCCTTGGTTCTGGGAAATATTTTATTGAATTATTGTTTCTCCTTCAAACACTCACAAATGTCAACCTGAATATACTTCAAGAAAGAAGTGGCCAGCTTCAACTTGTTGACATCACAGAGTTTGTACGTTACTGGCACTCGCCATATGCATTTTCCGTCCCTCTTATGTTAGGTAACTCTTGCAGAAACACTTACAACTTACTGAATGTCTGAAGGATTATTTTCTGTTATATCATTTATGTTACTTATTTATATAAAGAGTTTGAAGAAATGAGTAGACAAAAACAAATTTTACAACCTTTGATGGAGGAGGCAATTTTGATTTCTGAGGCTTTGGTCGCTGCTGCAAGTTACTGCTCATGCTGGTTGGGACAGGAATATTCTGTTGTTGCTGCTGCATCACAGATGGGATTCTTGACTGAGCTGAAGGAGCTTGCTCCCCACCACCTTGTTGTTGTGCAGTGATACCTCCCATTTGAGGTTGCTGGGAACTGATGCTTATTTGAGACAACTGTGTCATGGTTTGTGGTATTGATGACTGGGAGCCTTGCTGGTGTAAAGAGGACATTACCCCAACCTGAACCTGGTCTGAGTTCTGAGTAAGAGATGAAAGACCCAAGGAACTAGTAACTGACTGCTGAGGCATGGTAAGAGAACTTAGAGACTGAGGAGGTCTTGAAGAACTGCCAATCTGGAACAAAGTAAGAAAATGAACAATTAAGTTTCTACTCGAGTGTAGATTATAGGCATGCAAAGTAAACTGATGTCATTTCTACATCATGTAAGGACTATAACAATTAAAACTCTACAGGACAATAAAGATAAATCTCTACTATTATGTCAGAATTATGAGCTAATCAATAAACATTTTATATTACTTAAAAGAAACATTATGTAAAAAAGTTGTTTTTATCAATATATTGATTAAAATGACAGTAAAACAGTCTGATCTCTGTAGAAATTATTTTACTTTAAAAAAAAAAAAAACAGGGTAATTCACTTTCCAACAAAATAATATGCAGACTGTCCTAGACTTATTAGGTTCTGTTCCAACAGCCCCGTTAAGCTGATGTGGTTTTAAGTCAGAAATCAGGATATGTTAACAATTAACATGCCTGAATGCTAAAATGTGTAGGTCTGTTTTGTAAAAAAAATTTAATCTTAAAGCACTCTTTGTTTACGGTGAAATAATGCAAAGTACAAGTTATAAAATAAAATTAATGTACTGTACTGCAATAAAGAAATAAAATTTGCGACCAAACATCAGGAGTCAAAAATACTTTCAGCATTAATGGGACGGCTGTCATTAGAAGTTGCGTAAGTCATTTAGTCAAGGACAGTCTGTATATCAGAATACTTTTTCCTTAAAAATGCAACAATGCAGCATACACATTAAAATCCCTGTCTTCATAATGACAAATATCGAAGGAAAATGTCGTATCCACAAGGGTTTAATTTAAAGAATAACTTTTTATAGGCTGAACAATTCTGTGATTGAATGCTATAACTTCTAAGAGTATATTCATCATCATCATGTTTTTTTTGTTGTTGCGCTCTTTATGAAGCAAGATGCCACCACTGCAGCTGGTCCCCTTACAGGAAGCCTGCATCAAGTATTCCTCTTGTTGCAGTGGTTTCTGTGGTAATTTGTTTGACATGATGAAGTTATCAGCCACATGCACAACCTCAGATTAGTTGCTTGTTCAACATATCAAGAGTTTATTATGTATTACAAAATTTGATTCTAAATATTAACGATTGCTTTGAACCCTTTGTTTTTCTAAAAATGATGCGTTATACTTTTCTTGTGCACTTTAACCTTTAGCACGCTGCAATCGACAAATGTCGACGAAGGTAACCTATGCTCTCCCAGCTGTTGTCGACATATGTTGTCGAACGGATATCTTCGTTTTCTAGCGTTAGAATGTGTGTCACGTGATATCACAGCCGGATGTTAAGTTATAAACTTAACTGAGAGAGAGTTCGCTACCGTTTCCGATCGCCTTTAGTAATGGGTGTATCCGCGTTTATTTTCTGTGAATTTTTTTAATCGAAATGAATCGGCATAGAACACGCGGCCATTTCGCTCTTATTTTATTGCATTCTGACGCCATGCGGTGGGGATGAGATTTTTGTCTTTATAAGCGCTGATATCGGTTCTCAGAATATGTTTGATGGCTGAGATGGAAACGAAAGTAGAATGGCTTTCCTGGTATGTATTTTTTTCGGGGTTAGAATTAGGAATATCGGAAATGTTTTAAGATTACAGCCGAATGTCAATGCTGACGAGAGCGTTTATTCCTTTGCTACTGATGATGGGTGTAACGAAAAGATTGTCATTTGATTTGTATTGGTCTATTGGTCAAATGACTTCATTGAAATGCAAGGGATATGAACCCTTCGTTTGCTGGTTATTTTTTAAAATTTTTTTTTTTAAATTTTAAAATTAAAAAAAAAAATTTTTAAATTATTTTAAATGTTTTTCTCGTTTGTTTCATCTTTCCTTTCCTCTCTTCCTATCACATCTAACATGAACACAAACAAATTTTATATAATCAGATTCATCATTCATATATTTATACAAATTCCAAAAATGATAGCAATTGACCAAGAAACACAAAAACTATAGAATTTACAAGTCACCCACTATAAAAATGGGGGGTTGTGAAAAAGAATGCAGCTGCAGGGCAAGTTTTTCGGAAAAGAATGCAGCGTGCTAAAGGTTAACAACGCAATCTCAATATTAGCAACTTTGAATACCTACACTGTTAGAAGTGAAATTTTCAGTTTCAGCAACCTATAGCTGTTTTCTGCTCAGCTTGGCCATGAGTTTGTTCACAATGACAATTTAAAAAACTTTCTGAAAAACCAGATTTTTTAAATCCTAAACCAGAATATCAGTCCCAGACCTTGTGTTCACACATTCAGGGGCAAGGATAACAGGGAAAAAGATTTACCTAGACTACCTCAGACACTTTTAAAATGAGAATGTGCTATATTTTCATTAATGCCAGAGAAGCAATAATTTATTTCTCTTCTTGATCTTCTTTAATTTGCAACTGTATCCCTTCATGTTTAAGGACAGATAAAATCACAAATCTGTGGTACATGTAACTAAAAACATATAAAAAAAAGTTCAGCAAACAAAAAAATATACAATGCACAAATACAGACACAAGTGTACCAGAACTGCCCTCACAACACTTACTCCAATGGTGTTCTTGATTGACTCCGTGGCCGCTTGGTTAAACTGATTAATATAAGCATCCCCACTTGGCGTGCTATAGTCTGGAGCCTTTGAAAACTTGGCTGACTCTATAAACAAGCTTCCAACATCAACCCTATAATAAAGAAATAAAATAGAAATGTGCCTAGATTTTGTTATTCACTACAGTTTATTTGTTTTGTACTTCAAACTACTACTTAAGTAGGTTAAACTGTGGCAAAATACAACAATTACAGCAGTTGAGTGATGCATCCCTGAAACTCTCACATAAAACGATATAAAACTGTAACAGACTGTCACATTCAAACATGTCTTCCTCATATATCCTACACCTATTTCTCTATAATTTAGTGGTCTGTCTTAGGGCCTCTCACATCACCAAACAGATACTCTCCCAAAGGAACAGGTGAATGCCATGCTGTCAGTCTGTTCTCTCATGCAGCTGACATTCCCAGAGAACATATTCTATTGTTTGCTTGTCCGCAAAAACATTAAAGAAAAACTGCAAAAATCAAATGAACCAGAACACGAATCAACAACCCACAGGTCATTACCCAGAGCCTAGAGGAGCAGAGGCATGACCCATATCGATCACGTGCCATTATCAACAATATAACCAGATGAACCCTGAACCAATACTGCTATTCAAATAACTCCAGTAATAAACACTATGCCCTGCTACATCCGTGGCCACCAATCCACGGTTTCCTGTCCATTCTTTAACCTTTAGCACGCTGCGGGCGACACATGTCGCCGAAGATAACCTATGCTCTGCACGCTGGAGCTGCCATGTGTCGCCTTACGGATATCATCGTTTCTAGCACATGACTTGTGTACACGTGATTTTCAGCCCCGGATGTTAAGTTGTAATTTTATTTGCAAGAGAGTTAGCTTCCGTTTCCGATCTTAAAAAAGTGATGGGTGTATCCGCGTTTATTTTTTGTAAATTTTTTAAATCGAAATGAATCGGCATCAGACACGCGGCCATTTCGCTCTAATTTTATTGTATTCTGACGCCATGCGGTGGGGATGAAATTTTTGTCTTTATAAGCGCTGAAATCGGTTCTCAGAATATGTTTGATGGCTGAGATGGAAACGAAAGTAAAATGGCCTTTCAAGTATGTATAATTTTCGGGGTTAGGATTAGGAATATCGGAAAAAAATAGGATTACGGCCGAATGTCACGGCTGGCTAAAGAGTTTGTTGCTTTGCTACTGATGATGGGTGTAACGAAAAGATCGTCATTTGATTTGTATTGCTCTATTGGTCAAATGACTTTCATTGAGATGCAAGGGATATGGACTCTTCGTTCGTTGGTCATTTTTTAAATTTTTTTTTTAATTTTAAAATTAAAAAAAAAAAATTTTTTTATTTTTTTTTTAATTTTTTTCGTTTTTTTCATCTTTCCTTTCCTCTCTTCCTATCACATCTAACATGTACACAAACAAATTTTATATCATCAGATTCATCATTCATTCATTTCTATACAATCTAAAAATTAGAGCAATTGACCAAAAAACAAAAAAACTATAGAATTTACAAGTCACCCACTATAAAAATGGGGCGTTGTGAAAAAGAATGCAGTGGTTGGGCAAGTTTTTTGAATTTTTATGCAGCGTGCTAAAGGTTAATTGTATGCACATGCCTCCTCAACTTTTTAAAGCTCTAGCTGACTGTGTGTGTAATATATATTCCATTCTGTGGGTAAGTATATCTTTTTTCATGTATTCCATAGCCATATGCCTCATATCTGCATCCATTAATACTAATGAACAAAAATAATCTTATCAAATTAATCTGCATCTATTTGGCTGCATTTTTCATCACTTCTGCCATCTTGTCAACCAACTTTGGAAATCTAGTTTCTCCTTCGTGGAATTCTTTTAACATGGCATATTTAAAGTCTTAGGTGTGGTAAACAAATCTGCAATCTGTTATCTCCTGTAAAAACTGTTATGTGCATGTTAGGCATGTACCACTCTTGGTATTAAAAGTTGCAAACAAATGCCACACAGCCTGGAATATATATTCCCCCCCCCCCCCCCCCCCCCCAACACACACACATGGAGTGAATGTGTCGGAGGTGAGGGGTATGGTGTAGGACGACTGAATTAGATGTGGCCGTGAGAGGTACAATGGTGAACATGATTGGAGTAGATATGCTGGAGGTGAGATGTACTGTATAGTTGTTATTGGGTTAATCCAAGAATTAACTGTGGAGGGTTGGTCCTGGTTGCTCAGATAATGGTGGCTCAGAAGTACTGCAACCAGGTGACATATTAAAAGTTCAGTTACTTTTTTTTACTCAAGTAACACTGGGTATATCTGCTAGTTCTTCACGACAATTTAAACGCTGAGTTATTCAAGGCAGACCCTGAAATAGCAGCAGAACTATTAGAACCACTATTTGCACAAGTCTGGAAAACAGAGACAACACCAACGGAGTGGAGTAAAGGAATAATTGTCAAATTGCCCAAGATGGGCGACCTTGCAGATTGCAACAACTGGAGAGGAATTACTCTCCTCTCAGTTCCCAGTAAAATACTAGGCAGGATAATTATACAGAGAATTTCAAAAGTAGTAGACTACAAACTGAGGAAAGAACAAGCAGGATTTAGATAGAACAGAAGATGTGCAGATCACATATTCACCCTCAGGAACATTACAGAGCAGTGCTCAGAATGGCAGAGACAGCTGTACATTAAGTTTGTTGATCATGAAAAGGCTTTTGACAGCATACACAGGGACAGCCTATGGAAAATACTGAGGGCTTATGGAATTCCTAGCTACATTGTTTCCATTTTAAAAAGCCTCTATTCTAACTTTACATGCAGTGTTGGATTGAGCAACCTAACTTTCGAGGTGAAGACAGGAGTACGACAATGATGCCCCCTATCAACAACTTTATTTTTGACAGTCATAGACTGGGTGATGCGCCAGACAACAGAGGGCAGTACAAGAGGAATTAGATGGACAACATTTTCTACACTGGAAGACCTGGAATATGCAGATGACATTGCACTACTCGCACATTCACATCAACACATCCAAGAAAAAACCGAGACTGAATAAGTATAGCCAGCAGGTGGGTCTGAACATCAATCTGAAGAAGACAGAGGTCATGACACTCAATGTGGGTGTTAAAGACTTTATATTTATTGAGGGTCAGATAGATGTTTAAAGCTCTCATTTGTACGCCTGGGATTTTCAGACGTGCATCTGAGCGCAGCAATAATATTTTTTGAAATGTTATTTGCGTACGACAGTGCACCAGTATTAAACTAGGCATGGCGCGGCATGACGCATAGATGTGTTGGACACAATCAATGTCCTTGGGGCAGATCCAGTGATTCTTCGTCTTGAGCAGACGTTATTTGTTCCGTGGTAAAATTATGATCATCTGAGAGATGATGATGTTATTCTTGTGTGAGTTATGACAAGAATCTTTTATCACCGATATTTAGTCAGAACCGGCTTGTTGAAGTATCTAGCCTCAGATACATATCCTCCAGTACCGTTACTGCAGAGCTTCAGTCTGAACAGCTATGTCGGCTGTTAGTGCGTTCAGTTAACGCTAAGAGATATTTTGGATCGTGATTAAATATCTTTATGCTCAAAGCTATTAACGTGGTCATATTTGTAAACCCATGCATCCTACCAATTCGTTGCCACAGAGCTTCCGCTAACTTTGATGTGATAGCAGCTAGTGCGGTCGGTCAACGTCCGTAGTGACTGTTATTTACCATGTATTTCTTGCCATGACTATGCTGATAAAAATGTCTGAACCACTGATGTCAACGTCTCGTCAAATAAAATATGTTTCATCACTAACTTTTGCAACGAGTCCAGCATCTCTTTGTTGCCAGTTGGTCATACTGTCTTGACCCATTCACCATCGTTACCAAGTCTCATTGACATTAGCCAGATCATCATCATATGACAAAGTAACGGCCCACAATATTTTTGCGTCCTCCAGAAGTACGTCGGCCACATTAGCAGGCCCGACAGATCAGTCAATACCAATGACACCTAAGAGACGTATAGCATGGTAACAGTGGGCAATCCTGAGCCAATAACAATAAGGAACCAGAAGCTAGAACAGACAGGGACATTTACATACTTGGGATGCATAGTAACACCAGACGGCGAAACAAGCAAGGACATCAACAACAGAATGAATAAAGCGAGAACAGCCTTTGCTAGTCTCAACAACATCTGGAAGTACAAACACCAAATTAAGATTATGAGAGCTGTGTACTTTCTGTGCTTCTCTATAGTGCAGAATGCTGGAGAGTAACAGAGAAGGAAATGTCAAAACTGTCCTCTTTCCACGCAATGTGACTAAGGAAAATTCACCGAATCTTTTGGCCGAATACCATCACCAACCAAGAACTACTTATTCGGTGTAACCAAGAGGACATGCACACCATCATAGCTGGCAACCGCTGGAGTTGGGTTGGCCACGTCCTCAGAAGGGACCCTGATGCCATTACAAGAACAGCTATGCTATGGACCCCTGAAGGAAAGCGAAAGAGAGGCTGACCAAAAACTTGGCAGAGAACTGTGGAGGCTGAGATGCAAAGAATGAACCAGAGTTGGGGCACTGTACAAAGGATGGCCATCGACCGAACTAAGTGGAAGCAATTTGTTGCTGCCCTACAAGACGACACCAGGCCACTGACTGCTTTGACAGTCGGCAGCTAAGGATCAAAGAAGAAGCAGCATTGGTTTCCATATACTTACTTAGTCGTTCCTCTTCTACCGTGAGGTGTAGAGGTTTGGAAGAGAGAGTGCCAGACTATTCTATCAGCTGTCTTCTTCCTGGCCTGGTTCCATTCTAGTCCTCGGTCCCTCAAAAATTGTCTAATGTTGTCCTCCCAGAGGACTCTGGGTCGTCCTGGAGGTCTGGATCCCTGGCTCTTTGTTTCCCATGCTTGTCGTGATAGCCGATCTTCTCCCATTCTGCAGACATGGCCAAACCATCTTAGTTGGGACTGTTCTATGTGGGTCTGCAGCGGGTGGGATTTTAGGCCTTGACGTATCGTCTGGTTGCGGACCATGTCTCTTCTTGTTACTTCAACCACCTTCCTCAGATACCTCATTTCTGAGGTTTGGATCTGGCTTTTGTGGGTTGTAGTCATTGCCCATGACTTGCATCCATATGTCAAGACTGGGACATAGGTGGAGCGGTATACAGCCATCTTCGTTTTCTTACCAACCTCTTTCTTGCTGAGGAATCCTCGATTTATGGCCTGATAAAGTCTTCCAGCCGCTGCTTTTCGAGTGGCCAAGTCTTCTTTGATGCCCCCCCTTTCGGTCTATAATAGCTCCGAGATATTTAAAGTGGTCGACCTGCTCCAGGATCTGTTCTCCCAACTTAATCTGATGTTTTCTTTCTTCTCGTGATATCACCATGGATTTTGTTTTAGAGCTGCTTATGACCATCCCTCTCTTCTCCAGCTCTTCCTTCGGTTTCCATATAATGAACCATAACACAGCTCATGACATCAAAATTGGATCACTAGAAGCCACTTTTATGACATTAGCAACAGTAGATTTTTCAGAACCATACCCAAATTCCACAACTTTTCCCATGGCCTCAAATTTTTTTCTTTCAAATTCCATGGCTTCTACAAATCTCAGCGACCCGCGTGAACCTACTGTGTTATACTGGTGATACAATTTAGGAAGGAGATTAAAGAATTAGCAACACTTATCACGGGCTCAGCGCCACACAAATGGACTCATACATTAACTTGTTAGGCTACATCTACCAATAAATTCCCTACCTCTGGCCCCGAGAGCAAGGAGGTTCAGCAATTACAGGTTCTTCTGGAACTTTCATCTGGGATGGGGTAAACACCTTTGTCTCTTCCAGCTAGCTCAGAAGTATTGAAAACATTTGCATTATTGTTAATATAAATGAACTCCTTGTGTTATGAAAAAGATAAAATAGTAAAAGTTGACTGATTTTGTTTTCTTCTGTTTTTAACATAAGCAATAATCATCTGATTTATCAGTCCTCTTTCAGTGCATTCTTAAATTAACAGAATATTAAATTACAAATGAGGAAAGCAAAATAATCATCATCACATGTAGTTCCCATGGGTCTTTGATGAGATAAAGAAAAGGCCCACTGCTCGTTCAGGCAAGTTATGCTTGGCGACTAAAATGAAGTTGTACATGAGGATAGCAACCTCATCATGTAAAACAAATTGCTACAGCAACCATGGCTGCGAGAGCATGTGAATACTGGGTGCAGGCTTCCTGTAAGGAGGACCAACTGCAGCAGTGGCTCCATTAGCAGCAAGAGGAAAATCATGATAATGAAAGCAAAGAAATCATGACAGAAGCTAACTTCTGTGTAGCAATTTAATTGGAGGGGAAAGAGGAAGCATTTTGGCAGACAAGAACAGACTTTTCAAACTTCTAATTAATGACTTACACTGCCAGTCCACTGATCGTCTTCATTCACCCAAGTATCAGTCCAGTTATCCCAGTCTACATGAGAAAAAAAAAATAATCGGTTTAAGCACATCAACCTGTGCATTTAGAAAATTGTTGGACAATATTTGATTATTTCCTGTTTTTCAAACATTTCTAATGCAAGCATGCTGATTTTCCATTTGACAAAAGTTATTGTTTAATATAACCCCACAAATTTCATACTAATGTTTTGGGAAAGAGGCAACCTGTATTAACATCCCATTTCTGGCCTTTCATATATTCAATACTACTTTGGATAATCATGCAATCAAAATCTACAGAAAACAGTACAAGTAGGCACTCCCACCCGCTGCAGATCCAAGTAGAACAGTCCCAACTAAGATGGTTTGTCCATGTCTGCAGAATGGGACATCGGCTACCACGACAAGCATGGGAAACAAAGAGCCAGGGATCCAGACCCCCAGGACGACCCAGAGTCCGTTGGGAGGACAACATTAGACAATCTTTGAAGGACCGAGGACTAGAATGGAACCAGGCCAGGAGGAAGACAAACGATAGGATAGTCTGGCGCTCTCTCTTTCAAACCTCTACACCTCACAGTAGAAGTGGAACGACTAAGTAAGTAAGTAGGCACTCTAAAATGTATGGTATACACTAAGTGAACCACAAATTCACACCTGTGTCTTTACTTGTATTTGCTTCTGCTGTTTCGTTGGTCCACGTATCAATTTCAGGTCCATCCATAGGTTGTGAGCTGTTCATCTTCTCAAATCTTGGGAAACGACTGTAGCTTCTGTGTACATAAAAAACAGAAAATAATATTATAACAGCATATTATCACATGCACTGTCATGAAGTGGATTTAAGTTTTAGAGTTTGTCTGAGTGTATAGACCAGACACTAGTATGAGAAAGTCTGAGATGATAGATTTTAGATGAGAATGACAGTTAATGTGGAAAGATGAGACTATTGGCTTCGAGGGTGAGAACCGAGATTGACTCTCCCTCGCCACTCCTGACGTATTTAATAGCTATAGACTCACCACCTCTGACTACCAATAAAGGAGATACGGTTTCACTGAAGTTCCACAGACACAACTATACCGACAAACATATACGTACAGTATAGTTATAGAGAAACTGACCCAGTGTACAGTTTATAATTTATTATACAACATAATAAAATAACACAGTAAAATAAATAACGTGCGAGGTCGCACACCTGAAAATTAAACAGTACAATTAAACTGACATACACTATAACCCACCACATTCACCCTCTCGTTCAACCTGCATGGAAGAAAATTAATGATTAACAACAAAAATTAATGGGTGGGGTCTCTAACTTAAGAGCCACCGCTTTCCTCTGCCTATCCTAATATATGTATAAATCTAGTCTACTGTCCTGCTGCAGGCATATACCTAAATGTCTACACACAACTGAATGACCTTATCTAATGTCCTACACAGCTAATCATCAGCACTGATCCTCTAACGGACTTCTTCAGTGCAACCTCAGAGGCTGTCCTCTGACTATAAATTCTGTCTCTCCTCTGTTTCTGCTGAGTGGCGTCTCCGTTACACCCCTCCTCTCAATAGCGTTCGGAAAAGGAATGTTGACCCTTTCTCCTGTTCCCGACTACTGCAACTGATGACTTTGGTATTAAGCACGGGGTACTTGATTCAAAATGTAGGTGCTTCACTGCTGCTGACAATACAATAAATCAACAGAGCTGAAAAGGGCTGATTATGTTGTTTCTGTGTGAGCATAATTGAAACCAACGTCCAATGAGCATGAACTGTCACTCTTAGGCAGAAGAAAAACAACATGTTCAGTGCTGTAAAACTTAAGACAAAACAGACACTTGTAGAGTTCTAGAGACAGTATTTAGTTGTAAATGTTGCTCTCTACATTAGTGTGAATGTGTTGATATTCAGTTTCATGAAAACTTATGATGAATTGTTCCAGTTGCTGTGTGAAAGGACCGAGGACTAGATTGGAATCAGGCCAGAAGGAAGACAGCCGATAGGATAGTATGACGTTCTCTCTTCCAAACCTCTACACCTCACAGCAGAAGAGGAACGCCTAAGTAAGCAAGCTGTGTGAAAGTATATTCTGAAATACTGTTAGTTTGAATTGCCTCAGTGACAAAATTAACTTATTTCATGGGGTAAATATCGCCACAACACTTAACAGCAAAATGCAAAGGATAGTTTACTTTACTCCTGACTGGACATGTAAAAACATCCTAGCTATTACCATTCACATATCCACAATACAAAAAGCATAGCATACAGCAAACTGTGAACTTTGGAAGGAAGAGTAAAAATACCTGGTGTCCATGTCACCACTGTTGTTAAATCTGCCACGTCCACCAGACCATCGACCCCGAAAACCTAAGATAACCAGTGTCAGCACAATCAGAAACCAACTAAATTTTTTTTTATGCATTAAGGTCTCTAAATATCAATGTCACAAATAAATGGAGATCTATAACAAATATATCTTTATTAATATCATTATTTTCCTTTTTGCTCCTAATGGAGAAGGCAACAACCACTGCAACTAGCTCAGAGGAAACCTGCACCAAAGCATTCATGTCTTCTTGCAGTTGTAGTTTCTGTAGTCTTCTTCTTCTTCTTGCGATCGCATCTTTGATGATTACACCGTCAGACGAGTTCTCATGATGAATTCGACTGTTGTTTGAAGTTCCTCTTTAACTCCATATAGCTTTGAGTTTAGTGTTGAGTCATTGGGCCAGTATATCTTTCTTAACTGGTCATACAGAGGACAGTCCTGTAGAACATGCTCAGCAGTTTGTTCGTTTAATCCACATGTGCACAGTGGTGAAGCAGACAATCGTAGCTTGTGCATGTGTTTATTCAGTTTGTTATGCCCTGTCCTGAGTCGAAAAATAGTTATCTGTCCCTGCCGGTCGAGAGTGTGATAGTCGTCTTTGGGTTGGTTCTGTTCTCTTCTGATAGTCTGGATAGCTATCTTTCTCTCAAAGTATGTGACTTCATTATCTTCTTGTTCACATTCTCCTCCCTTTTTTGCAAGTTTATCTGCCTTTTCATTTCCGGGTACACCACAATGAGATGGTACCCACTGAAGTATGGTTCTCTTTTTGGCAGCTACCTTGTTTAGTTCATTTCTCAGATGCGGGAGTTTACCACCCCTGAGAGCTTGCAGGACAGACAGTGCATCTGTGAGGATGACTACCTGGTGGTAGTCAGAGTTGGTGTTATAAATCATATTTGCAGCTTGCTCTAGAGCTTGAACCTCAGCTGTATAGTTGGAACAGAATTTACCAGTGGGAATGTGCCTAGTCTCATAGTGGTTGTCAGGATATGAGATAAAGATACCGGCACCTCCATTCCTAACAGCATTAGTTGCTGATCCATCTGTATAGGCATGTATCCATGATTGATCGGGATAGCTTTCTTGGATCATACTCAATGTAGCAGTTCGTTTTTGCAGATCATTATACTCACATCCACTTGTGAGACCACTGACTGATGTATTAATTTGGAGGGCACTGCTGGCCTGCTCCCATGGTACAGGGTATAGGGTGGGCTTCAGTGGTGTTGTCTTCATGGATAGGTCTTCTTGATGCTGTCTTATAAGTCTTTTCCCCCGATGCACAAAGCTGCTACGCTTTAGACGTCCCAATGCCAGATCATCTAGTCTTGCCTTCATTGGGTGCATTGGCATACTGTTGTACTTTTCCATCTGGATCATGGTTTTTGTGTCTCTTCTATGCAGAGCCGGATTAACGTAGTAGCAAAAGTAGCATATGCTACGGGCCCCGCGCTTTTAGGGGCCCCGCGCCAATAAATATGTACATAATTTTTTGGTCATCTTCTAATACGAGCGTTAAACCAATGATCTTGTGATTTATGCCATCTTTAGCGCCTTTTTATTTGGTGTCACGAAATTGTGAGAGAAAGAGCATAAGAGGGTGACTTAGTGTGACTCTTCATTATTTTTATCTTAACTGTTTGCGGACGGAAGCCATTTAAGTGGCGTTGAAAATTTGGTCACGTTTGGACGGAAGCCACTTTTTTTGGCTCTAGGCGGCTGTCTCCCTAATTTTGTTGCGTTCTTTGTGAAATGAATTTGCATTAACAATAAAAACTAGAATTTAGGAAACGGAAACTTCCTGTTTTAATTGAGGTATATGGCGTGCTTGCACTCTCTTTTGATCTTGATTAAAATTTCTTGATTTGTAAGGTTAGAAAACTCAAAAAATGAGCAGTAGACACAGAGATATTGGACGTAATTATGCTTCTGGAAGTGAAAAACGTAAAGCGAAGAAAGAAAAAGAAAGAAGAGATCAACTTGTGATATTAAAAACACGTAAGCTGACAGAATATTTGGATGTTCACGGTGGTGGTACTCTAACCGCTGAAGCTGGAAGTACAGGAAAAACTAGTACTAGTGCAGACTGTGCAGCAGAAAACATACAGCAAAACCCAGTAAACACTGAGTCTGAATGTGAAAGAATAAGTGAAACGAAGAAGTACTCTAATGATATTGCTGACTGGCCGAACAATATAAATGACTAAGCGTGAATATTGGATATCCAAGGGAAGTGAAAAATGTCAACATGTTGATAGTGCCTTCTCTTCATCCGTACGATTGTATGACACTGAAAAGAAAACTCGATACTGTCAGAAGTCTTATTTTATACATAATCATAAACTTACAAACAAGCAACATGCAAGAAAATGGTTATGCTATTCAGAAAGTAAAGGGCGCCTATTCTGTTTCCCATGCAAGCTTATGAGTTCAGAATGTTCATCAAAGTTTACTGTGGAAGGGTTTAATGACTGGGAAAATGCAAGCAATCTATTGAGTCGACATGAAGAAAGCTCCTCACATAAACAAGCTTTAATTTCACTGTTGATGCGTAAAAACAAAGGTGAACGTGTCGATTCCCAACTTGTGAAACAAATGGACATTCAAAAAAAATATTGGCACAAACTTCTAGAGCGAATAATTTAAGTTGTGAAGTTTTTAGCAGAACCAGGCCTTTCATTTCGTGGCAGTGATGAAATTGTTGGGTCCCCTTATAACGAGAAATACTTAGGGTTGTTAGAATTACCTGGCCAAGTTTGACCCCTTTCTGGCAGAGCATATAAGTACTCATGCAAACAAAGGATTTGGACATACATCATATCTATCTAAAACAACGTGTGAGGAATTCATCAATCTGATTGGATCCAGCATACTGGATCACATTCTCTGTGAAGTGAAGAAATACAAGTATTATTCCGTTTCATTGGATTCTACTCCAGATATATCTAATATGGACCAGCTGACTTTGACTCTGCGCTATGTTTTGCCATCTGGACCAGTTGAAAGATTTGTGACATTTTTGGAAATGGAAGGTCATAGTGCTGAACAGCTTACTAAAAGTCTACTTAATTTTTTAAAGGCAAATGACATTGATATTAAAGACTGCCGTGGTCAAAGTTATGACAACGCCAGCAACATGAGTGGCAAGTTTATAGGATTACAAGCACGAATTAAAGAGATGAATAAGTTTGCGCATTACATTCCTGTTTTGCACATTCACTAAATTTGGTTGGAAAATGTGCTGCTGAAGGTTGTCAAGAAGCAGTCATTTTTTTGGGATTTGTTGAAAGCCTGTACACCTTCTTTTCTGCTTCTACCTAACGTGGGGTCTCCTTTCTACTGAATTATGTGCTGGCGCTACTCATAATAAATCCCATTTGCCCTTTATGAAAAGACTGTCAGATACCAGGGGGTCCGCTCGGGCAGATGCAACAAAAGCACTTTTACACAGTTTTTTTGCAATGAAACAAGTCTTGGATTATATTTCAGATAACAATGGTCAGAAGACAGAGTGTCGTCAACAGGCTCGTGGTCTACTTTCAACCATGATGAAGTTAGAAACAGGAATAATGATCATACTGTGGGATCAAGTATTACAGCGTTTTCAAATGACCAGTGCTTCTTTGCAATCTTCTGACCATGATTTGAATACAGCTTGTGCACTCTATGAATCCCTGCGGGGGTATATTCAAGCTATGCGGTCTATTTTTGCAGACACAGAGCAAAAGGCCAAGGATCTGACTGAGTGTGAACATTATCAAGAACAAACTCGAAGAAAACACAAACAAAATCAAGAGTATGATGATTTCAGTGGTTCCAGCACACTTGATCCACAACTTGAATCTCAAACGCCTTCTCAGCAGTTTAAAAGCCGAACATTTCTTGTCCTTATTGATAGCTAGCTCTCTGCCTTGTCAAAACGCCAGAAAGCTTATCAAAAGTTGAATGAAGTATTTGGATTCCTTCGTCAGTTACAGTCGTTTACACCTGAAGAGGTGGTAACGAGATCATCGAATCTTATTAAATTATATCCGGAAGATCTGGAAGAAAGTCTTTGTGAAGAACTTGTGCAGTTTACAGTACTGTTGAAAACTGATCTTGCTTCTCATATTGGCACTACTCTAGACCTTGTAGAGTTACAGTTTTACCGTTTGATAATTGACAATTCTTTGGAGTCCTGTTTTCCAAATATAGAAATCGTCTTGCGCATCTATTTGTCACTAATGATAACCAACTGCAGTGGAGAACGATCATTTTCAAAACTGAAACTTATTAAAAAATGAACTAAGGAGCACCATGGGTCAAAAGAGATTGAACAATCTCACACAAATCATTGAACATAAATGTCTGCGTGAAATTGATACATCCTATATCATCAACAAATTTGCTCATGCTAAATGTAGAAACATTAATATTTAAACAATAATGTTGACTGTGTTGTTACTTTTGATAATGATAATTACTATGCAAATTAAAAATGTATGTGTTCAAATATATTTGTGTTGTTTTATTGTTTTTTTTTAAATATAGGGCCCCTTTCTTAACATATGCTACAGGCCCCGTACTAGCTTAATCCGGCCCTGCTTCTATGGGACAATGTCTGTAATCCAGCAACCTTCTGCATTTCTGTTATTGGTGTAGTTTTCATGGCTCCTGTAATGAGCCTGAGAGCTTGATTTTGCACCTTGTCCAAAGACTGCAGATGTGAGTTAGCAGCTGATGACCATGCTGCTGAGCTAAACTCTAAGTGTGGTCTTATTACTCCATTATAAATCTTCTTTAGATTTCGTTCATTTGCCCCCCAGTTGGTACCTGCTAATTTTCTGAGTATGCCTAGTCGTCTTCGGGCCTTTCCTTCTGCATTTTCAATATGCTTATTCCATGTAAGCCTTTGGTCAAATGTCACCCCAAGATAGGTGGGGTAGCTTTCTACCTTGATCACGGTTGTCCCTAGGTGTATGTTAGCTGATTTGTCCTTGGGGGCGAGGGAGAACAGTGTTGTGGAGGTTTTGTGTGTTTATTGTGATAAGCCATTTCTCTGCCCATGACACTAGCATGTCTGCTGCCCGCTGCATTCTATAATTTGCTGTGGTGACATTTTCATCAGCGCACCAGAGTACTAGGTCATCTGCATATAAGGCAGCTTTAACTCCTGCAGGGAGATCTTTCACCAGGTCATTGATGTAAACAAGGAAGAGTGTTGGGAAAATTACTCCTCCTTGAGATACCCCCTGATGGAGCAACACTTTTCTGCTCTGCAGACCGTCAAGAGTGACTCTAGTTCTCCTGTTATGCAAGTATGACTGGATCCATTTCATCATGTTGCCTTGGATTCCACTTCTAAGTTTTGCAATGAGGCCATCTTTCCACACCTTGTCAAAGGCCTGCTTGAAGTCGACCCAGATCGTTAGGACCTTTTTCTTCTCCTGGAAGGCATCTTCTATTGCTTGAGACAAGTAAGTAACTTGGTCTTCTATACTGTGTTTCTGTAGTAATTTGTTATATAAGATGAGGTTGTCAGCCCCATTCACAGCTTCTTATTATTTGCCTTTTACGACACGCCAGAAGGAGTGTTAGCCCTATTCTGTCTTTGTCTCATCGGAGACACCTGAGAACTGCACCAGGCATACAAATATACATTAAATCTCAAGATGTTCACCTGTGCCTACTGATATGAAACAATAAAATATATCCAATAAACATATATGTATACGCAGTCACACTGGTTGTGTAATCAAAACTAAGTAAATAGTGACAATAAACAGTGTTCAAGTGAGGTGGTAGAACTTTATGATCTGGACGCACGAAAGTCATACGCAACTTACCACCTCTGCCGCGTGATCTTCCTCTGTCTCCTCCACTACGATCACGTCTCTCATCTCCCCTTTCACTGTTCCACTCTTCAACGTTACGCTCTTTATTTTCACGGTCAGCAAAGTTACCACGATCCCTGCCACGTCCACGAGCAAGACGTGGTGGAGGTCCTCCATTGCGTCTGCCTCTACGGGAAGGTAAATCATGATGATCTGAACCACCCTCCCTGTCTTTTTCTTCTTTGTCTACCCTGTCCTTATTTCGCCCTTCAAAGTTTTCATCTCCTACACGGCTGGAACCTTCTTTCTGTGAAGATGAAGTAGTAACCTTCTTTTTGCGCTTTCCCCCCTGCTCACGCCACTCTCCTTGCTGATTAAAAAGAATAAAAAAAATTTTTTTAAAGTTTAGAGAATGATCATGCTGCCGCTTGACAAATTTTAGAGCAAATAATTTAATGAGGAAAAATAGAAAAAAAATGAGTAAATCCAATACTAACAAGGCATCTAATAAACACTGTTACATCTAAACTATGTACTGAGCTAGGCCGTTTGAGCACTTTCTTCTCAGTCGTCCTTCAGTCTACCTAGCTGTAAATGAGTACGACACATCAGAGGGAAGGCAACGGCAGTGAAGAAGGGAACTGGTAACACCCATCTCATAAAAAGCTGGACCTAGTTTAAGTCTCTTAACACTTTACTCCCCCCGTGGCTGTATCTGTATGGGACTAACTTTTACTAAGCTACAAGGCACCCAATAAACACTGTTACATTTAAACTATGTACTAAGTTGCAAGGTAACCTAATGCACACTGTTACATTTAAACTATGTACTAAGTTACAAGGTACCTAATGCACACTGTTACATTAAACTATTTACTAAACTATGGACATAAACAAGAACAATGGAAAGTTCTAAATGCGTACCTGTGCATTACCACCTTCCAAAAGCATCATGACAGCAAGGTTTGCATCATTTTCTGCATCATGTAGTGCAGTCCTGACATCACCTTCACTTTTATCAGTCATCTCCATTAGCTGTTAAATATGCATAATGGCAGACATGAGCATGACATGTAAGCAGCAATTAACACATGACATAAGTAACACTACAGAGTATAGAGACATTGTTAAAGTAAAAAATCATAAAATGTATTACCCTTTTACTGATTTAAACTGCGTCAATTCAATGAACTTGTAACAGAATAAACAGACACACAACTAAATAATTTATCAAACCACTTCTGCTGTAACAGCAAAAATGAAGAGCAGATATGATAGCACATTTGAATACCTTTGTTGTAATAATAAAAGCATTAGCAGAGGAAACAAACATGGGGCGTTTAATACGTCTTTTAAAAACTTTGTAATATCAGTTTTAAAGCAGCTTTCATGCAATGACAACAAGCTCACACAAACAATGTAATTTTTTTAACACTTCACTGAATCAGCATTTTCATTCGACATTTACCATAACAAAGGCAGAAATTAACCCACTACTAACTGATCACTACTTAAAATGTACACTCCCAAAACAGCAAGGTCAAAAAAATAATTCAGATCTGAATAACCAAAGTGTCATATTCTTGAAATATAAACATCTTACAATAAATCTTCAAATATTAGTCTAATATTTTCACAAATTCATTTTTCTAGAACTTTTTAAAGTTGCATAGTGATATTTTTTTTAAATAAACAGTGCACTGAATTATCATCTGTGGAAATGTTCCCATATACATTTTATCAGTGGTTATTAAAACAAGGAGTGATTACCCTCTGCAGGGTAATCTGGTCTTTCTGGGGGATAATGAGGACTCAGGAGTTGAAACTAATGTGACCGAGTACCCCGACTCTGGAAAAGCATGTTCACTCCTGTCTACCAAAGTTCCTATACATTTCTACCCAAAAGAAGTATCACTGTGTTATGGTCTAGTTCAGTGAATCAACATACATTGTGCACAACTGCTTGTACAAACTAGCTGCCAGATAAGTCAGCCCAAGGAAGAATAATATTTGTTCTCTAAATCACTGACCACCACAGCATCTCAAGAAAACATCTCCCGATGGCAACTGACATGAGTAGTGATCATTTACCATCAATGATTGGCAATATATATTCTGGTTTCCAAGCAATCATTGTGCAAGCTGTCGCCACCCTTTCCCATTCATTCACTGCATACTTCATCAATATGCTTTGGCCATGAATAAAGACATTTCTTATCAATGGGCAGTCTGACGTTGAAATTGTTAATTCACTTCCAAGACTATTCCTCCCCAAATCCAAAACTTTTAAAATTAAGTGTGGACCAATAGATAGTTTTGCTAAGCCACAGGGACAGTCTTATTCCACATGCTGAAAAAGAAATCACTATGTTCTTGGAAAGTAAATAAATTGCTAAAGAGTGAACAGACTACTGCTCCCTCAGGCATGTTGTTAAGAGGCAACTAATAAGAGAATGTGCATGAGACATGCAACCTTATATGTCAAACAAAATGTTCGAGAAATCAATGCTGCAAGAGCACATGAATGTTTAGTACAGGGGCATTCTATAAGGAGACCTGCTGCATTGATGGCTACATGCTCTATAATGTGTGAGAAGGGAAATGAAAGAGCAAACACTGAAAATCATGGACTAAAAATGTCCAAGCTGTCCTCTTTTCACACAACCTGCCTAAGGAAAATTCTTCAAAATTTCCTGGCCGAACACCATCATCAACCAAGAACTGCTAACTTGCAGCCATCAAGAACATATGCGCACCATCATAGTGGATAGACGCTTGAAATGAGTTGGCTACATCCTCAGAAGAGACCCTTACACCATCACCACAACTGCTATGCTATGGACTGCATACGGAAAGCGAAAGCGAGGCAGCTACATCGTAGAGAACTGTGCAGGCAGAGGTGCAAAGCATGAACCAGAGCTGAGGCATCACATGAAGGATGGCTGCCGACCGAGCAAAGTGGAGACTGTTGCTACCCTACAAGACGCCACCAGGCGTGACGGTCACTTATTGCTTTGTCAGTCAGTGGCCAAACCCCCCAAAAAACACAAAAGAATCATGTTTAAAGCTGTCGTATTTTGCCGATTCTTTTGTGCAGATCCATAAGCTATGTTTTTCACTACAGTAGAAGGAAAAGTGAAATTTCTCACAAATCAAGACAAATTTACTATCTTTCTTAGCAAGCTCCAGATTTACTACACACAGTTGAAGCTGATGTGTCCATGTTCTCGAAACTGTCTGAGCTACAGAAGGTGACCAAAACATAGTGTTCGTTTATCAATGAAGCTATTTAACAATTACTTTCCATAAAAGAATCCATCAGTTGATACTTCCAGATCTAGAACACAGCCAAATGAATGCAGGGGGTTGTGAAACATTTTACCATGGAAGACACCGTCATCCCAAGATGAGGATCTCTTTGCAAAAGTAAAGTTCTGAACTGTGAGAAAATAACATAGAAACAGACTGGCAACTTTTGATGAAAATGTATTTTGAGTCCTGTTTCATTCTGTCTTCGTTTCACTTCACTGTATGTCAACACAAATTCTTACGCTTTATTTTGTTATTTCATTGTTTTAGGTGTGTGCAATTACCAATATTCTTCTTCATGAATGTTATCAGCTGAGCTTTGTAATCTTCAACCCCACAAACAATTCACGAATTGTTACCATCTCCTACAATAAGAATACAAGGCTGGGCTTGTGAGAGACAAGTGTTATCCAAGATTCTATTTTATATCTTTGGGCAGTAGTCGATATATATCCAATACTTGGTACTGAAAGAGTAAAAACATCTTTGCCATAAAGATAAAAAGCTATAAGAACTCTGTTGTCATGACTAAAAAAAAAAAAAACTTTTAAAATGACATTTCTTTAAACTGTAATGATTAACTGTTTCATAAAGTAACTTTACACACCTCCTTAACAGTTTCTGGATCAGCATCTGACTGATTTTTGTCCATTATCTGAGCCAAACGAAGCTGCTCTTGTGTCGGCTGCATTTTATTTGACTGTGTCTCTGTCTTTGGTGCAGTCTGAGACTGCTGCTGTGAGGACATGCTCCTTTCACTTTTGGTCATTTTATCTTTTACTCCACTCTGTCTGTTCGAGCCAGCACGCGCAGTGCCAACCGATCCACTCATATTTTACAAGGTGCCTATATGTACAAAATTATGTACAGTTTTCTGAAAAATAAATGAGAAATTGTTAAACTGCAAACAATGCAACAACATAAACTGACGCAGAACAAAGCATAGACAACTCTCAGTTTACTTTATTTCTCCAGGGTTGGAAGAAGAATGGTGTATAGCTCTGAGTGAAGAATATTAGAATGAGTAAATGAAGAATTATTGGTCAACTATCCGAGTTGCCATAAAACTAGCACAAGTATGCTACAAATACAGATTTTATGTGAAGCATTCACATTTGCTTAAGAACATAATGACTTTTTTTTAACAAGATAGCAGTACAATGTATTATTTTGTGATTATGTTTTTCTTTAAAGTTCTGGAATCATCCTATGTGCCCCTTGGGATTAACACCCACACCCCCGTGGAAATTCAAAACAGCACTAGCACCAGTTCGGCAATCAAGCAATGTTATTTTCATCAACATGCGTGCCATCAGATATCTGCTAGAGATAATTCAGCTGCTTTTGATTACTGGTTTATCTTCAGGAAGTCCATTTAAATCACCACCTTAGTTGATGTCAAACATTATTTTCCTCCAAAATGCAATATGTATTAATGGTTTAACCTTGTTCCAAGCTAAAGCAATGCCATATACAGCATAACTACAAATGCTTTTAAAAACATGCTAAAACCATTTCATTCATCAGTGTATTAAAAAAATATGTTGATAACTGCAAATCAGGCTTGGTAAAAAAAAAGATTATGCAGCATGATCACGTTTTACATGATTTCAAAATAATGCAAGCCGGTGGAAAGTGCAAAAAAGATTCCTACTGCTATTAAAATTCACAATTTCATGTTTTTATTTTATGCTGTTTGTTTTCATAAACTATGTATGTAAACTTTAATTAAAATTTACCTTGCAGAAAAACCCCCCTAACTGTTACATACTGAACTTTGGACAAAATTATCCCAATTAACTCGAATCTCAAATTATATATGTGCCTTTCGGAGCGTAACTTGTGTAAATCACCATCGCACTATACACATATTGAAGTCTCACATGACACCATCAAAATTACTATCATGGTTTTATGCATTAATTCGTTACCCTTCCCTGCTCACTGCAAAGGACAGGCCTTTCACAAATTCATGCTAGGTCTTGTGAAATTCATTTTATCTTTCCATAACCTCTTTAACCATTTCATGGCTGTCTCCCATTCCCTTCACTAAGTTTTTTTAAAAAATGATCTTCCTCTATTTCTCTCACTCTGCGATTACAGAATAAGAAGTGCCTTGTAATGCTACCACCTAGTTTCCTCAATGCATGTCCTATCCACTACCAGGGCCATTTCCTCACCTTTTGTTCCCAATGGTGTTTGTCTGGTTCTTTCCTCCATCAAGTCCCCACTGGTAATTTGATTATACTATTTTAATAATTCTACTCTGCACAAGCCCAAATTTAGGAAAGTCTGTAACTTACTGGTTGTAGTTTTTGTTGTTCTACATATTTCTGAGCCATAAAGTATGACTGCCTTGTCATTCAAGTAGAAGATTCTAATTTTTGTGCTGGGCTTGATATCTTTTGATTTACATGTATTGCCTAATGCAATGAAATCTACTCTTGCCTTTTGTATTCTTATTTTGATATCTCTGTACATTCCTCCAACTTTATGCTGCTATGAAGATGTATCTGGTGAGTCCATACCTTGCTGGGGTGCTTCTCCAGCCGCAGTACGACTGTCATTTGCCCAATCATCCTCATATTCGTTTTCCCCAAGTTGTTTCAGATCTGCTTGCTGTGGTCTCTCTTCAAGTGACATAAGAGGCATGTTATCGGCCATGTCCAGATCGAGTTGCTTTGTTAGAGTCCACGGAATTCTATATGTGCTGCATGATGTTTTTATAATCTAATCTGTTGGCCACTATAAAGAAGAACAGTGACAAAAGGCATTCCTGCAGCATTACAGCTCTTGTCTCAAAGGGTTATGTCCACAAATAATTCCACATTTCATGACTTCATGCTTTCCTTATCAGATTAATGATTTTACTAAGCATACCATAGTGCCAGATCAGTTTCCAAAGTAATTGTCTGCCTAACCTGTAGAAGGCCTTTTTTGGTCTACAAATTCAATGTAAAGTAGTTGAATTATCATCCAAGCTCTTGGTTACTATTATGTGAAAGATATACACAGCTCTATTTTGCATGATACTGAAATAATGCATTCCAATAATATATGTAACATCAGCAAAATTGCTTAGTGTAAAATAATATACGGCAGAAATGGTCATAACAAAATTCATCAAAGCAATGAAGGAAACAACTCAGAAAATACTCAGATTCTGTACTGATTTATTGTATCAGACACACACAATCCATGCTTCGAAAAATCCAAAATGGATGGCTCGAACATGAATGGAAAACCTTCATAGAAACATTGAATCTTCAATAACTGATATGGATCTGCTGTCCTGGTCATGCAGGTGTACACGGCAATGAAAGAGCTGACAGACTAGCTTCAAGAGCACCCATAGAACATGGACATGGATAAGAGAGAAATAATGAAGGTAATTCATAATTGCATATTAGAGAATGACACTGCAATCGATGAATCATCAAGGCTAAGACTGCTGGAATTTGGCATCAAACGTAAGACCAGCAGGGATGGGTGTATGAGAGGACGCATCCCGCGTGTATATAACCAGTGTGCAACAGGAACAATTAACATTCATACCCTTCGAAATTTTAGGAGGGAGACTGAGCACCTACAGGTTTTCCCAGAGTGCAATGACATCGATTCTGATTAAAATTTACTGGGGGGGGGGGGGGGGGGGGGGGGGGGGGCGCGCTAGTCAGTTACGCAACATTGAAGAAGATTTTACAAGCTCTGCATATATTATTCACTGCACAATCTTCACTTCTGCAAATGAGTGCTGGTTCAGTGTAGCACTGAAGAACCTTTCTCTTACTAACAACAATTCATTACACATTTAAGAGTAAAATTTTCTATTGAGATCTACTGCAAGAATTTTTAGAATAGGTATTCAAAAGATAGCTGGACTGTACTGTTTTACTACATAGTGGTAAGTTTTCCATCAAGCAAATCCAGTCTAATGTCAATAATCAGACTTAGGTCTACCTAGGGCCTAATCAACAAAGTAAATATATTTTTGCAATTCAATTAAATTTTCATAGTAGCCGTCACAACATAGTGACATTTTCATTGTGTGTGGAGTTTAAACAGACCAGTTTCATTTTAATACTTTCTAGGAAATAGGGCCTAACAGCAACAGGATTTCAACAGATCCTGACATTTCCCCAAAAGATTTGTCTGCAAAGCTATAGGCCTAGTTGTTCATGCCACAACAATGGTCCATAATTAATTTAGCTTACACCGGAATGTTAAGAGACTACCTAAGTTTTATCAACGAGGACTGTGAAGTTCATACCACTGGCAGTTACTAAGACTTACAGAACTAATGACTGACACTGGGCTGGTTGAAATGAAGAGCTGTGAGACATGTAGGCTCTATATCATGTGTCCTATATCAGAATTCAGAGTCGCAGTAATAAGAGGTAAGAATCCTAAACCCAAATGTTAATCTTAACCCTAACAACAGGGCAACTTTGGGTGGCATCAAAGAACACCTTAACAACAGGGCAACTTTGGGTGGCATCAAAGAACACCCTAACAACAGGGCAACTTTGGGTGGCATCAAAGAACAAGTCTCATTCTTCTTCAGTTCAACCCACTGGGTCAACTATTTGAAATAATTCATCAGCCACATTCACTAGCCTACACAACTATCTCTTGATTTCACAACCATTCTTGATTGAATGTTATAACCTAAGCTAATTCACATGATTAATGAACGAAGTTAAGGGAATATTGTCGCCACATGACCTGATATTAAATAACTGCATCTATCTTATCTACAGGGGACGACTTTTCTTCCTTATCATCCTAAGTAGGCCTATGAAACATCTTGGTAATAGTAAAACTACTGCCGCAACGGTAATAGACTATATGAACAGAGGCAGCAGAACCCGTGTCTAAGAACTCATTTTACAACACACTGTTTCAGAATTAAAGTTACCCTAAAATAATACTGAATAAGAAGGTAAGGTGTAGCCTACAAGAAAGCTGCAAAGCAGAAATCACGAACTTTTATTTTACATCTTCAGTAGGCCTAGCCTATTCAAAATTAAAACAAAGCATAGGCTACTTTCCAGTGAATGTTATTTTTTAAAAGACTCGACCTGGATGTAATTACTAACGGCAAGGCATATTTTTCATTAAAAGACTGTCGATAAACGTTTCATCCTCTTTGACAATGAGGTCATAGCAATCTAGACATTTTTCATCTATGTCCAGCTTTTATCAACAAAACATGACGCCATGCTGGAATTTTTTTTTCTCCGTTCAAACAGGCGCCTCAGCTGACTCATTCTAATTCCGTGTTCCAAATATAAAGCATTATGCAATACTATCTGTTACGTGGCATGTACGGAACCTGAGTTTAATTCTTTGACTCAGAACATCTACTAGATAGCTAGGCATGCAGCAGTTACAAGAACAAAGAATATATCGTCTAGAATTACCTACCTGAATTTGTTACAGAGAGACTATGTTGATCACGTGATATTGTTACATTCTTCGCGCGGTGTCGAAGTCTTACGTGATTTCCTTCCCTATTATTTGTCGAAGCTATTAATATTTATTTTAGCGTTTGCAGGTAAAACAATTTTTATTCATATTTTACTAGCCTAAAAACAAAAATATAAAAAAATTAGAGTTATTAGAGCAATGACTATCAGGGAATCAATAATATTTATAAATTTTGGGAATGAGAGTTCAAATGTATTTGTATAGGTCAAACAAAAATATACCTTAAGAATTGATACGAAAGAAAAAAATATCTCTAATGAGATCAATGGCAACAGTTTTCAGGTCACTAAAACTTCGTATGTGGTGGATTCACACCTCTCAAATCTAAACGATTTCTTTTACTGAGGAACAAGACACACGGGAACGGCAAATGGAAATAAAAAGAGTAGTATATATGATAATGCAGTTGAATCTTGCAAACTAACTTATAACTTGTTAAATAAAGAAGTGAAGACAAAAACTCGAAGAGATAAAAGACATTTCATCAATGAACTGGCCGTAGAAGCTGAAAATGCTGCAAGAACTGGTAATAGTAGGTGCCTTTATTAAATTACAAAACAACTATGTCACCAGCCTACTGCTATGGAAACACCTGTTAAAGGTAAATTAGGGAATTCAATACCAACAGAAAAAGAACAAATGAAGAGATGGGCTGAGCACTTCATGGAGGTGCTAAACAGACCACCACCAACAGTAACACCTGATTTTAATAATGAAACATCCACAACCACTTTGCCAATAACTTGCGATGAATTCACGCTGGACGAGATCAAACAAGCCGTTAAAAGATTAAAAAATTTTAAAGCTGCTGGAGTTGACGAAATTTCAGGGGAAATGATTAAAGCAGTTAATGACAACAACCTCTTGAGAATTTTAGATATTATAAATGAAGTATGGAGAGAAGAACAACCACCACAACAATGGAAAGACAGTATTATTGTAAAGTTACCGAAGAAAGGTGATCTATCAGACTGTAATAACTGGCGTGGTATATCTCTATTATCAGTACCTGGAAAATTATTATGTTGCATGATGTTAGAAAGACTTAAATTGCATGCTGACGAAAAGATCAGAGAAGAACAAGCGGGTTTCAGGCCGAAACGATCATGTATTGATCAAATATTCACACTAAGAACAATTATAGAAGAATCAGTGGAAAGGCAATCGCCACTTATTATCACCTTCGTCGATTTTCAAAAAGCCTTTGATAGTCTACACCGCCCATCATTGTGGAAGATACTTACAATCTATGGTTTTCCAACAAAATATGTGAATATAATCAAAGCGCTATATGACAATGCAAGATGTTGTGTTAGAACAAATAAAGGGAATACAGAATGGTTTACAGTAGAAACAGGGGTGAAACAAGGCTGTATTATGTCACCACTACTTTTTGGAATAGCTATTGATTGGGTTATGAGAAACTATACCCACAATGAACAATTGGGTATAAAATGGACAAATGGAAAATTCCTGGGGGACCTGGATTTCGCAGATGATGTAGCATTCTTAAGTTCAACACCAAGACAATCCCAAGAAGCAATAAATAATTTGTGTCATCTCTCGGTTAAAATTGGTCTCCAAATAAATGCCTCTAAAACTAAAGCTATGAACTTTTCTAACGAGACCTTTGATATCATCTTGAACGGGGAAAAACTACAGAAAGTTGAAAGTTTCAATTATTTAGGCAGTAAAATGACTCAGGATGGTGACACAACAAGAGAAATCCATACTAGAATTGCTTTGGCAGCTAGCGCCTTCAATAGATTATCTAACATTTGGAAATTACGATCATTGAATATACATACCAAGCTTCGTCTGTTTAATTCAAATGTTATCTCAGTGTTAACATACGGCTGTGAGAGTTGGAAAATAACAAAATCATTGGAGAACAAGCTGAATACATTCGAGAACAAATGTCTTAGAAAACTCATGAACATCAGTTGGAAAGAATTCAAGACTAATCGACAAATAAGAGAAGACTCTAGGCAGAAATATGTCTCCGACTATATAAGGAAAAGACGATGGTCATATATCGGTCATGTCCTACGAATGCAAAACAACAGAATACCACTACAGGCGCTCACTTGGGTTCCTGAGGGTAAGCGGAAAAAAGGAAGACCAAAAGAAACACTCAGAAGAACAATAATAAGAGAAGGAAGACGTTGGGCCTAAATAATGTGCAAGAGCTAAGAGGAGTGGCGTCACAACGAACAACCTGGAGAGCACTGGTTTCTGCCTTATGCGCCGTGTTTGGCGCTTAAAGAATTTATTATTATTATTATTATATATGAATTGATGGAACGAAGCAATGATGCGATAGAATAGACCTGTGAGTGACCGGTTACGAAACTAGGTCACATCACACTTCAGCCTGCCCAGCCGTGAAAATGGATACTTGAAAGGTGACAGTTCTGATGTCGCAAAGACGAGGCCCATAAGTCACAATCAGCATAAAATATAACGAACGTTATTCAGATCTGACTAACATATAGAAAGTGCCGGCCGTAGCCTTTGCGGGGCTCGATTTTGATAAGGCCCTTGGAGCGTTAATTATTTCAGATGAAGTATCAGGATTATACTTCAGTATCCACTGAAGTAAAAAGAAAACAAAAATTATTATTTATTAGCTAAGTTTTGACAAAATTATACTTATGAATAAATATGTCTTGCTGTTTGCTCCGCAAATTCTTTTTTAAACGTTGAAGCTAATTTTCTTTTTTTGCGGTATCAAATTCTGTTGAAAATATTGCAAAGCTGTTGAATCTATCTTGGAGCATTTGATCTAGGATAGTATTTGATCAATTTTAATTCAGAAAAGCATCTTTCCCCTGATACCGCATACAAAGAGCAGAAAGGGGGAAACAATGGAAATCCAGTAGTTCTCTCGTTCAAAGATTTGAACATCTAGATAATTTTCAAAGGCTTTCCAGAGTATGAAAAAAGTAAGAATTCGCTTCAGTGCTTCCATTTCCTGAACAAGTATATGACTATCCAAACCTGCCAACTTGACAAGTTTGTTTTCCTCAATGAGTTTGGCGTATGTTAGCGCAATTTCCAAATCTACAGCATGCACTTTTAATTCCTCTTTTGGAATTTGTAGAAATTTCTTAACTTCACTAAAACGGCAAACTACATTCGCAAGAAACGCGAGCTTTTCTTCGAAGCGAAGTTCACATTCGATAAAAAAAATCATTTAATTTGAATTGTCTACCAGGGACCCAAAGATGCAGCAATAGTGAATGCAGTCAGCGACCCATAGCTTGACTGCTTGCATCAGGACCAGCGAACCAGAGCTGGTCAAGACCGTACTCCACCTCCACGTGGTGGTCCTGGAAACAGTCTGCAGCAGTGCAGTTTGGCTGAGGCGAGTACGGATCGAAATGGGAAGGCAAACCCGGTCCCTAAAAAATGCCGTGCTGAAGTCGGATGTGTCGACCGAAAGGTGCAGATATCACAGCTACGGCGTAAACAGACACAACGCAACCACCGTCCTTTTCAGGGCGAACGAGGAAGAAGAAGAAGAAGTAGAATTGTCTACCATTCTGTTGCCCTTGGGCTGCAGAAAGTAAATATTCTGGTGGAGATAAAAAGTTGCGTTATCTGGATGTACAAGTAGTCAGAATTTTTCTGCCTGAAAAACTATGAACTGTATATCCCATTCTAACTCAATTTAATATTACAACGATTGTGTTACAGCCTTATCTTTATAGGTAACAATTAACTTGTCTCAACTGCAGCACTTTTCTTTACTCAGCTGTTTTTAATTCAACACAATGTGATATGGATAAATAGCAAAGGCCTATACGTCGTTAATTTTCTAATCTTAACCCACTGCAAGTAGGGGGAAGGAGATAAAGGATCCCGTTACACGCCTATTGGGGCATATTGGGAATACGGTGTTAGGCCCATATTTTCTTGACGATCGGCACACTAGGGGTGATGTGGTCAGCATCACGCCGGCCGCCTTAACCTTCCCAGAGTTGTTCTAGTACCCAATTCATGAGGCTGGGTTGGCCCCGGAGCCGTGTGCGGTCTAAAAAATCCCACCTCAACTGGGGATCGAACCATGGACCATCGAGCTAGGAAGCCAGTGCAAGTAGGGGGAATCTAGCAATATTTGAAGTGCATGGAGGAAATTAGAAGAACAGAATAGTATAATTAGTGCAATAAACGGTAGTACTACAAGTAGCATATACACATCAGTGATACCGCCATGGGAACACAAGAAACCAAGCGTCGACCCTCGTCTTGCAGAAATAATAATAATAATAATAAAAACTGTATTTCAAACATAGTCAAGGAGTATACGGAATAAATAACTGAGGATGCCTTAAAAGTACACATTTATGGATTAAAAATAGAAAATTAAGAACTCGATTTAGGATTAAACGTTCCAGAATGGAAGCTGAAGAAAAATTTTAGTGTACCCACAAACGCATCTTCCTTCACAGCAGAAATGGTGGCAATAGCAAAAGCACTAAATATAATTACTGAAACCCTCCCCCCACCCATCCGAAAACTAACAATCTTAACGACTTACTGTGAGCACTTCAAGCACTAATACACACACCGGAGTTTAGCCGACCAGACATATTAGAAGAAATATTACGACTGAGCACATACCTAAATAACAGAGGCTCCACAGTACTGTTAGCATGTATACCGTCGACGTGAGAATAGAGAATAGAAAGAAGGAAATGATATTGCCGACAAAGAAGTACAAACAGGAAGAAGCAGCCTAAACCATATATACACAAGGTTGGGCACAACAAAGACCAAAAGTATAAATTAAAATATTTAAACAAAGGAATAGACAGAAAATTGGAAACAAAGTAAGAAAAGGTAGATGGGCCTATAAACTGCTAAGAGATCCAATACGAACGTATCAGATATCAAGAGAACCAAAAATCCCCTGCAATGGAAAACTGAATAAACTGCAACTAGGAACATGCTATTTTATGGTAGAATTATTGTTTCTAATGCTTTTTCTATTTCCATCATTTTGTCGCCGATCGACTTTATTGATGTTTAATAATATTGACGATAATGAAATAGATGACATAGACTGACAATTATCTGTAGTGGTTAGTGGTAATGTTAAATAAAAATAGACGACAAGGTTATGACGGTACAGGTAGATTACTGAAATGCGCAGTATGTCAAAAGAAATTAATGATCAGGTCGAACTGCAACAGTATACATCAGCAATGATTCTCCAAATATAGTAAATACAATAGAAAAAGTCCTTCAATAAGTTAGTAGTTACTAATGCAGATAAACTGAGAACCCTTCCAATGAACTTAAATCATAAGCTGGGGACCCAAAGACGCAGCAATAGAGAATGCAGTCAGCGACCCATAGCTTGACTGCTTGCGTCAGGGTCAGCGAACCAGAGCTGACCAAGACCCTACTCCACCTCCATGTGGTGGTCCTGGAAACAGGCTGCATAACTGCAGTCTGGCTGAGAGAGTAGGGATCGAAGAGGGAAGGCAAACCCGGTCCCAAAAAATGCCGTGCTGAAGTCGGATGTGTCGGCCAAAAGGGGCAGATATCGCAGCTCCAGTGTAAATAGACACAACGCAACCAACGTTCTTTTCAGGACGAACGAGGAAGAAGAAGAAAAATCATAAGCTGAATGCGTTTGGCTAGAATCAACCGGATTCAATGTCTGTCGTCAGGTAGAATCGCGTGACAATCATTAGCAAAATGAAAAACTAAAGCAGTAGGTTGATCAGGTTAGAGAGATCAGACGGAGGGCAATTTGCCGACTAGAGCAGACAAGATTTTGTAGAAGTAGAAACATCTGTTAGACCATACGAACTGCTGAAATTGTTAGTTAGGAACAGAACGAACAAAGAACCTCTCAATAGACAACAACTCTTCAACACTCAGCTCTACGTCATCGGCGCCCATCTTTATTTCCAAGGAGATTTAATTGATAACTAGTGCCTGCTTTAAACAGAACGTTTAGGCTACAAGAATATTGCAACAGTTAACGAACCATTTCTTATCGACTAGTCGTAGACACCGTGTTACCACAAATCTCAAAGTCAGAAGGGGGATAACAATAGATCTGCAGGAAAGAAAAACTGTAACAGGTTAATTCCCCTTAAAACATGCTGTAGCCATTTATTAAGGACGAAGACAGGACAGTAGTTCTTCATTTTTGAGAAGTTACTGACTTATTTCCACGCTATTGTCAAACGCTGTTGTAACAAAAAGATGTCAGAAATGAGCAGAGATTTAACATCAATAAACAGGCCTTAAAACGTTCTCCTGGATTTATTTCAACGCAGTGCCTGTATATTCTATGGTGACGTTTAATGCTACATGTCGTCTACGCTTCAGTTGTTATAAGTCGAACAGTAGATGTGCCTGTGATCGTTGAAGTTTTCATCTTGGGGATTTGTGATGTTAAACAGTCGTCCTTATGAACGTTTATATGATATAAAGACTTTTATTATCTGCCAATAAAGAAAAGATACACGACTACAAAAACTAACTCAGTAGAAACAGCTGGAGAATTAGAGAACAGAGTTTAGAAAAGACATAAATACCTAAGAATAAACTTGTCAACTTACTTACTTAGTCGTTCCCCTTGTACCGTGAGGTGTAGAGGTTTGGAAGAGAGAGCGCCAGACTATCCTATCGGCTGTCTTCCTCCTTGCCTGGTTCCATACTAGTCCTCGGTTCTTCAAAGATTGTCTAATGTTTATCTCCCAGCGGACTCTGGGTCGTCATGGGTGTCTGGATCCCTGGCTCTTTGTTTCCCATGCTTGTCGTGGTAGCCGATCTTCTCCCATTCTGCAGACATGGCCAAACCATCTTAGTTGGGACTGTTCTACTTGGGTCTGCAGGGGGTGGGATTTTAAACCTTGACGTATCGTCTGGTTGTGACCATGTCTCTTCTTGTTACTTCAACCACCTTCCTCAGATACCTCATTTCTGAGGTTTGGATCTGGCTTTTGTAGGTTGTAGTCATTGCCCATGACTCGTATCCATATATCAAGACTGGGACATAGGTGGAGCGGTGTACAGCCATCTTCGTTTTCTTACCAACCTCTCTCTTGCTGAGGAATTATCTATTTATGGCCTGAAAAAGTCCCCCAGCTGCTGCTTTTCGAGTGGACAACTCTTCTTTGGTGCCTCCCTTTCGGTCTATAATAGCTCCGAGGTATTTAAAGTGGTCGTCCTGCTCTAGGACCTGTTCTCCCAGCTTAATCTGATGTCTTCTTTCTTCTCGTGATATCACCATGGATTTTGTTTTAGAGCTGCTTATGACCATCCCTCTCTTCTCCAGCTCTTCCTTCCAGACTTGCAGGTTGGATTGGAGATGTGCCTCTGATTTAGCAATCAGGACAACATCATCAGCAAATGCCAGCTCTGAAATACAGACCTGTCTCATCTTCCAGTACCCCACTGAATACTTTCTTGTTCTCTCCTTACATGCCTTGATGACATCGTCGATGAGGAGAATGGAAAGATAAGGTGACAGGATATCACCTTGTCTTACACCAGTGGTGGTCCTGAATTCTTCTGACTTATGGTTTGCTGTCCTCACATAATTTCTGCAAGACTTGTAGAAGCTCTGTATAGCATGAATCAGAGGTGCTGGAATGTTCTTCCTTGCCAAACAGTCCCAAAGTTTGCTCCATGGGACCCTGTCAAACGCCTTTTCCAGATCTATGAAACAAAGATGGATCTCACTCTTATACTCAAGGGCCTTTTCACTCAGCTGTCTGAGTGTGAAGATTAAGTCTTGAGTACTTCGGTTTGCTCGGAATCCACACTGGACCTCATCCAATTGTGGCTCAGCTAGGCGTCGGAGTCTCTGCTCTAGGATTCTATAGTAGATTTTACCAGGGACACAGAGAAGGGATATGCCTCTATGGTTTCCACATTGTCGGTTGTCACCCTTTTTGAAAATTGGTGTTATGATGGCAATCTCCCAATCCTTTGGTATGGTCTTGTTGCACCACGATGCCTGTAGGACCCTTAAGAGTAATACTGTAGGTCGCCTGATGCTCCCATGTACTTAATCATTTCTGCTGCTTTGCCCATCTTGATTTTCTCCAGTGCTGCCTTCAGTTCTTCCATCTTTATGTCATCTTCACCATCATTGGTTTTCTCTTCTGTGCTAGTGGTTATCATTTCTGATGCTTCACCATGCTCACCATCCAGGAGTTCTGAGAAATATTCTTTCCATCTTTCCATTACTTCCTTCGGGGCAGTTAGCAATTCGCCTTGCTGGTCCTTTATAAATTTGAGAGGGCATTGTTTTTCCTTCCTCATGTTCTTTAGGGTCTTATAGAACAATTTCTGGTTTTCTTCCGCATCTTTTTCTAGCTTTTCTCCAAATTCTTCCCAGGACTTCTGTTTTGCTGCTAGCACCTTGTTCTTTGCTTCTGTTCTGAGTGTCACTGTTGCGTGCATATTTTGACGCACATATTACAAAAATCGATATGGCTATTTAATATGGAAAAGATATAGACATTCATTCATTTGTGTATGAAAATGCTGTCTATGGGGAAAGCTAGATAATCCATGATTGTTTTACCCTTTTGATTATAGGAGTAATCGTTCTTGATATTGATTCGGCGCATGGATATGACACCCATGTCCGTACTTATTTGTTAGGGCCAGAAAATATATTAATTTGCTTATTATGTTTATGGCCTGAATTCATATGTATTACATATTATTAGTACAAGTAGAATCAGTCCTATATTGTATATTTTTGATGGGTAGGCAGGACTATATTCTTGTTATGCCGCTCTAGCGGAAGTAGGGGTTGTCTTGTCGAGTCGTGATGAGTTCCGATGTACCGTTACAATGGCGGGTACGCATTTTCAAGGGCTTGTATATTCTTTAGGAAAAATGATTTATGAAGTGGTTTTTCTTCTATAGGAGATTGTGTCTCTACTAGAGTTGTGTTAGAGACTCTCCTAATGTACGGTACCATGTATGAGTCGGACTCCAGGTAATTCCAGACCCTATTTTTTGATGATCTCATGTCGGTTAGACCTAGCTGGAATTTTGTGCTTCGCAACGCTAGGGTCACATTTGTATCGACGAAGATGACGGCCTTCCATACAGTAATTATGTCTATGTGAAGTAACTGGATTACTGTAGATCTGTATGGAGGAACTTTAAGAAATTATTCTTATACATTTCAAATTAACTTTGGCTTAGATATACCCTCCTGTGAGTGAGTGAGCGACGACTCAGGAAGGCGGCCATGTTACATTCCTGTCATCATATTTTTGAATCACTGTCCAAAGAACGGGGCATGTATCTTACTATTCGGACAGTGGCAAGGAGATCTCAATTTTGATAGAAACCCCTTATCGTGGTTTCATAATATGATATAAACTATGAACATAAAGCAACTTTAGTTACTTACCGATCCGCCTTCACTGACGCGCTTAGTCAGATAGGGGATGCGGCCATTATGTATCATGACATTGGAAGCTATTGATGTACTACCCATTATTTATGAATGTGTCATGACTTGGGATCTACTATGTATGCCTGCAAATTGATGTGTCAACCTGTACCCATGATTTACTCGTTATGTCCCAGTGTGTGCGTCTAAATAAACTGTGTAAACAAAGATTCCAGCAGTCTGCATTGGTGCCTTGTAGACACAAGTGTATGAGTGATTAGATTGGTCAGAACACGAACAGTACACCATTCGCGTTAATCACACTCTACACTTCTACTCCATATATACACCATCCTGCGTCGGTTGAATTGACCAAGTTTAGGGCCTGCTTCCCCTGGAGCCTTAGAGGGAAACTACTGCTTACAGCTGCCTTTGCCTTCCCTAACTCAGGACTAGGGTGAGTTACCCATTTACAGCTGGGTAGACTGGAGCATGCCTGATCTCAACAACTCTGTACACATCTTTACAATGAACACTACAGACTGACATTTTTACAGTGGTGAGCCAGATCCCTGGGTCCAGCCTACGCAGTTTTGTTGTGTTGAGAATCACATTTTACAGTTACAAGAACATTTGTTGGACCACATCAACACCAGTAGGACAGCTATACAATCAATGTCAGTGTTACAGAGTAAATGTTATCAAAGGGGAGGTGATCTTGAAAATGTTAAGCAAATAGATTCGATTACGGGTTACGGTGCTTGGTTAAGCTGATGTTAAGTTAAAATAGTATTAGGGGAATTCCCTCGTGTGATCGAGAAGTTTCCAAGTGGCGAACACTGGTCAGTTCAAATCGCGGAGATGTTTTTTTCTGTGAACTGTCTTGAGCTGTGAGTAAGCTCGTGTGACTAGCCCATGCAATTATCGAGACTGAGTTGTGTTTTTTAAACAACCGAGTCTCGTGTCTTTTTTGGCGGGTCTAGTGTGTGAACTAATTGCAGTCTGTTTTTGGGTACCGACGGGAGAGGTCGGTTCTACAGTGTGTGTTTTGAGAATGCCTGCGCAGTGCAAAAAATTGAGGCCATTATTTGTGTAGGCCTATAATTTCTGAATTTATTGGAGAATTGTGTTTGTGAGTATTTTTGATGAGGTAAGGATCCAGGACATTTGTTTGAATATATAAATGTCAAGATGAGTGAAGGCGAGATTACTGCAGATTGCCAGGGAGTGCAGTCTTGCGAGAAATTGCCGAAAGTATTCACCATTGATGTAGTTAGCACGGCGAGGATGATGTCCGTTGGCTAACCGGATCTATATGATATTTGAGGAGGCAATTGTTATTATTGAAAGGATCCACAGTTATATTAAAGCGCCAAGGTTGAGAGCGTCTTTGATGAAGCATATTTGAGAGGCCATCGTTATCATTGAGAGGATCCACACATACATTAAAGCGCCAAGGTTGAGAGCGTCTTTGATGAGGCATATTTGAGGAATTTATTATTGTCAGCACGGCGAGGATAAACCGTTGCTGGGAAAAGGGACCCATTGTCCGTTTATTGTGATGCTGATGTTGGAAGCATCGTTGGAGAGGCCATTTATTATTTACATTAGAGCGCCAATGTTGAGAGCGTCTTTGATGAGGCATATTTGAGGAATTCATTATATTAGCACGGGGATGCCGACCGTTGCTAGGCATATTTGAGGAATTTATTATGTTAGCACGGGGATGCCGACCGTTGCTGAGAGAACAGTAGTAATATTATATAGCGCTCATGATTATGAGAAGTGGAGATGTGACTGGAGTACTGTATTATTGTATTGCTATGACTTGTACTTAATTGTGACTGTGTATTCTGTGTATTTCATGAACGTGTTGTGGTGTAAATAAACGTTATTAACAGTACACCTGCCGTTACACCATTCCATGCCTCTGATGTGTGTATCTGTGGCGTGTGAATGCCCACGCACACTCACTACAACATTTAACACGGTAGGAGAACAGTAGGCGTGACGGTGGTAACGCATGATCATAAATAGCCTGGGTGGCGGAAATTTAGGTCAACAAACAGATTGAATTCACTAACAGTATCGCGTGTGTAGCAGTGGTATGTTAGTAGCACAGAACTTGATATTTTGACATTCGCGTAATATAAGAATTACTGTTCTGCTCTGTGTGGGCGTATGAACAGTGTAACCATTGAGGTAACACCCATCACCATTTATTCAATCTCCAAGACCAGTCAGTCAGTGCTAATATTATAATGATAAAGAATCAACTTCAGATCTTTACAGTCAGCTTGACCTGTTCTGACAAGTGTAGCAATATCTGGGTCAGCACTTGTTGACATTTGGCACAGTACAGTCAGGATTTTAAACTAGTGATTGTTTATCCTGCTGAAATAGAAGAGCAATGTTGAACTTAAAGTGCAAATTTCATCGTTGGATCTTCTTATGTGCTCAAAAAAATTGAACAGTGTAACAATTAGAAAGCAAATCTATTACTCAATAAAGTGGTAGTCTAATTTGTTAAAACTGAGCATACAGTACAATACATTGCAACTACAACACATTGCATTATATGATACACACATTGATGATTTATATATATTTATGTTTATATATTATTTGTTTATATGTGTGATTGTTATGTGTTTGCGGGCCTGGATGGGAGGTGACTAGAACAGGAAATACCAAGTGATATTGGTCTTGTTCTGGCGTTCTTTAGGGAGCAATTTCTTAATTGAAATTTGCATGCAACATAGTTTGCAAATATTTGGTTAGTTGTGACGACTGTTTCATATTTGTATTTGTAACATTTTTCTGTTCTTTATTTTTGTTAGATTTGTTTGTATAATTGTAGGTCTCATCTTTCCTTTCATTTCAGTTCTTTACACCCTTATGTTTATACACCGTGGCGTTATTTGTCTTGTTATCTTATTGCAGTTATCATCACAGATTCTGTGATCATTTTTTTTCATTTCTCCTATTTAATTTAATTTGATCTCTGCAAATGTTTTCAGATTGTCTTTTCTTGTTTGTCCTTTGTAATGTCTTTAGTTGACATATGACATAGGAGGTATAGTTGAATACACTTATATTATAGTACAGATCAGTACTTTATGATTATTATTGTTATAAAACAAAGTGTACAAGACCTTTGTAAGGCTTGTCTCCCAAATTGATTGGTATAGGAAATATTATTTTCCACAGGTACTCAAGTGATCATTGATTACATTAAGTTATACAAGACCTTTGTAAGGCTTGTCTCCCAAAGTGATTGGTATAGGAAATATTATTTTCCACAGGTACTCAAGTGATCATTGATTACATTAAGGTATACAAGACCTTTGTAAGGCTTGTCTCCCACAGTATTTGAGATATACAGTTATTGTTTCCCACAGGTACTCAAGTTATCATTGGTTATATGATAAACAAAATAACCATACAGGTTTTTTAACTAAGACTAAATCTATGATATAGACTTGTCTCCCATTAAAGTGAAATAAGGTAATTTATTTACTTTTTCAGGTTTCTGATTTAAGAAAACAAGATGTCTACATTAGATTACTTTATTGCACAAGGAAAATCTCTTGATAAGACTGGAAAAGAGTTAGAAGAATGGGCAACTGCTCAATTTGCTATTGTATTAAAATCAGAAGAGAAAAAACAAAAAGATGAGAATAAATGGAAAGCAGAAGTTGAACAAAAGAAGATAGATGCTGAGAATTTCAGATTGCAGATGCAAGCTGAGGAAAGAAAAGCTGCGGCTGAGGAGAGAAAACTTCAAATAGAAGAAAAAAAATTAGAAGCTGCTGCTGCTGCTGAAGAGAGAAAAGCTCTGGCTGAAGAAAAAAGATTAGAAAAAGAAGCTGATGCTGCTGCTGATCTAAAGAAATTGCAGATGCAAGTGGAGGAAAGGAGATTTGCTGCAGAACAGAACAAATTAGAAGCTGCTGCTGCAGCTGAACAGAAAAAATTAGAAGCAGCTGCAGAACAGAGAAGATTAGATAGAGAAGCTGAAGAGAGAAAAGCAATAAGAGAACATGAATTTGAGTTAGAGAAATTAAAATTGACAAGTATGAGTAATGTTAATCAGGCATCTAGTGGTAATGGTAAACCCTTTGTGTACAAAGTCAAGGTACCAGCGTTCAACCCTGCCAGTGATGACATAACATTTTGGCTTTCTAGATTTGAACGGGCTTGTCGAGCTCATAATGTTGACAAATCACAGTATGTGAATCAGTTGTCTGAAAATCTAAAAGGGGAGTCTCTGAGTAAGTTATATTTCGTTGAAGAGGCCGACAAGGATAATTATGATGCTATTAGGGCATCTCTGATAAAGAAATATCAGCTGCCTGAGGAAGGTTATCGTCTTTTGTTTAAAACAATGAGACCGGAAGTAGGTGTAGAATTCTCAGAATTCATCTCAAAAGCACAAATTACACTTTCACGATGGATTGAATTATCCAAAATAGAGAAAACATTTGATGGTCTTACAGATTTATTGTTAAGAGACAAGGTCATGTCTTCGGTAAATAAATCATTCCTAGAGTTCTTACATGAGCGTAAACCTAGTACATTAAAGCAAATGGAAGAATATTGTGACCAGTATGTCACAGCACACCCTGACATGATTCTTAGTAACTCTAACATTAAAGAGAGTATGCCAGTTGCTTCGGCAACAGAATATAATCAGAATTACTCACACAAATTCCAAGGAGCTAAAAATAAATTTGATAAAAAGGTTAATTGGAATAAGTATCAAAACCAAGATAACCACTCAAATCAGGGTTCTTCTTCGAAGAACTGGAATCGGGCTGATAGTCCTCGACACGCGAGGGGTACCCATAATTTTAGAAATTCTCGAAAGGGGAGTAGCTATAGGAACTACCCAAGTGCTTCATGGAGAGAAAAGAACCAATATTACAGGGATACTCAGTATAATGAGCGTGATGATTATGATCATGAATATTATGATTCAAACCCAAATAGGGGTTATAAAAGAGGAAATAATAATTATAGAGACAATTATAACCGAGGTAGATCACAACACAAAAGACATGGTAAATCTTATTACCAGGCTAACTCTGCACAACAGGAGTTCCACGACGCCGGTAATCAGAATAATGATAAAAAAGACTCCAATAGTGTAGCAAATTCCGCTTTCGATTTTGCTAGAGCATCTGAGTGTTCGCAATGCAAAACATTATTCGATCCAACCACAGTTTCTACTTTAAGCTGCGGTCACCCGCTTCCCGCTCTCCCTGCGTCAATCGCGCATAATGGAAGGGGTGCTCTTGTCTTTAATAGGGGCCTAATAGATGGTACTCCGGTATCAATTCTTTTCGATTCGGGGTGCACTACCATCGGAGTGAGGCAATCACTCGTAAATCCTTCTCGAGCTACAGGCAATATAGTCAAATGTGTAACATTTGGTGGCACATTGGAGAAGTACTCCACTGCCATTATCTACGCCTTTCTTTACAGGAGAGGTGCAAGCATGTCTCTTGCCGAATCCGATCGCTGATCTTATCATCGGTCGCATTCATGGAGTGAAAGAATGCACTCCACAGCAAATTTCTAATTGGGAAAATGTTAATATGCAATCTGCTAATGCAGTAATCACTAGGGCTCAAGCTCTTAAGATGCCACAATCTTCAGATTCTGAAGATAATGATGCGCAGATCCAAGATGATCCCTTGGAGATTTCCCATGATTCCTTTATAAAACAGCAGGAAGATGATCCTACTCTAAAGAAATTCTTTACTCTGGCAACAAAAGGTGATCCGAATAAGGATACAAATCGTAAATCTTGGATTACGATGAAGAATGGCGTACTTGTACGTATGGTACAAGACTCCGCTAAGTCCATTCATTCTCAAATCCTTGTGCCTAAAAATATGAGAGTTAAAATCTTACAGCACGCTCATGATTCGCAGTGTGCTGGACATATGGGTTTTTCCCGTACTAAAGCTAGAGTTCTTCAATCTTTCTTCTGGCCTGCTGTGAATAAGGACATACGAATCTATTGTCGATCTTGTAAAGTATGTCAAGAGATTAAATCCAGAGGTCCACGCCATGATGCACCTATTCAGGCTGCAGACATTCCCATTCGACCATTTCAAAAAATGGCGATAGACATCATTGGTCCATTTAAGATAAAGTCTGCTAGAGGACACCAATTTATTTTGACGTGTGTTGATATGTGCACACGTTGGCCGGAGGCTGTTCCTCTAAAGAGCATAACTACTGCTGATGTCGCAGATGCTCTTTGGTTAATATTTTCTCGTCTGGGATTTCCAGCAGAAATATTATCCGACCATGGTACCCAACTCATATCGGATACCATGTCTCAAGTAATGTCGACTCTTAAGATAGAGAGATCGCTGAGTAGTATTTATCATCCTATGTCCAATGGGATGGTGGAACGTTTGAATAGAACTCTGAAAAACCTACTAGGTAAGATAACAGAAGATCATCCTCAGGATTGGGATAGGGTTTTACCCGCGGCTCTCTTTGCATATAGAGAGGTCGCCAACGAACATACAGGATTTTCTCCCTTTGAACTTGTCTTTGGCGCGAAACCGCGAGGTCCTATGTCCTTACTTCATGATCTTATAACTGCTGATAATATTGTCGATGACACAAAATCCTCTTATGAATATGTCATCGCACTTAGACACAAGATTATTGAAGCATGCAAATTGGCAACTGCTTCTTCTGAATTTGCGAAACAGAAGGCAAGGGAATTTGCCAATAAAAAGAGATGCTTGCGACAACTTTGTCCAGGTGACAAAGCATTTGTCTTGCTACCTTGTAGGGAAAATAGACTTCTTATTTCTTGGAAAGGTCCGTACGATATAATATCAAAAGTTTCCGATGTTGACTATATCGTCGATATTGACGGGAAGCGTAAAACCTTCCACATCAACATGCTCACGGAATTCCATGAACGTCCTGATTATTTACAACCTGTTTTCCAGGCAACGGACGATTTTCCAGTCCAACATGGACAGTACTCATCTCTGTCAGTAATACAGGATGAGGAAACGAGTTTCTCGGATGTAAATTTACCTTTTCCAATGATTCCTCTTCACTCTAATGAATCATGGAAAGATGTTGCAATTTCTCCAGAATTATCTCCAGGAGAGCAGAAACAAGTTTCTACTATGTTAGAACAATTTCAGGATGTCCTTACTGACATTCCTGGTCAAACTGATGTCATTCAACATGACATTATTCTTACTGACCATAGTCCTATAAGAGTCAGACCGTATCCTATCCCGATACATTTTCAAGCACAGGTAGAGAAAGAGTTGGATGAGATGATAGAGTTAAAAATTATTGAACCATCCACATCAGCATATTCTTCGCCGATGGTTATTGTACGAAAAAAAGACAATAACATACGTCTTTGCGTGGATTATCGCAAATTGAACCAAGTGACGAAATTTGATGCTGAACCTATGCCTTTACTAGAAGAGCTACTTACGAGACTATCGAATTCTCATTTCTTTACTAAACTCGATTTGTCTAAGGGATATTGGCAAGTTCCATTATCCGAACACGCCAAACCGTTTACTGCTTTTTCGACGCCTAGGGGTCTATTCCAATGGAATTTCATGCCTTTCGGTCTTATGAACGCCCCTGCAACATTCGTACGCATGATGCGTCGAATCCTATCTCATCGCTCAGATGTCATTGCGTATCTTGATGACATCTGTCTTTTCAGTGATACTTGGAACGATCACTATAATGGGATAAATGAACTATTGTCTATCTTACGCGAGCATAACCTGACAGCGAAACCATCGAAAGCATGTATTGGTTTTAGCGAAATATCTTTCTTAGGACACCGTGTTGGTCATGGGTTCCTAAAAACAGAAGACCATAATACAAGTAAGATACTTAACATTTCTATTCCTAAGACTAAAAAGCAAGTGCGAAGTCTCTTAGGTCTAATACAATTTTATGGACGATTCATTCCGAATCTGTCCTCCATTATGTCACCTCTTTCTTCCTTGCTAAAGAAAGGGTCTCCTAATGTAGTCCATTGGACTCAAGAATGTCAATCCTCTTTGGATAAGGTTAAAACTATGTTTTCTACTTCACCTATCCTAGTATTGCCTTCTAAGGATAAGACATTTATTCTTCGTAGTGACGCTTCATCCACCGGGATTGGAGCAGCACTAATGCAAGAGTACTCTGGAACTCTGCATCCTGTGATGTATATTTCTCGGAAATTAAATGCCGCAGAGAAGAATTACTCGGTCCTAGACCGTGAATTATTGGCTATGGTTTGGTCAATCCTTAAACTGCAAAGATTTCTTCTTGGCGCGCATTTCATTGTGGAAACTGACCAGAAAGCTCTTACGGCTATTCAGAGTAAAAATCTGAAGAGCGCGAGATCAACGCGATACGCGATTGCTCTACAGCCATTTCATTTTTCGGTGCGAGCTATCCGTGGGTCAGAAAATGTGATGGCAGATATTTTGTCTAGATGCCCACATGATTCATAACTGTTATACAACTTTGATACAGTTGTTTCTATGTTGAAATGTGTACACATATGTAATATCATATATTGATTGTAACACTACTTAGCGGTTCATTGATATTTATTCACCGCTGATCTTTCAATGTTTTTTCGTCTTTGATGATCATGATGTTAAGATATCTTAGATGAAATTTATGTATAAACTAATGTAGAAATTGTGTCATTGCTAATATTGTAGTATGCGTTGGTGACACCTCTCTGGAAATATTTATACTTAGAGAAGTACTTTCTCTAAGGTCAGAAAACTTATGCTTATCATCTGCGCATTGTTATTGGTGCGTTGTGAGCCTATTGTATGTTGCTCCTAGATGTATTTCAAAAAAAAAGTACCATTTTTTTTCCCGAGGGGTGTGGTAATCTGTTGCGTGCATATTTTGACGCACATATTACAAAAATCGATATGGCTATTTAATATGGAAAAGATATAGACATTCATTCATTTGTGTATGAAAATGCTGTCTATGGGGAAAGCTAGATAATCCATGATTGTTTTACCCTTTTGATTATAGGGGAAATCGTTCTTGATATTGATTCGGCGAATGGATATGACACCATGTCCGTACTTATTTGTTAGGGCCAGAAAATATATTAATTTGCTTATTATGTTTATGGCCTGAATTCATATGTATTACATATTATTAGTACAAGTAGAATCAGTCCTATATTGTATATTTTTGATGGGTAGGCAGGACTATATTATTGTTATGCCGCTCTAGCGGAAGTAGGGGTTGTCTTGTCGAGTCGTGATGAGTTCCGATGTACCGTTACAATGGCGGGTACGCATTTTCAAGGGCTGGTATATTCTTTAGGAAAAATGATTTATGAAGTGGTTTTTCTTCTATAGGAGATTGTGTCTCTACTAGAGTTGTGTTAGAGACTCTCCTAATGTACGGTACCATGTATGAGTCGGACTCCAGGTAATTCCAGACCCTATTTTTTGATGATCTCATGTCGGTTAGACCTAGCTGGAATTTTGTGCTTCGCATCGCTAGGGTCACATTTGTATCGACGAAGATGACGGCCTTCCATACAGTAATTATGTCTATGTGAAGTAACTGGATTACTGTAGATCTGTATGGAGGAACTTTAAGAAATTATTCTTATACATTTCAAATTAACTTTGGCTTAGATATACCCTCCTGTGAGTGAGTGAGCGACGACTCAGGAAGGCGGCCATGTTACATTCCTGTCATCATATTTTTGAATCACTGTCCAAAGAACGGGGCATGTATCTTACTATTCGGACAGTGGCAAGGAGATCTCAATTTTGATAGAAACCCCTTATCGTGGTTTCATAATATGATATAAACTATGAACATAAAGCAACTTTAGTTACTTACCGATCCGCCTTCACTGACGCGCTTAGTCAGATAGGGGATGCGGCCATTATGTATCATGACATTGGAAGCTATTGATGTACTACCCATTATTTATGAATGTGTCATGACTTGGGATCTACTATGTATGCCTGCAAATTGATGTGTCAACCTGTACCCATGATTTACTCGTTATGTCCCAGTGTGTGCGTCTAAATAAACTGTGTAAACAAAGATTCCAGCAGTCTGCATTGGTGCCTTGTAGACACAAGTGTATGAGTGATTAGATTGGTCAGAACACGAACAGAACACCATTCGCGTTAATCACACTCTACACTTCTACTCCATATATACACCATCCTGCGTCGGTTGAATTGACCAAGTTTAGGGCCTGCTTCCCCTGGAGCCTTAGAGGGAAACTACTGCTTACAGCTGCCTTTGCCTTCCCTAACTCAGGACTAGGGGGAGTTACCCATTTACAGCTGGGTAGACTGGAGCATGCCTGATCTCAACAACTCTGTATACATCTTTACAATGAACACTACAGACTGACATTTTTACAGTCACATATTCTCTATATTTCTCCATTTGTCCTGTTGTGTTTTTAGCTCCTAAGTATTGTTTCCATGTCATTTTCTTCTCTCTTATTTTCTCTTTGACTTCCTCTGTGCACCAAGGTGTCCTCTTTTTCTTGTTCCCAAGTCGGACTTCACCACATGCTTCTGCAGCAGCTGTCTTTATGAGGTCCTTGAATTTAAGCCAGAGAGTTTCCAAGTCATCAGGTTGTTCTTCTGTGTTGTTCACCGCTGCAGCAATAAGCCCCTGATATCTTGTCTTAATTTCTGGCTCTCTCAGCGTGTAGGTCTTAATGCTCATTTCTCCCGTTCGTTTACTTAGTTTCTTGCGTGATGTTGGGCAGTTCCTAGGCTGAGCAACTCTTTCAGTTGTTCTTTTGATTGTATGCAGGTAGTGATCACTTCCAATCTCTGGCCCCCTCCAGACTCTAGCATCCCGGACATATTTGAATGAGCTCCTCCTAACAATGGCATAGTCGATCACTGACTTCTCATTCTTTGTTGGTTCACATCCAGTGTATGCATGTATGCGCTTATGGGGTAACTTTGTGTTTGTAATGATCAGATTCTGCTCACTGCAGAATCTAAAGAGTCGCTTTCCATTGTCATTGAGAGTATTTTCTCCATATCTTCCAATAACTCCACCCCATCTAGCATGGTCATTTCCAATTCTGGCATTGAAATCTCCGAGCATGATAATTTCATCTAGGCAGTCATCCACCATCCTTTGAAGCAGCTCGAAGAATTCCTCCTTGACCTCTGCTCTCTCATCCTCATTTGGCCCATACACTATGACCAGGTTGACAATGGTTTCTCCTTCCTTTAGTTTTATAACCATAATGCGCTCCGAGACAAAGTTCCATCCCTTGATACTATCTTTTTGGTTTTTGGTCACAATGCAACCCACGTCCCCTTTAGCTCTTTCAGATGTGGATACACCACTGTAGAGAAGCGTGTTGCCATCGAGATCCATGAATCCTTGTCCTATTTTCTTTGTTTCCGTTATAGCCAGGATTTCTATTTTTGCTTTCCTCATCTCGTCCACCAGCTCCTCTTCTTTCCCATTTATACTTCTTGTGTTCCAAGTTCCATAAGTCGTAGTCCGTTCCAATTCGTCGCCTTTAGAATCAGTCCGGTTTCCTCTCTTGTAGTTCTCATAATCAAAAGTTTAAAGCAAACAGGTGATTGGCCTGTTGTGCCTTTGCATGGTGGAGGTGCTGCCTCCTTACGGCCTCCATGCAGACCCCCCTCCTCCTTTTCAGCCGGGCTTGGGACCGGCCTAGGCGGAGTTAATAAACTTGTCAATCAAAGATTTAATTCTTGTCCAACATCAAGTGCCAAGAAACTCCAATCAACACCATAGCAGCATTCTCATCAGGAAGAACGAACCTGCTGGGTTGTCGCATAACACACAACGCTAGAGATTCCACTATACGATCAAAACACGTGCCTCGCCATTAAATGACCATTCAATACACAAAACAGTACGAAGAAACAGTCTAGAACAATTGCCAAATCAACAACTTGGCTATTCAACAAACATTTACATCCAACAAGAAGTGGCGCGACCATAATTTCTGTTGGCTTTGTTTCCAGCATCCTGTTCACTCATGTCTTATAACATTTTAAACTATACTTCTGATGTCTGTGGTGCCCAACCCTGTGTTTATGTTGTTTGGGCTGCTTCTTCCTTTTTTTATTTTAAAAAATCATTTTTGCTTCCTTGTCAGCCACCTCATTTCCTTCCCATTCCAACGTGCGAGGGTCTTCTTCTTCTTTGATCCTGTTACGGATTGCCTCCCCTGCTTTGCAGTAGTGTTCCAACAGTGGCCAAAACTCAAGAGTATCTACTATGGGCCTTCAAAGGTGTCTACCTTTGCACAAGATTACTCTTGGCAGAGTGGTAGATAGAAAGATAATGATGCTTCTATCTCAAGGTAGTATTCTATCTCAAGGTAGTATTCTATCTCAAGGTAGTATTCACAAGATATTAAGAAAAGCGAGAACTATGATGCATTGGCTGAGCACGTTAACTCTATGATCTGCCGACAACTTTTGTGAAGGATTAAGCAATTATTAATTTTAGCTCGTGTGACAGGGAGCGTGTGGGAGAATGGGTCTCAGGTGTGAGACAAGGGGAAGTAAAAATAAATCGGGGATTTAAGTTATGAGATAAGGCCAGATCCTAAAAATGATTTAACTGTTTTGCATAAGCACGGTGTAAGTATGGTAGTAAAGAAGAGATGGGGACTTATAGTATTATTAAACAAAGGGAGACGACTTGTAATTATGTCCCTGAAGGGTTGTGAATTGTTTTGAAAATAGTGCGAACTAAGCAAGTTCGGCAGGGGAGTTAGTGCGTGGAGTAGGTGAACTCTCCGTGAAAAGAATGATAATTATAATTCGAGGTTTGAAGGTTAGTCAGTTGAGATTGAGACCCGCTTGGCGTAGGTAGAGAAAAGGGTTTTCTCCCAAGAGTTAGTTGTTCATGGCGAGACTCTTGGAGGGGTGCAAACGAGATAGCAAGCCTAAATCGAGTAGCTTTCTGTAATCACAGAATTATGTACTGCTATTTAGCTCCCCAAGTTCTCATATGCCATGATGGTAGTGAAAATGCTGGTTGAGCGAAAACTAGATGTAGTTAATCAAGGTTTTTCTCAAGTTGTGTGGGTTTTCTAGATTTTGGAGCAAGAGGGGTTTTTCGCAAGACAGAGTTTGTGTTGAGCAGGTATGATTGCAGTTTTGATTTCAAGATAGACTTTTAGATAAAACTGAGACAGACGTAGTGATCAGGTAAACTCTGGTAGAAAATCAACATCCCTGGCAGTCTTCTAGCATGATACACCAGAAGGTCACTAGGTGAAACGTTATACAGATAAACTAACTTTCTTAGAAGATCACCCAGACGACATGGCAGTGGAGAAACTAGACGAGAGCAGAGCAGTGACATAAATGTGCGAGAATATATGATTTACAGATGTCGCTGATTGAGAAAATGTACGAACTGGAATTATATCAAGTTGAATGTAAAATCTATGACATAAATCCGCAGAAGAGTGAAGCAGATTCTACTGTATGTAAATAAACCTTGAAGTTCGTTTTACTGCTGTTGGAGTACAATGTGTCAACAGAGTTTAGAAAACACCAACCATCTGTACGTCTTGTCTAGCAGAGCATTCATCACCTTGTTTCATCAAAGTGTTTAGGTTGCCTACTCACACATACTATCCACTGGTTAGGGCAGTGATCTGAGCTCCTACACTCAAACAATCAGCAAAGCACGGTCACACTCGTCAAGCCCCCACCCTGATTTACTCAGTAGAATTCTTATTATTATGGTTAGCTCTGTTTAGAGTGTATTTAATAAACTGACTGAGACAAACATGCAGTACATTTAAAATGATTAAATCGAAGTTAAATTTGCATAATTACAAATAACAAATTTAATAATCATTTAGTTTTAACAAGGGGTTTTTAACAAGGGTTTAAAAGAATGAATAATGTTTTTTTCAGAAAGGTATCATCACTGTTGTGATGGGATAAAAGTTTATAAAGGAATTCACGTGGCAGCTTATAGGTTTCACTTATCTGCCACTAGTAGGTTCTGCTACCGCTGATGGGTTGGTGCTCGGTAGATTGATCACTGATAACGCTCGTCGCTAGTCAAGGATGTAGGGCGAAGCACATTCCCAGAAGTGTCAGGGAGTGTCTACAAAGTTGGTCCCTCGTCTTAAAGCTCAGGCCACTGTTCCCTTCTTGTTCCAAAGATAGTACCCTCAAATGGTACCATCCAACATCAATTACGGTTAAAGAATAGAAACGAAACGCTCTCCTGAGTATTGCGTTTCTTGATACATATTTATTTGTCCCCTTTCTCCTATTCCACAATCCCATTTATCTCAGAATTTACCCTCGATGAAAATTAAACTTAATCCCTCGAGAGAAAACTTTCTTTACATTGAAATTGAATAGCTTTATATTGATTTTACATTTAAATGAAAAGGTTAATAGTACAGATAGAATATGTTGTGACAGAATGTGGCGACCACTTCTCGATCTCTGTTTCTTCTTCTACCTCGTTCGTCCTGAAAAAGGATGTTGGTTGCGTTGTGTCTGTTTATACCGGAGCTGCGATATCTGCCCCTTTCGGCCGACACATCGACTTCAGCACGGCATTTTTTGGGACCGGGTTTGCCTTCCCTCTTCGATCCCTACTCTCTCAGCCAGACTGCAGTGATGCAGCCTGTTTCCAGGACCACCACGTGGAGGTGGAGTAGGGTCTTGGTCAGCTTTGGTTTGCTGACCCTGACGCAAGCAGTCAAGCTATGGGTCGCTGACTGCATTCTCTATTGCTGCATCTTTGAGTCCCGATCTCTGTTTCATTACGGCAGTATCAGTTACATTTTTGTACTGATTTTATTTGCGTGCTTTCAATTGTCGCACTTTCTTTCTTTCTCTGCTATGTGTAGCAGATATTTGGTATTTTCCTTCTTACACCCCTCTCAGAGATAAGTTGGCATGTTTGTTTGTTATCCATTTAACTCGCGGGTGCAGCCGACATTAGAATACAGATTAGCCCTACAAATTGCCAGCGTATATGCTAATCGCTGATAAAAGCCAGGGTGCGTGGCTGATAAGCGATTACTTGTCTGGGTGACACATTTTGGACAGATACGGATGACCTAATCGCTTCCTGTCCCACTTGTTATGACAATATTACTTTAGATAGTAATAAATTGTTACATCTGAAACACATTGTCGTATGAGTTTACAGATGTGTTGGTGAGTTCGCCTGCCAGGGATCGGATGTTTACATACCATATATGGGAAAGGTGACCTCTTCATTACGTAAACAATTTTCCATGTCAGGATTATTTTGAAATCGTCCCCCCCCCCCCCCCCCCCTTCCAGACCCCAAACGCCCGTTTGAAAATGATTGGAGCTTTTGAGTAGCCCCATAACAAACAGATGCGGGGGAGGACAGTGAATATAACCTGGGGCTTTTCAAGTCTAGTTCACTGTGAGATTCACGCTTGCCAAGACACAACCAGACTTGCCAGAAGTTAGAATTCAGAATTTCCATTTATCAGGCCGGACTTTGTGGAACAATCTTGAAGGACTTACATAGCCCAGTAAACCCATTTTAATGATGAAGGCTGAGGAAACTGAAACACACGGAGTCATAGAGGGAATTATATTATAAAAAGTAACGACCCCAATAAGACGTGTAAGAGGCCTAATCAAGTGTCTTAATTTCATTCATCTGAGCAAAAAGTCTGTCAGCCAGGATTGGCGTAAGTTGTGATTTTACATGCTATATTTTTCATTACTAACATGTGAACTAATATGTTCATATTACCATGTGAATATTAATATGTGAAAATCGCTAGTGGATGTCCAAGTCATGTGAGGCTGGCAACCTCAGCGTATAGAATGGTGATTTCATGAACCACCACTGCAAGGGATGGTGACTGCTTTATTGCTAGTTCCTTACAGAGAACTAAAAGCATCAGTAGTCCCAAGTTCCATATGGAGCAGGGAGGAAAAGATGACAGAAATGATGTACATTCTAAGTATAATACATACAGTTTCAAACCAGTGTAAATGCCTATGTAAACATATTCACTTTAAAGTTAATGAAAGTTTCAAACTTTTCAATCAGTGTAATTGTAAATAAAAACAGATTCAGTTTATATTGTGAACACTTTTCAAACAGTGGAGATGTAAATGTAAACATATTCTATCTGTACTATTAACCTTTTCATTTAAATGTAAAATAATGATACAGCTATTCAATTTAAATTTAAAGAAAGTTTTTGCTCGAGGGATTAAGTTTAATTCTCATCGAAGGTAAATTCTAAGATAAATGGGATGGTGGAATAGAGGAAAAGGGGACCCATAATCATGGGTTGGAAAACGCAACACTCGGGAGAGCGTTTCGTTTCTATTCTTTTACCATAGTTGTTGGTGGTACCAGGAAGGTACTAAACTGGAAAAAAGTGAGGGTATAAGTGGACTGACGTAGAAATGCGGGATCAGCTTGATAGTTACTTCTTGATTGTACTTGAAACGTGCTGCACCTGCAATCTTGATTAGAGACGTGAGAATTTCAGTGACCTATCTGCACAGAACCCATCAGCGGGAGCAGAAACTACTATTGGCCGCTAAGTGAAACATATAAGCTGTCAAAGTGAACTTTTGTCATAAAACCTACTATCGTTCAGTGATGAATACTTTCTTTTAAACTATTCAATTATTTTAACCCTTGTTAAAACTAAATGATTATTAAATCTGTTATTTGTAATTATACGATTCATTCATTTTAAGTGTACTGCATGTTTGTCTCGGTCAATTTACTAAACACACTCTAAACAGAGCTATACCAGAATAATAAGAATTCCACTGAGTAAATTAGGGGTGGGGGCTTAACGAGCTGAAATTAATAATTGCTCAATCCTTCACAAAAGTTGTCGGCAGATCATAGAATTAACGTGCTCAGCCAATGCAGCATTGTTATCGCTTTTCTGAATATCTTGTGAAGACTCCCTTTTGGATAGAAGAGTCATTACCCTTCTATCTACGACTCCGCCAAGAGTAATCTTGTGCGAAGGCAGACACCTTTGACGACCCACTTTAGATACTCTTGAGTTTTAGCCACTGTTGAACCACTACTGCAAAGCAGGGGAGGCAACACCGTCACATATGTTTACATTTACATCTCCACTGACTGAAAAGTGTTCACAATATAAATTGAATATGTTTTCATTTATATCTACGATGGTTGTGAAGTTTGAAACTTTAGTTCATTTTAAAGTGAATGTGTTTTCATAAACATTTACACTGGTTTGAAAATGTAAATATTATACTTAGAATGTAAATCATTTCTTTCATCTTCCCCCCCTGCTCCATATGGAACTTGGGACTACCGATGCTTAGAGTTTGTCACGGGATTGCCTCCCCTTGCTTTGCAGTAGTGGTCCACTAATGGTCACAATGCAAGGGTATCTAAACGTAGGTCATCCAAGGTATCTATCTTCGCGCAAGATTACACTTGGCAAAGATGTAGATAGAAGATGAATGGCGTTTCTACCTTAGGGGAGCCTTCACAAGATATTCCCAGAAGTCAAGAACAAACGCTGCTTAAGGGCTGAGCAAATTTGTTAACTTATTATCTGGTCCGTCGACTTTTGTGAAGGGTTTATGCAATGATTCTGGCCAGTTCAAGCCCCCAGTTGGAGTAATCTAACGAATGTCCTCTTATAAGTAATGGCTCTATATATATATATATATATATATATATATATATATATATATATATCTATATATATATATATATATATATATATATATATATATATATATATATATATATTATATATATATATATATATATATATATATATATATATACAGGGTGTCCATAAAGTCTCTTTACAATTTAACAAATTTATTACAAAGGCAAATGAAAAGACAAATATGTGGAAATTATTACAAAATGAGAAGTAGATATTGAAGTTTTTTTTTGCCTCATTTAATACACCTCTATATGGGCACCATTAGTTGCACGAAGCACATCTAGACGGTACTTGATTTCTTGCCATGTTCGCTGTAGCATAGCCTCATCAATGGTGGCAATGGTATCAGTGATCTTTTGCTTTAGGTCAGTGATGTCCCGTATCTTTGTTCGATACACGATATCTTTAACATAACCCCACAGAAAGAAGTCCAGGGGAGTGATGTCTGGTGAACGAGGTGGCCATGGAAATGGGCCATCACTTCCAATCCACCTGTCTGGAAATGTTTGATTTAGGAACCCACGAACATGCAGTCCCCAATGTGGTGGTGCACCATCTTGATGGAAAATGATGGTTGGTTGAAGGTCATCTAGTTGTGGTGCCACATATTCAGTCAAAAGGTCAAGGTGAACATTTGCAGTAATTGATGTCTCGTTGAAGAGAAATGGACCAATGATTCGATTACACATGATCCCACACCACACATTCACCTTTGGACTATCTCGGTGAAGTTCCCTAGTCACATGGGGGTGTTCTGATCCCCAGATTCTCACATTATGGTATGTGATTAAAAACTTTAATAACCACTGAGTACATAGAACAAATCTGATTAAGATATCTCATCAATTGCCTTTGTAATAAATTTGTTAAATTGTAAAGAGACTTTATGGACACCCTGTATATTTATCAAGAAAAACTGGCTCATACGTTTGCTTTCGTACATATAAACTGAATCAACTATTATTATTTAGTTTAAAATAACATACAACAAATTTAATAGTCAATTGGTCTTCAACATGGGAAAATAAATATGGAAAATAAGGTGACAATTGAAATTAAGGTTTCCTCCCTGAGGTTTAGGTAGGGCGTTAATAATGTCCGTATTTTTGCTGTAGCCTGTTACACAGAACTTAGCTCCAGATGAGTCCTGCAGCTGTGGTTTCGGTTACTTCTTTTTGGTGATGAGTACACTTCTCCACGTAACTCGTCAACTGTAAGCAGTTGGTGGTGATACTCTTCTCTCACACTAGTGGAGTAGGAACTTAAGTCTGGTGTCTTGTAACCACGAACTGTGACAGATACGTAGAAAGAAACAAATGCCTTCTGCTGAGTACATTTGTTCTACGCAAACTAACAGGCCCATTTTCATGCGCTCCACCCACCAATGTTAACCTCTCAGAAGAATTAAAGTCCCGAGCGCACAATGTAACTCAGGGAATATGATGAAAATTCACCAATATCCTTCTGGGTATTAACTAGGAAATTGCGTTTGGAGTGCATGAATAATGATTTGCCTGAATTACAAGCAAAAAGGTATATAAATCTCACAAAATGATTCTATACACTTTAGGCACATGTGATGTAATTATCACTCATTACTCGTCGCTACTCCCGTCGGGGTCTGGGGTCGCTCTTCTGTCGGGTTTCCTGCACGACTAGTCAGAAACAATCACCAGCTCTTGCAGTAGTGGTTCATGCATATACTATTTTCATATGTTGAGGTTGCCAGCCTCATATTTAACCACTTAGCAAGAAACCTGTAAAATTTACATTAGTAAATAATTTGTTTACACTTACCCCAAAATTTTGGGAATACACACTTCTCCTGGCACAGATTTAGAATGGACCCACAGCCCTTTAGTTAGATGCTGTTCGAATCACTTAGGTCTGGAAATATAAGTTAATTCCTCTGACGGCTGGTGTTCTGCAAATTCCTGGCCTGGGAAAACTGTTTGTATAATTCCTCTTATGACTTGGTCTGGGAAAATATGAGTTAATTCCTCTGACGGCTGGTGTTCTATGAATCATGTCTGGAAAAAATGATGGTATAATTCCGCTTATGACTGGGTCTGGGAAATACGAGTTAATTCCTCTGACGGCTGGTGTTCTATGAATCCTGCCTGGGAAAACTTTTGATAAAATTCCTCTCTGACTCATTGTGATAAAATTCCCAAGTTTCCAGTCTTGTATTAAACTGGCGGGTTTACTTGTGAATTCCAAAGTTGCCCAATACTCGATCTGGTACTTATAGTTGTGGAATTGTAAGTCCTATCCTCTTTCCTCTGCCTTTTTGTTTGTTTTTGGAGGTGCTTCGTTAACGCTGCGATGCAGTCTGTCTGTTCTGTGTCTGATTTCTACAGTATATCTCAAAATCCGGAGTTTCAAATCCCAGCTGTGTTTCCTGCTGAATGTTCCAATCAATTCATTGTAGCTTCTGGCGAACCAATCAAATCTATCTAGCACTGTTTGGGTGGGGAAGTTTATCATTTCTCATCCCACGCGTATTTGAAAATATTAAATTTAATATACACGCGTGGCCTCTTACAACAGTGATGTCATATCGTTATGTAAGACTTCCGGCGCACCTCTATCTACCACAATATTGTGACCATGTGTTTCTGGCGTAATGACTTCCGCCCAGATATCTATCCCGACAGATTATCTAATTATCCCCTTTATTTGCATGCCTCCGCCAGACAGATGTCTGGTCAGACAGTGTTGTCTTCTTTCATCGCAGCACAATACAAGCTTGTGTCAACATGATCAACAGCTTTCCAATGGGGTCAGACGTTGGACCGACACGTTTCCACAGGTGGTCATACGGATTCAAAGAGATAAGCGGGTGACCGGTCTGAATGGGTATTGTTACGATAATACCACAGTTCAGCTGGCGGAACGTAAACACGTCTGAGGAGTGGCAAACAATAAGATACGAATTACTCCCGTAGCAAATACTGCCATAGGGGAGTGGCGTCTTAGAGACATCACCATGCTATGTCCAGCATAGAGTAAAATAGTGAAAATAACGAATGAAAAGGCATGATTTATGCCAAATAAAAGTGATGAGTGAGAAAAATGAAAAATAAAGGATACTGCCGGAGGGCTGAAGATGTGAGAGATTACACAAAAGATCATGTTCAGACGCTTTGTCACAGAGTTCTCTGTAAGGAACTAGCAATACAGCAGTCGCCAGCACCTGCAGTGGTGGTTCATAAAAAGGTCCAAGAAAAGGTCCGGCCTGATAAAATGGAATTCTGAATTCTAACTTCTGGGTAGATCTGGTTGTTATCTTGGCAAACGATTTCTCACAGTGAATTAAAACTGCGAAAAGGTCCGGTTATATTGCCTGTCCTACCCCCGCATTTGTTTGTTATGAAGCTACTCAGGGCTCCAATCATTTCGAACATGCTTGTTGGGTGGGATAATTTCAAAACATTCAGACATGGAATAATTTTGCGCGTGATGCAAAGGTAACGTCTCCCATATATGGCAGTAAAACATCCGATGCCTGGTGTACAAACTCACCAACACATCTGTAAACTCATACGACAATGTGTTTCAGATGTAACAACATATTACTCTAATATAAAGTAATGTCTTCGTGAGAGTCGGACAGGAAACGATTAATGTCATTTATGTCTGATTAATCTCGTTATCTGTCGCTTGAGCACACAACTCTACGCGAAATCTTAGCAGACCAATATGGGTTTTTCTGCGCTAATCTCAGCAAAGCTGTGCCGCGCCTAGCAAATGTGATGTATTATCACCAACAAGGGGTGTCAAATGTTTTGACAATATCAAATATCTGCTACATAACAGAGAAAGAAAAAGTGCTGACCATAAAAAAGCACGTAAATAGTCAGTACAACAATTTAAAATGAGTACTACCGGAGTGAAAGAGAGATCGAGAAAGGGGTCGCCCCAAATCCATCTTGTCACAGATCCTTAGTCGCCGACTGTCAAAGCAGTCCGTGGCCATCACGCCTTGTGGCGTCTTATAGGGCAGCAACAAACTGCTTTCACTTTGCTCGTTGACGGCCATCCTTCGTGCAGTGCCCCAGCTCTGGTTCATTCTCTGTATCTCGGCCTCTACAGTTCTCCTTCAAGTTGTTTTTGGTCGACCTCTCTTTCGCGTTCCTTCAGGGGTCCATAGCATAGCTGTTCTTTAATGGCATCAGGGTATCTTCTGAGGACGTGGCTAACCCAACTCCAACGTCTGTCATCTATGATGGTGTGCATATCCTCTTGTTGCTCCGAGTACGCAGTTCTAGATTGGTGATGGTATTCGACCAAAAGATTCAGAGAATTTTCCTTTGGCAGACTGTGTGGAAAGAGGACAATTTCGACATTTCCTTCTCTGTTACTCTCCTGCATTCCGCACTATAGAGAAGCGCAGAAAGTGCACAGCTCTCATTTAATCTTAATTTTGTCTTTGTGCTGTACTGAGAGGACTTCCATATGTTGTTTAGACTAGGAAAGTATGTTCTCGCTTTATTCATTATGTTGCTGATGTCTTTGCTTGTTCCGCCGTCTAGTGTTACATACATCCTAGATATGCAAATGTGTCTGCCTGTTCCAGTTTCTGGATCCTTAATTTTATGGGCTCAGGATTGCTCACATTGAATGTCATGACCTCTGTCTTCTTTAGATTGATGTTCAGACCCACCTTCTGGCTATACTTATTCAGTCTATATGTTTTTTCTTGATTGTGTTGATGTGAATGTGCGAGTAGTGCAATGTCATCTGCATATTCCAGATCTTCCAGTGTAGAAAATATTGTTCATCTTATTCCTCCTGGACTGCCCTCTGGTGTCTGACGCACCACCCAGTCTATGACTGTCAAAAATTAAGTGATTGATAAGTGTGTAACGGTATTGCCTCCCCTGCTTTCCAGTAGTGGTCCAACAGTGTCCAAAACTCAAGAATATCTAATATGGGCTTCAAAGGTGTCTATCTTCGCAAAAGATTACTCTTGGCAGAGATGTAGATAGAAGGATAATGGCACTTCTATCACAAAGGGAGTCTTCAAAAGATATTCAGATAAGCAAAAACAATGCTGCTTTGGCTAAGCACGTTAATTCTAGAATCTGCCGATCACTTTTGGGAAGAATTAAGCAGTGATTAACTTTAGCTCGTTAAGCCCCCACCTCTGATTAACTCAGGGGAATTCTTATTATTCTGGTATAGCTCAGTTTAGAGTGTGTGTAGTAAATTGACTGAGACAAACATGCAGTCACTTTAAATTATTAAATCGAAGTTAAATTTGTAAATTTACAAATAACAAAATTTAATAATCACTTAAGTTAACAGGTCGAAAATAATTGAATCGTTTAGAAGAAAAGTTTCATCATTGATTGGTAATAGAGATGATGAAAATAAATTCACTTTGACAGCTTATATATATAGAACTTAGCTGTCAATGACGGTTCTGCTCCTTCTGATGGGTTGGTTCTATTTACACTGTTAACACTCGTCGCTGGTCAAGGTTGTCGGGTGTAGCTCGTTTCCCAGAAATGTCAGGGAGAGTTTACAAAGTTCGTCTTAAAGCTCAGGCCACTGTTCCCTTCTTGTTCCAGAGACAGTACTTTCTGCTGGTACTACCAATAACTATGATAAAGAATAGAAACGAAACGCTCTTCTGAGCATTGCATTTCTCGACACATACTTATGTGTTCCCTTTCTTCTATTCTACGATCCCATTTATCTCAGAATTTACCCTTGATCAGAATTATATTTTATCCATCGGGATAAAACTTTCTTTTACATCTAAATTGAATAGCTTTAGCTTCACATTAGATTTAAATGAAAAGGTTGATAGATCAGATAGAATATGTTTACAGTTACATTTCCACTGTTTGAAAAGTGTTCACAATATATATTGAATATGTTTTCATTTATGTTTACACTGATGTGAAAAGTTTGAAAATTTCATTAATTTTAAAGTGCATATGTTAACATCGAAATTTACACTGGTTTGAAACTGTAAGTATTATACTTAGAATGTACATCATTTCTTTCATCTTTCCCTCCCTGCTCCGTATGGAACCTGAGACTCTTTATGCGTTTAGTTCTGTTTACGAAACTAGCAATAAAGCAATCACCAGATCATGCAGTGGTGGTTCATGAATCATCATTCTATACGCTGAGGTTGCCAGCCTGAAATGACTGGGACATCCACTATAGATTTTCACATATTAAAATTCACATGGTAATATACATATATATGTTAGTTCACATGTTAGTAATAAAAAATAGAATGTTAAATCACAACTTACGCCAATTCTGGCTCACAGAAATTTTGCGCAGATTAATAAAAGAGACTTGAATCGGCCTCTTACACGCGTCTTTGGGGTCGTTAATTTAGCACTAAAACTCCCTCTTTGACTCCGTGTTCTCAGTTTCCACAGTCCTGGTTTCCTTGTTAATATGAAAGAGAGTTCCTGGGCTATTTTTGTAAGTCCGTCAAGATTCTCCTATAAAAGGTCCAGGATGATAAAAAGGAAATTCTGAATTCTAACACTGGCAATGTCTGGTGTCTTGGCAAGTGCTTCTCACAGTGGAATAACACTGAAACGTGTCAGGTTATATTCCCGGTCTCCCACGCATCTGTTTGTTATGGGGTCTAACCGAAAGCTTCAATCATTTTCAAACAGGCGGGTTAGGGTGTGGTACTCTCAAAATATTCCACGTGAAATAAGGTGCGTAAAGCAAAAGGTCACGTATTACCATATATGGCAATAAGACATACGATGCCTTGCGTACAGACTTGCGAACATGTCGTTAACCTCATATGACAACGTGTGTCAGATGTAACAATTATTACTTTCGTAATGTCTTATCTGTTGCTTGAACACACACAAAATCCGTCTCTTAACAACCTTGGCGGAGACACACCCGTGCCTTATCAGTGATTAAGCAGATTTCGCTGGGCGATGTACGTGTTAATCTGTGTGAACAGATATCGGCCGGGCCTGCGATTAACCAATTTGGTTGTCGATAATGTTCTCTCAGCCGCTCCTGCAAATGTTTAGTATTATCATCCACCAGGAGTGTCAGATAAACAGACAAGACACAATATACTGAAAGTAGCAAAAGAATGTAGATACAAAATATCTGCTACTTAGTAGAAAGAAAGTGCGACATTTGAAAGCATGCAATAAAATCCGTACCACAAATGTACCGATTACTGCCGTAGTGAAACAGAGATTAGGAAAAAGAAGGGGTTGCCCCAACCATTCTTTGACAAAGGGGCATCCCTATCGTCCTCCTGTCTTCATCTCAAAAGCTAGGTTGCTCTGCCCAACACTATATGTAAAGTGAGCATAGAGGCTTTTAATGATGGAAACAATGCAGCTGGGAATTCCATAAGACCTCTGTATTTTCCATAGGCTGTCCCTGTGAATGCTGTTAAAATCAATTTCAAAATCAACAAAGTTAATATATAGCTGTCTCTGTCATTCTGAATGTGCGAAGGTACTCATGCTAATAGTAATGTGCAGCCTCTATTATTACGTATGCACTAAGTTGCAATATTTCTTATGTTATGCCTGATCATGCTTATTTTCATGCTTATGATGTGAAGTGTTGCAGTTGAGTTTAATTATTGGTTTCCCATCAGTGAGGCCTAGTTTGCAGTCATGCTGTGTTCGATATATCTGCCTTCCACATATACAGTTTCCACATGACCAGATCGCCTCACTTTTTATCTTATTGGCTAGTCTGCTTAGTGATCAGGATTCTTCCTCACACGACCTCCATTTCGAGTCACCTATTCCTTGTTTCTCAACATATTCGTTCACTGTCGCAGCTAGATTTAATGTTGTTGCCACCCCAGGCAATATTTAACATGCTGCTTTCTTCAAACCAAAACAAGTGTTCCCGTCTTAAGCCTGATTGATTGTCCTACTTACATTGTTGCATCGTTCTGGAGAACGTCTCCGTAACTTACCACTAACTCAAAGGTTTCCTTCCTTCTGTATTTTGTTCTACGAAGTCAATTATTACGTTATCATTATCTATTAATTACGGTAATTCCGACTGAACACAGAGATACAATGGAGGAGCCCTGGCCATATTTATGGGTTTTACTTTTAAGATCCAGAAGTGATATGCCACTGTGTACATATCATTGATATTGGTTTTAATTTTTGAATTTGCGTTTTGGACTGTCCATCCGATTAGCAAAGTGGTTAGAGCTAACCTCTCGAGGCGAAGGTTCCGGGTTCACTCTTTAGCCCACCAAGCTGTAAATAAGTACATGACTATGCTATTGAGTTAGGGAAGCCGAAGGTGGCGAGGAAGGGAAGCCAAAGGCAGCGAGGAAGGGACTGGTCACCTGATCTCACGAAGCTGGACCTAACGTAGTGAAGTCTTTAACACTTCACCCCCTACGGTAATATCTGACACCTTTTTGTCATTTCTAAAAACAAAATTGACTTGTTTACTTGAGGCACGACACTTACAACAACAAACAAAATGTTTATAAGTTAGGCTAAAGGGTCGTAATTCTGCATTGTAGAAAGTTAAAATTTCCCACATAGTAGTGCTCGATCTGAGTATCCTCTCGCGAAGTTACCGGGTTCCGTGATCAAATCATGGTGGCGTCACACTCCAGCCTACCAGGCTATAAATGGATACCTGACTCTGCTCTTAAGTTAGGGAAGGCAGAAGGCAGCGAGGAAGAGCGATGGTTAACACACTTCATGAAAATGTTGGAGCTAGTATTTTGAAGTCTCTAACACTTCACTCCGCTACGACAGTTCCTGCAACCTTTACCTTTTTAGTGCTCGATAAAAATAATGTTTATAACGCTGATCAGTTTTGTGTCTTCTTCTTTCAGAGCAGGTAATCTTGAAAATAGAATTCTTTTTTTCTTTATACGGATGCTCTGGTCATTCGACTTTATTTCCTATTTCAAGATGATGTATTTCATGCGTAGTCTAAGCATGTACTCGTAACCATTTCTCAATTAGTCCCCGAGCAGAAGTGAAAGCTTTTCTATCTTTAATAGGGACTTCTACATAATACGCATTGTGCAAGTAAGTGCTGATCAACCTCCTGGTTCTTTATTTATCTGTGCAGTCGAAGGTGTCATCCCTCTGGCATCAGTTCTTCCCTTCTTCGGCAATCCGTTGAGTCTAATGTTATTACTTTTGATCCTAAATTTATTTTACATTTACTGGCTTAAGATGTATAGTAGGTTCTGTGTTATGATTAAAATTCATAACGATTATGTAAGTATTATAGTTAGCTCGACAGCGCTTCTTTTCTGATAATTTTATACGGACTTACTTACTAATAAAGGAAGTGACGTCATTCCAATATGGTGTAGAAGCAGACGCGAAATTGTCAGGCAGAAATGGGTGATTGTCTGCTAGAGGAGATGCGGCTTGTGTTTGAATGTGAGAGGACGTATGTGTATTGAGCTCCTGCAGTCCACTGTGATTTTCCTGCATCATTCCAACACTACGGCACCAAGATACTTTGGTGAGGTGTCTCTAGTCTATTCTATTCAGGAATCATATCTAGTTACGAAGATGTCAAGTGTACGATGAGAATAAAGACTATATGATTGCCATTGACCAGCGTTTGATAGTGAACGGACTGGACCACTGCCTATTACTGCATTTTGCCATTGGGCCTATATTCTATTATGATGGAGCTTTGTGTCCAGAATATTAAATTGCGTATATAAATTGGGAAGGAGGTGTTTGTCAGCTCACTGAAGTATGCTGATACGTGTTGTTAGACTACCCCTAGTGCGTACTTTGGCCACGGAGACCTTCTCCGAACTTTATCTATATTACGGCACTGTTGTAGTCGTAGCTGTTGTAATCGTATTATTCATGCTGACTACTGGTGCTGATAAAGCGAATGTTTGTTGATTGAATGGTGATAAGGCAACGGACACTAGAAACCCCTTGGTTTGGTTGCAAGTTATTATATGGTTTATTTCACCATAACGTGGACGTACATCACAAGACGACAGAGCACACACACTCTGACATTGACAGTTGCATATATAGAATGAAGCAGGTGGCATGTCAATTTAACTATTAATGTCCAACTCGAATAACCTCATCAAAGGTACATATCTATTCAACGATTATTCTGATGAAGGCATGGAAAAATCAAATTACATTATTGAAAACACATCATTGAAATCCTTAGGAGATTTGACTGACCTCTAAGACTTGCCGTAGTCCGTTGGACGGCGAGCAGATTCTTTATATTCCCTTATATTCCCTTATATTCATTATTTGTCCCCTTTACTCAAATGTAATCCAAAAAAGACTGCCGGATCATATATTATAAAATTAACTTCAATTCAGTCTAGAGCCAGTCTAGCTCTCACTAGCGACGGGTTAACAATCCACGCCGAAGCCCTGGCTAGATGGAACTGGCGAAACATACTTATACATCTTATTTAAGAGAGACCTACTTTCAAATAATCCTCACTGCCAGAACTTCCACATGGAAGGCAGTATAAAACGATTATAGTCGTTTACCCATTATATGGGACTCCCGAAACCAGAACAACGTCTGACTGGAATCTCCGGCATCTTGTCTCTGTTGTCACTGCGTCATGCAGTGTTTTGCAACAACTCAATACACACCAAATATGTGCTCTTTCGTGCGCAACGAATTAAAACATTATTAATTATAAATACATTCTTATTACTTACGCTGATGCGTACCATCTTAACAGAAGTTAGACTTATGTCTACTTTAATACTGTTAAGTCCCACCAAAAAGGACGTAACAGGCACGCATTAGTCTACAAGTGTGGAAAATCAGTTCGGCTAATGACTGAAAAACTGTTCTTGCATGGAAATTAATTCCGTGTACACTGTTTCTTAAACAAATGAACGCGTTAAATGTATGTGCTAAAATTATGAAGTCTGTGCGAATATATAGAAGGTGAATTATATAGGAACAAAAATTGTTTTTTGCTGTCATTCAACACAAGAAGCTAGGTCTTCAACAAAAAACATACGTAGTCCTCATGTCACGAGCCATCAGCTCAAGTTATTTCCATGTCTTCCTAATCATTTTAATTTCTGACTCCAGTTCTCTTATCCACGTGTTTTTGGTCTCCCTCTGCACCTCTTTTACCCTGGGAGATCCAGAACAAAATCTGTTTTATAATGCTATCAACAGGTTTCCTCAATGTGAATCATATACAGTTGTTTTTGTAAGGTATTTAAACCTGCTTTGTAAGGCTCAAAATATTTACCTGATTGGGGTACTTCCTCTGATAATATATGTGTTGCTATGGCCTCATTATCGTTGGGTATGACAGGCTGTTATATGTATCGGCAGAGTAACACTCAAATAAATGTACACATTTGGAAACAATTCTTGTTAATCGTAACACTTAGCTGAATTGGAACATTGCATGATTCTGTCAAATCTAAAATAAAAACTCTCAACTATTGTGCTGATGTTTGTGTTATTAGTAGCATAGAGTGATTTGCTTATTGCACGATGTCGATAACAACATTTTAGTGCTGATGATTGTGTTATTAGTAGCATAGAGTGATTTGCTTATTGCACGATATCGATAACAACATTTTAGAATCTAGACGACACCTTTTTGACCTTTTGATCTGCGGCTTGTGATATAACAGACATCAACAGTTCCTCGCCTGAATACATCGGGATAAACATCTTAATTTAATATCGTCAATAACTTTTAACTATTCTGCATTCAGATATGCTTTCATTTTCAGCCAAGGGGACTGTACATTTAATGTGGAAAAGCATATTTCGAACCTGAAATTTACGGCTAGAAAATGAACTGACCATGGCGTGTTTCACTTTGGTCCATTCATAAAAACGGCAGTTTTCAAACATAGCCATGTTCTCTTCACTGCTGACTATATCTTTTCGTGTCTTATTAGCTGCTTTTCTCACACATCTTATTTCAGGCAGTTAACCATTTTCCTTACTTAGTCGTTCCCCTTGTACCGTGAGGTGCAGAGATTTGGAAGAGAAAGCGCCAGACCATCCTATCGGCTGTCTTCCTCCTGGCCTGGTTCCATTCTAGTCCTCGGTCCTTCAAAGATTGTCCAATGTTGTCCTCCCAGCGCACTCTGGGTCGGCCTTGGGATCTGGATCCCTGGCTCTTAGTTTCCCATGCTTGTCGTGGTAGCCGATCTTCTTCCATTCTGCAGACATGGCCAAACCATCTTAGTTGGGACTGTTCTGCTTGGATATGCAGGGGGTGGTATTTTAGGCCTTGACGTATCGTCTGGTTGCGGACCATGTCTCTACTTGTTACTTCAACAACCTTCCTCAGATACCTCATTTCTGAGGTTTGGATCTGGCTTTTGTGGGTTGTAGTCATTGCCCATGACTTGCATCCATATGTCAAGACTGGGACATAGGTGGAGCGGTATACAGTCATCTTCGTTTTCTTACCAACCTCTCTCTTCCGGAGGAATCCTCGATTTATGGCCTGAAAAAGTCTCCCAGCTACTGCTTTTCGAGTGGCCAACTCTTCTTTGATGCTTCCCTTTCGGTCTATAATAGCTCCAAGGTATTTAAAGTGGTCGACCTGCTCCAGGACCTATTCTCCCAGCTTAATCTGATGTCTTCTTTCTTCTTGTGATATCACCATTGATTTCATTTTAGAGCTGCTTATGACCATCCCTCTCTTCTCCAGCTATTCCTTCCAGACTTGCAGGTTGGATTGGAGATGTGCCTCTGATTTAGCAATCAGTGCAACATCATCAGCAAATGCCAGCTCTGAAACACAGACATGTCTCATCTTCCAGTACCCCACTGAATACTTTCTTGTTCTCTCCTTACATGCCTTGATGACATCGTCTATGAGGATTATGAAAAGATAAGGTGACCCTATTCGTCCCATTTGAAACATTGGGCTGTAACTGTTGTTAGCCACTAGTTGATATTTCGAGACGTCTTTTTGTCATCACCACCCGTTATATAACTACAAGTGGAGATTTTACACGACTGTTGCCATCGGAGGTTTCCAGAGTACATTCACGCGTCTTTGCAGACTCGTTTCCATTTTTGCTCCTTAAGGCGCATGAAACCGCCAAAAACTGCAGGAAGCCTGCACTGAACATTTACCAGTATTTAGAGTGGTGGCTTTTGTAGCAATTTGTTTTACATGATGAGGTTTCCCCAAACACAACCTCAAATTAGTCATCTCTTACGACAAGGTTTGCTGTTGCAGCAGGAGACAATAATAACTGAAGTAGGCGATTTTCGAGTCCAGTGAAGTATGACTAATGGCTCATTGGTAAAATGCGACAGTGCATGTCATTTTGCTTTATAATGAAAGAGAGAGAGAGAGAGAGAGAGAGAGAGAGAGAGAGAGAGAGAGAGAGAGAGAGAGAGAGAGAGAGAGAGAGAGAGAGAGAGAGAGAGAGAAGAACTAATGAAACGGTAGGTAAATCGCACTGGAAGCAAAAAAGTGAGAATGATAACAGTTTTGTAACACGAAACTAAAACAAGCATAAGAAACGGAATGACCGTCGCAGAATATTCCGCAGTGAATATTCACTTGGAGCTATTTACCTTTAACAGTGTTCGTGCTTTAGCATTCTTTGCGCATTAGCTGTGTTTCATGCGTTACCAAAGACAATCATAAACAAAATACTTTTTTTCTATTTAAAAAAAAAAATGGAAGAGAAGGGGAAAGGGGGGGGGGGCGTGTTAAAGATTTGGGGGGGGGGGGGGGGGGGGGGTGTCAAAAACCCTGGTCATGGCCGTTTTTGTCCGGCTTTTTATGTCTAAACTTTTCATGCGGCCGGATTTTAAAAAAAAATTTGAAATATCCGGCTTTTACTAAATTATATGAAAGACGGCATTTCGAAAATTCCCCATTTGCATTTCACTTCCGATGACAGAATTTCCGCAGAATCCAGCAATCAATGTAACAACAATCCTGCAAGCTTTCATGTTGTTGGATGGTTTATCAGTCATAATTATAATCATATTTTAACTCAGTTTTTACACATTTTCGCTCTATTTGTTTATTGCCTCCTGTTATCCAAAAAATGCACTTTGAATGATAATTCGGTATGAGGTTTAGTCATTTAAAATCTCGTTGTCTGTTGCAAATTACAAATAATTATAACTTTAATATCGAATTAAACATTAATTAATGACATTATGTATTTATTACACAAGCCTACTCTCAGTGCCAAATAAAGAAAAAAATTAAAAAAATGGATTTTGTTCCGATCTGGCGAGGCGTGCTTCCTTCAACTTAGACACATGGTTTGTCGGTTATATTAAGGTGCATGTCCAAATATAAAATACCTTGTGGTTTGCATAAAAATCACATCTGTCAAATCATTGTAAATAGGGCAAATCAAATTTACCAATTTTGCGTGCATGTTAAAAAAAAACAAAAAAACAAAAAACACCAAAAAAAAAAAAAAAGAGATAAAACAAAACAAAAACACCAAAGTAAAAATAATATTCAGGAGGAGGGGGTGTAAAGGCGTCTGCATGCATGTGTTGGTCTCTCATTGTTTCTCTTGTCCCAGGGATTCAAGAATAATGACTGTCTTGTGATTCTATCATTTGGTTTCGTCAGTGTGTGTCCTGTTTAACGGCAGCGCGTCTTCCTTACCTCTTGCTACTGCGGTACTTGTCTGGTTGTGTCCATAGGTTCACATTCTGTATCGTATCATATGATTTAATTGTTTTTTTTTCTGCACATACTCCCCGTTCTGAAAGTCTGTAACGTCTAAGTTGTAGTTTTTTGTTTGTTTGTTTTATTGCTTCTTTTTGTGCTTGTTTCTAGTTTTTGTTCATCATGTTTTAGAGTCATACGATAAAATTCTTATTTTGGTGTTGGACTTGATTTCTTTTGATGTATGTGTACTTTGTATACGACATACATTTCTTATAAATGTGTTTTTAGATTTTTATATCAACTAAAAGCACATTCCTGATGGTTTTAAACTGTGTGGTAAAATAATCGAAGTAGTTAATACTTATTACATGTATTTATTAATATTTTTAAATTTTTGATTATATCCCTTGGAAGTAAGGAAAACAAATTACTTCCCTTAATTGGTCATTGAACGTAGATTTATATTTTCAAACCGGTGTAGGAGGCAGGAAGGACGTACCCAACAACACGCACTGTACAGTGCTTCCTGCCGTCAGGTAGGGAACACTGGACAAGTGATTCTTGCCTAGGTAGCAGACACTTAACTCAGGCAGGAAGCACTGTACAGTAGGAGGTAGGAAGGACGTACCCGCCAACACGCACTGTACAGTAATTCTTGTTTGAAAAAAATAAATTGGTATATCACACTGCGTTGTAGTTATTATAATCCATTAGGCAGATATTTCCACCTTTCCTTCCTTTAAAGGACAAAAGACTGGAGAGATAAAGAGTAAAGATGTTTTTATGTTTGCTCATATGTTATTTATTTATAGCGTGTAAACAAATTTTATGAAATTTTTCTAATTTCGTCTAAAATATAAGGTGCGAAATTATTATTTATTCCAAACAGGTATCGGTATGATGCGTGTAGTGCGGTGTGGTGCGGTATGGTGCGTGTAGTGGGATCATAATTTGGGCAGTGAATAATAAATATAAGGTAAAGGTGGTCCCATTGCAGATGCTGCCGTAGTGGAGTAAAGTGTAAGCGACTTAACTATACTGGGTCCAGCATCGAGAGGTGAGGTGACCAGTTCCATTTTTTCGCTGCCTTTTCCTTCCCTAACTCACGAGCAAAGTCAGGTACCCATTTACAGCTGGGTAGACTGGAGCGTGTCGGTACCGTGAATCGTACCCAGCACCTTTGCCAAGAGAGACTAGCGCTCTAATCACTCTTTCAATCGGACGCTCAATAAATATATAAATAATATTGCATATAATTGTACTTCTGAATAATTTTTATTAATTATAATTGTTTAACCAAAAAAAATATGAAAGAAAGATCTTGGTTGTTATATCACAATGTGTACACAAACAGACTTTCCGTTAAGGAAAAGACACGAAATAAGCTTCATTTAATTATTTACAGGTATCATACAGAGACGAAATGTCAAGAGTGGCTGAAGTTAAATCTTAGTATATAATTTTAGGGAGTACTTTTGAGACATGACAACCGTTACTGGTTTTACAAGAAATAATTTATTTATAATGATAACTTGCAGTGTTATATATTAAAATGTGAAGCGATAAAAGCGCTATGACCGGCACTTAGTTGAATTGGTCAGTGATTTTAAACATGTTAATTAGATTAAACGTGATAACAAACAATTGTAGACTTCTTTGCTGAGACTTGATTGCATCATAACGGCCCTTCCCCGTGAAAGCTGCACGTTTAAGGTCGTAAATACTTCGCACCATTAGGTAAAATGAGATAAGATTCGCGCAATAGAGGCACTGTTGTGTGTAAATTTCATAACATTGGTTGTCGCTGTTCGACTTCCTTGTTGATGTGTTTGGAGACCATTGTCGTGGTTTCAGGAAGTGACGTCATTACGTCTGCTGGCCACCTTTGCAGACGTGAACTTTTTAAGTCGGCTAACCAAAGCGTGCCCTGCTATGATGCTGTGTGTGGCATCTCAAAAGGGTTGGACGCTTGTGTATTTGCTCCTGAAAGATACATGATTTTCCTCGATCTTAATTACATTGTACCATCACTAGCTTACCCATAAACCTCCTTGTGGTATGTCTAGTTACTTTATGAACGATCTGAAGAGGATGCTGTGAAGGACGTGAGTGACGTATATTAAAATAAACAATGTGAAAATGTCTTCGACATGTTTCTCAGTACGGGACTGTACTACGACGTTATAGACCGTCATATTGATGCCTTATATGCATGAACATATTCTCTCTGAAGTTTAAGTGGAGCTGTCAAGATGTCAAATAAAGTCTTCTGTGAATTGTCCAACCTGGCCTTGAGAAGTGATTCGTATTTTTAAAGTTAGGGTGTTCGGGCGGGGACTGAAAAGGTCATACTCTTAGCGACACTTGCTCTAAGACAGTGTCCAAATTAATATATAATATATTCAACGAATATATCTACAAGCAAGCCACAAGCACACATTCAACAACAAAAACCCGACCCCGTATCAATGGTGGCCAAGGCCGAAGGATCTTAATTATCCAAGGTGAAAGAAAGAAGTTTTTCGAAGCTACATTTTTCAAGGGTGAAAAATATGTTCAAGATGGCGACCTGTATCGTCTGCCGAGTCAATTGAAAAGTAACGGAACATTTTTACAAGTCATTATCAACTTCCAGTCAAAGTTGACATTTTTTCGTCAGGAAAAGGACTTTCCTGTACTGTCTACAGTTCCTGTTACCAGTTGGATGCCGAAGATGGCGAATTTTTTCCGTGAATGCTGGACCAGAGCAGTGTCCTTTGATGTCAGCTGTTTCGAGTGCTAGGCCTAACTTGGTCTATGCTGAAAGTTTTCAACGTTCCTTGCTTGGAGTGAAGTGGAATCCAGAAAGAAACTGTACTGGCATAACAGATAAGTGTATCTTTGGTTACATACAGCTTGTGTGTCGATGAGAACTGTTTGCCAGAATTTTTTTTTCACCATATGTGTATTTTATGTCTATATATTGTATCAGCGGGAGGTTGGCTTGGGACCTGTAATCCGATTTCTATACCGACATATGTCTGGTCGAAAAGGATTAACAAACGTTCTTTAGTTTATGCATCTGTGTAGTCCAAATTGAGCGGCCGGCGTACATTGCTGTGAGGGATACTGCCTCAATTGAAGTATACAGATCCATTTTTTGTCTAATTGTGCAGTATTGTTCAGTGTAAAGTATGTTTTTGTAGTGAAGTTCAGTGTAATTTTTTATTCAGTTTATTCCATTATTGCTTGTGATACTGTTCGCCTGACCTTACTTTCATTTATTTAATAGATGTCATAAATGTTGTGAATTCGTACTTGTCCAGTCATTATTGTGATAGAGCAACATTTTATTTATTTGTTCTACAATTCATATATTTCTCCTTTGGTTGACTATTTGAATTATCTTACTTTAGCTCTTGTCACTGTATCCAGTCATCTTGTCTGTATCTCTGTTATTTTTCTTTGCTCCATATATAACATCTACTATAATATATGTCATTGCATACTGAGAGTGATTTGAGAGTGGTGGAATAAGTATTTAATTTATTGCTGATATATTCATATATATATAAAAGTTACATGATTGTGTTCATATTGGTAATCACAATACGTAATTGTAGAATATGGCTACCTTGGATTATTTTATTAAGATTGGAAAAGAATGTGGTAAGGAATGTGAAGCCTTACTGTCATATGCATCTACGGGGACCCAAAGATGCAGCAATAGAGAATGCAGTCAGCGACCCATAGCTTGACTGCTTGCATCAGAGTCAGCGAACCAGAGCTGACTAAGACCCTACTCCACCTCCACGTGGTGGTCCTGGAAACAGTCTGCATCACTGCAGTCTGGCTGAGAGAGTAGGGATCGCAGAGGGAAGGCAAACCCGGTAACAAAAACTGCCGTGCTGAAGTCGGATGTGTCGACCGAAAGGTGCAGATATCACAGCTCCGGCGTAAACAGACACAACGCAACCAACGTCCTTTTCAGGACGAACGAGGACGAAGAAGAAGATATGCATCTACGGAGCTGGCTAAGGAGTTAAAGAGGTTGGAAGATGCAGCCAGAGATCAAAGACGATTGGAGAGAGAGGAGAAGAAAGCAGCTGAGGAATTAGCTGAAAAAAGAAGAGCAGAAGAGATGGCTCTTGAAAAAGAAAAATTGGCCTATGCTCACTATGAATTGAAAGTTTAACAAGCTCAGGCTCAGATAAGATCTCAACAAGAACTCAGAATGGCAGAATTGGAAATTGAAAAATTAAAACTACAACAACCACAGGTTAATCCTATGAGTGGTGAGATTAGAAATAAAGATCATTCTTCTAATTTTAAGATCAATTTGACAAAATTTAACTTATCCATAGACGATATTTTGTGCTTCCTCAATAGATATGAGACCTATTGTCAAGAATTTAATATTGATAAAACTACCTGGTCTAGTAGGCTCATGAACCTATTAGTGGGTGAAGCTTTCACTGCAGTATGTACCATGGATGATCAGGCTAGGAAGGACTATGAGGCTGTAAAAATCTTGCTTCTTAAGAAGTATCAATTGGATGAAGATGGCTACAGGTTAAAATTTAAGTCATTATTGCCAGATTCAGGTAAAGATTTTACTGAATTCATTTCAGCTTGTAAAATTTACTTTTCTAGATGGATTGACTTATCCAAAATTGAAAAGACTTTTGAAGGACTGTCTGATTTGATTTTGAGAGACAAGGTATTGTCTTCTATTAGTGGATAATTCTTGTCATTCTTGCAGGAGAGGAAACCAGAGAATTTAGCTAAGCTTGAAACTTTCGGTCAACAATATCAAGTGGCACATCCAAATAGAATCCTTATCAGAAATAACATTATGGATTCCCTGTCAGCAGCATCTGCCAGATCTGTTAATTACAATACACATAGGCAGAGATCTAATAGTATTGACAAAAACTATAGAGTCAATCAGAACCAAAACTTTGGCAATAACAGAGGTAGATATAACTTTAACAAAAAATTCCAACAACCTCAAAGAAATTATAACTCATATGATGAGGGATATTACAATCCACATTCATCATTCAGGTCTAATGATTTTCAAAATAGACGAGGATATAATCCCAAATCAGGCAGAGGTCAAAGATCATACCATAGAAGTAATGATAATTATGGTAACAATAGAATTTCTTATCAGAACAATAATGCCAGGCAGTCGAGGAACCCTGAACGTGCAAATGCTGTTGTACATAATATTGACAATAATCAAAGTCAGAATAAAAATGGTGTAGTGTGACGTAATGAGTTAACAAGAGTGGCAGATGTTGATAGAGTAGAAGACTAGACACGTAACTTTGTTCTAGACAGGTATATCCGAGTCTCGGAGAAGAGCACTGGTGTAAGGATGGCACAGGTATAGCTATAGCTGTAAAGAGCACACGTCTGGATGGAATTAGTATGGATCAAGAGCTCTAGAGTGCTATCGTCACCTAACTATACTGTGACAACAATAATACAGCAAAATATAACTGTCAACAATAAGAAATTGACAAGTCATAAAATTACAATTTACTGAATTATTTATTAATGTACATCTAGTTTCTTTTTTCTCTTTTGAAAATCGGAAGATTTCAATTACAATGAAAAAATACAAAAATCAACAATATTTATAACTTTTTACATAAATTTCAAGTCCACGTTAATCTTAATGTCTTTTGCCTGCACTGGGTTAACACAGATTGCACTTTTCATCACTACACGGTCTCTTTTGGGATCTCACAGACGTTTTTGGAATATTAACACTTAGGACTTAGCTGTACAGTCCTGGACAATGTCTGGTAACACACGAGTGTAGTTGAAATACAGCTTCTTGGATCTTATGTTTGGCTAACCAAGGAATGAGGGAGCCAAAACACTTGAACTCCGTCGCACACAGTATACGTTGAGTGGATGGTAGTTTCAGATCAGGCTGTTCCAAACTAGACCAGTAAATCTGCAAAATATGTAGCATGTGGCTAGTCCTTGTGTGGTGATTTTTCACGGGTCTGCGTGTTGTGAGGTGATGTGTTCAGTGTATGCTTATAGGTATGGCATAAGTTCTGGTTCAATGGCAGTGTATAGGCAATGACAAGTCTAAGTGATTACATGTTCAAAAATACATAATACAATTTCTGTACACAGTCATGATGCTGCATTTTCCTTCTACAGTCAGTTTGAATTTCAGTCATCAATAACACAATGTTATACAACATAGGCCTTCCCTTAGTTCTGCTTTTCCATTCCTGCGCATCTCTGTTATGCATCCTGGTCCTTGCCTCATTCTCCATTTTGAATTCAAATGTTGTCTCGCAGTTTAATTTAATTATCAAACCTGTAAAAGAAGCATTTGCATACATACATACATATATATTCGTAATATTACATACCCCTTTTAGGATAAATCAGAAGTAGAACTGACTGAAGGCTTGGCAAAAGTTCAACTGCCAGGCATAACAAATAGGAATGGTCTCGCTCAGGTGTTGATTCTTCTCTCTCTCTCTCTCTTTGCCTTCAAATTCGTCTCTCTTCCGAGGTTTTAATTTTGCGTGTGTAACCTGTCTGCCACGATTCCTCTCTATTTATACACAGCCAGCGAGCGAGCGAGAAAGCATCTCACGTCTGCGGCTAAAATGTTCGTTCCAAACGGCTCGCCCCACGGTTTTGTGTTTTTTTTATTTCTTCCTCCGTTCCGTTCTTTTTATTTTTTGTATGGATCACGTTGGTTGATACCTTACTGTTATGGTACCATCAACAGCTTCTTTCCCTCCAATAATTTCCTCTATTGGGTTTGTCTTAGAATTTATATAATTTTTCAAAGTGGCTTAACTTGACAAAATATGATGAAGTTGTATGTTCTCAAGCTTCTATCTTCTTTTTGCAACAACAGTGTAATTAGTCGTTTGAAACGAAATAAATGTGGACTTCTCCGCTCCTAACGGTACTATTAGATAACGTAGAGGCTCGGTCGCTGCTACGAAATTGATGAGCAGAGCAGTGTCCTATCGAGACTGTGTGTTTTCCCGGGTTCGGGTCCTCGCAGTTGAGGTATGCAAGAGCTGTCCGTCTTCTTGGTAATACAGCTCGAGAGTGGTAGAGGCTTGGCACCGGCTGCGCCTACGCCTCGATACGTCTAGTCACGGAGATATAACCCCCTTTGCAGGGTAGAGAACCTCTTTTCTCGTGGCATTGCACCCTCGCTACCCGATAAGAGGTTCCCTGGGGTTGCAACAAAGCCCACCTTTGACTGATTGCTCGTGTCAGTCTTGTCTCGGAGCTATACCCCCTTTGCAGGGTAGAGAGCTATCAAACCTCGGGTCAGTACACACACGCCAAAGTGGGCCTGGTGTAACCTGGTCTGAGTCTAGGATGCTCCCTGGGATGAAAAAAAGCCCAAACCACTCCCCAAACAGTGCGTAGATGCGCGGCGGGTTGCTTACTCATCGCTTGGGGGCACGATGGGTGGCTTTCCGGCCGTGTGGCAACTCGGACCGTATGCAGAGGCGTGGCGGTGGCTGCGCCACCGCCATACCAAGCTGCCTGTGTGCCAAGGGTATAAGAGTCTAGCTACTCGCACCCTCATCGGGGATGAAGCAAGCAAGCAAGCATTATCAACTCTTTCTGATCATTACTTCCTTTTATATGAATTTTATTTGTTAGCCATCAAAACAAATATCGCTTTGTTTTATGTAGCCCGTACACAGCGCTAGAAAATGATAGAGAGAGAGGCACTCGCGTCCGCTCGGTTTAAACGTATCACGAACCAAGAATTTGTCTTGCGTATTTTTTTCTCACCACGCGACATAGCCCTCCTCTTTAAGCTGTAGCTCGCTCAGCAGACGAAAAAAAATTTGCCGAGACTAATTCTGGTAGTTCTCTCCTTCCGCTGTAGTGGGGTGTCTACTTAAAAAATCCGCACCAACATTCTGCTTTCCCGGTATGTAGTTTACCGTAAAGGAATATGGTTGTAATAATAAACTCCATCGTAAAAGTCTAGAGTTGAGTTTTTTTGATGCAGCTAAAAATGTTAGCGGCTGATGATCACATTGTACTGTGAAGTGTTTCCCGTAATCTATATATAATATATAACCTAGGTTCACCACTAGGTTTCCTTAATAGCACCACACTTGAGCTGTAGGGAGATTCCGACTTTGACATAATTGTCTCTTTTAAGAGATAGTCAATCTCATCCTGGAGTGCCTGTGCTTGATATTGTTCAGTCCATGTCTGCAACAATGCTTCCAGTGGACTGAGTATGGGGACAGCCAAACAACAACATTGCCGGACCCACACCTATTTCTATTTTAAGGGGCAGTATACCGAAGTGGGGCTTGTATCCATCAATGGTCTGGTACAGCCCTGGTTCCTACCTCCTATGATTCTGGTTGGTTTCCGCAACTATTTAATACTGGTTGCTGACTAACCAATTTTTCCCGATGATCCAGGCCATGGTGTTCGGAACAATATCTAGTCGGGGTGGGATTTCTTTCGTCCCCTCTCAGTACAATACAGAGAGTTGCCATGGTTACTGGTGTAACAGTAGCCTTGTGATTTTGTTTTCTCTTTATCACTGCATCTACCTGTTGTTTTCTTGGTGGGCCTACGTCCGCAACGATGCTTCCCTAGGTCCTGTAACTGGTCTACACTTCTGATTGAGGTTACCTGGTTACATTCTGAACAGGATTTCATATACCGACGTATGTCTTCAATTATTCCTGGCCAGTAATATCGCAAAGCTATATTTTGACCAGTGGCCCCTTTTTCTCTGTGACCACTGCCTGATTTAGCATGCTCTTGCTCCATAATTTCCTCCCTGTAGAATTTTGGCACTACCAGCTGTCCATGCCATTTAGGTCCTTTTCCAGCTTGTCGGTAGAGTAGGCCATTTTCTATATAGTAGTCTCCTTTCTCTGGAGGGTTATGAGCTTTTGGCAATTTGCCAAAACAAGGCTTCAATGTGCGGTCAGCTGTTTGAGCCTGTTTCATTTCAATCGGATGAAATTTAAATGTATTGTCCCTCTCTTGGTTCTGGGAACATGACCTGATCCGGTTATGTTCCGCAACTACAGGTTTTATCGGATTTCCCAAGAACACATATCTACGCCCTAACATCAAGGGGTAGAGGGGATTCTCTATTACTGCTGCATTTATTTCCCCTTCCACATAGCGACAACTGACTAGAATCTTCGCTATGGGCAAAGTTAGGGGTAATGCTCCCTTAAGTGGCCCTTGAATGTCCACTGTTTCTGGGGTGATTTGTTCAGGGCGCACTAGAGATGCACAAATGACTGCATCATACGACAAACCTGTGTCATATATCCCTGTGACTTGTTTGCCATTTACAGTCACTTCCTCCTGTATTGGTGGGTGATGGAGGCTATTCTGACTCACTGTCAGATCCTTCCTATCAGAAGTTCTCACCTGGAGACATGCAGCAAAATGAGGAGGGTTTTTCTTCTGCATTCCGCAGTATTGTGGTTGCTCATTTTACAAGTCTTACACCACTTATCTTCCTTTCTTGAAGGTCACCTGTCTGATCCTAAAGGGGTTCTTTCCTTGTAGTCCCATCTGGGTCTATTCTTGAATGCGTGGTCCTGGTTGTGGCCACTTCCTTCAGACATTGTATAGTTTTGTGGTTTCTTAAATACTTCTACATGTTTCTTCTTAGCTCCTTGATTAATGGACTGAGCCAGTTGGTGGCTTTCTGCGTAGGTGATTATGTCGTCTAACCTATCTATTTTATTCTCTATCAGGAACTTTTTAGTTTCAGGGGTTATGGAATCTAGTAGCTGTTCTATCAACATCATCTCCTTTAGCCCCTCGAAATCTGGAGAAAAGTTTCCTAACTTAGACCACCTTAGTAGGTAAGTCTCCAATCGTGTCGTAAATTGCTGATAAGTCTCTCCAGCCTCCTTCTTAGCAGTTCGGAATTTTTTTCGATAAGCCTCAGAGTTCTGTTCATAACGAACAAGCAATGCCTGCTTCAGGGCTTCAAAATCTTCTTGATCTTCCTTTTGTAGTTTCAAGAATACTTCATAAGAAACTCCTCTCAATCTTTGAGATAGCTTCAAATTCCACTTTTCCTTTTCTAAACCATAAGTTGTGGCAAGCCATTCAAATCTGTCTATATAAGCTTCTATGAAGTCCTCCTTCTCAACAAATGGGTCCATATGAAAGTTCATGGCTCCATTTGAAGTACTTTGGTTGGAGTTACTGTTGTCAGAGTGAGGTGAGGTGCTCCCACTGGAACTAGCAACCGATTGAAGTTCCAGCTGCCTCATCCTCAGCTCATGTTCTCTCTCAGCTTCCAACCTCCTAGCTTCAGCCTCAACCTCTAACCTCTTACTTTCAGCTTCCAACTGTAGTCTCTTAGCTTCTCTTTCCGCTTCTGCTTGCAACCGCCTTTCTTCAGCCTCTAATTTCTTTGCTTCTCTATCAGCCTCTAATTTCTTTGCTTCAGTCTCTAATTGCAACCTTCTTTCTTCCCTGTCCATATGCTTATCCACTTCCGTAGTAACATACTGGATGAGAGCTTCACCTGACAAACAAAGTTCTTTACACATCTGCATGATGGCAGTTTTGAACTTTACCAAGTCAGCCATGGCGTTACGTTGAAAGGAGTATCTAATGTTACTACTACTTAATTACTTAAGCTAACTGCTGCGTGATTCTTTCCTTCTTACAGTTTCTGTGGTGTTCGTAACAAGCGCTAACCACTATCAGGTTGTCGATACTGCTCGTCCAGTCACACTGTTGGTTAAATAGGTCAGGCCACCGAAGGTTGGGGCCCTGACACGGTGTACTGTTTGATGCGTGTGGCTTGAATGAATGTGTGAGTGTAGACATCAATTAATGAAGACGCGAATGGATGATAGTTCTACGAGTACACAGGACACTCACTCCAATCATATGCATGGTAGTCAATAACTGCTGGAACCACTGTACGATTTCTCAGACATTTAATCGGACGCACACACTGACACATAGCTACAGTCATTAGAACACTTTGGCACAACAATCATCATATACTTGAAAAATGGGTGACAATATCAGATGTATAGTTATGTGGTGCATCAATATAAAGGACCGATAGAAGGGAAACACTCAATCTCCTGGTTGTCTATCGTCTCAGGTTCTAACTGACTAATTGCGTCAGTTAAGGTGGATACATACAACATCAACAATAATGGTTCACTGACCGAACCTTCTCCTGACTAAGATTCTTAAGCCGAAAGTTCATCCAATGGTTATGACGACCATGTTAAACCACAGTAATGGGTTTTTATATTATCTAGCTCCCTGTACCATCATCAGGTAGTAAGACATTTTCTGTTCTCCGATGATAGTCTTACAATGGCGGGAATCAAAAATGGCTCCTCCTCCCTGAGCTTCGCTCACTTGGGATGGAGAAGTATGAAGCAGGATTACTTCGATATATAATCATAAATGTCCTCATTGCTTCTATCTATTTCTGCTATCAATAAGCTGGTTACTGGAGTAATCTGGTGCTGCTAAATTACATGTCATCTTCATCTGTGGTCAGCAACCCGAGATGCACGATAATACGTCTCTCGCTTCGGCTTAGCGACAAAGTTCAACAAAAAAGGGTATGTGTTTTACCTTGGTTTAGAAAACACATACAGGCGAATAACGCACGCCATTCCTAGGCGTTAATAATGAATATAGGAGAATCTCTGATAATGCCATTATACAGAGACACCATCTCCTTCCTAGAATAGATCACAAATCACTCTTTACACTTTCTAAATAACCAGCCATAGACACGACGACATGGCAGCCTTCCTCTTCTCTCTCCAGAACCGCTGCGCATGCCTAACAACGCCTTTCACCCCCAGAGTTCAGCTGACAAAATAGTCCGACATAGAAATACAAAGATACAAAGATATAAGAGCCAATCACCTTAACTAGTCAAGGAATACATATAAATTCAGGTCATAAACATTTTAAACAAGACCAATCTGTTTCTGGCCATACCTGACGCAAAAAAGACATAAACAATATTTATACGCCAGATTGACCCACAAGAAAAGATAACCCATGTAATCGAATCTAACATCGACCGATCCGGGTTCTGTCCCCTTACTCTCAGAATCATATATTCTCAATTAAATACTTTTCCTCAGACAAATAGCCATAACTTTCCATTTGTATGCCTACGTACCGTAATCTGTGCGTCGCAGACTAATATGTGCGCAACAGACTACCACACCCCCCCCCGGGAAAAAAAATAAAAATCATTTTTTTTTTCATCTGCGAGCAACATACAACAGGCTCACAACGCACCAATAATGCGCAGATGACAAATATCAGCAATTTATAACGCCAAATTAAGGCAAAGTCGAAGTATAGCTCGACAGGTGAGAATATATCTCAACATCTCAGAGAAAGTATTTCTCTAAGTATAAATATTTCCAGGGAGGTGTCACCAACGCATACTACAATACTGGCAAGGACATAATGTATACAATAATTTCAATCACAATTTCATATTAAGTACTATAAGTTCATAATTGACAGAAAGAAAAAATCATCAAAAGAGTAGCGGTGAATATACATTAATGAACCGCTAAGTGTTTATACAATCACTATATCATATATCACAAGTGTATACATATTTAGATATAGAGAAAAGAACTGTTGTATAGTTAGACACATTAAAAAGTCCAAGATTTAACAGTTAGGTGGAATCATGTGGGCATCTAGACAGAATGTCTGCCATCACATTTTCTGACCCACGGATAGCTCGCACCGAGAAATGAAAAGGTTGAAGAGCAATGGCGTATCGAGTTGATCTCGAGCTCTTCAAGTTTTTACTTTGAATAGCCGTAAGAGCTTTCTGGTCAGTTTCCACTATGAAATGCGCGCCAAGAAGGAATCTTTGAAGTTTGAGAACAGACCAAACCATCGCCAAAAGTTCACGGTCTAAAACCGAGTAATTCCTTTCTGCCGCATTAAGTTTTCGTGAGATATTCATTACAGGATGCAGAGTTTCGGCGTACTCTTGCATTAGTGCCGCTCCAATCCCAGTGGATGAAGCGTCACTACGAAGAACAAATGTCTTATCTGTAGTAGGTAACACTAAAATAGGTGGTGTTGAAAACAAATTTTTAATCTTATCCAAAGAGGATTGGCATTCCTGAGACCAGTGAACCATATTAGGAGACCCTTTCTTTAGTAACGAAGAAAGCGGTGCCATGATAGAGGATAGATTCTGAATGAATCGTCCATAAAATTGTATAAGACCTAATAGACTTCTCACTTGCTTTTTAGTCTTAGGAATAGAGATGTTAAATATTTTACTGGTATTATGGTCCTCTGTCTTTAGGAAACCATGACCGACACGGTGACCTAGGAAAGAAATTTCGCTAAAACCAATACATGCTTTAGAGGGTTTCGCTGTCAACTTATGCTCGCGTAAGGTAGACAGTAATTCACCTAATGCCAAATAGTGATCTTCCCAGGTATCACAGAAAAGACAGATGTCGTCTAAGTACGCAATGACATCTGAACGATGAGATAGGATTCGACGCATCATGCGTACGAATGTAGCCGGGGCGTTCATAAGGCCGAAAGGCATGAAATTCCATTGAAACAAACCCCTAGGTGTAGAAAAAGCAGTAAGAGGTTTGGCTCGTTCACTTAATGGGACTTGCCAATATCCCTTTGACAAATCAAGTTTAGTGAAGAAATGAGATTTAGAAAGCCTAGTAAGTAGCTCTTCTAGTAAAGGCATAGGTTCGGCATCGAACTTCGTAACCCGATTCAGTTTGCGATAATCAACGCAAAGACGTATGTTATTGTCTTTTTTCCGAACAATAACCATCGGCGAAGAATATGCTGAACTGGATGGTTCGACTATTTTTAATTCTATCATCTCATCCAACTCTTTCTCGACCTGTGTCTGAAAATGAATAGGTATAGGATATGGTCTGACCCTAATAGGATTATGGTCAGTTAGAATAATGTCATGTTCAATGACATTAGTGTGTCCAGGAATGTCAGTAAGGACATCCTGAAATGTTTGTAACATAGAAGAAACTTGTCGCTGTTCCTCTAGAGATAAATTAGGAGAAACAGTAACGTTTTCCCATGATTCACTAGAATGGAGTGGAATCACTGGAAGAGGGAGATTTACATCCGAGAAGCTTGTTTCTTCATCCTGTATTACTGACAAGGATGAGTAATGACCATGTGGTACTGGGGAATCGTCCGTTGCCTGAAAAATAGGCAATAAATACTCAGGACGTTCATGGAATTCCGTAAGCATATTGATGTGGAAGGTTTTATGCTTTCCATCAATATCGACAATGTAGTCAACATCGGAAATTTTCGAAATTATATCGAACGGACCTTTTCATGAGATAAGAAGTCTGTTTTCCCTACAAGGTAGCAAAACATATGCTTTGTCCCCAGGACAAAGTTGTCGTAAGGTTCTTTTCTTATTGGCAAATTGCCGTGCCTTCTGTTTGGCAAATTCAGAAGAAGAATTTGCTAATCTGCATGCTTAGATAATCTTGTGTCTAAGCGCGATGACATATTCGTAAGAAGATTTTGTGTCATCATCAATATTATCAGCGGTTATAAGATCATGAAGCAAAGACATAGGGCCGCGCGGTCGCGCGCCGATGACAAGTTAAAAGGGAGAAAATCTTGTATGTTCATTGGGGACCTCTCTATACGCAAAGATGGCCGCGGGCAAAACCCTATCCCAATCTTGAGGATGATCCTCAGTTATCTTCCCTAGTAAGTTTTTGAGTGTTCTGTTTAGACGTTCCACCATCCCATTAGACATAGGATGATAGATACTACTCAATGATCTATCTATCTTCGGAGTAGACGTCACTTGAGACATGGTATCCGATATCAATTGTGTGCCATGATATGATAATATTTCTCCGGGAATCCCAGACGAGAAAATATTAGCCAAAGAGCGTCTGCAATATCGGCAGTGGAAATGCTCTTCAGAGGTATAGCCTCTGACCAACGTGTGCACATGTCAACACACGTTAAGATAAACTGATGTCCTCTGGCAGATTTGATCTTAAACGGACCAATAATGTCTATTGCCATTTTCTGAAACGGCCTAATAGGAATATCTGCAGCCTAAATAGGTGCAGCATGGCGTGGACCTTTGGATTTGACTTCTTGACATACCTTACAAGATCGACAATAAATCCGTGTGTCTTTGTTTACAAAAGGCCAAAAGAAAGCCGCAAGAACTCTAGACTTAGTACGGGAAAAACCCATATGTCCAGCACACTGAGAGTCATGAGCGTGCTGCAAAACTTTAACTCTCAAATTCTTGGGAACAAGAATGTGAGAATGCATGGACGTAGTAGTCTTGGACCATACGCAAAAAGTACGCCATTCTTCATTGTAATCCAAGATTTTCGATTTGTATCTTTATTCGGATCACCTTTTGTTGCAAGAGTGAAGAATTTCTTTAGAGTGGGATCATCTTCTTGCTGTTTTATAAATGAGTCACGAGAAATTACCAAGGGATCTACTTGGTTATGCACTTCAGTATCTTCAGTAGATGAAGTTTGAGGCATATTGAGAGCTTGTGCTCTTGTGACTACTGCATTAGCAGCTTGCATATTTTGTTCTTCCCAAGCAGCAATTTGTTGCGGAGTGCATTCTTTGACTCCGTGAATACGACCAATGATGAGATCAGCGATCGGATTCGGCAGAAGACATGCGTGCACATCTCCCGTAAAGAAAGGAGTAGCGATATTGATGATAGCAGTAGAGTACTTCTCTAAGGTGCCGCCAAATGTTACACATTTGACTACCTTGCCTGTGGCATGCGAAGGATCTACAGGTGACTGTCTAACACCAATGGTGGTGCATCCAGAATCAAATGGAATTGAGACTGGGCTATCATTTACTAGACCTTTATGTAAGACAAGAGATCCTCTCCCATCATGTGCGACTGACGCAGGAAGAGCAGGAAGAGGGTGACCACAACTCAAAGTAGACACCGTAGTTGGTTCGAATAATGTTTTGCACTGGGGGCATTGAGATGCTCTCTGTGACGTACGTCTAGTTTGACAAGTGAATTCTCCCTGATATGATGGATGATTTAAAGGGACCTTTAGCTTTTCATAACATTAGAACCCCTGAACATTTGTTGTAACTTTTCGTTTGCCAGAACTCATTCCACCGGGACTCATTTAGTTTGCGGCACGAGATCAAAGAGACAGACTGAGGGATTTCAGGGGAGACTATCGGCGCTATCAAAGACAGTAGTGGCCCCTGATACGAGACGCAGTTGCTTGCCGCTAATTTCGCGTCTCGGTGTCAATCGCAACCGAGCGAACGGGGGAAAGCCGAAACGGGCAGCAGCGAACGGAGATACGAAGACCAGGGGGCGGCTTCTTCTCTTGATTTGGCGGTCAGATCCCCAAAAGTTCGTGAGATCAAATAAGCTGTCAAGTTTATCATGTCCCACTCAACTTACATTCCATTTTAGATAAATAGACCATGAAGAATAGACACTTCATCATTCGCTGGCCAGAACTTGATAGTAGCACTAAGCGATATTTGAAATCTTGCTAGATTATCCCCTGGATTTTCATTTTATTTGCAGTGAATTCTATTTCTGTGCAAAGCGGTAATATATATATTGTGTAAAGTGATCAGTGGTCTAGTTCATTCATTATATTTCATTGGATTTTGTGTTAATTTAAACCTATTAAATTAAACCGTCTCAATAGTTCCAGTTGTAAATATAATGATCTATCTATTATATTATTTCAAAAGATAATAGATGCTTAAATTAACTTTTAAAGTCGCGAAGGAATTTATAATTAATAAATTCAGTTAAGTCCTAGTTTTATAGATGTGTGTTTTAACCACTAGAATTCGCGCAGTGTTTATTAAATACATAATTAAATACTCGAGTGTATTATAGGCTTAACGGGAAATTTATCGCGCTTGATTTTTCGGTATGTTACATGTCTTTTTTCTTTCACACAGAGTGATCGTACCTGCGGTCCCAGCTAAATAAAGAAAGAAATAAAGAAATCATCCTATAAACTTCCAGTCATATTGAAGAAACATTTCTTTTAAATATAATCTTGTGGCGGTCCTTGCGACCTAGCTGTCAGAATTAAATGAAATAAAGCCCACCCAAGAACATTTTAAAGAATAATCATCAAATTACCCTTACAAACCTGTAAGATAAACTGGAAGGTAATCATCGCCAGTAGCGATATCATATTTACTGTTTACTGTGAGAGAGTACATATTTTCCTGACTGTGACTGAGCCTAGTTTTTTTCCTCAATTGGATTTAATAAAACTATCATCACGCATTGAAGGAATTTTACCATAGCGGAGGATTAAAAGAGACCACTTCATTTTCACCCCTGTGCCGAACTGTGTTAGTGCCATCCCATAGACTCCTTTTATATATATAATAAAAACACGAGAACTCTTAGTCTTCAAGTCTTGCGATAAGTGAGAATATTTGTTACCAACAAACCCTCGCAAACATCTGGGGCGGGACATCGAAGGACTAGACAGTTCATATGTCGAAAGAGTACTTGCTGTTTTTATATACTTTTATGGATCGTCTGAGGCTGCATTCGGTAAGTGTGTGAGTATATGAGTGTGGATCCTCACGCGTGTGTATGAATGACAGGAAATTTAATCGTTTTTTTTTGTAAACCTGTTGTTAACTTTCTTGCCTAGTAATATAATTTTTCTGTATTCCCTGCATTGTTCCTTTAAGGGGGAGTTGCTAATTGGTTAACTCTGTTTAAACACCCCCTCCTTTCCATTTGCTTAGTAAAGGGAAGAACAGCTGGGAAGAACATGTTTTTTTTCTATCACCTATACCTAACTTTGTAACCCCTCTTTCAGAGTAATTAACTTCACTGTTAGGTTAACGTACCTATGTTCCTGATATTATCTATCTCTGGACTGGGTTTATCTTTGTCTAATAAGCGGGAAGGGCTTAGTCGATACCAATCTTCTTCACCCCTCCCAAATTTGTTATTTGCATTTGTGTACTTATGATAATTTATGTAATACCTGATATTTGTTAGTGATTGATGTTTAAAGTGAATAAAATCACATAAACTCATTTAGTTCTGTGTTGGATATACCCAAAGCCCAACTTTTCCCCTATTCGTTTAATATAGTTTGTATCTACATCGTCTGTGTGTGTGAAAAACACCAAATCGGTGTGCGCGCAGATGCGAGTCTGGAAAACTGGCAAATAATTGTTTGACCAGGAGAGCGGAAGAGAAGATTGAGAGAAGCGATTTGTCGTAAATAAGTCTGTCTTTACTCTCCTCCAGCACGCTGTGAAGCAACTATTTAATATCTACATTTTCTATCACTGAGCTTTCCATCATCATTTTCCACTCTAAACCGGACCACTATTTCTACGACTCTTTTCTCTCAAAATAAATTTACGACAATATTTGGCTGGCTCGCCGGGATTATTTTGAGATACATTTGATGCACACATATTTGTGGGCTGGTTCTGGGATCTTGAGCTACATTTGAGGCAATCGCATAGCCGGGTTAAAGATATTTTGAGTCTGATTTAGTCTGGGTCTAACTAGGTAGAGTGTGAATGATTTGTCTTGTGAATTAGGGAAATAAATAAATAATTACACCCCTAGACAAACGTTCTTTAAGTATTTGGGTTGTCCACACAGCATATTTACAGGTTGTTTTCTCTCCACAGCAGTAGAAAGTACAGATAAACAAAAATATTTGCTATTTTAATTATCCTCTGGCGGAGATAATTCAATTTCTTTCTTTATAAGAGTTGCTGGGATTGCGTGATTGTTTTACAGTCACTAAGGTTTTTGAAGTTAAAAAGAGTTGAGCTTAGCTAAAGACGGATTGTTCTGATTTTTAAAAATTAAGTTAACAACGTCTCATCTCAATAATTGACTTTAGGGACGGAGTTTGTTGTCAGAGATTTAAAATTTAGGGGAAAATTTTTTTTTTCCTTTTAAATTGTTTTAATTTAAATTTTTCTCTACTGTTAGTAAAAGTAGATTCTTTTCCAGTGTAACTTACCATTTAGTGGCATAGTCGCTTGCGTTTAGAGCCTTAATTGCCAGATAATAGCAGCGATAAGTTTGCACAGTACAGGTAGGAGGTAACTCAAGTAAATTTTTTTTACTTTGGTTTTTTTCGTAGCGGCTTTGAGTTTTCCCCTTCTTGTTCCATCTTACTATTCTCTAGTCTTAGAAGCATCCAGTTCTTTGACAATGGCTGAGAGAATTAGGATAAGATCCATTTTGAGGCAAGAGGCCAAGGACTCAGGACTAGACACAGAAGCTGCGAATCTGTTTATCAACCAGGAACTTCAAAGGTATGACGCGGAGGAAGAGAGGGCAGAAGCTAGGAAGAAAGAAGCGGACGATCGTCAATTGGAGCAGAAGAAAATTGAGGCAGAGATGGACGCCCGCAGGGAAAGAGAGAAGGAGAGACAACGCGAAGAGAGAGACAAGGAAAGACAGCATGAATTAGCGCTCAAGGCTTTAGAGAGTCGGAGTGCCTCTACTTCAAATAATGGAGAGCCGTCTTCGCCCCAGTCTCAAACAATGGATCTCTCCAGCACTCAGTCTGCCCAATTAACTGCTATGTCGTTTTCTTTAGAATCTTTTCCTAGCCCTAACGAAAAAATTGACAGCTACCTAGAAAAATTCGAGAGACTCGCGAATCTTTATGGGTTAGAGAGTACCCGCTGGGCGCTCAAACTTTCAACGTCACTGAAAGGCAATGCTTATGACGTGTACACAAAGCTGGGACCGAATCAACATGATTATGACCTGTTGAAGAAGGCCTTACTACAGCAGTTTGAGATGACTGCCCGAAAGTTTCTGCAGTTGTTCAGAAACAGCCGAAAAGAGAGCACGGAAACATTTCCCCAGTTCTCTTCACGTCTCACGGGTTATCTGACAAAGTGCATTGAATTATCTGACCTACCTCTTTCATATGAGGGACTCCTCGAACTTGTTCTTGTGGAGCAGATAAAATCCACTTTGTCGAATGAAACTCGTAGATTTTTGGCTGAACAGGGGGCAGTCAGGCTTGAAGACATACTCAATAAAGCCGAACGCTATAGCAATGCAATGGCCGAACTTCCCAGCACTAAACGTAAACCCACCGATGAGCCATCTCGAAAACAGAATCTAGAGCAGGCATCCTATTCTTCCACTTCCTCTCAACATTATAACCAACGAGATAACAATACCCAGAAACCTCCCCAGGAAAAATCGAAATTCTACAAAACCCGATACCCCCCCAACAACAATTCTGATCAACCCAACAAGCCTACGTGGCAGCGCGGCCACCAAGGTCAAGGAAAAGGGAAGACCCCTACACCAGGAACGTCTGATCAGGGCAAACAAACCGGTGCAAACCGCATTGGATGTTTGCATACAGCCTCGAAAGGTAGAGTCAATGTCAGTGATTCTCAACCTGAGGGGGACCGACCCTCAACTCGAGGAACTGTAATTTTGAACGGTACCTCTACTACTTGTCTTTTTGACACTGGATTAAGTTTTGATTGTATTGTCGCTAGGCACCTAGTCAAACCCGGTCAGGAGACAGAGGAAACCGTCAAACTTAGTGGAGTTTTCAGGAGTGATGCACCCAGGACGCTTCCTATCGCACTGGTAGAAATACACTCTGACTTTGTCAGAGGAGTTATTAAAGCGGCCATAATGGATGATCCGATCTACCCAGTTATCCTGGGATGTAGATATGTGTTCATTGGGAGACCTAAGGAGCCGATTGTGGCAGCGGTAACCACAAGAGGGCAAGCCAAGAAGGAGAGGGAGCCTGCGCCAAACTTGTTGCCGAATGAACTGAAGGAGGCGCAACAAAAGGACCCTACTCTGGCGCCCTGCTTTAAAAAACTGCCCATGGCTAAGGACCCCAGACACAACGGAGACATCTTTTCTAAGGATGGTGTATTGTATCGTAGAACGGGCAACCCGGACACGGGGAATAACCAGCTCCTAGTACCGACGCAGTACAGAAACCAGATCTTAGAAATGGGGCACTCTCTTCCCTTTAGCGGACATATGGGACAAAACGCCACTATTCAGCGAATAAAAAACCACTATTGGTGGCCAGGAATGAACTCTGACATTGTCAGGTATGTGAAATCCTGCGCCCAGTGCCAACGGGTAGCACCCAAGCACTTGACACCCCCAGTACCTATGGGGCAAATGCCAATAGTAGGGACTCCATTTGAACGGGTTGCTGTCGACATTATTGGTCCTCTGGAAAAGACCAAAAGAAGGAACAGGTTCATCCTGACCTTAGTTGACACTTGCACTATGTGGGCCGAAGCCGTACCGCTACCATGCACTAATTCCAAGCATGTCGCAGAAGCCCTTGTGCAAATTTTTACACGGTTGGGATTCCCTCAACAAGTTTTGACGGACAATGGATCCCAATTCCGTAGCCTGTTAATGGAGGAGATCTTTAAGATCTTGAGGGCCAAACATATCCACACAAGTCCCTACCATCCGGCCGGAAATGGGCTCGTGGAACGTTTTAACGGTACCCTCACCATGATGTTACGTAAGCTGGGTCAGGAGAAACCGGAAGACTGGGACCAATATATATCGGCTGCCTTATTCGCCTACCGAGAGGTACCCCAAGCGTCTACGGGTTTTGCGCCAGCTACACTTTTATTTGGCAGACCTATTAAGGGGCCACTAGAAGCCTTACTTCGGTCCCTGACAGACCAGAAGGCTGACGAGACAGTCGTCTCTGCAAGCAAGTATGTATCTGAGCTTAAGGAAAGGCTAAAGCTAGGATGGGATCTAGCTACTACCAACCTTAAGAAAGCCCGCGCTAAAATTACTAAAAGATACAACAAAGCTGCAAAAGAGAGAGAACTACAACCAGGGGAGAAAGTCCTATTGCTACTTCCAACCGGAAGCAATAAACTTCGCATCGGATGGCAAGGACCGTTTACCGTCCTTAAAAAGATCTCACGTACCAACTACAAGATCTCCATCAAAGGAAAGGAGAAGGTCTTCCACATAAATCTGCTAAAGAAATATTTGGAAAGACCGGTGCCATCCTCCGAGCATCTCCTGGCTGTCGCCATAGCAACGGAAGACGAGGAAGATGATGATGGTTGCATGGAGTATCCATTGCAACCCACAGAATCCTTTAAAGATGTCAAGTTCGGCGACAATCTCTCACCAGAACAACAAACAGAAACCAGGGCTCTACTAAAACAGTACAGTGCAGTCTTAACGGATGTACCTGGTCGAACAAATCTCATTGAATTTGATATGAAATTAACAAACGAGACCCCTGTTCAAACCAGAGTTTACCCCATCCCGTACGCTAAAGCTGATGCACTTCGCGGAGAAATAGACAAGCTGCGTCAGGCAGGAATTATCAGTGAGTCTACATCTCCTTACAGCTCGAGTGTAGTGCTGTTGCAGAAGCCCAATAAGGAAGTTCGGCTGTGCATTGATTACAGGTTGCTAAACGCTGTAACGGAATTCCAGCCCGAACCTCTCCAAACTGTTTCTGAGTTGTTCACCAAGCTCAGCAAAGCAAAGATCTTCTCCAAGATTGACCTCAGCAAAGGTTATTATCAAATACCAGTCAAGGAGGAAATTAAACCTTTGTTAGCTTTCAGCACTAGTGAAGGACATTACACATTTAACGTGATGCCGTTCGGTTTGCATAACGCACCAGGAGTGTTCACCAGGATGATGAGGAAGCTTCTAGAACCTTTGCAAAGTCCCCATATCCATAATTTCATGGATGACATCTTAATTGCATCGGAAACCTATGAAGAACATATTGCTACGGTTGCTATGCTCCTCAGGAGACTACAGGAAACGGGTCTCACAGCCAGACCTAGCAAATGTCTCATCGGGTTTGAACAGTTAGACTTCCTGGGGCACACTATTTCTCACGGATGCAGTTGGCCTATTAAGAAGAACGTGGAGAAAATAATGGCAGCAAAAAGACCCCGAACGAAGAAAGACGTACGTTCCTTCATATCGCTATGTGCATACTATCAGAAGTACATCCAGAACTTCAACGGACTGACGGCACCTCTGACTGACCTCACAAAGAAAGGTTGTCCTGATAAGGTCATATGGGATCAAAAGTGCGAACACGCGTATAGCACTTTGAAAGGACAGTTGTCTGCATACCCCATTTTGAGGTTGCCTGACCTCAAGAAACCTTTTGTACTGAGAGTCGACGCGTCAGGTCAGGGCATCGGGTCAACACTGCTTCAAGCCGATGACAGTGACCTGAACATGCTATTTCCAGTTGCCTATGGCAGTCGGAAATTAAATAAAGCGGAACGGAACTACAGCGTAGTTGAAAGGGAATGTCTTGCTCTGATTGACGGTATCAGACGCCATCATGAGTTTCTTTATGGTACATCTTTCACGGTGCAAACAGACCACGCTCCGTTAGCATTTCTTGGTGCCAATAAAGAATTTAACGCAAGGATCATGCGTTGGGCGCTTCTTTTAAGCGTTTATTCTTTCAAAGTGGAATATATTCCGGGAAGACAGAATGTCGGGGCTGATTTCCTGAGTAGAAACTGGTCTACAGAGGAAGAAGAGCAAACTGAAGATACCACTCATCCTAAAATCACCAATCAGGTCACCTCCATTGTCAAAAAATGAAACATGAAAAATGGTTTCATGTCTAAAAGTGGGGACGATTGTGACGTACGTCTAGTTTGACAAGTGAATTCTCCCTGATATGATGGATGATTTAAAGGGACCTTTAGCTTTTCATAACATTAGAACCCCTGAACATTTGTTGTAACTTTTCGTTTGCCAGAACTCATTCCACCGGGACTCATTTAGTTTGCGGCACGAGATCAAAGAGACAGACTGAGGGATTTCAGGGGAGACTATCGGCGCTATCAAAGACAGTAGTGGCCCCTGATACGAGACGCAGTTGCTTGCCGCTAATTTCGCGTCTCGGTGTCAATCGCAACCGAGCGAACGGGGGAAAGCCGAAACGGGCAGCAGCGAACGGAGATACGAAGACCAGGGGGCGGCTTCTTCTCTTGATTTGGCGGTCAGATCCCCAAAAGTTCGTGAGATCAAATAAGCTGTCAAGTTTATCATGTCCCACTCAACTTACATTCCATTTTAGATAAATAGACCATGAAGAATAGACACGTTATCACTCGCTGGCCAGCCCTTTACAGAAGCACTAGCTTTATTGAAATCTTGTTATAGATTTTCCCCTGGATTTTATATATATTTGCAGTGATTTCTATTCTGTGCAAAGCGGTAATATATATTGTGTAAAGTGATCAGTGGTCTAGTTCTGTCATTCTATTTCAATGGATTTTGTGTTAATTTAAATCTATTAAATTAAACCATCTCAATAGTTCCAGTTGTAAATATAATGATCTATCTATTATATTATTTCAAAAGATAATAGATGCTTAAATTAACTTTTAAAGTCGCGAAGGAATTTATAATTAATAAATTCAGTTAAGTCCTAGTTTTATAGATGTGTGTTTTAACCACTAGAATTCGCGCAGTGTTTATTAAATACATAATTAAATACTCGAGTGTATTATAGGCTTAACGGGAAATTTATCGCGCTTGATTTTTCGGTATGTTACATGTCTTTTTTCTTTCACACAGAGTGATCGTAACCTGCGGTCCCAGCTAAATAAAGAAAGAAATAAAGAAATCATCCTATAAACTTCCAGTCATATTGAAGAAACATTTCTTTTAAAATATAATCTTGTGGCGGTCCTTGCGACCTAGCTGTCAGAATTAAATGAAATAAAGCCCACCCAAGAACATTTTAAAGAATAATCATCAAATTACCCTTACAAACCTGTAAGATAAACTGGAAGGTAATCATCGCCAGTAGCGATATCATATTTACTGTTTACTGTGAGAGAGTACATATTTTCCTGACTGTGAATGAGCCTAGTTTTTTCCTCAATTGGATTTAATAAAACTATCATCACGCATTGAAGGAATTTTACCATAGCGGAGGATTAAAAGAGACCACTTCATTTTCACCCCTGTGCCGAACTGTGTTAGTGCCATCCCATAGACTCCTTTTATATATATAATAAAAACACGAGAACTCTTAGTCTTCAAGTCTTGCGATAAGTGAGAATATTTGTTACCAACGAACCCTCGCAAACATCTGGGGCGGGACATCGAAGGACTAGACAGGTCATATGTCGAAAGAGTACTTGTTGTTTTTATATACTTTTATGGATCGTCTGAGGCTGCATTCGGTAAGTGTGTGAGTATATGAGTGTGGATCCTCACGCGTGTGTATGAATGACAGGAAATTTAATCGTTTTTCTTTTGTAAACCTGTTGTTAACTTTCTTGCCTAGTAATATAATTTTTCTGTATTCCCTGCATTGTTCCTTTAAGGGGGAGTTGCTAATTGGTTAACTCTGTTTAACCCCCCCCCCCCCTCCTTTCTATTTGCTTAGTAAAGGGAAGAACAGCTGGGAAGAACATTTTTTTTTTATCACCTATACCTAACTCTGTAACCCCTCTTTCAGAGTAATTAACTTCACTGTTAGGTTAACGTACCTATGTTCCTGATATTATCTATCTCTGGACTGGGTTTATCTTTGTCTAATAAGCGGGAAGGGCTTAGTCGATACCAATCTTCTTCACCCCTCCCAAATTTGTTATTTGCATTTGTGTACTTATGATAATTTATGTAATACCTGATATTTGTTAGCGATTGATGTTTAAAGTGAATAAAATCACATAAACTCATTTAGTTCTGTGTTGGATATACCCAAAGCCCAACTTTTCCCCTATTCGTTTAATATAGTTTGTATCTACATCGTCTATGTGTGTGAAAAAAACACCAAATCGGTGTGCGCGCAGATGCGAGTCTGGAAAACTGGCAAATAATTGTTTGACCAGGAGAGCGGAAGAGAAGATTGAGAGAAGCGATTTGTCGTAAATAAGTCTGTCTTTACTCTCCTCCAGCACGCTGTGAAGCAACTATTTAATATCTACATTTTCTATCACTGAGCTTTCCATCATCATTTTCCACTCCAAACCGGACCACTATTTCTACGACTCTTTTCTCTCAAAATAAATTTACGACACTCTCCCAAAATCAAACGCAGAACATGCCATATTATTATTAGAGTTTTTATTATCACTAGTATGAATACAGGCTTCACGTGACTCTTGCCGTGCAGAGTTTGCCTGATAATGTGATTTATGTCCCTTATATTGCGAACTACCTCGCTTATCATTGCCTCTCCAATTATTATTTCCTCTATTGTAACCCCTATTTGGGTTTGAGTCATAGTTCTCATGGTTACAATCATTATGTTCATTATAATGAGTATCTCTGTAACTATGGTCTTGTTGTCTCCATGATGGATGACTTGGATAGTGCCTATAATGACTTCCTCTGCGGAAATTCCTATAATTATGGCAACCCCTGTATCGAGGGCTGTCAACTCGTCTCCAGTTCTTCGAAGAAGAACCTTGAAATGATTGATTACCTTGATTTTGATAATTATTCGTGTTACTCTTTTTATCAAACCTGTTTTGTGGTCCTTGAAATTTGTGTGAGTAATTAGGGTTGTATGGTGTTGCTGAAGCAACTGGCATACTTTCCTTAACCTTAGCATTGCTAATAGCTACGTCCGGATGTGCAGTGACGTATTGGGTACAATATTCTTCCATTTCTTTTAGTGTCTTGGGTTTACGCTCATGTAGGAATTCAAGGAATGGTTTATTTACACTTGACATAATCTTGTCCCTGAGCAACAAGTCCATAAGGGCTTCATATGTCTTTTCTGTTTTGGACAACTCAATCCAACGATTAAATGTAAGACGTGTCCTTGCAATGAATTCTGAGAATTCTACACCTGTTTCAGGTACCATTCTCTTAAACAAAAGACGGTAACCTTCCTCTGTTAATTGATATTTTTTAAATAAGGCTGCTCTGATAACATCATAATTATCCTGGTCAGCCTCTTCTACCACGCTTAAACTAGTCAGAGTGTCACCTTTCAGTATCTCTGATAACTGACTAGCATATTGTGATCTATCTACATTATGATTTCGACAAGAACGTTCAAACCTATCTAGCCAAACTGTTATATCGTTACTGGATGGATTAAATGCTGGTAGCTTGATCTTATAAATAAAAGGTTTACCACTACCACCAGATGACTGATTAACATTACCCATGTTTGTCAATTTCAATTTCTCTAACTCGAATGCTAAAAGTTTTTCCTCATGTTCCCTTTTTGCTTTTCTCTCCTCGGCTTCAGCTTCTCTTTGTAATCTTTTTTCATGAGCCTCAGCTTCTCTATCTAATCTCTTTTGTTCAGCTTCTCTATTTTGTTTTTCCATTTCCATTTGGAATCTCTTTTCGTCCACCTGCATCTGCAATTTCTTTTGTTCAAATTCTAATTCCAATCTTCTATCCTCAGCTTTTTGTGCTTTTTCATATTGACTGGTAGCATACTCCTCCAACTTATCACCCGTCTTACCTAGGGAGTTCCCTTGCTCAATAAAGTAGTCTAAAGTCGACATAATGTCTAACAATATGTGACTAGTTACCTAAAAAAGTCAATGAAATTTATTCCAAAGTAAATGAGAGCAAGTTTTCATAAACTTGAATAATCAGCTCCCTATATCCCAATCTCTGTGGGAGACAAGCCTTTAATAAGGTCTTGTATACTCACTTGTATAATAATAATTATGATAGTAATAAACTACAAGTTTATTCTATACCACAAGTGTATGATCAAGTATACCTTATAGCATATGTCAACCAACAACATAAACAAAGGACAATCAAGAAAGACAATACGAAAACATTCGCAGAAATCAAATAAGTTAAATAGAAAAACAGAAGAAAATAATCACAGAACATGTGATGACAACCACGAAGAAATAAATAACATAAATGACGTCACAGTGTATACATATCAAGTTGTATAGAACTAAATGACAGGAAAGATGAGACCTACAAATACAAACAAATCAAAACAAAACTAAAGAACAGAAAAATATTACAAAAACAACGATAGGTACAGTCGTCACAGCTAACAAAAAATAGCAGCAAATTGTCACTAGCAAATTTTCAATTAAGAAAATTCGCACCTACTGAACGCTATTACAAGACCTCTATTACGTGGTATCTCTTATAATAGTCACCTTACCCAACCTCCCACAGACATATACACAACACTATAACATGTAAACATTAAACATAAATACATATATGTCATATAATGTAATGTGTGTGTTGAAAAGGAGGTTCAGTTTTACACACAATAATACTGTCAATTAACTAATGAAGTGCCACTTTAATGCATAATTAATTATGGTATAAACTATTAAAACTCCGCCTATGCCGGTCCCAAGCCCGGATGAAAAAGGAGGAGGGCGGCCTGCACGGAGGCCGTAAGGAGGCAGCCCCTCCACCATGCAAAGGCACAACAGGCCAATCACCTGTTTGCTTTAAATCATGATTACGCGAACTACAAGAGAGAAAACCGGACTGATTCTAAAGGCGACGAACTGGAACGGACTACGACTTATGGAACTTGGAACACAAGAAGTATAAATGGGAAGGAAGAGGAGCTGGTGGAAGAGATGAGGAAAGCAAAACTAGAAATCCTGGCTATAACGGAAACGAAGAAAAAAGGACAAGGAGTCATGGATCTCGATGGCAACACGTTGCTCTACAGTGGTGTACCCATATCTGAAAGAGCTAAAGGGGGCGTGGGTTGCATTGTGGCCCAAAATCAAAAAGATAGTATCAAGGGATGGAACTTTGTCTCGGAGCGCATTATGGTTGTAAAACTAAAAGAAGGAGAAACCATAGTCAACCTGGTCATAGTGTATGGGCCAAATGAGGATGAGAGAGCAGAGGTCAAGGAGGAATTCTTCGAGCTGCTTCAAAGGACAGTGGATGACTGCCTAGATGAAGTTATCATGCTCGGAGATTTTAATGCCAGAGTTGGAAATGACCATGCTAGATGGGGTGGAGTTATCGGAAGATATGGAGAAGATACTCTCAATGACAATGGAAAGCGACTCCTTAGATTCTGCAGTGAGCAGAATCTGATCATTACAAACACAAAGTTCCCCCATAAGCGCATACATGCATACACTAGATGTGAACCAACCAAGAATGAGAAGTCAGTGATCGACTATGCCATTGTTCGGAGAAGCTCATTCAGATATGTCCGAGATGCAAGAGTCTGGAGGGGGCCAGAGATTGGAAGTGATCACTACCTGCTAACAATCAAACGAACAACTGAAAGAGTTGCTCAGCCTAGGAACTGCCCAACATCACGCAAGAAACCAAGTAAACGAGCAGGAGAAATGAGCATTAGGACCTACAAGCTGAGAGAGCCAGAAATTAAGACCAGATATCAGGGGCTTATTGCTACAGCAGTGAGCAACACAGAAGAACGACCTGATGACTTGGAAACCCTCTGGAATAAATTCAAGGATATCATAAAGACAGCTGCTGCAGAAGCATGCGGTGAAGTCCGACTTGGGAACCAGAGAAAGAGGACACCTTGGTGGACAGAGGAAGTCAAAGAGAAAATAAGAGAGAAGAAAATGGCATGGAAACAATACTTAGGAGCTAAAAACACAACAGGACAAATGGAAAAATATAGAGAATATGTGACACTCAGAACAGAAGCAAAGAACAAAGTGCTAGCAGCAAAACAGAAGTCCTGGGAAGAATTTGGAGAAAAGCTAGAAAAAGATGCACAAGAAAACCAGAAATTGTTCTATAAGACCCTAAAGAACATGAGGAAGGAAAAACAATGCCCTCTCAAATTTATAAAGGACAAGCAAGGCAAATTGCTTACTGCCCCGAAGGAAGTAATGGAAAGATGGAAAGAATATTTCTCAGAACTCCTGGATGGTGAGCATGGTGAAGCATCAGAAATGATAACCACTAGCACAGAAGAGAAAACCAATGATGGTGAAGATGACATAAAGATGGAAGAACTGAGGGCAGCACTAGAGAAAATCAAGATGGGCAAAGCAGCAGGGCATGATGGTATAACACCAGAAATGGTTAAGTACATGGGAGCATCAGGCGACCTATTACTCTTAAAGGTCCTACAGGCAGCATGGTGCAACAAGACCATACCAAAGGATTGGGAGATTGCCATCATAACACCAATTTTCAAAAAGGGTGACAATCGACAATGTGGAAACCATAGAGGCATATCCCTTCTCAGTGTCCCTGGTAAAATCTACTCTAGAATCCTAGAGCAGAGACTCCGACGCCTAGCTGAGCCACAATTGGATGAGGTCCAGTGCGGATTCCGAGCAAACCGAAGTACTCAAGACCTAATCTTCACACTCAGACAGCTGAGTGAAAAGGCCCTTGAGTATAAGAGTGAGATCCATCTTTGTTTCATAGATCTGGAAAAGGCGTTTGACAGGGTCCCCTGGAGCAAACTTTGGGACTGTTTGGCAAGGAAGAATATTCCAGCACCTCTGATTCATGCTATACAGAGCTTCTACAAGTCTTGCAGAAATTATGTGAGGACAGCAAACCATAAGTCAGAAGAGTTCAGGACCACCACTGGTGTAAGACAAGGTGATATCCTATCACCTTACCTCTTTAATACTCCTTATGGACGATGTCATCAAGGCATGTAAGGAGAGAACAAGAAAGTATTCAGTGGGGTACTGGAAGATGAGACAGGTCTATATTTCGGAGCTGGCATTTGCTGATGATGTTGCCCTGATTGCTAAATCAGAGGCACATCTCCAATCCAACCTGCAAGTCTGGAAGGAAGAGCTGGAGAAGAGAGGGATGGTCATAAGCAGCTCTAAAACAAAATCCATGGTGATATCACGAGAAGAAAGAAAACATCAGATTAAGTTGGGAGAACAGGTCCTGGAGCAGGTCGACCACTTTAAATATCTCGGAGCTATTATAGACCGAAAGGGAGGCATCAAAGAAGAGTTGGCCACTCGAAAAGCAGCGGCTGGGAGACTTTTTCAGGCCATAAATCGTGGATTCCTCAGCAAGAAAGAGGTTGGTAAGAAAACGAAGATGGCTGTATACCGCTCCACCTATGTCCCAGTCTTGACATATGGATGCGAGTCGTGGGCAATGACTACAACCCACAAAAGCCAGATCCAAACCTCAGAAATGAGGTATCTGAGGAAAGTGGTTGAAGTAACAAGAAGAGACATGGTCCGCAACCAGACGATCCGTCAAGGCCTAAATTCCCATCCGCTGCAGACCCAAATAGAACAGTCCCAACTAAGATGGTTTGGCCATGTCTGCAGAATGGGAGAAGATCGGCTACCACGACAAGCATGGAAAACAAAGAGCCAGGGATCCAGACCTCCAGGACGACCCAGAGTCCGCTGGGAGGACAACATTAGACAATCTTTGAAGGACCGAGGACTAGAATGGAACCAGGCCAGGAAGAAGACAGCTGATAGAATGGTCTGGCGCTCTCTCTTCCAAACCTCTACACCTCACGGTAGAAGGGGAACGACTAAGTAAGTAAGTAATAAACTATTACAATGTTCAATTTTTTTGAGCACACCAGAAGATCCACCGTTGAAAAATATGCACTTTTCGCTAACACAGTTACTTCTCCAATAAATCTGCTGTGAAAACTGTCTGCTCTGTTACAAATGTCAACAAGCGCTGACCTAGTTCAGTGTTATGTTTGACAGGTCAAGCTGACATCGATGTAGTGTTGTATCAGCGTCCTGAAACAATCGGTAGTTGACTTCCTCTCTTCAATTTCTGTGTCGTTTAGACCCCATGAATCTGGCCTACCAAATAATGTTGAAGTTGAGTTTCTTGCAGTTTAATAGGGGACGTACTGGACACGTAGATGGAAGTCATTTGAACATCGTTGGCACAACAATCATCATATACTTGAAAAATGGGTGACAATATCAGATGTATAGTTATGTGGTGCATCAATATAAAGGACCGATAGAAGGGAAACACTCAATCTCCTGGTTGTCTATCGTCTCAGGTTCTCAGGTTCAGGACTAATCGCGTCAGTTAAGGTGGATACATACAACATCAACAATAATGGTTCACTGACCGAACCTTCTCCTGACTAAGATTTTTAAGCCGAAAGTTCATCCAATGGTTATGACGACCATGTTAAACCACAGTAATGGGTTTTTATATTATCTAGCTCCCTGTACCATCATCAGGTAGTAAGACATTTTCTGTTCTCCGATGATAGTCTTACAATGGCGGGAATCAAAAATGGCTCCTCCTCCCTGAGCTTCGCTCACTTGGGATGGAGAAGTATGAAGCAGTATTACTTCGATATATAATCATAAATGTCCTCATTGCTTCTATCTATTTCTGCTATCAATAAGCTGGTTACTGGAGTAATCTGGTGCTGCTAAATTACATGTCATCTTCATCTGTGGTCAGCAACCCGAGATGCACGATAATACGTCTCTCGTTTCGGCTTAGCGACAAAGTTCAACAAAAAAGGGTATGTGTTTTACCTTGGTTTAGATAACACATACAGGCGAATAACGCACGCCATTCCTAGGCGTTAATAATGAATATAAGAGAATCTCTGATAATGCCATTATACAGAGACACCATCTCCTTCCTAGAATAGATCACAAATCACTCTTTACACTTTCTAAATAACCAGCCATAGACACGACGACATGGCAGCCTTCCTCTTCTCTCTCCAGAACCGCTGCGCATGCCTAACAACGCCTTTCACCCCCAGAGTTCAGCTGACAAAATAGTCCGACATAGAAATACAAAGATACAAAGATATAAGAGCCAATCACCTTAACTAGTCAAGGAATACATATAAATTCAGGTCATAAACATTTTAAACAAGACCAATCTGTTTCTGGCCATGCCTGACGCAAAAAGACATAAACAATATTTATACGCCAGATTGACCCACAAGAAAAGATAACCCATGTAATCGAATCTAACATCGACCGATCCGGGTTCTGTCCCCTTACTCTCAGAATCATAGATTCTCAATTAAATACTTTTCCTCAGACAAATAGCCATAACTTTCCATTTGTATGCCTACGTACCGTAATCTGTGCGTCGCAGACTAATATGTGCGCAACACTAACTTAATTAAAGACGTACAATATTCCTTCAACCAATGTGAGAGACCACTATTTAACTTGTGTAATACAAAGGTACTTTTCTAAAAAAAAATTTTAATTTCTTTTCAAAAAAATGTTCTATTACCAAGACTTCCGTTAAGCACGAGATACAAGAAAGATATATACTGGCTCAGTATAATAAGATTATCCCGCGAACGAGCCCCCAAAATGTGACGTAATGAGTTAACAAGAGTGGCAGATGTTGATAGAGTAGAAGACTAGACACGTAACTTTAGTCTAGACAGGTATATCCCAGTCTCGGAGAAGAGCACTGGTGTAAGGATGGCACAGGTATAGCTATAGCTGTAAAGAGCACACGTCTGGATGGAATTAGTATGGATCAAGAGCTCTAGAGTGCTATCGTCACCTAACTATACCGTGACAACAATAATACAGCAAAATATAACTGTCAACAATAAGAAATTGACAAGTCATAAAATTACAATTTACTGAATTATTTATTAATGTACATCTAGTTTCTTTTTTCTCTTTTGAAAATCGGAAGATTTCAATTACAATGAAAAAATACAAAAATCAACAATATTTATAACTTTTTACATAAATTTCATGTCCACGTTAATCTTAATGTCTTTTGCCTGCACTGGGTTAACACAGATTGCACTTTTCATCACTACACGGTCTCTTTTGGGATCTCACAGACGTTTTTGGAATATTAACACTTAGGACTTAGCTGTACAGTCCTGGACAATGTCTGGTAACACATGAGTGTAGTTGAAATACAGCTTCTTGGATCTTATGTTTGGCTAACCAAGGAATGAGGGAGCCAAAACACTTGAACTCCGTCGCACACAGTATACGTTGAGTGGATGGTAGTTTCAGATCAGGCTGTTCCAAACTAGACCAGTAAACCTGCAAAATATGTAGCATGTGGCTAGTCCTTGTGTGGTGATTTCTCACGGGTCTGCGTGTTGTGAGGTGATGTGTTCAGTGTATGCTTATAGGTATGGCATAAGTTCTGGTTCAATGGCAGTGTATAGGCAATGACAAGTCTAAGTGATTACATGTTCAAAAATACATAATACAATTTCTGTACACAGTCATGATGCTGCATTTTCCTTCTACAGTCAGTTTGAATTTCAGTCATCAATAACACAATGTTATACAACATAGGCCTTCCCTTAGTTCTGCCTTTCCATTCCTGCGCATCTCTGTTATGCATCCTGGTCCTTGCCTCATTCTCCATTTTGAATTCAAATGTTGTCTCGCAGTTTAATTTAATTATCAAACCTGTAAAAGAAGCATTTGCATACATACATACATATATATTCTTAATATTACATACCCCTTTTAGGATAAATCAGAAGTAGAACTGACTGAAGGCTTGGCAAAAGTTCAACTGCCCGGCATAACAAATAAGAATGGTCTCGCTCAGGTGTTGATTCTTCTCTCTCTCTTTGCTTTCAAATTCGTCTCTCTTCCGAGGTTTTAATTTTGCGTGTGTAACCTGTCTGCAACGATTCCTCTCTATTTATACACAGCCAGCGAGCGAGCGAGAAAGCATCTCACGTCTGCGGCTAAAATGTTCGTTCCAAACGGCTCGCCCCACGGTTTTGTGTTTTTTTAATTTCTTCCTCCGTTCCGTTCTTTTTATCTTTTGTATGGATCACGTTGGTTGATACCTTACTGTTATGGTACCATCAACAGCTTCTTTCCCTCCAATAATTTCCTCTATTGGGTTTGTCTTAGAATTTATATAATTTTTTCTTGACAAAATATGATGAAGTTGTATGTTCTCAAGCTTCTATCTTCTTTTTGCAACAACAGTGTAATTAGTCGTTTGAAACGAAATAAATGTGGACTTCTCCGCTCCTAACGGTCCTATTATCAACTCTTTCTGATCATTCCTTCCTTTTATATGAATTTTATTTGTTAGCCATCAAAACAAATATCGCTTCGTTTTATGTAGCCCGTTCACAGCGCTAGAAAATGATAGAGAGAGGCACTCGCGTCCGCTCGATTTAAACGTATCACGAACCAAGAATTTGTCTTGCGTATTTTTTTCTCACCACGCGACATGTAGCACATATAAATTCGTGTAGTGTTGATCTGTCCAACAGTAATAACTGTACTAACTGTAATGCTTTATTTCAGCCTCAGGAAGTACCAAGATTATTATGCGGACATCCTTTGCCAGTCATGTTCTCATTTGAAAGTACTGGTTCACTGGTGCTTAATAAAGGTTTTGTGAACAATCAGCTAGTGTCGCTGCTGAGAGACACAGGAGCAACGACAATTGGTGTACGCAGAGCTTTAGTGGATCAATCAGATTATACAGGAAAGGAGGTGAAATGTATTACATTTGGTGGTACAGTGGAGTACTATCCAACAGCGGAAGTATTTTTGGATACTCCATATTTTACAGGAAGAACTCTTGTGTGCCTCTTGAATAGCCCAATCGCAGGAATTATTCTAGGAAACATTCCTGAATGTACAAAAGATGATATTGAAAAATAGGAACAACAACATTTCATATGTTCAAATGCTGTGACTACCAGAGCTTAGGCTCGTGCTCAACTGAATAGACACATACAAAGTGATAATGTGTTAGACGAGGGTATGGATGATGAAAATGACACTGAAGAGGAAATAGATGGTGAAGAGTATAATAATGATAATGAAAATCACGCTAATGAGGAAAATACTGATGATTTATTTTCTCTAACCAGCGGCACTCGAGCTTTCCAACTCTTTTGGCCCAATGACATGCCATTGCGAGGCTGGGGGGTCAGTGGACTTTCCTTCCAACCCGGTCAGGAGCTTCGCTATTCAGGTAATGAATAATGATAAAGAGGAGAGTGATGATTTCCAGGTGGAACTCATTGATAGGAAACTTTTATTCAAAGACCAAAGGATGATGTGTCTTTAAGAAAATTTTTTCAGGTTGCTAGATTGGATGAGGTCATATTTGATAATAATGCAAAACACTGGTATACTTTGAAAAAATGGTATTTTAGTTAGAAATTTTCAAGATTCTAACTCATTAAAAAACAGATTATGGTACCAGCTTGTTTTCGACCATTTGTGTTACGACATGCCCACGACATTGAATGCGCTGGTCATTTAGGTATTTCAAGGACAAAACAAAGAGTGTTGTCACATTTCTTTTGGCCTGGGGTTACAAAAGATGTTAAATCTTTTTGTCGCACATGTGTAGTATGCCAAGGTATGGCAACAAAAAGGCCTAAACATGATGCTCCGATTCAAGCAGCTGATATTTCTTTGCGGCCATTCGCAAAGATGGTCATTGATATTATTGGGCCATTAAAGGTCACATCAGCTAGAGGGCATAAATACGTGTTGACATGCATTGATATGTGTACACGTTGGCCAGAGGCGATACCCCTGAAAACAATTACAACTGTTGATATCGCAGATGCGCTATTTTTGGTTTTCAGTAGATTGGGTTTTCCCGAAAACATTCTATCTGACCGGGGAACACAATTTGTATCAGACGTAATGAAACAGGTCATTTAATGTTCGGGATTGAAAGATCGCTTAGCTCAATCTACCATCCACAATCAAATGGTAAAATTGAAGTTCCAAATAGAACGTTAAAGCAAATGTTAGGTAAGGTTACCATTAAATATCCACAGGATTGGGACAGAGTTTTGCCAGCGATTTGATTCGCTTACAGAAAGATTAAAAACGAGCAAACTGGGTTTGCTCCATTTGAATTGTTGTTCGGGGCGAAGCCTAGAGGACCCATGTCAATTTTAAAACAACTATTGATTTGAGCTGATATCAATGAAGAGGTTCAAACCTCAAATCAATCTGTTGTCAATTTGAGAAAAAAGATTATCGACGCATGCCAAATAGCAGTGGACTCGTCGGAAAAGGCAAAGTTGAAAGCTAGGTTGTTTGCCAACCAATACAGGAAACTACGCCAATTTTGGCCGGGTGATGAAGCATATGTACTATTGCCAAATAAAAACCACAAATTACTTGTGTCTTGGAGAGGACCTTATAAGATTGTTGATAAACTGTCAGATGTAGACTATATTGTATCAATTAATGGAAAGTAAAAAACTGTTCATATTAATATGTTGCAAAAGTTTCATACACGTCCTCCACATCTTAAACCGGTCTATGAAGCTATTGACGGGTCTATCAATCGTCATTCTTTTTTGGCTGTTATACAGGAGGAAGGGTCTGACTTGTATGATGGTGGTGAATCACTTTTAGTGTTGCCAAGTGTTCATCTGTTGGCTACTGAGAGTTGGAAAGATGTTTCCATTTCGCAAACTTTATCTTCTCATCAGAGAGAACAAATTTCTCATTTCCTGTTATCTTTTTCTGATGTGCTTACTGATGTCCCTGGACATATTGATATCATTGAACATGATATCGTTCTTACTGATTTTTAACCTATCAAGTTGAAACCGTATCGTATACCTATCCACTTACAATCTCAGGTCCAGGATAAAATAGAACAAATTATGAAATTGAACATCATTACCCCATCACAGTCACCTTACAGTTTTCCTATGGTGTTGATTAGGAAAAAGATAGATCTATTCGTATTGCATAGATTTTAGGCGGTTAAATTCTCAGACCATTCAGGACGCCGAACCATTACCGTTGTTAGAGTCTCTTCTAGATAAGTTGACTTCTGCTACGTTCTTCCCGAAATTTGACCCATGAAAGGGCTATTGGCAAGTGCCATTATCGGATAGAGCTAAGCCTTATACTGCTTTCGCCACACCTCTTGGTCTATTTCAATTCAATTTTATGTCTTTCGGTCTGGTTAACGCTCCTGCTACCTTCGTTCGCATGATGCGAAGACTCTTTTCCGACCGAGAAGATTTAATCACGTATATAGATGATATTTGTTTATTTCATTGCTCTTGGAATGAACATATTGTAGGTATTCAGTCTTTGTTACATACTTTGCGCCTACATAACCTTACTGCTAGACCCTCTAAGACGAGAGTGGGATTCACTGAAATTTCCTTTCTAGGCCATAAAGTAGGTGGTGGTTTTTTAAAACCTGAGGACTCTACTATTTCTAAGATCTTAAACCTTGAAATTCCATGAACTAAGAAGCAAGTTCGCAGTCTCCTTGGTTTAGTCAACTTCTATCGAAAGTTTCTACCTAATTTTGCAGATATAACTTCGGTTTTGTCTTCGTTGGTGAAGAAAGATTCCCCAAACAGAGTCATCTGGACTCATGTTTGTGATGTGGCCTTAAATGCTCTTAAATGTTCATTTTCAAAAATGCCTATTTTGAGATTGCCTGATGCTACTATACCTTTCACCCTCAGAGTCGACGCGTCGAATACAGCAATCGGAGTACATTGATGCAAGAATTTGAAGGCTGCATGCACCCAACGCTCTATGTCAGCAGAAAACTAACACCCACGGAGCAACGTTATCCTATCATTGAAAGGGAGCTCCTTGCTGTTGTGTTCTGCTTCTCCAAATTACAGCGGTATCTTTTGGGAGCTCGATTTACGTAAGAAAATCAACGGAGTCGGATCAATGTGCCTTGTCTTACCTCAAGTCAGCTCGATTCAAGAACGAAAGAGCAGCTAGAGCATCTTTGGCTCTACAGCCATACGACTACGACATCAAGGCAATCAAGGGCAGCCAAAATGTCGTCACCGACGTCTTCTCAAGATGCATGAAGCATCCAATGGCGCCTGTGAACACTAAAGAGACAGATGTTCCTCAAGTTCACATGTAATCTACAGACATAATACGTGATGACCTGATCAACAAAAGATTCCATTTATAACGAATTGGTCATATGCATCTATACGTTGCCACAACAATGAGTATAACCAAAAAGGTTGTCTGACATTGAGTACGATCATTATTCTGTGAATTAAGCTACAGAGTTACATCTTCAGTTACATAAATATTGCTGAGAACGAAAAACGGTTCGCACAGCAACATGATGATGCTGATTTTCTGGATGTTCAAAATAGACTAATACCTCATTGAACTCAGGATATTGATTCTAGTATGGTGGTTAAAGGACATTACATAAATGCCACATGCATACTGAAAAACATGACATTGAGAAAAGATTACAACTGAGATTCTTTCCAGAGATTTGTGTTCGACTGTATGATATTTTTCCCAATAAATTGACTTACAGAGCCAGATAAAGGGAAGTAACCATAAAATGACTGTAGAAAAAACAGCAAGGGGAAACAACAAATAAATTGCTTCTCGGATTTGACTCGATTAAAAATCACTGTAATAATAAACATTTCAATTCATCACAATAACATATCACATGGTGGACAATCATGGACATTCACAATAATGTATTACTACATACATTGGTGAACTTAATATGACTTTGCATCAATGAAATGACCTCACACTAGTGTCAAATGATTTGTATTCTGTATAGACAATGATGTTGGCAATTCCATTACTTACTTCCACACCTTGGGTGTTTATTTGTCTACTATGAAGCACAGATCTAGGTGCTGTATGATTCATACCAACTGTGAAATTTGATGTTACCATCTGTTCACTCCAGTGATGTTTCAAACTCACGCCACGTAAATAATGAAACTTCGTTGCATTATTTAACGGAAAAAAAAGGGGGGGGGGGGGGTAAATGTTATGTGTACATTTCATAACATTGGTTGTCGCTGTTCGACTTCCTTGTTGATTTGTTTGGAGACCGTTGTCGTGGTTTCATGAAGTGACGTCATTACGTCTGCTGGCCACCTTTGCAGACGAGAACTTTTTAAGTCGGCTAACCAAAGCGTGCCCTGCTATGATTCTGTGTGTGGCATCTCAAAAGGGTTGGACGCTTGTGTATTTGCTCCTGAGAGATATGATTTTCCTCGATCTTCATTACATTGTACCATCACTAGCTTACCCATAAACCTCCGTGTGGTATGTCTAGTTACTTTATGAACGATCTGAAGAGGATGCTGTGAAGTACGTGAGTGACTTATATTAAAATAAACTGTGTGAAAATGTCTTCGACATGTTTCTCAGTACGGGACTGTACTACGACGTTATAGACCATCATATTGATGCCTTTTATGCATGAACATATTCTCTCTGAAGTTTAAGTGGAGCTGTCAAGGTGTCAAATAAAGTCTTCTGCGAATTTTCCAGCCTGGCCTTGAGAAGTGATTCGTATTTTTAAAGTTAGGGTGTTCGGGCGGGGACTGATAAGGTCATACTACTAGCGACACTTGCTCTAAGACAGTGTCCAAATTAATATATAATATATTCAACGAATACGTCTACAAGAAAGCCACAAGCACACATTCAACAACAAAAACCCGACCCCGTATCAGGCACCAATAAGAGAGATAAACCCGTTTAATTATTCAGAGTTGGGGCACTGTCAGAAGGATGGCCGCCGACCGAAAAAAGTGGAATCAATTTGTTGCTACCTTACAAGACGCCACCAAGCGTGTTGGCCACTGACTGCTTTTACGGTCGGCGGCTATGGATCAAAGAGGAGAAGAAGAAGAATTATTCGGGCATGGAAGAAACACGATCTTTTTATTCCCACTATAAATTTTCTGAAACGCGAATAGTGGATTGTTCCGAGAATATATACAACATAAATCGATGCCCTGGTGACAAACAGCCTATTAGGAAATAAGTCTGTCACTCTAACAATGCTTATTGGAGAAAGGGACTACTTTTGCCTATTTTGAAATGTTAACAAAGCTATTATTTTTTTATATTAGAAATTAATATTATTTTGTATTGTATTGTATATTAGCATTAAGTAAACTGAACAAATTTTTTTTAAGTGAAACTTAATGAAAAAATAAAAATGAAGATCACTGAAAATCAGACGTGAAAATTGTCAACATTAAACGAAAAATTATTTTTTTAAAAAGCTTTCAAAAAGATTCGTGTGTTTTTATGTGCTCTTGTATCGTAATTCAAAATAGCTAGTTATCTACAACAGCTTGATTACAATTAAACTTATTACGTACGAAAAAATAAGCTTCGTTGCCCGCTCCGCTATAAGTATGTTCTGGCCACAGAGAAGATTTATTTCACAATGCTCTGGCGCAGTCATTTCACTGCACCATTGTATGGACATGAGGTAAAGCTTACATATGGACGTGAGATGGCAGGGAAAGCAAACCCGTAAAAATTGCGTGCTGTGCTGAAATCGGATGTGTCAGGCCGAAAGGCGCAGATATCGCAAACTTCGACACAACGTAGGCCTACATACCGCTCAGAAAAGGCCAGTATGTAAGTGTATGATATGGTCGAGCAAACGCAAACAACAACAACACATTTCACAATGCAATTAGATGACGTTATAAATTATTTGACTTTTTATATAAAGGTAAATAAATAGTTTTTAATGCGCTTTTGGAAATAGTAGTTACTAAATAAGCAATATACATATGTTTAACAGATTTTTAACTGACGTATATTGATTTTCGTTGGTTAGATCTATATTTCGAAGGAACGCCATCTATCCAGTTTTCCTTTATTAATACTCTTTATTTATACACTGTCAAGTAGATATAAATACGTAATTATCATATATTATTGCCTTGGTTTTACTGGCACATCCATTTCTCAATACATACAATACAGCATTAATTATATTTATGTACGGTTTTCCGTTTTTGTAACCTTTAAAATGTTAAGTCCTTCCTACCCAAGTACAGTGCTTCCTACCTAGCAGGTAAGGTTCACTGTACAGTGGGCGGTACCTAAGTATATGTGTGTGTGATGGGCGGGAAAGGATAAGGGAGAAGCGCTTGTTTGAGAGCTTATGTTGTAATGTGATGTGAAAGAAATGTTCTCGACATCGTGACTCTCTCACTGTCCCTCACACTGTCTGTCTGTCCGTCTGTCTGTCTCTCTCTCCTTTTCTTTCTGACACTCCGTTGTCACAAGAAAAAACAACCTCAACCGTTGACAGGGTTTTGTTACGCGTTGTGGTGGGTAGATATTAATTATGTATATATTTGTGTAGCAGATGTGAAGTCAGCTATGCAAGCCCCTGAGGAAGTTTAATTTCTAAATATATATCAGGGAACCTGTCTTGCTTCCACCAATGACTACCACCCGCTATGTATTTTATCCCCAATTTATATGTCCTGATGTATGGGTGTTGTGTAGCTAGATGTCTATGCTAGATGTATATGCAATGTATGTGAAGAAAATAACAACAACCACACTTTAAGGTTAATAAACAAGTAAGTAAACAACTCACTATTGGATTTTGGTCTGAACAATTTTTTACAAATGTATTAATTATAATTGAGTTGATTCATAAAAGATTAAACGTCAAGATATATTTACACACACACCAGTTTAACTACTAAAGTCTATTATTTCCTGAACTAGGAAGTGTTCTTAGTGTAGTACTCTCTTCCAAAATTAAGCACATATTTGGGGGATCAATAATGTCATCATTTTTTAAAAATCTTGTTGATATAATCGGTGGAGGAGGATCAGTCAGTGAATTAACAAGGCCCCAAAACACAGGGCTTAACTTTCGATATGAGTAGAAAATTCTGCGATGTCCTGGTTATAAGTCTTCATGCACACAGCACTGCTCAGCTTTCAGGATTCGAGATAAGGTAAGGCACTCAATTCATATGGCCTCAAACAGGTACTATGGTTGAACAACAACGTGACTGGCTCACTTCAGTTTCTCACCCAGAAACTCTGGAAGTAGAGGATTAATTTCCCTCAAAATAATATTCTGACCTATCTCCGTTCTTAACAGGTTTACAGGTATCAACAGATCAAAATTCAGAAAATAATACATAAATAATTATTGTCCCCATCTGGTAGAGTGCTCTATTCATCATTAAGTATCTCAAACATATGTTTTTACACCTTCCTAGTCATAATACAATATTATAATTTCGTACGTACAGTCAGGTAATAACCTGTATAACATAAAGATGGCCAGTGATTTTCTGGCTACAACTCAAACATTATTCATTAAAGTTTTTTCCCTTATTAATTTCTATTTATCCCAACTTTTAAGTAAAACTGTAAGGATTTTATTAAGTTCTTTTCCCACAATGTCAGAAAGCCTGTCTGGCTTTTCTACAAAGGACAATATCTTTCTTAGCAACTCGGTGAAACAACACAAAGTTTGATGTTGGCTTCCCTCTTTATATATATATATATTTTTTCTTTTATCTCCCAAAGTACAAGTAAAGCTGTAGGGCTTTTACATGAAGCTATGAGATTATCTAACCACATTTAATGACTTTACGTAACATGTTGAAGTGGCACTTGTACGACTGGGACTCTACCCTTCAAATATTCATTCTTAATCAATATGGCAAACACATTTTCAAATACAATAATAATTATATAAATGTTGGTCTTACCGAAATATCGAATTTTTCCACTATGTAAGTTAATTACAGGCCATAAATGGTCACACAGAATCTCCTGCTGACTATGAGAACAGCGAAGGCATATGAGCACAACTTGTCTGTATACGTCACTAACTATACATGTGAACTTATAATTTGAAAGTGGCGAGGAACGCTCGTCTCTCTGAGTATTTATTCCAACTTCTTAGTTATTCTAAGCAGCAACCAATCAGGGGACTTCCGTTCCTACGCGTCTTTTTCAAAAAGTTAACCTACTATTTTCAAATCAGGAGACACCCCTTAATATGGCCAGCATCAGTAAAGAAGCCCCATGCACGTCTATATATGTCTTCATTCTACCATATCGCTAGTATTATCCAAGTCATTTTAATACAGAACGATAATATTTACTTAGTCTACCGTCTGTCATCTAATGCATAAGGTTTCATACTTCTGGCTATTATTTTTACCATTTTCGTCTTTCCTTTATATTTATGCCAATAATATATCTTTCTTCCTACAGTAATATAATATATTAGACTAAAGAATATGATATATTTAATAACTAATTAGTAGCATTTTAATCGTCATTTTTAGTCTTTATTTTTCCTATCGTTCGATTTGGCCAGTTAGTTTCAGTTTTAAAATTCAAACGGGCTCTATGCATTTCCCCTCTCTCTCCCTTGCCTTTTCCAAGAAATAAACAATTTCTAACGATACTAACATTCAAACGTGCGTTTTGGTTAAAGGCTTGCAAGTCTGTGACGTCACATTGGCATAAATTCTACTATCGTTTTTATGCGTTAACTCTTTAGAGACCGAGAAAAAAACTAGTATTTTGGTGGCGCGATGATTCCTATGTTATTTTATTCTTATAAAAGTGGTCACTAGTCTTACAACTGGGGGGAATTTGCGAGACCATATGTGGGCGTGTTGTACATACAGATTGTATTTTACGACATAATTTCCTCCGTTAGAAAAGCTTGCAATGGTAATGCAACTTTCAATATCTGTATGACAACCACGATCCACCTGCTTTTCTCTGCCTTAAAGTGATCATGGTTTTATTGCAGTTGGGTCATACCAAGTAAGCACAACTCAAGAATGCTGCCCTAGACCTCTGCAATCCAAGAATCTATTTCAGCTGCAGATATTACTGTCTGTCCTATGCTGATATAAATCAAGTTTCACCATTCCTCTTCACTGAGTCTGTCCCAGGACAGGTCCAGAGAGTATTAGACGCCCTTCAAGGTTGCAATAGTTATGAAGAGTAATCTATAAATGGTGCTGGCAGAGTAATGTAAGGGTTCCGTAATTTCATTATCAGCCGGTATAAAACTCTCGGAATATCCTCAAGGCAACATCAGGATTTAGTATGTTCCTCCGAAATGTTCACAGCCAACAATTGGTCTGCGCGCCGGCTTGACTGAATTTGGAAACATCCTTTTCTATTTTCCATATATAATTCTATAATGCGCCACTCAAATGGAGACCAGATTCACCACTGTATACTTATCCTTACTATAATTTTGGTGAATTAATATGAAATGTGGGGAATGAATTTCTGCATCAGAAATCAATCCGCCCTTAGCATTGTTATGTAATATGTGTGATCTCAATCCAATGTCCGTCCAATACTTCCAAATGGATTGTGTAGGCCCGGTCAACTACCTCTGTTACCGGGGCCGTTATACTGCTAAATTAATAGCCATATTGTGAGGTGAGCGTGACCTTAGGCCAACTGACCAGCCTTCCGCTCCCCACTCTCCTTGAATGATCACTTAGTTTTGGTTTCAATTCTGGCTGATTATCCTCAATGCTAATGTTTGCAAGTTCCCGAAATGCGGCTTCAAACTGAGCCTGGGATGACTGGGTTTTGATTATGTTTTCTCTGGGTGCCACATGCAGAGATGCTAATGTGAATAATTTTGGGGAAGACTGTTTTTGGAAAGGGGTTTTCCTATCCACTGTGTCTACCCTATCCTGTTTATTTATACTTTTACTTTCCTTCTTATTTTTAGCCCATATTTTTTTCCACACTGCTTTCTTAGCAGGGGAGTATTATTTTTCCACCCTGTGGAGTTTACCTTGCAGCACTGGTCGCAGGCGTCAACAAATTTATCAATGTCTTCAGCTATACCTGGCCAGAAATATGCTACAGATGTCCTTTGACGTGTCGTACCCATCTTCTGGTGTACACCGTCTGGTAGAACATGTGCTTGTGCCATCACGTTTTCCCTATAACTCCTGGGCAACACTAGTTGTCCATCCCTGTTGGATCCTGCTCTAGCTTTCATGTAGAGCAGTCCCTCCTTCATATAAAATTGTCCCTTTCTAGGGTGTGTATGGCTGTTTGGCAATTTGCCAAAGCAAGGGTTTAATGATTTATCCTTTGCCTGGGCCTGTCTCATCTGCTTTGGGTGAATAGTTAGTGGTGGTGTGTCCTCCTTTCTAGGGGTCGACCTGACCTGAAGTGTGGTCATTACAACCGGTTTTACAGGGCTTCCTAGAAACACATATTCCTTTCCTAACACCAGTGGATAATTAGGGTCTTCACACACGGCTGCTCTAATCACTCCTTCCACGTACCTTGTCTTAACATTGATCTCGGCTACGGGAAGTGTCATGGTGGCTGTTCCCATGAGGGCCCCTTGTATCTCCACTTTCTCGGTGGTATACTGGTCAGGGTGCACCAGGGTTGCACTCACGACTGAGTCATATTCCAATCCGTAATCATAAAGGCACCTAACGGTGGCCCCATTACATAACACTTCTTCACAGGTGGGGGGATGTTGAAAATTAATATGATTCTCTGTCAGTTTCTTCCTCCCCTTGTCCACTGTGATCATGCATGCCGCGCGATATGGAGGAACTTTCCTACCACAGTCAATAGTATTATGGTTTTGCATCCTACAGATTTTACACCATTTTCCCTCTGGTCTGTAGGATTGCCTTTCATTATATTGCGGGTTTCTGTCACGTTGTTCGTACCTGGACCTATCATAGTTTTGGTTTATTCTTGGGTTATGATCCCTAGTATCAAATTGGTTTTGGGGGCCTTTATTATGTTTTAATTGCTTCTTCCTAGCTCCAGCCAACTCTGACTGGGCTGCTAGATATCTTTCAGCTACCTTTAAAATATCCACCAGTCTCTCTGCACCCTGTTCTGTGAGAAACTTTCTCAAGTCTGGAGCCATCGACTCCCTAACCTGCTCCATCATAATCATTTCCTTTAAATCTTGGGTTTTCCCCAGAGCAGTCCATTTCTCCAGATAGGTCTCTAGGCGGGCCGAGAACTGGTGGTAGGTTTCCCCAGTGAGTAATTTAGCATGTCTAAATTTCTTCCTATAAAATTCAGTTTTTCTCATATCTGACCAATAGTGCTTGTTTAAGAATGTCGTAATCGTCTTGGTCATCTTTACTGAGCTTGGAAAATACTTCATAAGAATTTCCCCTAAGTCCCTGGGATACCTTAAGGCTCCACTTCTCCTTCTCCAACCCATATGTTGTAACTAAACTTTCAAAGCGGCTTAGGAAGGACTCAATATCATCATCTTTCTCAATAAAGGGATCCAAATGACACCCCATGGCTGATGAGGAGGCCCCCTGACTTGCAGCTGAGTCGGAAGTGGATGGGCTAGTTCCATTTTCAGGAGCATGGCCTTGTAACTCTAACTCTCTTAGTCGTATCTCAAGTTCTCTTTGTAATCTTTTATATTCCATTTCCGCCTCCAATCTCCTTTCTTCTTTCTCTCGTTCCGCCTCTAATATCTTTTCCTCTTTCTCTCGTTCCACCTCCCTCTGTAGACGTTTTTCCTCCTTCTCAGCCTCAAGATTCTTTGCCTCAGCCTCAAGTTTCTTCGCCTCAGCCTCAAGTTTCTTCTCTTCCAACTGCAGCCTCTTAATCTCAGCTTCCCTATCAGCCTCTAATTTCTTAAATTCTCTAGCATCTTCTAACATAATTCGTTTCTCCTCCGCCAATCTATCAGCCTCTAATTTCTTAGCCTCCCGAGCATCTTCCCTTTCTCTGGCTATAAATTTATCAACCTCTGCTGTAACATAATCAATTAAAATCTGTCCCTCCATACCCATTTCCTTCGCAGTCTGCACAGCAGAAGATCTGTACTTGGCCAATTCTGCCATCTTAATATTCTAACCAATGTGATTTAAATAAACCAAAATATCTAATTAATCTCTAATTAACAGGACAACAAAGAGCAATGCCAATTCACCAACTCCTCCACATATTTACTTATTATAACTTTAGAAATCCCGGAACGAGCCAACCCCACTATATGTGGTGGGTAGATATTAATTATGTATATATTTGTGTAGCAGATGTGAAGTCAGCTATGCAAGTCCCTGAGGAAGTTTAATTTCTAAATATATGTCAGGGAACCTGTCTTGCTTCCACCAATGACTACCACCCGCTAAGTATTTTATCCCCAATTTATATGTCCTGATGTATGGGTGTTGTGTAGCTAGATGTCTATGCTAGATGTATATGCAATGTATGTGAAGAAAATAACAACAACCACACTTTAAGGTTAATAAACAAGTAAGTAAACAACTCACTATTGGATTTTGGTCTGAACAATTTTTTACAAATGTATTAATTATAATTGAGTTGATTCATAAAAGATTAAACGTCAAGATATATTTACACACATACCAGTTTAACTACTAAAGTCTATTATTTCCTGAACCAGGAAGTGTTCTTAGTGTAGTACTCTCTTCCAAAATTAAGCACATATTTGGGGGATCAATAATGTCATCATTTTTTTATAAATCTTGTTGATATAATCGGTGGAGGAGGATCAGTCAGTGAATTAACAAGGCCCCAAAACACAGGGCTTAACTTTCGATATGAGTAGAACATTCTGCGATGTCCTGGTTATAAGTCTTCATGCACACAGCACTGCTCAGCTTTCAGGATTCGAGATAAGGTAAGGCACTCAATTCATATGGCCTCAAACAGGTACTATGGTTGAACAACAACGTGACTGGCTCACTTCAGTTTCTCACCCAGAAACTCTGGAAGTAGAGGATTAATTTCCCTCAAAATAATATTTTGACCTATCTCCGTTCTTAACAGGTTTACAGGTATCAACAGATCAAAAATCAGAAAATAATACATAAATAATTATTGTCCCCATCTGGTAGAGTGCTCTATTCATCATTAAGTATCTCAAACATATGTTTTTACACCTTCCTAGTCATAATACAATATTATAATTTCGTACGTACAGTCAGGTAATAACCTGTATTACATAAAGATGGCCAGTGATTTTCTGGCTATAACTCAAACATTATTCATTAAAGTTTTTTCCCTTATTAATTTCTATTTATCCCAACTTTTAAGTAAAACTGTAAGGATTTTATTAATTTCTTTTCCCACAATGTCAGAAAGCCTTCTGGCTTTTCTACAAAGGACAATATCTTTCTTAGCAACTCGGTGAAACAACACAAAGTTTGATGTTGGCTTCCCTCTTTATATATATATATATATATATATATATATATATATATATATATATATATATATATATATATATATATATATATATATATATATATATATATATATATATATATATATATATATATATATATATTTCTTTTATCTCCCAAAGTACAAGTAAAGCTGTAGGGCTTTTACATGAAGCTATGAGATTATCTAACCACATTTAATGACTTTACGTAACATGTTGAAGTGGCACTTGTACGACTGGGACTCTACCCTTCAAATATTCATTCTTAATCAATATGGCAAACACATTTTCAAATACAATAATAATTATATAAATGTTGGTCTTACCGAAATATCGAATTTTTCCACTATGTAAGTTAATTACAGGCCATAAATGGTCACACAGAATCTCCTGCTGACTATGAGAACAGCGAAGGCATATGAGCACAACTTGTCTGTATACGTCACTAACTATACATGTGAACTTATAATTTGAAAGTGGCGAGGAACGCTCGTCTCTCTGAGTATTTATTCCCACTTCTTAGTTATTCTAAGCAGCAACCAATCAGGGGACTTCCGCTCCTACGCGTCTTTTTCAAAAAGTTAACCTACTATTTTCAAATCAGGAGACACCCCTTAATATGGCCAGCATCAGTAAAGAAGCCTCATGCACGTCTATATATGTCTTCATTCTACCATATCGCTAGTATTATCCAAGTCATTTTAATACAGAACGATAATATTTACTTAGTCTACCGTCTGTCATCTAATGCATAAGGTTTCATACTTCTGGCTATTATTTTTACCATTTTCGTCTTTCCTTTATATTTATGCCAATAATATATCTTTCTTCCTACAGTAATATAATATATTAGACTAAAGAATATGATATATTTAATAACTAATTAGTAGCATTTTAATCGTCATTTTTAGTCTTTATTTTTCCTATCGTTCGATTTGGCCAGTTAGTTTCAGTTTTAAAATTCAAACGGGCTCTATGCATTTCCCCTCTCTCTCCCTTGCCTTTTCCAAGAAATAAACAATTTCTAACGATACTAACATTCAAACGTGCGTTTTGGTTAAAGGCTTGCAAGTCTGTGACGTCACATTGGCATTAATTCTACTATCGTTTTTATGCGTTAACTCTTTAGAGACCGAGAAAAAAACTAGTATTTTGGTGGCGCGATGATTCCTATGTTATTTTATTCTTATAAAAGTGGTCACTAGTCTTACAACTGGGGGGAATTTGCGAGACCATATGTGGGCGTTTTGTACATACAGATTGTATTTTACGACACGCGTGGTGTTTACGTGTCTGCCCAAGGCAAGACAAAAGTCTGTGTGAAGTCTCTTCTTCTTCCTCGTTCGCCCTGAAAAGGACGTTGGTTGCGTTGTGTCAGTTTACAGCGAAACTGCGATATTTACGCCTTTCGGCCGACACATCCGACTTCCGCGCGGCATTTTTTGAGACCGGGTTTGCCTTCCCTCTTTGATCCCAACTCTCTCAACCAGACTGCAGTGATGCAGCCTGTTTCCAGGACCACCACTTGGAGGTGGAGTAGGGTCTTGGTCACTGTCTGCTGATGCTTCCACCATGGCACCCCTACGACCCATGACGGGTTACGGGTTGAGATGATGATGATGGTTTAGGAGAGCACATGGGTTCACTTGGGGATATAATTATTTCTCTTCTTACTCTTTATGGAGCTTGGAGCCACAACTGCGGCTGCGCCCCACAGGAAGCCTGCACGATGCATTCATATGCTCGTGCAGCAGTGGTTTCTGTGACAATTTGCGTTACATGGTGAGATTGCCAGTCTCAGTGTACAACATCATACTAGTCGCATTAGACGACATGTCTGGGTTGTGTATGTGTAAATAATGGCCTGTTTGGCCGGTGAAAGTTTTATATCGTTCATTGTTGTATTATGTGTAGAAGAACAATTCCACAGTAATGCTATTTACATGCATGTACGGAAGAATCCGAGGCTAAAGCGACAGAAAATAAAGTAGTCATTATTATCAACTCTCGGGTTTCTACGAAACAATGAATCAAATGACTGACAGAGCAACCTTCTCCAAACTGTGTCTTTAGTTCAAACTAGTTGGGATTTAGCAGATTTTGCCTCATAGCAACGATCCTAGCAATGAAAATGCTGACAGAATGGCAAAAGAGGGTTGAAAATACCCAAACGAATGCAAGTGGAACATACAAGAATACCAATTTATTTCCTGTTCCGGAAGACAACATACAGGTCGCAGGGAAAACAACAACTAGTAACAAGTTCATTAGATGAAAATAAATAATAATCTTCGCACAGTTGCTAGAAATTGACATGTCATTAAAAAAGCAAATACCGGTACTACAGATTACCGTGACCTTGGCTCCGTGTAAGATATATTACATCTATACATACATACGTACATACATAGAAGTTGTACATACATATCAGAATCCCTTTTATCTAAAAAATACATTAACATGTCGGCTACTTGATATAGTAAAAAAACACTATATCATATCGGATAATCATTTAAGAGTCTGCAAATGTGCCAAACCCCGCCCATGAAACAATCGACGAATGTCGGGTGTTGTTATAGTAGTTGTTATGAGTTTCACTAACGTGAGAGCTTCAACATTAATGTCAGATCGAGTTGGCGTGATATGTTTCTGTTGAATTCAAAGTTGACCTAATACATGGCCACCTCACTGGGCATGTGTGATTATAATAAGACGTTGCTTCGACATGCGTTATTAATATTGCTTTTCGAAACTTGATATCAGCAGTAGCAATAGCCTTCAATAAACTTGTGAGGTTTTGAAACGCAGTCCGGCAGACACGTCACAAGATTGCCATCTTTGTTACTTCAAACAAAAGAGAACGGTGAATTCACATGACAATCAAACTAACCTTGATTTTATCACCTTTAACAGCTTCTTTATTCAGCAACATAATCCTGGACATGAACCCAACACACTGCAAACTCAGACAGCGTTGATGAAGGCTGTTACCACAGACGTAGACTTCAACATGACGACATGAAATGAACAATACAAAAGTGCGGCTTACCACACTGCCATCTTGCATACATACATACATACATACATACGTACGTACGTACAAACATACATATACATAACAATTAGGTCCAGTAACAGCAAATAAATATTCATTATAAAATATAAGGTGAAGAAATGAGAGAAATGCCCTGGAACGCGCCTAGTGCTTACGTCGTGAACACTGGCCACGTCCTGCCCAGCTTCCTATATCACTGCAGATCACAACAGCTAAATAAGCACAAATGATAAACACACCGGAGTACCCGAAAATGTGCGACAAGAGTCTAGTGTCTGAGGCGCATTGCAGTTTTCTTTTATAGCTAGACAAACCGGTCTTATTTATAATAAGACTGTGTTTGATCTTTTCTGAGATTTCAAGCATTGTATAGTTACCTAGATGCGGATCCCTACACGAACAATGGCAAAGCATTGTTTCCTGCTTAACACACAGCCCAGGATCCTCATATAGTCGGAATCCGTCGTTACATGAACATTTAAAGCTCCCAACTGTGTTGATGCATAGCTGGTTGCACGTGTTCAAGCGAGGATTCTTACATTCGTCAATATCTTCACATACAATGCCATTGCCTTGGAAACCATCCTTACATTGGCAAGTATACCCACTTTGGGTGTTAATGCAGACGTGGTTACAATCATGAAAACTCTCCAAGCATTCATCTATATCAGTACAGCTACCGCCGTCAGCACCATATCTATACCCAGGCAAACACTCACACTCGAATGATCCAATAGTATTAGCACACGTTTGGTTATATGAACAATTATGGGTCTTAATTAAACATTCATCGATATCTTGACACCCTGAAGAATTGTCTATCCTGACCACGTACCCTTTAAAGCAGCTACATTCGAAAGAGCCATCGACGTTGAAGCACAACTGCTCACAGTCACTAGAATTGGCCTGACACTCATCGGTATCCTGGCACGACGAGTTATTTTCACCTAGAACATACCCAGTATGACATGAACATGAATATGACCCGACAGTGTTGTTGCAAGTTTGGTTGCATGCTCCAGGGATTGTCTTACATTCGTCAATGTCATGACACGTTTTAAAGTCAGCACCGATTTGGAAACCACTAAAACACTGACACAAGTATGATCCTGGCTTGTTTAAACACTGCTGACTACATCCATGGGCATTTCTCTCACATTCATTAATGTCATTACATGTGGTAGCGTCTTCTTCATAATCCTCCAGATAACCCTCCTTACAACTGCAGACGAAGCTTCCATTTGTGTTCGTACATTGTTGTGAGCAGTTATGAGAGTTATTGGAACATTCGTCTACATCATCACATGACACACCATCACGAGACGGCTGATAACCGTTGACACACAAGCACGTGTAAGATCCCTCGTTATTTACACATTCACTCATGTACTGACAAGAGTCAAGCTTAAAGGCGCACTCATCGAGGTCTTCACACGTGGCGTTTGAAAATGTGCCGTTGTTCCAGTAACCAGAGGAGCATTCGCAAGTGTAAGAGCCATTAATGTTGACACAGAAGCCAGGATACTGACAGATATTAGGATACATAACACACTCGTCGATGTCTTGACAAGTATGGTTATCCATTATCAGATAAAATCCAGAGTTACAAGAGCACACGTATGAACCAGGACTGTTTGAACACTCCTGGTCGCACGGCTTGGGACTTCTTACACATTCGTCATTATCAACACAAGAGTTCGTCTGATGTAAAGTGTAACCAGAATTGCAACTACACGCGTATGATCCCACCATATTCAAGCATAGCTGACTGCACAAACTGGAGTTGCTATTACATTCATCTATATCTAAGCACGTTCTTTCATCTATATCGAGCTGAAGCCCGGGGGGACACGAGCAAGTGTACCCAAGGAACTTATCTGTACAGTTATGACTGCACTGATGTTTTCCAGTTAGGCATTCGTCACCTAGCATGTACATATCATCTGGAGCTGGACACAGGAAGTGACACAACCGCTTGGTGCATGGATCATTACTGTCCACAAGCTGACCTTTGAGGGATTCACCTGCAAGACTTGCATTTGATCTTATAACAGCGCAACAAGAAGTCTGCCCACCCGCTGCGCACACTCCATTAGGATCGAATTTTTTCCACAGTGAGGCATCAAATGATTCATTTTGCCAGAAATAATCTATATGAAGCTTATTATTTGAAGGATCTATTTTCCTGTCGACGGCGATGATTTTCACCCATATTAGTAGATCAGGAAAATTGTTATTAAGATACTCAAACACGGCCGTATATTCATTGTTAGTTTCAAAAAGTGGCAATTGGCTGCCTACAGAGTCACAGAAGCCACCGGCGGTAATAAAGTCCGTAGTGTACTGGGACAAAATGAATTTCTGAGTCCCGGAGCCTTGAATGAGGGAAAACTCGCTGGGGTCCACCATATTCGACAGTGTGAGCTCCAACCCTGAGAGAGATATAGGAAGAGAGTTGAAATATTGTGAGCCAGTACGTGGTGTAAATCAGTCTGTCATTTAATCGGTCATATGGTAACTGTTAGTGGGGAAATCAGGCACAGTGATCAACACAAGTAAATCCTTACCTGTATTCATCATCATCATCATGCAGTTCCTTTTCGCCCCCTATGGAGCATGGGTACACCACCGCAGCTGGCCATCTTGTAGGAAGCATGCACAAAACATTCACACGCTGTTGCAGCAGTCGCTTCTGCAGCAATGTGATTTATATGATGAAGTTGCCAGCCACACGCACAGCCTCATATTAGTGGCCGTGTACTATTTGCCCGAATGAGCAGTAACCATATTCTATCTTTGTCTGACAAGGAACCCCATGTAAACTACACGCAGGTATTTGCCTGTTTTACTCTGTATTAATGCGAAGAAGCGAGTTCAAAGATTAGTATGAAGAAATCTTTACGCGATTGGTCATGAACAAGATCTTTGTTGAAATAATTAAAAAAAAACATTAAAAATATTCGGGAACACTTAAAAGTACCATACAGAAGGAAAATACAGAGCGAGAGAAACAGAGAGAGAGAAAGAGAGAGAAAGAGAAGAAATATATATAATAAACTGGCTGACTCATGCAAGACAGATCAAAGTGGCAAAAAATTTCAGTGGCTTATAACAATAGCCCCTTCAGCCATAACTGACTATGGGAAAAAGTGTTTTGCCGACACCTATAGGGTGAAGCTGGAGTGTCCTTTCCAGGGCGCGAGCTTGAACACAGTTATATAAGAGATCAAGCTGTTGTCCATGCAGCATTTTCCCCCTCTACACGCAGCCGGTAGATCCAATAAATTAATATGAAACAAATATAAAGGTATGTTATCAGGCACTCGCAGGAAATAAAGAAGTAGAACACCAGACAACAGAAAAACAACAGACATGAGTGGCTTACCTAGGATTTGAACACTGGACCTTCCGTGCGACAACCCCGCCTAGCCATGCAAGCGAATCACACTATCCGCCCTGCCATCTACGCATCATCAAAAAATGATGTTTCAATGGCAGGTCAACAGTGCGAACCACAATGGTTGGTTGTTCGTCCATCACGGGTGATGAAGACCACTCTGTTCATCCAACCATTTAAGAATATGTTAGGTTAGTCTATGGGTACGAAGGTGACTGAAGAGCCCGATGCGGGCCTGGAACGATCTTGGACAGTGTGGGCAGGGAATGTTTGCTTCATGTGAAGGTTTTATTTCACGGTCTTTTCTAGCTTGTCTCCGCTGTTCCGCTGCTGCTCTTCTGGATGATTCACATGCTGCTGCACCTTTACGAAGAGATGTGCGCCAAGCAGTTCGGTCTTGCGCAGCAGCTTCCCATGTGTCTGGGTTTATGTCAAAGGTTTTCAATGACGTCTTTAACGTGTCTTTGAAGCGCTTCTTTTGGCCACCATGGGAGCGTTTACCCTTCTGCATCTCACCATAAAAGAGTATCTTTGGCAGTCGATGGTCTGGCATGCGGACTACATGACCTGCCCAGCGAATTTGTGACTGCATCAGAATAGTATCAATACTAGGGATACCAGCTCTGTCAAGAACGGCGGTATCCGGGATCTTGTCTTGCCATTTGATGTTCATTATCTTCCTGAGACAGACTGTATGGAAGTGGTTTAGCTTCTTTACGTGGCGCCTGTATACAGTCCATGTTTCACATGCATATAGCAGCACTGGAAGCACCGCAGCTCTGTACACCTTCAGCTTTGTCTGTAGACTAATGCCACTTCGATGCCAAACGTTGGTGTATAGTCTGCCAAATGTGCTGCTGGCTTTGGAGATCCTGGTGTTCACCTCATCATCAATGACAATGTTCTGGGATAGTGTGCTACCAAGGTATGTGAATCTGTTCACAACATTCAGTTTCTCACCATTAACCTTGATGACTGGCTCAGTATAAACTGTGCCAGGAGCTGGTTGGTACATGATTTCTGTTTTCTTCGTGTTGATGGTAAGCCCAAAGTTGGCGCAGGCTTCGGAGAATCTATCCACACTATGCTGCAGATCAGCCTCTGAGCCAGCATTGAGGGCACAATCATCAGCAAACAGAAGATCTCTGATGGTGTGTGATTTGACCTTGGTTTTTGCTTGAAGCCTCCTAAGGTTAAACAATTTTCCATCAATACGATAACTAATGTCGATTCCTGTGTCCCCGTCTCTAAAAGCATCAGTCAGCATAGCAGAAAACATGATACTGAACAGAGTCGGTGCAAGTACGCACCCTTGTTTAACTCCATTTGAGACGGGGAAAGGCTCTGATAGCTCACCGTTTTCCTGAACTCTAGCCTGCATTCCATCATGCAGTTGCTGCACTATTGTGATAAATTTCTTTGGGCAGCCGTATTTTGCCATGATCTTCCATAGACCCTCTCTACTGACCGTGTCGAACGCCTTTGTCAAGTCGATGAAAGCTGTGTACAGGTCACAGTGCTGTTCTTGGCATTTTTCTTGTAGCTGTCTTGCAGCGAACACCATATCTGTGGTTCCACGTTCTTTCCGGAATCCACACTGACTTTCAGGTAAAAGACCTTTGTCAAGATGAGCCGTAAGGCGATTCAAAAGGATTCTGGCGAATATCTTCCCAGCGATTGATAAAAGAGAGATGCCTCGATGATTGTTGCAGTCTTGGCGATTACCTTTACGTTTATATAGATGTATAATTGAGGCATCTTTGAGATCGTGTGGGATGGTTTCACTCTGCCACATTTGCTGGAAGATCATATGAAGTTTCTCTATCAGAACTGCACCGCCATCTTTATAAACCTCAACAGGAATTGAATCGGAGCCAGGGGCCTTTCCACTAGACAGTTGACGAATCGCTTTTTTAGTTTCCTCCAGAGTTGGTACATCATCTAATGCTTCATTTATAGGAATTTGGGGCAGGCGGATGATGGCTTCGTCGTTAATAGATGATGGCTGGTTCAAGATATTATTAAAATGTTCAGCCCAGCGTTGGAGCATTTTTTCCTTGTCTGTAATTAGTGTTTTTCCATCTGCATTAAGGAGGGGAAATGATCCTGATGATGTTGGACCATAGACCGCTTTGAGTGCAAGGTAAAAGTTTTTCAAGTCATGGCTGTCAGCAAAGCCTTGGAGCTCATCTGCTTTATTACTCAGCCATGAATCCCGCATCTGGCGTAGTTTATGTTGGACGATTCTACGCATGTTGTTGAAAGCGTCTTTCTTGGATGTAGATTTTGGATCATTTAAATATGCTTTATGGAGATGGTGTTTCTCAGCCAACATCTGCTTTATATCATCTGAGTTCTCATCAAACCAGTCATTTTGTTTCTTGATGGAAGGACCCAGGACCTCTGTAGCAGTGTTGTAGATCTGCTCACTTAGGGCTGCCCAATTTGTTTCCACACTTTGGCCGTCTAGCGAGATAGATTTGAGACGGTCTTCTAAGGTGTCAGTAAATGACTGTTTGATTTTTGTCTTCTTTAGTTTGGTGACATCCAGCCTCTTTTGAGTTTTCTTCCCCTGAGGGCGCCTGGCTGGTTGGATACGAATTTTAAGTTTAGATACAATGAGGCGATGATCAGTCCAGCATTCGGCACCACACATGGACTTGGTCACCCGGACATCTTGCCTGTCCTTCTTCCTAACAATTACATAGTCAATTAGGTGCCAATGCTTTGAGCGAGGGTGCATCCAGGAGGTCCTGTTGCGGGTAGGAAGTCGAAAAATGGTGTTGGTGACAAGGAGGTCATGTTCTGCGCAAGTCTGGAGGAGACGAAGTCCATTACTGTTACAGCGACCCACGCCGTACCTACCAATAGTGCCATTCCAGGAGATGTTATCTGAGCCTACTCTTGCATTAAAGTCACCAAGAATGATGAGCTTATCTGCTTTAGGAACTGATGCAATGACTGCATGTAGTTCTTCGTAAAACTTATCCTTGACATCATCCTGGTTTGTCATAGTTGGTGCATACGCGCTAATGATGGTGGCATGTTTTCTTCCATAGAACAGAGGGATCTTGACCGTCATGAATCGGTCATTTATTCCCTTTGGGGGCCCCGCTAACTTGCTGACAATTGCTGTTTTGATTGCAAATCCAACCCCTGCTTCTCGTCTTTCTTCAGTTCCTCTTCCGCTCCAAAAGAATGTATAACCTGCACCCTTTTCGCAAAGTTGGCCCTCGCCTGCAAGTCGAGTTTCACTCAGTGCTGCTATGTCAATGTTGTACCTGGCCAGTTCTCTCCCAATCAGGGCAGTTCGTCTCTCAGGTCTGTTTGCGTTAAAGTCTTTGTCAAGTAAAGTGCGCACATTCCATGCGCCTAGAATGAGGGGGAAAAATCTGTCCTTTCCTTTTCTTATATGTCGACCGCCGAAGTAGGGTACCCACCAACCGCGGTAAGCTGGTTAGGTAATGGTGAAGCAGGCAATGTTTAGGGCGTCTTTTATAGCCCCTTCCTCATGCCATGGAGGTGAGCAGTGCTTTCCTAGAGAGGGCTGCTCAGACACTCAGGGGGCTGCCGAATCCAACTGCTGCTCCGATCAGTGGAAGACGACCATATGGCCTGAGCCGCCTGTGTGTGTGGTGAAGTGGGATGTTATAAATACTTATAGGGAACTTAGTGTACTGACTGAGATCAGCTGTGAAGGTATCTATATCTATTAAGAGTAGTGTATTATAGATAACCTTACTTGCTACCACATATCTATATATCTCAGTCAGAATTATTCTGGAATAGTGTGATGCTACGTTATGTGTCTAGGGTATGAGTATGGTGAAGTGTAAGTCACAACAACAGACAGATAAACAATTTAATTTAATCCACTACTCTTGACAACACTGTGACACTCACATACATATAACACTCTACAAAGATATCTTAAAAGAGTCACTGATACACTTTCAAATAACAATATGTATTCATTACTGGCATGAATGAATATGTGTCCTGATTCAACTACAAGGGAACCAGGAATCACAATCAATTTAAATTACAAGTTATGTACAGAATGTATTTAATATGAATATTGTAGTGACATATATTATTACAAATGTTCTATGTGTGTCAGTTGTGTAGTAGTAAAATGAGGTAATACTGGTTTTGTTTTGTTCAAGCTCTGTTGGTATTTGTCATCATGACTTCAATAGTTTGTCTTTAGGGACTAGTATTGGAGATGTTCACAGTTCCTGATTTTAAGACAAGTAAATTCCCCTCTTAATGTTAATTTTAAAAAGTCAGTTCAAGATGAGGGGACATAATGTTGAGCTCAGCTGGCCAATTCGCTTATCTGGCGTGATGGCGGCAGGAAAGGACTCCTCTGCTCGAATTCTCCTCTGGGCTCAGGAGACACCTCACGGATAGCTAAAAAGACCAAGGAGTATGCTGTCCGACTCTGGATTCAGCAAAGCTCTGACCAGGTGCTGCTCAGTACCATCAAGACCACTGTCCCTGAAATCAAGAAGGATGTACCTTCTACTTCATAACTAATTTATATTTTCTTTTTACACTGATCACAATACATCACAAACATTGCGTTCAGAGCGTTAGGCCAACAGTCAGCTTCATCTGAAATACTTTATTCCAGTATTACCCTTCCTAATGGTTACTACGCCTCTGCACTTCCAGCATTATTTCTTTCTAGTCAATCATCCAGGTGTCAGTGTACTGTTTGGCCATTCCATGCCGTTTTACTTCTCTCCGACACCCTCTGTTCAGGCTGGAGCATTTTAGGCTTTACCTCACGTTTGCCACTGAACTACACATATATATACAGGCATAAATCAACAATTCACATTCAATTTTCATTAAAAGATATTAAATGGTTCAAGCTTACCACAATTCATACGAATAACACAGATACGTTGATTAGCAATGAATCCCGGCACAAACTGGCACAAATTTCCATCCGCTTATCCTCCAGGCTTTTATTGAGCAAAATTTTAGCTGGCTTCAACGCACTGATGCTTCATCAAGATCATTTAAACAAGTGGTCTCGAACTAACGCTCCCAAGTGTGTATATCAGCGAGACTGGCCAATGAGCCACGTTTCGACAAGTGTTTGAAAAAATGTTATCCTTTCCCGTCTCCCCCAACAACCAAGACAGCATTTACAGCCCGACCAATCGTGGTTAGGCTTTCATTTGTTGCGCTCCAATCAATTTGGAGTTTACATGGTAGGCTATTTCTGTAACGTAAATTTTTTTCAAACACGTTAAAAAAAAATCTTATGAGCAGAAATGATTCTATGCTGTCAGGCACCCCCAATATTTTACCTTGGGTATAATTTATTAATTCCTGGACCACTTGCGCAACGCTTTACATATTATCTGTCAGCAAGCCCCAAGGAACCCAAAAATACCAATTCAAAGGAGCTACGTGGCCGCGTTCAAAACACGCAACCTCCTCTACCTCCCGTTTCGAAGATGTGCTGTCTGGGCACTGTTATGTTCTCAACCGCAAACCCATCCAATGTTATCCCCTCCAACAAGAGTCTGTTATGATTTATAAACCCAACTCTGGGAAAGGGTAGTGCATCCCATCACTGTCCGTCCGAAAAAAAATCAGTGCATGTAGACTTACACGCGCGATGGCAGCACCTGCGTATCGCGCGAAGCGTGTTTAGTGTTCGGCTTTCTGCCTCTCCCCCCTCGCTATCCCTCCGCCCATCTGTTCGTTCGCTCCGGCAACGCAATACAATTAACGCCAGGATCAATCTAGGTCACCACGCAGGGCCTCCCAATGCCCCCCCAAGAAATACAGCACACGTTTCATTGAAGAAAGCGGGTAATAATACAGTAAGCTTCCATATCAACGTGAAAGCGTCACAATCCGCAGACGAAGCAGAAAACAAGGGGGATCTCGAGTACATTCCCTGTGACAGCACTGTCATTTTACCATTGCTCTTCTCTTTATTAATTTCACCTGTCAGGCTTCATATTCACCCAATAATTTATATATGTGGATTAGAATATTTCATGACAGTGTGTAGGTCTGCGACTACGACTGCCAGCGTACCCACGCCTGCCGCTTCGCCGCTCGCCCATCGCCACAGGACTTGTTGTGAGTGGATGGATGAATGGATGAAAGAGTGACTTGCGCGGTGATTTGGATTAAAGTGAGGAAGAGTTGCGCAATTCGTCGACCTCACTCTCTCGCCTGGGTCCATCTCAATCCAGTGGCAAGACAAGTCAAGACGACTGGAGATGAAGTCAGGTGCAGTGGATGACCAGGGCTTTCTACGTGCCTCGCCGTGCTCCTTACGCTCCACAGCGCGTTGCTGGTAATCGCCGTCATGCCCGTTGAACCAACAGGTGGTTTCTTCCGCGCAGTCTATCGAATCCAGTCTTCGCATGCATGGGTAGGCAGACCCTAACTCACCGAAGGTTTATAACCATTCGGCTACCCTCACCTAGTGTAGCCGGGCTGTCAAAGCCGTTGTCCGGGGGTGGCCGCTGTCGCATGCTGACAGCTACGAGGAGCCACAGGTGAGAGCTGGATGCCAGGTTTGGACCAAAGGTGGCTGAGCTGCCCTGAAAAGGGCATGACAGCTCCTTCACCAGAGGTACTACCAATACCTGACTTCCCAACACCCCCACAATACATGACACCAGAAGTCCACCATGGGCAGTTCAGCCTATTAATGACGCAATCACTTCTGTTGTATTTCTATCAAGCAGTATAGGCCGAATCCAACAAGACAAGGACCTTAATACTGTGTCCAGTAAATGATAGTAGACTAGAACAGTGAGAACAGGATAGTGGGTAGGTTTGGTATTGTATAAACATTTATTACACATAATTGAGGGAAACCCGAGGCCTGTAAACAGTAAATTAATATGAAACAAATATAAAGGTATGCTATCAGGCACTCGCAGGAAATAAAGAAGTAGAACACCAGACAACAGAAAAACAACAGACATGAGTGGCTTACCCAGGATTTGAACACTGGACCTTCCGTGCGACAACCCCGCCTAGCCATGCAAGCGAATCACACTATCCGCCCTGCCATCTACGCATCATCAAAAAATGATGTTTCAATGGCAGGTCAACAGTGCGAACCACAATACATGACACCAGAAGTCCACCATGGGCAATTCAGCCTATTAATGACGCAATCACTTCTGTTGTATTTCTATCAAGCAGTATAGGCCGAATCCAACAAGACAAGGACCTTAATACTGTGTCCAGTAAATGATAGTAGACTAGAACAGTGAGAACAGGATAGTGGGTAGGTTTGGTATTGTATAAACATTTATTACACATAATTGAGGGAAACCCGAGGCCTGTAAACAGTAAATTAATATGAAACAAATATAAAGGTATGTTATCAGGCACTCGCAGGAAATAAAGAAGTAGAACACCAGACAACAGAAAAACAACAGACATGAGTGGCTTACCCAGGATTTGAACACTGGACCTTCCGTGCGACAACCCCGCCTAGCCATGCAAGCGAATCACACTATCCGCCCTGCCATCTACGCATCATCAAAAAATGATGTTTCAATGGCAGGTCAACAGTGCGAACCACAATACATGACACCAGAAGTCCACCATGGGCAGTTCAGCCTATTAATGACGCAATCACTTCTGTTGTATTTCTATCAAGCAGTATAGGCCGAATCCAACAAGACAAGGACCTTAATACTGTGTCCAGTAAATGATAGTAGACTAGAACAGTGAGAACAGGATAGTTGCGTCATTAATAGGCTGAACTGCCCATGGTGGACTTCTGGTGTCATGTATTGTGGTTCGCACTGTTGACCTGCCATTGAAACATCATTTTTTGATGATGCGTAGATGGCAGGGCGGATAGTGTGATTCGCTTGCATGGCTAGGCGGGGTTGTCGCACGGAAGGTCCAGTGTTCAAATCCTGGGTAAGCCACTCATGTCTGTTGTTTTTCTGTTGTCTGGTGTTCTACTTCTTTATTTCCTGCGAGTGCCTGATAACATACCTTTATATTTGTTTCATATTAATTTACTGTTTACAGGCCTCGGGTTTCCCTCAATTATGTGCGGTAGATCCAAGGAACGGTGGTAGCCGATGCAGTTTGGTACCAGCCATGTTAGTGGCTTATACTCCACATTACCTCTCGCGGCAAGGTTACATGGTTCAAAACATTGTAGCGTCACGCTCTAGTCTACCCAGCTGTAAATGGGTACCCGAATCTGCTGAAAAGGTAGAGAAGGCATAAGCAGCGAGGAAAGGGGTTAGTCACCCCACCTCATAAAAACTGAACATATGTCACGGATTGCCTCCCCTGCTTTGTAGTAGTGGTCCAACAGTGGCCAAGACTAAAGAGTATCTAATATGGGCCTTCAAAGGTGTCTACTTTCGCATAAGATTACTCTTGGCAGAGTGGTAGATAGAAGGATAATGATGCTTCTACCTTAAGGGTGTACCCATTAGATATTTCCGAAGTCAAGAACAATGCTGCAGTGGTAGGGCAATCATTAACTTTATATCGGTCCGCCGCCTTTTATGAAGAATGAAGCAATTATTATTTTAGCTCGTCAAGCCCCCACCCTCATTTACTCAGTGGAATTCTTATTATTAAGGTATAGCTCTGTTTAGAGTGTATTTAGTAAATGGACTGAGACAAACTTGCAGTACGTTTAAAATGATAAAATCGGAGTTAAATTTGTATACTTACAAATAACAGATTTAATAATCATGTAGGTTTTAACAAGGTTTAAAAGAAATGAATAATTAACAAAAGCTGATCATCTCTGATGTGATGGGAGGTTAGTTTTAAAAGGAGTTTACGAGGCAGCTTATAGGTTTCACTTATCTGCCACTGGTAGGTTCTGCTCCCGCTGATGGTTTGGTTCTGTGCAGATAGGTCACTGGAGTTCTCGCGTCTCTGGTCAAGATTAAAGGCGCAGCACGTTCCAAGTAAGATCAAGGAGTACCTGCCAAGCTGGTCCCGCGTTTCTAAAATCCTCTGATGATGGTTACTAGTTCTACGTCAGTCCACTTATACACTCACTTTGTTCCAGAGATTAGTACCCTCACTGGTACCACCAACAACTATGGTAAAAGAATAGAGACAAAACGCTGTCCTGAGTATTGCGTTTTCCATCCCATTGTTATGGGTCCCCTTCTCTCTTTTCCACCATCCAATCTACCTCAGAATTTACCCTCGATGAGAATTAAACGTAATCCCCCGAGAGAAAACTTCATTTACATTTAAATTGAATAGCTTTATCTTTATTTTACATTTAAATGGAAAGGTTAATAGTACAGATAGAATATGTTTAAATTTACATCTCCACTGATTGAAAAGTGTTCACAATATAAATTGAATATGTTTTCATTTATATCTACATTTGTTGAGCAGTTTGAAACTTTCATTAATTTTAAAGTGAATATGTTTACATAGACATTTACACTGGTTTGAAAATGTAAATATTATACTTAGAATGTACACCATTTCTTTCATCATTCCCTCCCTGCTCCCTATGGAACTTTGGACTACTTATGCTTTTAGTTCTCTTTAAGAAACTAACGATAAAGCAGTCACCAGCCTTGCAGTGGTTGTTCATGAAATCATCATTCTTTACGCTGTTGTTGCCAGCCTCAAATGACTTGCACATCCACTAGCGATTTTCACTTATTAATATTCAAATGGCAATATGTACATATTAGTTCACATGTTAGTATTGAAAAAAATATAAAATGTAAAATGCACAACTTACGCCAATCCTGGCTCACAGACTTTTTGCTCAGGCGAATAAAGGCATTTGAATCGGCCGCTTATACGTGTTATTTGGGGTCATTACTTTTAACATTAATTCCCACTTTGACTCGGTGTGTTTTAGTTTCCTCAGATTCCGGTTCCTTATTAAAATGCTAGCGTTTTCCTGGGCTGTGAAAGTCCTTCCAAAATACTCCAATAAAGGTCCGTTCTGATAAAATGGAATTTTGAATTTGGTTGTAGTCGTGGCAAGCAATTTGTCACCGTGTCTTAACACTGAAACGTCTCAGGTTATATTGCAAGTCTTGCCCCGCATTTGGTTTGTTACGATGCTAAGAAAAATGCATCGTGTGGGGAAATTTAAAATTATTTCCGACATGGACACAATTCTGTGCATGATGCAGAGGTCACCTCTCCCATATATAGTAATAAAACATCCGATTGCATGGCAGCAAACTCACCTACGCATCTGTAAACTCACATGGCAATGTGTGTCAGATGTAACAACTTATTACTTTCATATAAAGTAGTGTCTTCGTGAAAGTTGGACAGGAAACGATTATGTCATTTATGTCTGTTCAAAATGTGTCGCACAGACGAATAATCTCGTTATCTGGCGCTTGAGCACACACAACCCGCCTCTTTACCACATTGGCGAAGACGCATCCTTGTCTTATCATCGACCAAACAAATACGCTGGGGTGATTTTAGTATTAATCTGTCGCGGCCAAGGTTTGGTACACGAGAATTTACCAAAATGACTGCGGTTTCAATAGTGCATCACCTGTCTACTATCGCAGCAGGGATGGGCAGGTAAACAAACAAGACGAATTATTCCTAAAAGGAGTGTAAGAATGAAAATACAAAACATCTGCTACATAGCAGAGAAAGAAAGAAGTGCTGACCATGGAAAAGCACGCAATTAGCCAGTACAACAATTGTAACTGATTACTGTCGTAGTGAAAGAGAGACCGAGAAGGGGTCGCCCCAAATCCATCCTGCGACAACATAGTATGGTGAAGTCTCTAACATTTCACTTTCCAACGCAGTATCTACTATGGGACTTCACCTGTACCTTTTTATGCTCGACAATGTGAAGGAAGCGACAAGGAAGTGGCAAACGAAGGGGCAAAAAAGTTGTGAAAACTGGCTTATAATTGTATAACACTAGTGTGGTGAAATATCGACGAAACTGATAAATATATGGAGTCCTCATCGAGAAGTTGGCCAAAGAAAAACATCAAGATAAAGTTTCCATAGAGTCACATTATAGATTAGAAAAAAAACATTATTTATACGAGTGAATCACATATCAAATCGTGGCGGGAAACAATTATGTTGTGCCACAAACCCCGTTGACGTCACTAAATGCTGTGGTCATTTCACTGATTTCAATTTTGCTCCAGAAGTAAGAAAACAGTGTGGCACGGAAGCACAGAAACGTCATCTATCATGATATAAGGCTTCACTAGCTATATATATACAGCTGATATATAAATAATGTAAGGTGACCATATTTTCAAAACCCTAATCCGGGACAAAATAGTAGATTTGACCTATTTCAATGCACAAAATCGGGACAAAAGGGTAAAGAAAAGGTCAAAAGTCGGGACACGTCCCGGAAAAATCAAGTGGATGTCAATTTAAAATAATATACATTTTATATATACATAGGAATAACATTGAATAAACTACATTTTACTGTATAAGTTTAACTACTTAAACTAATAAGAGAGAAAAACATCAATAATCCTTACTTAAGGTGAAGCTGAGTTACTGTACTTTTCAGATGAGTGGATTTTTATCAAAAGGTCCTTCTTTGCAAGCAGTATCTTAAAAAACTCGACACATGTTTCCCCACAGTTCACTTTGGTTGTCAACATAGCTTTCAAAGTTTCAACACCTAGCTGTGTTTTATCACTTGCCCATAAGCTGTTCATCAAAGAAAACACTCTTTCTGTGGCAGCATTTGTTCCAGGTAGACAGAAAAAAAAAACTCTGCCAACTTCAAAATATTTGAAAATGTCACATTATTGTTTTTGAAGTGGGAAACCATTTCAATCCAACGTTGTGGTGGCAATGTTTTTTTGGCACTCCATTCACTAATTTTCTGAGAAGTAACAAACTGCTTCATATAGACATATTCGTCATAAATTTCAGTTTATGTAAAGTGGGCTGAAGGTAATGTTTGAATCACTAGTGATGATGATATCTCAATATCTGCTCAAATTGGTATTCTGTTCAGCGTTACCCAGCTGTAGGATTCTAGGTCTTGAAAATTTTTTGCAACCCATTTATTCAAATAATTGAAAGCTGTTTCATAGAACGAAGAAACGCTAGCATGAAACTTTTTCACATCCTCCTTTGGAAGTCCTTCCATTTCCAGCTTTTCAAGGATTAGCTTAACTCTTGATGGCAAGAAACAGTCTTCCAGTTTGGACTTCAAAATAGTTTTCAACCTGTTGATGCTGTCAATGACTTCAAACACAGTGACCGTCTGTGCCTCTATTTTTTGCACTGCTTCGTGGAATGGAGAGGCCTGACTGTAAACAAAAACAAGCCATGCCTCAGATAGAGGATTTTCAAAGAATGTCTGTATAAAAACTGGGCATCTGTCTTGAGATTGAAAATATGATTTTAGAGGCAGGAACATCTGAAGAACCCTTTCAACAGCAGGCAGCAGGGCAAGCCACCTAGTCTGAGCATAACCTAAGATCATCTGGAAGTCTGTTTCCACAAACTGGCAAAACTCCTTGAGTCTTTCAACTCGTACTGTGTATGATTTGAAGAGTAGATAAATTTTAGCAATAATCAGCTCGACATCAACAGGCAGTACATCTGCAGCTGTTCGAACAGTGTTGTGGAAAATATGACCTGCACACCCAACTCCTATAAGACCATGTCCAAGGTTTTCTTGCAGTTTTTTGAAAACATTGTTGTGTCTTTTCCTTTCAGCACCTCCAAAATTGGAATTTGTGTTGTCTGCGCATAATCCAACTACTTTCCTGTCTAAACCATTTTCAGTTATGCAGTCATTAAGAAAACTACTTACAATATCAGATGTTTCACCTGGCAATGACTTTAACTCTAATATTTTAATTTTCACTCCATTACTGTGATCAAAGTATCTGACAAGCAAAGGAAAAATCTTGAATTCTTTGTGGTTGGATGCATCTGTCAGTACAGAAATAAATGTAGACTTTTCTAGGTCACACCTTAACTCATTTAGAATATGGGGTGCCAAGACATTTCGAATAATGGCTTCTGTTTTCGTACGTGCACATGCAAATTTTGGCTCTAAAGTAACCTGAAGTAATTTTGATGTGCAATCCATAGACCTGAAAGTATGATTGTATAGCACTGTATGGTATGCAAAGGCGCCTTCTATAGCAGCTAATTGCTCTTCTTGTCACCAATTTTATCAGCTCTGAAGAAAGTGGTTAACGACGAGCTTGATGCAGCTGTAACGACGGCTCTCTTATGTTTCTCTCTGCTTATGTGGTTCTTAATATCACCACGTCCACTATGGCTTATCGAAAACCCGGAGGCACATATATTGCATCGTACATTGAAGTTTGATGTACTCTTTTTAATAAACGGATATTGCTTTTGTAAATCTTCATTGAAACTACATTTACGCTTTGGTACCATTTTCTTACAACAATAACAAAATATGAACAAATAGTTCACCCTTTAAATAAAATAAACGTATACCGTACGCAAAATCTTGGTACTTTACCACTACCTAAAATTTGAAATAACTGCGAATATCACATTGGAACTACAAAACTAATTCGCGGTCCTGACAATCTCTTGTGCTGTTTCGGCGCCAGTTCACTAATAATTAAAAATTCCCTCAAGTCAGCAACGGAATAATAATTTTTTTTTAATCTGTGAGATTTATGCCAAATTGGCAAATTCGTCCAAAACCGGGACAAATTGGCGTCCCGGATTGCATCGAAAAAAAGTCGGGACAAATTATCAAAAATGGTCGAAAACCGGGACTGTCCCGGAAAAACCGGGACGTCTGGTCACCTTAAAATAATGTAATAATATAAATGTGGAAAAATTCCGGAAATTTTGTCACCGAAAAGCAAGAGAGTCAGGGATATTTCTAAAAAAAAAAAAAATCCGGCGTCATGAAGTGTATTGGAAACAAAATGCGCATTGTTTCAACAGACGCATAATTTAGTTCCCATTACGAAATATGCACCATGAAAAAGAGTGCAACTTTGGTTGGAAAAAGATAGGAGAATTAGGAGGTTTAATTCTTGACGTTCTCGTCTACTACTACTAAAGGTCAAGTTTGTGCCATAGCAAAAACTGCCTTAGGGGAGTGAAAAGTTAGAGACTTCACCATATTAGGTTCAGCGTTTTTTATGAAGTGAGGTGGCCAGTTCATTTTCTCGATGCTTTTGCTTTCCGTAATTCACGAGCATAGTCAATTACCCATTTACAGCTGGGTAGACTCTAGCGTGATGCTACCAGATTTTGATCCTGGAAGCCGGTAACTGTGAGCAAGAGGAAAGCAATTCTAACCGCTAAGCCAGTTGGGCGCTCTACTACTAAAACTACTGCTGCTGCTACTACTGCTACTACTACTACTACAACTACTACTACCACCACCACTACTACTCCTACTACTACCACTTCTTCTTAATTTACTTTATCTTCTATTAACTCTTTTTTCCTTATGTATATATCCGCATGTGCTGGCACCCTGACCACATTACAAGGCAGTCCTTGTTCTGGAATCACCACGGTAACAAATATAGAGGGAGACCAAAAATACATTGTGAAGATAATTAAGTGGATAAAGGAAACATAGAACGACCTTTAACGCACAGTACTGTACAGGAATATTTGTTGAATGCTTATGTTGAATGGAGAGCTGAAATGTAACAAACGTTCAGGTAAAGTTTGGCGTCAGATTTGGACTTTCATTTGACGACTTAAGTTGTTCGTGTGCTATTTTTATTTGTGAAAAGAGATATCCTTTTCTTCTTCTTCCACCTTTCACTTCCAAAGAAGCAAAGACCTTCAACAAACTTATGCCAACTCTTCCTGTTCCGTGCCACCAGCTCAAAGTCTTTCCATGTCATCTTCACCCCCTTAATGTCTGTCTCCATGACACGGATTGCCTTCACTGCTTTGCAGTAGTGGTCCAACAGTGGCCAAAACTCAAGAGTATCTAAACTGGGTAGTCAAATGTGTTTACCTTCGCACAAGATTACTCTTGGCAGAGATGTAGATAGAAGTGTAATGAAGCTTCTATCCGAAAGGAGCCTTCACAAGAACCATGCGGCGAAGCGCTGAGCAATGGTTAACTTATATCTGTCCGTCGCCTTTTGTGAAGGATTTAAGCAATGGTTTTTAGCCCGTTCAAGCCCCCAGCTGAGTTAATTCAGCGAATTCCTCTTATAATGGTATAGCTCTGTTTATAGGTAAATATATGTCTAAGTATATATATATACGATGCCATCACAAGAACAGCTATGCTATGGACCCCTGAAGGAAAATGAAAGAGAGGCCGACCAAAAACAACTTGTGGAGGCTGAGATGCAAAGAATGAACCAGAGTTGGGGCACTGTACGAAGGATGGCCGTCGACCGAGCAAAGTGGAATCAATTTGTTGTTGCCCTACAAGACGCCACCAGGCGTAATGGCCACTGACTGCTTTGACGGTCGGCGGCTAAGGATCAAAGAAAAAGAAGATATATATATATATATATATATATATATATATATATATATATATATATATATATATATATATATATATATATATATATATATATATAATATATTCTGGATCATACGTTTGCTTTCATACATATGTTTTTAATTTCTTTTTTAACGTACGCACGCTATTACTCGAGGCGAGAATCTCCGGTTAGTATATCTAGCCCGAGACTGATTTTTACTTGAGTATCCCTGTTTTTTTCCTGTACACTGACAGGTGTCCACTTGCTATTCAGGCAGATACTCGCCGTCTTCGGAGGGTACACATTAGAGCTGGGTTGGCTCAGGAGCCGCCAGTCCATGGTCGACAACAATCCTTCAAATGTCTACGCCAGGGCTCGAATTAATCCAGTCCAAATCCCGGTCGACGACACTAATTCAAATGTACTCTCCCGGGCTTGAACCTGGATCACCCTATCGCCAGCGCAGTGTGGTAACCATTACACCAGCTCGGCTCCCGCTTTCATACATATAAAACTGAAGCGACTATGATTGTTAAGTTTTAAAACAACATGTAACAATTTTAATAATGAATTAGTCTTTAACAGTTAAAATAAATATGAAAAGATTGGTGAAATTTTGCTGTAAATACTAGTTTTCGTCACTGAGACGTAGGTGAGGATTTATCAAGGAGTCCGTTGCTTTCGCCTTTTGTACAAGAAAACCTAACTCTTGGTGAGTCCTGTCGCCGTGGTTTTCGTCACTTCTTGATGATGAGTGTACTTCTCTCACACGAGTATCGTAATAACTTAAGTACTTCGAACCGTCTGATAACTTGTAACCACAAGTAGTCTTGTACCACGAACGTTTGGAAAAATAGACAAACAAATGCCTCTGCTAAGTACACTGAGTTGCAAGCTTAACAGGTGCATCCTCTCGATGTCCACCCACCAATGTCAATCTCTCAGAAGAATTAAATTCTTTAGTATACACATTGTAACTCAGGAAAGATGAATAGAAATCACCACTATTCCTCTTGGTATTAACTGGGAAAATGTGTCTGGACAGCACGAATAATGATTTGTGCCTGAACTAACATTAACAAGTTACATATATCTCACAAAATGATATGCTACACTTGAGGCCCATGTGATGTAATCATTACTCATCACTGCTCCAGTCGGAGTCTGGGGTCACCACTTCTGTCGGGGTTTCCGCACGACTAGCCAGAAACAATCACCAGCGTCTGCTGTAGTGGTTTACGAATATATTAGTTTCAACTATTGAGGTTGCCAGCCTCATATATAACCACTAAGCAAGAAAACATGTTAATTCACATTTGCAAAAGAAATGTCACGTATGCAGGCCACCAAGACCCACTTTTGTCAGTGGCGAAACGTCGAAGCTTGCCTGGTTTGGGCATGTAACTCGACATGACTCCGTTTGGAAAACGATCCTCCAGTGAACAGTCGAAGGTAAACGGAGAAGCGGAAGGCAAAAAAAATCATGGGCTGATGTGACGAGTAGGGCGTAGGTGGGTGGATGTAGAAGATCAGACAACACTCATACACCGCTCGTCTAGCTCACTGTCTAAGGAGTAATACACCAACTCCAACAATCATATAAATCTCCGTGAATATATAATATCACAAATAAGTCACAATGGGCGCAGGGCCATTATAATCATTGGAGACATAACAAATTCCGAGTATTCTACAATCACTCTGATTCTCGGAATATCTACAGCCACAAAATAGAATACTTCATAAATCCACTGCACAACTCTGGCCCTCTACTCGCGCAATACTACAGACATCCACCCTTCTCTGTTCTACGCTCTTCAATGTCTCCTGTCTACTGTCTACTCTCTACTGATTCAACCCTCTACTGACCCAACACACATCTCTCTCTGACTGACCCCTTTCATTCGTATTCACCAAACACGTGAAAACCTTCCACACTGCACTGAGCTTCATTCACGCATAACTATAGCTAACAGCTTTGTGACATATTGTGATAATGACTTTCATATATCTATTTCATTATCTTCATTTTTCTTTTACCTGGCTTTCACCTACGCCCATTTTTTAACATAAAAACCCTCCTACACTCAGAGATATGTCTCTTTTTCTAATTTAGCACGCCTATTTTATTTTCTGTTCTCTATTTCCTTAAGAATGTTTACAAACAGACATATTTAGCTAACGTTGAGCCGGTTACCTGTAATTAAACGCCAGCGATTGAAAATCGTCGTAATAAGATCAAACAAAGTGAGACGGAACTCGTAGGAAAGGGGCGACTATTTCATAGAGTCGTAAATTTTGGCTCAAGGGTAGATAAACTAATATAGTTCAAACGTATTTTTCGTCAGACAGTGATCAGGGGAAATAATTTGAGTAGAAGGAGCAGATAATTTGGAACAAAGGGGAGACAATTTCTATTACCTTCCCCTGAATCCGTTCGTTTGATAGGAAATTAAACACGGTGAGAATCGCCAGATCAAAGGACGGGCTTCGCTCGATTGCAGAGTCTGCAAGCGGCAAAAGCGCGAAAATTTCCTTAGATTCGCAGATCGAACGAGGAAAAGCCCGAGATCTGAGTGAAGGTGTCATTTCTAGCTAGTACGAGCGATTGTCTGGAGATTTAATATATAAACCCCAGCATTTTGACTCACGTTATCCAGTACCCACAGATTTTAAAGACATCCAGCTTCGAAGTCTAAGATCCCTGTGACGTACGTCTAGTTCGACAAGTGAATTTTTCCTGATTTGATGGATGATTAAAGGGACTTTTAGCTTTTCATGACATTAGAACCCCTGAACATTTGTTGTAACTTTGTTGTTTCGCCAGAGCGAACTGATTCCACCGGGGCTCATTAAGTATGCGGCATGAGATCTAAAGACACTGAGACGATCCCCAGAACAGAGAAGCTAGAGTTCTCGAAGGTATTTCTCATCTCCGTGCGAACACTGAACCGCTCGCAAGATGGACCAGAGCGATCAGAAGAAAGCGGAGGCAGCGAACAGAGCAACGTCTCGCAGGAAGATGACACGGCAGTGCGAACCAGAGTAGATGAAGAAAGCTTCTTGCAGACCTCGCACTTCTGTGGCAACCGGCAGACTTGCCCGAAAGACTGAGAAACAGGAGAGACGGAGATCGGAAGCCAGGGGGCAATCGCGGTTAACACGACGGCTAGAAACCTCGACTTTTCCTGGGTTCTAAAGAAGCGCTAGAATCTAACAGGTCCCACTCATCTTGAATTCCATTTAGATATATACAGACCCTGAAGAATGCAACTTTATCACTCGTTTCGCCAGACCTTGACAGAAGCACTAGCAAAGTGAAATCCTGTTTGATTCACTCTGGATTCTCAACTTATTTGCAGTGAATTCTATTCTGTGCTAAACGGTATAATATATTTGTTTTAAAGTGATCAGTGGGCTAGTTCATTCATTTATTTTATTTCACTGGATTTTGTGATTAACTTGAAGCTATTAAATTAAACTTATCTCAAATAGTTCCAGTGGAATAGGTAATGAAATATCTATTATATTATTTCCCAAAATGATAGATACTTAAATGCTTAAAGTAAATTTAAAGACGCGAGGGAATTTATAACTAAATTTAATTGAGTTTAGTTCTAGTTTTTACGTATGTTTTAACTATTAAATTCGCGTGGAGTTCTTCCTGAATTTTATAAAAATTATAGACGCGAGTGTATAAATAGTTAACTGTAAATTTATCGCGCTTTGGAAATGATACTTGATTTTCGGTATGAATTGCATGTTTTCTATCTTTTATCTAGAGTGATCGTTACCTTAGCGATCCCAGCAAGAAGAAGTACAACCTGGTAAAGAGTCCCCAGACTCAGTTCTTAAACCCCCTTCCAGAATCTGATGAGACTGTGTATTAAATTTAAAATCTTTGAGGCGATCCTATGTTTGGGATCCAGCTATCTAAATTAATAGAAAGAAAGCACCCCCATTGACAAATTTAAACACCTCACCAAGTATATTCAGTTGTAACTGGAAGAAGAACAATCGCCAGAGTTTTTTAAATTAAAATTACTGCTACAGAGAGAGAGAGAGAGAGAGAGAGAGAGAGAGAGAGAGAGAGAGTACATATTTACCTGAACTGTGACGGTACCTAGTTTTTCCTCACCGGATTTAAAACCTACCTCACTGGACAGTTGTAGTCACCTCGGTTTTTTTAAAGCAGAAGGTTCACCACCAGCGGTGAAATCTAAGAAGCCACACCCCATTCTCACCAGTATCTAACTGCGATGGTGCCATCCCATAGACTCTTTTTATGTCCGAAAAATAAACCACAAGAACATTTAGTCTTCACGACCGGCGATAAGCGGGAATATTTGCTACCAGCCAAACCTCGCTAAATCTGGGGCCGGACATTGAAGTAACAGACACTCTCAATATGTCAAGTGTTAATTGATGAGTTTTTTTTGTATAATTCTATGGATTGCCTGCTTCTAAGATCGGTAAGTCTGTGTGTGAGTTTGTGTGTTGGCCCGCACGTGCGTGCATGACTAAAAGGAGATTTATGTGCAACTATTTTAATTGCTGTACCTGGTAGACACTTTGTTATTTTATTTCTTACATGGTTCACTTTATGAGTGGAATTTCTTAACCTCTGTTATTTCCCCTTCCTAGTCTGCTTAGTAGAAGGGAAAACAGTTAAAGATAATAGGACTAGTTTCCTAATCCCTCTTTTCAGGATAGATTAATTGACTGTGGGGTTAACTTATCTATTTCTGTTAACTACCTGTCATTTGGACCGGGTTCCTTTTTCCATTTTTCTGTACAAGAGGGAAGGGCATATTGAAAATTACTCTTCAACAACCCCCCACCCTCCTTTTTTTTTGTATTTTGAAACTTCGATTTCTACATGTAAATTGATAATTGTTTGTGACTTGATTTTTTTAATGCTAAATAAAAGGAATAAAACTTTTAGCATTTGTGTTGGCAGGGCCAAACCCAAACTTTCCCATATTCGTTATCGTAGTTTGTATTCACGTGCGTCTGTGTGTCTGAAGCACCAAATCGGTGTGAGCGCAGTTGTGAGTCTGGAAACTGGCAAATAATTGTTTGTCCAGAAGAGTTTTTTTTGGAGTAGAATTGAGAGGCAAATTGTCGTAAAACAGTCTGTCCTTACTCTTCCCAGCACTCTGTGAATCAACTATTTACTTCTAAAACCCTTACTATCACATAGCCTTTTCCACCATTCTCCACTCTAAATAGGACCACTATTTCCAAGACTCTTCTTCTCAAATAAATTTACGACAATCCCTCATAACAATGGAAATACTTAGTGTTTTTTCGATTGGAGATCGTTTATTTCTGTGTTTGTGGTAAATTCTATACTAGAAGTTTGAGTGATTAATAGTTAAGCCCGTATTATATTTCTCTAAGATTTCTGTGCAGAGTGATTTACGAGATAGGTCCGTCATTTATATTTCTCTAGGTTTTACTGTGTTACATGGGCTAGCAGAATAAATAATAATTTATAGCTAAACTATTCCAGCTATAAAGTAAATTTAATTAATTGCTAGTAACCAGTCAGAGAATATTTTAACCAACTAGTAAATGTACTGTTCATCATGAGTATTGACGAAATATGTATTTATTTCATGATGATTAATTTTTTTAAATGACTAGAATTTATTTCACGGGAGTTTTTAAACGACAAGACAAGCTCTAAGCTTGTAGTTTATAATTTAAGTTAAATAACCGAAGTGGATAAATATATTATATTTTACGCGTGTTAAGGATAGGATTGAGAACACTATATTATGGTTAAGTATTTGTATTTTTTCTCCTTTACACAGTATTGGGTCAAACCCTAAACCTTACCAGCGGCTTCCATATAAATCTGAGAATAACCATACGAAAGAATATTTCTTAATTGATATCTGGGTCTTCAAGGTAAACCTGTCTGGCTTCGTGTATACACCCAGAAAGAGACAGAGTACCAACCCAAAGAACATTAAGAATAAATATTGTAACTGGGCCTACAGATCCAGATTTATATTTCCCAAAATTTCTTTTACATTCAGCCCGTAGTGGCGAAATCACAAACATTAACATTTCCCGACGTTTGACCATTTGTGGTATGACAATGAAATTTTTTATACTGAGAGAAGTTACCGACCTGACATTCATAAGTGCTGGAAATCTCAAGCTATTGACACTGTGAGCACTGTTCAATTTCTTACCTGGTCAAATTAAATGTGACATAAACAGTAGTCCTAAGTAAAAATAACAAAGAGAACGTTCCCCGGAGAAGTGGATTTAATCTGTCTCTGAGCAGCTGGTGTTTTCTTTGCCAAAAATAACACTGAATTTGCTGTGTGCGTGTGTCCTAAAGATTATTCCAGAAGGTGCAACTCAAGTATTAGGTAAGAACGAATGTACGTGGCCACGGTTGTCTGAGAAGAGATGAAGGATAATGAATAATCCTCATATATAAAATACATATCTTGTAGAAACCATGTACTCACGTTGGTTATTTTTAATGTGTAAGTTTTGTTAACACTGTCCCTTTCAGAATAGATTAACGTATAAACTTTATTGTAGAGGGAAATCCTAGACCATAGCGTATAAATCTTTGACTCTTTGGGGGTTAATAACTTTCTTCTAACGGGATCTTGTCTCAACAGAGGGAGGGAGGATTACCCTATGAGTCTACCTCTTTAATTAATTAATTAACTTATGTTTATTTGTATTTGATTGATATTCAAAATACTGCTGTTGTGAAGTTTCTTTGTGGTATATAAAATTTACATAAACTTATTTACAGGTGTTGGTCAGCTCGTCCCAAAAATATCCCTATCCCATAAATATAATTTGTCACGTCTGCGCGTCTAACTGTCGTCACTTATGTGTGTGTGTGCATGTGAGTGGTGTATATATATATATATATATATATATATATATATATATATATATATATATATATATATATATATATATATTGGTAGACTGTCTGACAAACAAAGTTCTGTTGTAGAGATAGGCTGAACTAGAGAATCTTCTCTAGTCCAGGGATAGATTCTACCTATTTTTTTCCCACCATTTCATACGTGAAAAATCTGTTTCTTATCTTATCTCTCACTGAGTCACCACCCGTTCTAGTTCTATTAAGAAGGGACCAAACTTTGTCTTAATCCCCCTATCAAAAATCTACGACAAGCTTGTCTTAAGCAATGCTCACAACATTGCTTGTAACTAAAATATTACAACTCAAGCATACCTAACTCACAACAACTCAAATGACTAATAAACTCCCAGTGGAGCATGGGAACATTCATACATGCATAACACCCTCAAAACAGTTCGTGACACCCACCACTTTCCCCACGTGAAAAACAGGGGTTTTTCCCCGAGGAGATAATGATGGGAGTCATATGCATCTCCAAAACCAAAATACATCACCAAAGTAAACAATGCTTCCATCCAAATTACCCAAACCCACAATAATAGCATACAAATTATTCTAGCGACAATCACAATCAATATCTCTAAAATTAAACAAAATTCATTTCCACAGCAAAGAAATGCACGCAGAATCTACACACTTCATGTCAAGTCATCCAAATACACAAACAAAACTACATGCAAGAATGCTCAATCAAAATCAAAATCCGCTTGTCTGGCATCTTGTCCTCCTAGTAACATCAAACTGTTGTAGGGTTAATGTTTACCTGGTCAACCAGCTGCTTGGTGACTTGGTAGACTGCAGAAAATTAGTGGCAACCACCAATGACCAATGCCGACGCATCTGCCCTGAGAAAGAAAATTTTGTCAAAATCAGAAAACATCAAAAGTTAACGCAAAAATATTCTCAAATTTTGTCTAAGTCACTTTGACACTTATTTGTACAAATTACTCTATTCGGCCTTCCCTTCTCGGTTAGTGATATTAGTTTTCGGACCCTGTAATTTCAATATTCTACTATTAGAGGACCCTTCTGGCATCATATTCATATCAGCCTTGGTCATATTCTTCAGGTTAGCTGCTCCATTTAGGCTGACGATATCCACGGTCACTACCACAGCTACAACAATAGCTCTCACCACCATCACTCCATCTACGACGTGCCCTACTGTAAAGAGGGTAATTCTCTCTTCTGTCTTCCCAGCGGCAATCTCTTCTGAAACTACATCTGTATACTTTTCGAGCTCTTTGTTCACTATAGCTTGGTCTGTTAGAACAAAATCCCCTGCTTATCTCGACGTTCACTTTGAAAACTACCACAGTAACAATTACTACTCATGCGGCTTCCTCTAAAGTGTCTGAAATCTCTTAAGTCGTTGGTTTCTCTTTCGTAATGTTTCTCATGTGACATACGAGCACCACGACACACTCTGCGGTATTTCTCAATCAGCTTTTCGCGCTCTTCTTTCATCCGGTCTGTCTCTGCATATTTGACAGATCCATAACATTCACCTTCTTCTGGCAAAGTAAAGTTCACCTTCGTTTCATTTACTGCATTTTCTGGAATATTCATCTTACGTTCACCCCATTCATTTGCTGATTTGATATGCCTCCCAATGTTTGTTTTTGGTTGACTAAACTGTTTTGGAAGCAATTGTGACATGTTATGTAAAATAGACTACATGAATTCGTCAGCTTGCTTCCCAACTTTGCCCCTCATTCCGTTCAACCTTGTTTCCCCACCTTGTTTCCTTATTAGTATGCACGTTTTGTTATGCCAAACCCAGGAATTCTTCGCTATCTGTCTAACTCATATTTTAGCTACGCATATTTTCTTGTTTCACGCGCTGATGAGCGTCTAACTAGATTCGCAACTGTCATCGCTTTCAATGGGATGAACCAAGTGCGTTTACCTGAAGCTCAATGCAAGCAGAGCTGTCAGAATTACGACAACTGACAGAATACAAGGGCCCAAAATACGCGGAAGGTAACGGCTTTGAAGTTCCCCAAAAGCTCGAGCGAATCCTGTGATGTCGTATATACAGGGAAGACGATCGCCGAGATCAGAAACCTTTGTTGTCGATTGACCTCGGCAAACAGTGCGAACGAAGGAAGTTCTTTATCTTGGAAGAAAACACCGCTGATTTCCGTGAATTATCCCGAGGCGCGACTTTCGTCATAGTCTAGCGAGATTACACTATTTCTGTAGATATATATTCCATCTCCTCAAAATCAGTATCTAGTCGCTTCAGAAAATTTTGATATATCTAGCTCGACATCATAGAGCCTTAGTACCAAGAGGATTACTTAGATTTCGTGGAGATAGTTTCTTTTCTCTGTTTTGCGGTAAATTATATACTAGAATTTAAGTGATTTAATGTGTTAAAATTCTTCATTATATTTCACTGGGATTTTCTGTGTTAATTGACTAGCGTATTAAATAACATATAGCTAATTTTCCAGCTGTAACGTAAATTTAATTACTCGTTATCACCCAGTAAGAGATGTTTTAAGTGACTGGTAAATACGCTAGGTGCTTGATAATTGACGGAATACTATTCACTTCTATTCAGTATGTGTAATTATATAAGTGACTAGTGTAATATATTGGGGCGAAACAAATAGCTAGTAATGACGAGTGATCTTTTGATAAGTACAGTCATAATTAGAATAAACACTGATACTGTGCGCTGAGTGTTCTACTGAGCGGGGGAGGGGGGGGAACGTGCATACCTAATCAAACCTCCGTAACAGTGAGCAAAGCGATAAGATAGACTAGACATTTGTGGTTTCAAATCTAATTTAATAACAAGTGGACAAGAGATTTTACTTTTACGCGTGATAGGATAGGAAATGTATATTGTTGTTACATGTCGTTTTTCTTCCTATTAAGCAGATCACAAACCAGCTACCAGCGGCAAAACGCGGTCTAAACTATTTCTATTTACTATCGGGATTTTTTTTCAATGTTGACCTGTTGGGTCCTTTTGATTCATACAGAGAAAGTCCAAACCGATAAAGAATAAGATTTAAATTATAACTGGACAAACACCATACCCAGATTTTTTATGTATTCAAGTTACCAGCCCGCAGCGGCAAAATTGTACACACATAACATAATTTTTATCTGACTACTGACAATTGTGGTTCCATGTGGATTTATCCCGGAGAATACATTGTTCAAAAAAATCGGCACTCAACACCAGAGAGAAAATCGATAAACAAAACCCTACCTTCACCATCACCATTATCTCTTGCTAACAGTTACTTACCGGATGTTTACCTTTAGCTTCGGATAAAGTACTTTATTTACTGTCTACTGTGAACAATAGAGCACGAATTATATTTTGCTACCTGAACGATCGGATGTGACACTGTTTTCATACCCAATACGTCAATACCAAAGAAAGCGTTTCCCCATTATACAACTTGATTATTTGTGGAGAACCTGGGGCTTACTTCGGAGAAGCATAACAAGGGATTGTATTTTGATTGCATGTCCATCTGCTGTATATGTTCAAGAGATTGGTTATCAACTAATAGGTAAGCGAGATTGGATGTGGCCACAAGTTTGACAGAGTGAGAGAAAAGAGGAGCGAATATTTATTTTTTCCATTTATCATTGTAGCAACTTCTTTGATTGTTCACTAACTTGATTATTTTACTGGGATAGCTTAAGTAAAACTTTGGTTCCTTACTATAACTATCTATTCTATATACCATGAATGCTAACCTATGACCCGATGGGATATTAACTTCTTGTTCTTTTGGGAATCTTTCTTTCTTTATAAGAGGGGAGGGTATTTATGGGAATATCTTTATAATTCTGTAAAACCTATGATTCTATTAATTGATTGATATATGTTTGATGTTGTGACGAGTTTTTAAATGATAATAAACTAAACAAAAACTTGATTTATCGTGTTGGTTAGCCCAGCCCATACCCATACTACCTTTACCATAGTTTTCACGTTTGTGCGTCTTGTTGTCGTATAACTGTGAGTGTGAGTGAGTGGTTAAACGTAGATGTTATATTTACGGAGCGTAGAATTATCAGATATAAACTTACAGTAGTAAAGATAGGCTGGACTAGAGTGTCTTCTCAAATCCAGTGACAGATTCTACCCTTAAACTATTCACTCCTAAAATCTATTTCCAATACCTTTATTTTTCACTTATTCGCCACTTTTCCTGTTCTATTTAGACGTGACAAAATCTATCTTAAATACCTATCTAAATTTACGACAGCAATACATCCTGTTGTTGCGGTGAAATTTAATTTAACACTGAAGAATCAGCAACTAGGACATTACCAGACGACATGCTATCCACAGGAATTACTCTAGGTTCACGCTGCAGTAAAATGTCATCAGCTGTTCCCTGCAATCTTGTAGTTCCTCCATAAGTACTGTCTCTATGTTTATGCTTCCATAGTTTGATTTCCTCATCAGTACAGACTTTGATACCACGGACATTTCCAATTGTCAGGTCAGCGACTGGATCTTCAAGAACAAAAGCTTTCACTCTGCCACACAAGCATGGCGTATCAATAGTTATCAATGCTAGAGGATAGACTTCAACTCTACCCCCAAAAGTAATACCTCAAGCAGTTTGACCCAACAAACAAGACTCATCTATACATGATCTACGCACGCCAACTGTTGTACATCCTGTATCTCTTAACACCGATACGAACTTATGTCCTACATACCCTGGATGTAAGACTAGACTACCATCTGTATGAATTGCCGATAAACACGGAAGTGGATGGCCACAAATCAGAATTGGTGTCTCATCTTTATGAAAAAGTGGTCTACACCCTTCACAACTCTCGCTGTTAAATGTATCTAAGACTACCACCGAATTTGCGCGTTCAAACGTCCTATTAGGACAATCAAATTGAAGGTGGCCAATACCATTACATACAAAGCAGCTGTACTCCTCACGCTGGCTCTTCTGTGGACTTACCCTTAGTACTAGTCTGAGTCTCGGCCACAGGCTGAGGTTCAGGCTTGTCACAAAACTTTGCTCCATGGCATGATGACCCGCATTTAAAACAACCAGAAGGTCTTCTTCTACCTAACTCTGTCGTATTCTGCTGTTTCCTGGGGGATGTACAAAAGTCTGTCTCTGTCTTACTTACTGCCTTTCTATCACAGGGTCTCTCCCCACTACGAGAACTATGTCTCCCATATGGTCGTGTTTCATAACTCTGCTTGGCCGCACATGTCGTAAAAGTTTCTGGCAACGCTGATTCATGAACCGGTCTGCCTGGATGTGATGTCATGTACTGCTACCATAACTGTGACATTGACAAAATATTTTCCGGTTTTCTCTCCTGAAAAAAAGCCAACAAATCGGGATTACATGAAGACATGGCCTTATCACGCAAGATCAAATCACATAGGCCATCAAAGTCTTTAACAAGGCCCGATTCACCTGTTCAGCAACGCAACATTTTAATATCTGCAATGAACTCCGCAACATCTTGCTCACTACTTGGCATCGCACTGTGGAACTTTAACCGATAACCCTGCTCATTTAATCTGTACTTGCGTAATAAAGTTTCCTTCACTGTGTCATAATTTAATCTATCTTCCACAGTTAATTGGAAAATTGTTTTTAACGCTGATCCTGTTAAATAATTTGTCAACAGTGGCCTCCACAGTTCTTTATTAATCTTTAAGGCAGTTGCATTAGAAATCTCTCCGAAAAACAGTCCATAAAATCTATGGATTCGTTGAAAATTGGGAGTTTCAACTTGTACATACTCCCGTACTCTTTTTTTTAATGATGCAACCAACTTCTCTAACTCGATTCTTCTCAAGGATACATCTTTGTCTGCTTCTAACTTTTTAATTTCTTTCTGTGCTTCTATCTCTTTCGTTTCTTTCTGTGCTTCTATCTCTTTCATTTCTTTATGTGCTTCTATCTCTTTCATTTCTTTCTATGCTTGTATCTGTAATCTCTTAGCCTCTTCCTTTGCTTCCTCTGCCTCTGCTTTCTTTCTCTCGCGCTCCTCATGTCGTTCTTGTCTCTCCTGCGCCTCTTTAAATTTAGCCTGTGCAAACGCTTAGACATCTTCTCCGGACTTTCCTATCCTCTCACCGACGAGGATAAAATCCATAAGTGTTGACATGATTATGAATATATCTGACTTATATGCACCTCAAATACTCTAACCAAAATGTCAAAATAGCTCAAACCGCAAAATATTATCTTAAATAACCACTAAGATGACACCTTACTCACTGTACTCAATGTCTATCCCAATTAAATTATTAGCCCTACTCAAACGAACAATAATACAAATGATGATGATAAACACTACACTATAATTCAACAAACAACATCCAGGTAGGTCGGTAACAAGAAAAAGGAAAGATATGCGACAGAAGTAATATCGAAATATACAGTACCAGACCTTTATAACGCACGAAAACAGGAGATTGCAAAAATTAACGTATTTACAGGATAGTGTAAGAAAAAAATGACTGAAGAATACACCATATACACAGAACGCCAAAGAAGGAATATAATGCACAACCAACAACAAACTGTACGTAAACAACTAATGCAAAAATGCACACTTTATTTGTGAAGGGCAATACAACTGATCCTGCCCACAGGATAGGACCCCTTCTGAGAATAAATAGCGCAAAATCCTATCGATGTAATCAAAACACAAATAAATAACATAATCGTTACGCCCAACAACACTGAAACAATGAATGCCGAGGGAAGCCTATAGAGCAACCTGGACAAATAAATGAAATATGGCCTAAAATGATGAACCAAAACAAACTAAGGTTACGTAGCTTTTTCTGGTGTACTGGAATGACAGGCTATGGCAATAAACTGATCTGATCTGTTGTCTCCAAGTCACCTCTGCAGCAGTAACTTTGAGAAGCGCAAACACTACAACAGTTCCTGTGAGGAATATGTTAATACACACTTAGTTTATAATTCAAGCTATTAGAACACAAATGAAACTGGAATGGAAGAACTATAGAGAAGGATGACAGATAGGGTTAGCACAGTTATATGTAAAGCAGATATAAGCAATGTCTAAGGCAGACAGGGATAGCATAGCAATGGGTAGCGCAGATATAAGCAACGTCAAAGGCAGACAGGAATGGCACAGCTATAGGTAGAGCAGATATATACAAAATATGATAATTAATTCTACCTGCAATCTAACCTAAACCTACATCACATATAAAGTCATATAGAGAAAGAGTGAAAACTAACGACAGTAGAACAGCAACACTGAAGGTGAACTAGACAATAAGTGATAATACTGAAAGTAGAAAGTAGCAGAACTAAACAGAAAAAGCTAAATGTGAAAACAGATGTACTCAGTATATGAGAAAAAATACTGATTTCTTAAGAAATACACTGTTAGCACTATATAAAACACAAATTACATTCTAACTAGAAACTTAATGCAGCACACTACTAGAACATTAGCATACTAGAGCACGAAAGAATGTTACTAACTACCTTATTTATCAGATACCTGATTAATACCTGGACTGTACACCTAGGCCTACTAGTAATCCCTTTAAACGAGCAACAAAAAAGTAATATCTACTTACTTACTTACTTAGTCTATCCCCTTCTACCGTGAGGTGTAGAGGTTTGGAAGAGAGAGCGCCAGACTATCCTATCGGCTGTCTTCCTCCTGGCCTGGTTCCATTCTAGTCCTCGCTCCTTCAAAGATTGTCTAATGTTGTCCTCCCAGCGAACTCTGGGTCGTCCTGGGGGTCTGGATCCCTGGCTCTTTGTTTCCCATAAATAACACATAAGGAAGGGAAACCCGAGGCCTGTAAACAGTAAATTAATATTAGACAAACATAAAGGTATGTTTTCAGGCACTCGTAAGAAATAAAGAAGTAGAACACTTGGACAACAGAAAAACAACAGACATTAGTATAGAACAGAGGGTAGGTTTCTGGTATTGTATAAACATAAATAAATCCGGTGTTATCTTGTGTGTTTCGTACTGATAAATAGCCAGCAAAGCATCTTTTTTTGGGGATGCCTAGCTGGCCGTGGGGTCAGTGTGATTCGCTTGATAGCTAGGCGGAGTTGTCGTACGGAAGGTACGGGGTTCGAACCCTGGGTAAGCCACTCACGTCTGTTGTTTTTCTGTTGTCCAAGTGTTCTACTTCTTCATTTCTTACGAGTGCCTGAAAACATACCTTTATGTTTGTCTAATATTAATTTTTTGTTTCCCATGCGTGTCGTGGTAGCCGATCTTCTCCCATTCTGCAGATATGGCTAAACCATCTTAGTTGGGACTGTTCTACTTGGGTCTGCAGGGGGTGGGATTTTAGGCCTTGACGTATCGTCTGGTTGCGGACCATGTCTCTTCTTGTTACTTCAACCACCTTCCTCAGATACTTCATTTCTGAGGTTTGGATCTGGCTTTTGTGGGTTGTAGTCATTGTCCCTGACTCACATCCATATGTCAAGACTGGGACATAGGTTGGGCGGTATACAGCCATCTTCGTTTTCTTACCAACCTCTCTCTTGCTGAGGAATCCTCGATTTATGGCCTGAAAAAGTCTCCCAGCTGCAGCTTTTCGAGTGGCCAACTCTTCTTTGATGCCTTCATTTCGGTCTATAATAGCTCCAAGATATTTAAAGTGGTCGACCTGCTGCAGGACCTGTTCTCCCAGCTTAATCTGATGTCTTCTTTCTTCTCGTGATATCACCATGGATTTTGTTTTAGAGCTGCTTATGACCATCCCTCTCTTCTCCAGCTCTTCCTTCCATACTTGCAGGGTGGATTGGAGATGTGCCTCTGATTTAGCAATCAGGGCAATATCATCAGCAAATGCCAGCTCTGAAATACAGACCTGTCTCATCTTCCAGTACCCCACTGAATACTTTCTTGTTCTCCCCTTACATGCCTTGATAACATCGTCCATGAGGAGTTTGAAAAGATAAGGTGACAGGATATCACCTTGTCTTACACCAGTGGTGGTCCTGAACTCTTCTGACTTATGGTTTGCTGTCCTCATAATTTCTACAAGACTTGTAGAAGCTCTGTATAACATGAATCAGAGGTACTGGAATGTTCTTCCTTGCCAAACAGTCCCAAAGTTTGCTCCAGGGGACCCTGTCAAACGCCTTTTCCAGATCTATGAAACAAAGATGGATCTCACTCTTATACTCAAGAGCCTTTTCACTCAGCTGTCTGAGTGTGAAGATTAGGTCTTGAGTACTTCGGTTTGCTCGGAATCCACACTGGACCTCATCCAATTGTGGCTCAGCTAGGCGTCGGAGTCTCTGCTCTAGGAGTCTAGAGTAGATTTTACCAAGGACACTGAAAAGTGATATGCCTCTATGGTGTCCACATTGTCGATTGTCACCCTTTTTGAAAATTGGTGTTATGATGGCAATCTCCCAATCCTTTGGTATGGTCTTGTTGCACCACGCTGCCTGTAGGACCCTTAAGAGTAATAGGTCGCCTGGTGCTTCCATGTACTTAACCATTTCTGGTGTTATACCATCATGCCCTGCTGCTTTGCCCATCTTGATTTTCTCCAGTGCTGCCTTCAGTTCTTCCATCTTTATGTCATCTTCATCATCATTGGTTTCCTCTTCTGTGCTAGTGGTTATCATTTCTGATGCTTCACAATGCTCACCATCAAGGAGTTCGGAGAAATATTCTTTCCATCTTTCCATCACTTCCTTCGGGGCAGTAAGCAATTTGCTTTGCTTGTCCTTTATAAATTTGAGAGGGCATTGTTTTTCCTTCCTCGTGTTCTTTAGGGTCTTATAGAACAATTTCTGGTTTTCTTGCGCATCTTTTTCTAGCTTTTCTCCAAATTCTTCCCAGGACTTCTGTTTTGCTGCTAGCACCTTGTTCTTTGCGTCTGTTCTGAGTATTACATATTCTCTATATTTCTCTATTTGTCCTGCTGTGTATTTAGCTCCTAAGTATTGTTTCCATGCCATTTTCTTCTCTCTTATTTTCTCTTTGACTTCCTCTGTCCACCAAGGTGTCCTCTTTCTCTTGTTCCCAAGTCGGACTTCACCACATGCTTCTGCAGCAGCTGTCTTTATGATGTCCTTGAATTTAAGCCAGAGGGTTTCCAAGTCATGAGGTTGTTCTTCTGTGTTTCTCACCGCTGTAGCAATAAGCCCCTGACATCTGTCTTAATTTCTGGCTCTTTCAGCTTGTAGGTCTTAATGCTCATTTCTCCCGTTTGTTTACTTGGTTTCTTGCGTGATGTTGGGCAGTTCCTAGGCTGAGCAGCTCTTTCAGTTGTTCTTTTGATTGTAAGAAGGTAGTGATCAGTTCCAATCTCTGGCCCCCTCCAGACTCTAGCATCCCGGACATATTTGAATGAGCTCGTCCTAACAATGGCACAGTCGATCACTGACTTCTCATTCTGTGTTGGTTCAAATCTAATGTATGCATGTGTGCGCTTATGGGGGAACTTTGTGTTTGTAATATCAGATTCTGCTCAGTGCAGAATCTAAGGAGTCGCTTTCCATTGTCATTGAGAGTATCTTCTCCATATCTTCCGATAACTCGACCCCATCTAGCATGGTCATTTCCAACTCTGGCATTGAAATCTCCGAGCATGATAATTTCATCAAGGCAATCGTCCACTGTCCTTTGAAGCAGCTCGAAGAATTCCTCCTTGACCTCTGCTCTCTCATCCTCATTTGGCCCATACACTATGACCAGGTTGACTATGGTTTCTCCTTCTTTTAGTTTAACAACCATAATGCGCTCCGAGGCAAAGTTCCATCCCTTGATACTATCTTTCTGGTTTTTGGCCACAATGCAACCAACGCCCCCTTTAGCTCTGTCAGACGTGGGTACACCACTGTAGAGCAGCATGTTGCCATCGAGATCCATGACTCCTTGTCCCTTTTTCTTTGTTTCCGTTATAGCCAGGATTTCTAATTTTGGTTTCCTCATCTCTTCCACCAGCTCCTCTTCTTTCCCATTTATACTTCTTGTGTTCCATGTTCCATAAGTCGTAGTCCGTTCCAGTTCGTCGCCTTTAGAATCAGTCCGGTTTTCTCTCTTGTAGTTCGCGTAATCATGTTTTTAAAGCAAACAAGTGATTGGCCTGTTGTGCCTTTGCATGGTAGAGGGGCTGCCTCCTTATGGCCTCCATGCAGGCCGCCCTCCTCCTTTTTCAGCCGGGATTGGGACCGGCCTAGGCGGAGTTCTAGTTTCAAAGAATTATGATGGACACTGAATGTTTACAGAACAAATACATGTACTTAAATTCCAAGCGTGTGGATCTGTTTATAATGTCCCCAGCAAGTCCCACGGCGATGAAAGCATGAGGACAGAAAACAGCCCAGGAACAGCACACACAGTTCAGATCCTGTAGCACCACCCGCTACACACAGTGAAAAACGGGGCTCGTGTTTTCCACCTCATACTGTGTCGAGTAGAACACTGCAACAAGGTTCCCTCCGATAGCTTCACAGATTTCCACAGATCTACTTCTTCTGGTCACAACCGATTCTTCTGGATACACGGCCGCTTCGTCTACGCACCATATAAGTTCTAGTCACAACAAACAGCTTTTACAGCACACTTTTCAACGAACATTCAGACGACGATGAGGTCACTGCGTTACACAGCGAGCTGGCCTATATTCCACCAGCGCATGATTACGGTGAGGTGTATAGTTACCGTAAACCTGTCAAAATTGGTTGCGTTGAAAAACAAACTGTAGGCTACTGACTGAATGACTTTTGATCACTTCAGTGCTGTTCCACTTTGGGTTCACTGGTACATCCAAATAGATGTCCCCCAAATGTGACGAGTAGGGTGTAGGTGGGTGAATGTAGAATATCAGACAACACTCATACACCGATCGTCTATCTCACTGTCTAAGGAGTAATACACCAACTTAAACAACCATATCTATCTCCGTGAATATATAATATCTCAAATAAGTCACAATGGGCGCAGGGCCATTACAATCATTGGAAAAATAACAAGTCCCGAGTATTCTACAATCATTCTGATTCTCGGAATATCTACAGCCACAAAATAGAATACTTCATAAATCCACTGCACAGCTCTGACCCTCTACTCGCGCACTACTACAGACATCCACCCTTCTCCTCTCTACGCTCTTCGATGTCTCCTGTCTACTGTCTACTGTCTACTGACTCAACCCTCTACTGACCGAACACACATCTCTCTCTGACTGACCCCTTTCATTCGTGTTCACCAAACACGTGAAAACCTTCCACACTGCACTGAGCTTCACTCACGCATAACTTTAGCTAACAGCTTGTGTTAGGCAATGCTCACAACATTGCTTGTAACTAACATATTACAACTCAAGCATACCCAACTTACAACAACTCAAGTGACTAATAAACTCCCGGTGGAGCATGGGAACATTCATACATGCATAACACCCTCAAAACACTCCGTGACAGCTGATAACATCAAAGATTGGGCACGGCACGGCTTTTCCACTCTTGTACGCATTGCTGAGGATAGAGAACAGTGGAGGACTCTGTCTGCTGATGCTTCCACCATGGCACCCCTACGACCCATGACGGGTTACGGGTTGAGTTGATGAAAAGAAATGTTCACAACTTGCCCCAAATTTTTGGGTTATGCACAATCTCCTCGCACAGGTTTCGGATGGACACGAGCAATTTCGGTGCATATGCTCTCGAATCAATTTCGTCTGAGAAATTTTGAATCTTTTCTTATGACGGGTGTTCCTCGATACACTTGGCCTGGGAAACTAGTAATTCCTCTTCGACGGGTGTTCTGCGATACACTTGGACTGGGAAAGTTTCTCTGATGACGGGTGATCCAGTTCCTAGGTTTCCAGTCTTGGTCCCTCAAGTTTTTTTCAATATCTGTATTTATAAAGGCGGGCTTTTTAACGTTTTAAATTTCCCAAATACTTCGATCTGTCGCTTATAAGTATGGAATTCCAGGTCCGATCCTTTTCTTTTTGGCTTTTTGGGAGTTGCTCGTTTGAAGTTGCGAAGCTGTCTGATCTGTGTCTCTGAGTTCGCTAGATTTTACTTTCAGTTTCCATTTCACATCACAAATTGTGTTTCCCGGCAAACATGCCAATGGGATTCAGTGTATATTCCGGCTCTCACTTCAATCCAATCGTGAGCTTTTTTCGCACTACATGGGTTGGGGCGTTTAAATTCTTAATCTCCCCCGCTAGTTTAAAATATTAAATTTAATATCCAACGCGTGACATCTTTATAATAAGACGTAACATTTCCGGTGACATCTTGTGCACTCTAACAAACAAATGTGTGAACTTATTACCTGTCTAAGTGCCTTCCGCAAAGATGTCTACCCAGACAGATTATCTGTGATAATGATACCGACAGGGCCCAGCGAATGCGATAATGTAATTATCACCCATCCTTCAGACGGCTTTCTTTGCGTGTTCGTGCATTATACCGTCTTGGTTAAACACCGTCATCAGCTTTTCACCTGGGGTCAAATGTTGGACCGACGCGTTTCAAAGGGTGGTCAGACTAAGAGAATGAGATAAACGTACCACCGGTGATAATGACCGGGTATTGTTACGATAATACCACAGTTCACCTGGCGGAACGTAAATAAGTCTGAGGAGTGGTAAAGCAAAATTGTAAGAGATAAAGATAGTCCAATAGCAGATACTTTCGTAGGGGAGTGGAGTGTTAGAGACTTCACCCTTCTAGATTCAGCAAAGAGCAAAATAATGAACGGAAGGGCAAAAAAATTGCCCAATAATAAGCGATCGGAGAGAAAAATGAAGAAGAAAACATACTGCCGTATGGCTGAAGGTGTGAGAGATCACACAAAAAAGAGCATGTTCAGACGTTCTGTGACACTCCAGTTATCCTTTCCATAAAATTAATTGGAAATTAATGATCAGACCTAAAGGTCTTTTATATTTGGATATACGCCCTAATATAACCGACTAGGTTGAACGGGACGCGGCTCGCCAAAACGAGGCAAAATTTGTATTTTAAAAAAAAAATTATTTCCATGTGTTCTTTGGTCTTCCTCTGCCTCTATTACCCGGATTATTCCAGAACAGGGATTGTTTGGTAATACTATCAACATGTTTTCTCAATATCTGTCCTATCCATCTCAACGACTGATTCTCATTTATTGTTCTATTGACACCTTGTCCAGTTCTAGTCATTAGTTCCACATTAGTGATCTCCTGCCCGAGGACCTTCTCCTCTCTTAAATGGCTTAGTTTTATGTTCCTGAATGGACACGCCCATTGTTTGTTGACTATTTTGTAGTTTAACATTTTTGTAAAGTATGGGGTAACCAGCCTCATGCCCAACGAAAAGAGATATGAGTACAGGAGAATTAATAATAAGGACAATGGTTGTCTTTAAAAAAAATTTATTTCGCTTCTTTTTACCAAGTGAAAATAGCAATTCCACAACTTGCAAGGTGGAATGTAATCTTTCAGTCCGTCAGAAAATATTACATGTGAACTTATGAAATTACGAAAGTAATGCTAATTTATTTTGAAAATCACATCACAGAACATTATACTAATATCTATTTCCAGAGTGGTTAGAGCGCTGGTCTCTCACGGCAAAAATATCGGGTTCGATTCACCGTACCGACAAGCTCCAGTTTACACAGCTGTAAATGGAAACCTGACTTTGTTAGGGAAGGAAAAGGCGAGGAAAGGAACTGGTCATCCCACCTCCTGATGCTGGACCTAGTATAGTGAAGTCTCTAACACTTCACTCCCCTACGGCAGTATCTGTTATGGGACTACCTTGACCTTTTAATTTTGATAGTTTAAACATTCTAATTGCACTTAAGAATCTTCTTGCTTTTACAGAAAATAACAACAGAACATAGATGATTGAAGAATATCTGTAATTACGCCTTTTTTTTCTAGCGCTTCTGTGAAAATAAATTTCGACAAAGTGCTTTTTAGGACAGCCTGTTTCACAAATACTTACCTATAAACAATAAAAACAGGTTTGAATACATTGTTGATATTTCAGTAATAGCGTTAAACCTTGAAAAAGAAAGATTTATGTATTAAATGTATTCATACGTTGTTCCAGCGATAAATATTAAATTCAAATAGTATAGCCGTGGCGATTTCTTGAGAACCGTTTCTCTTCTATCACAAGCGACATGAAATACGCGTACTATGAATCAACCAGCAGAAGTGAGGAAAAATGGGCCAAAAAAGTATTGAGATATGCCCTCCTGTTCATCTCTTCACTTTCTTTCTTTTTAGTGTCGTCACAATGGGCTTTATAGACCAGCGCTTGGTCCAAGAACTTTTGCGGAAGTTGTGTGATTGAAAATCGATCTCAGCCAGTGTCATTGACATTCGCTCGCGCACTATTGTCTGGTACAACCCATTCTTCAGGGTCGGTTATCATTATAGGAATCAAATGTAACACGATACTCATTGACTCGAAACATATACGTACATACAAACATTCATACATAATACTATACATACATGCATTATACATAACCGTACATACCAAACATACATAACCTTAGATTCATGCCATATATACTTACCATACATACATATTGCACAATAAATACACACCATATATATATATATAGAAACATGCACAGAGAGAGAGAGAGATAGAGGCAGAAAGAGCAGTGAAAGCTAGAGAGGCGAGATTCACATCCTATGAGAGATCCAACTGGAGGACGTTGCATCTGGAGTTCTACTCGAGACACCCGGATGCCAATGACCATTAATTACTTAGCTGACTGCAGCCTACTGGAAAAACGCAGTAAGCGGTTCAGTTACCCTTGTCTCACCCTTTGTCTTCCAGCTCCCTGAAGCGCTCACGCCTTAAATTGATTTATGCTAAACATCTCCAATTTGGCGCCATCTGTTTAATGTTTGTGATTGTCTTCTAAAAAATGTGTCTGTGTCTTATTCTCTTCTTCCATTTTTTGTTTGTTCTTTTTGGTATTCTTTTTCTTCTTTACCCTAAATTCCAAAATAAGTAGCAGCGTGAAGACATATCACACCTTCAGACAACGCACAACAAAGAATAAAGGGCCCTACCCCCACACTCAAGCGTTTGATTGACAGAGTGGTTAGAGCGCTGGTCTCTCGCGGAAAAGACGCCGGGTTCGAATCACGGTACCGATACGCTCCAGTCTACCCAGCTGTAAATGGGTACCTGACTTTGAGTTAGGGAAGGAAAAGGCAGCGAGGAAGGGAACTGGTCACCCCACCTCTCGATGCTGGACCTTGTATGGTGAAGTCTCTAACACTTCACTCCCCTACGGCAGTATCTGCAATGGGACTACTTTTACCCCACACCCATAGACGCGCCGTGGTAGCTCAGTGGTTAGTGCACTGGCTTCCCAGCTCGTTGGTCCATGGTTCGATCCCCAGTTGAGGCGGGATTTTTTAGACCACAAACAGTCTCATGAATTGGGTACCAGAGCAACTCTGGGAAGGTTAAGGCGGCCGCCGCGATGCTGACCACGTCACCCCTAGTGTGCCGATGGTCAAGAAAATATGGGCCTAACACCATATTCCCAATATACCTCAGTGGGCGTGTAACGGGATCCTTTACCTTTACCATAGACGGAAACACACACGATCCACGTGACAATACTTCCTGGTCATAACAAGCAAGCTCTATTCAGTCCCCGATGAGACAAAGAAACAATATGGTTCCTTCTCTCACAGGCGACTAATAAAAGGTTGTGAATGAGGCATCATGTAAGATAAATTGCTACCAAAACCACGTCTGCAACAGCACGTGAACTCTTGTTGTAGACTTCCTGCTAGGGCATCAGCTGCAGTAGTAGATTCGTGCTCCATACCGAGCCACAAGGAAAATAATGATAACAGTGACGAGGATTATAAAAAGGGAGAATGAACTAGCAATAACATTGTAAATTCTACCATACATTCATTCCCTTTCTTTACCCATCCTTAAGGGTTATAAAACCACCACAGCATCAAATTCTCTTCCACGAAGCTCGCACCAAAACCCCCGTGCCCTTGTCGTGGTTGTTTCTCTACCAATATGTTTTACATGATGAGATTGCCAGACGCATGCACAACCTCTAATTAATGACAGCTTACGATATGACAGAGGAAGCAGAGTAGTTCTACTCTTTCTTCCTCCCCTAGTCACCCCGGGGAACTACACGAGCGCTGTACAAATTAATTTATATTCATTATGTGTATTTCAATATTCTCTTTGTATCTTTATCTTCAGTATTATTGTTAGTCTTGATTCTACAGATCTCTTTTCTTCATTTATACAGCCCTCTATCTGGATCCGTCTATAATCGTTGCTTATAAATTCTTTTTCGCCGTGGTCTCTAACGAGACAAAGAAAACTACTGCTTCCTCAGGCATGTCGTACAAGTCGACAAAATGAGGTTGGGCACAGGGCTGACAACCTCATCATGTGAAATAAATTTCTACAGAGAACACCGCTGCTAGAACAGGTTTCCTGCAAGGGGACCAGCTGTAGCAGTTGTGTTTCCGTGCTCGATAGGGAGTGAAAAAGATAATGATACATTCGTTTGTATTTTCTGTTCCACTTTTTCATGAAGGACTAACCAGATAACTGTTTGGACCATGTTACGTGTAGGTCAGTTGTAGCAGATATTTACTTTGTAGGCCAAATATGGTAGAAGAGATATTTTTGGCCAATACAATATGGCTCGTAAAGATCACAACAAACGACATCACACACTACAAAGAAGCAGTGATCAGTATGACAGTCACGAGCACATGTGAACTTGAATATGCCACGTCTTGCAGAGATTACAGCACTAATCAATAATACAATCAAAGGCACTAATGAATATTGATATGATTGTATTTTTAAAATTAATACGCAAAAGGCAAAGAAAAAATCCTCTTCAATCCATTGTTGTTGATTTAGGACAAACTTTCTCAACCTTTTCATCCAGGTGGAACCAATTGAAGTTATTTTCAGGTCTCAGGGAACCCTTGCATAAAAAAATATTATATCTACAGCTCAAGATACCTTAGCGAGATTAGTGAGTTGTAAATATAATAATGCAATAATAATTGTCAATGCTCTTTTGAGTAGAGAATGATTTTTTTTTCTGTGGATTTGTTTATTTTGTCCATCTTATTAGCCTACTTGTGTGTGTGTGTGTGTGTGCGTGCGTGCGTGCGTGTGTGCGTGTGCGTGTGTGTGTGTGTGTGTGCTTTCCCCTCCACACAAAGGATATCAACCGTAATACAAGTCAGTACTGTAGGTAGAAGATACTTCAGTTTTTCATTTTTTTTTAAATTTCCTACTTGATTTGTTTTTTTACCTTATCCAAGTAGGCCTAAAAGTCTTATCACATATTTCTACTCTACAAGATGCAAATGAAATTTGGAATTTCGGGATGGAGATGCTGACGTCATCAGCCAACCGTCCTGTCCTTCGTGCAAAACAACGCTCATATAGTATCAACATCGCGTCAGTAACCGAGAATGGACTCAGCCAATTGAACATGGTCCTATTGCACACCGCCATACGAGATTGTTAGGTCACTGCCCACCATTGCGAGCGCTAACATCGCCCGACACGCAAAGTTAAAAAAAAAAAAAAATTTGTTTTCAATCACGATCTCTCGCGGAACACTAGGGTCAGTGGAACCTCGGTTGAGAAACCCTGATTTAGGATATGATCTGCTTTAGGTCAGGGGTAGTAGGATGTGGTGGTCTATAGGTCAGGGATAGTAGGATATGATGGTCTATAGGTCAGGGGTAGTAGGATATGGTGGTCTATAGGTCAGGGGTAGTAGGATATGGTGGTCTATAGGTTAGGGGTAGTAAGATATGGTGGTCTAGAGGTGAGGGGTCGACATATGGTAGATCCCAATCCACCGTAGAACACACGGAATGAATAGGTAGAATAGTGACGGAGAAGGAAAAGAGAAAGTTTTAATGTTAGAAAAATTCCAAAATTCCCCTCTTCCGCCGGCATTAAGCGCGGCGTAACCCCAGGATTAAAAGCTCTATTTCCAGATCTCCAGGGAAAACCCACGAGCTAGCATATAAAAGTCACTAATCGTGAACTGCTTGTGATATAAAATTTCTCTTTTCTTTCAGCTGAAGTTAGCATTCGGTGTATGTACATATATATATATATATATATACTAGATGCCTTACCCGTTCATTGCACGGGGAATCTGTAAATAACTTCTTTTTTTCTTTCAAACACAAAAGTAAATAAAGGAAAAATGTAACCAAAGCTGAAATTCTTATTTAAATATTAATCCGGTATTTATTTAAACAGTATGACATACCTGTTACAGTGTGTGGGGGGTTTGCCTGATGTTTGTCTGACAAGGGTGTTGCCAGAAGCGTCGGGCTTATAGTGGTAGCCGACGTATTGTAAAACAACGCGAATGATATGACTGTGGGCAGAAAAGGACAGGCCAATGTTAATGTAATTTCAACAACTGGGTCTTATGGTTGACCAACATGAAGATTAAGCAGGCTGGACCCATGTGGTACATCGTCAATATTTTATAACTCGAATACAGGAACGACGATCAAACAGCATGACATCAAGTATAGACGAAGTAGCATCAATATGACATCATAGCAGGAGCATTTCATATATCAATCATGTAGTTGGCATCAAACATAGTTAACATGAACGTTGATATGACCTCTGTTTGAGAACGCCGGTCATTATAAAAATATGGTCAACATCTTGGCCAATTCGGAAAAACTTAGTCGAATTGCAGATTATGCAGATTACTTTAATATGTATACTCGCTCCGAATATCAGAGGGACGCACTAGCCATTGATCATGACAGATACAATGGAAGTCCTGCCTTGACAAATAGGGTTCTGGGTCTTTGAGGCAAGAGACCTTGAAATGTGCCGTTAACTGGCAATAATTATGAATGTAGACGAATTCCTGGGGCAATCCTCTCAGGAATAAAACTTCATCGTCTTTCAGTACTTCCACCGAACAAAGAGTTGTTGAATAAAATGCTTTTTATTTTAAATAGAATGCTGCTTTTACTTGGTCTATTCTACAGATGACTTCTGAAATACAACTTCCATCCGATTTGATTAATGTGCCCATGTGTTTCAGTTTATTGACCATTTTTATAACTGTTACATTTACTTTGAAAAAGCATCCCGGAGAAGCCGTTGTCTTCGAGATGACTATAACGGCTGCCTTTTTGTGCTCTTAAGGCTAAGGACGTTATTTTAACTGTCTGTCACGTCTGTATCAATCATTTCCTAGAACTCATTTTCACTATTTGCCATTAAGACTGTCTCATCAGCGTATATCACGTTATTTATATTATGTCCATCCACTGATATTTCTGGCATGTCCTTTACGGATTTCATTTTTCCCACTGTACAAATTGATAAGATCTGGTGACAAGCCACACGTTCCTGTCTAACAATTTTTTTAAAAACCTGTGGATATGTTCCTAATTGACTGCTGATTCTTATAGCTGCTGTTTGTTACCTACACACTGTAGTATCCTCAGGTCCTTACCAAAGATGTTTATGTTTTATAACATTTTGATAATTTACTCGTGATTCACTTGTCAAATGCATTAGTGTAGTCTATAAAACTCAAAATGTAGATCTATTTTCCTTTCTGTGGTCCTCTATATTCAGTTTCTTATAATATATTTGCCGTTGTTTGTACCTTTACTGTCTACAGAATCACATTGTTCATCACTAATTGGTGTTGTGTCTTTTCTGTGCTGCAGTTCCAATCTTTGCACTTCTGGTTTAGCCATGCTTCTTTTGTCGTTCTACATTTGCCTCGCACTTCCTTATTTAGCCTGTCGTATTCTTATCTGTTTTGCTGAGTTTTATGTTCTGCACCCATCTGTTGTTAAATTTCAAGTGGCATCAATTTCTTCTTTGCAGTCCCCTTTCAACTGATATGCTGGACATCTGCAATTTCAGAAAATGTCCCTTTTATCGTGCTGCAAACACTCAAGTCTACAGCGGACTCATTGCAGTTCAGAACATTTTAAATGTGTGCATGCCATTTTTTTTTAATACCCCTTCTGGGGCTCAAAGTGAGGTCTGTTGACTTTATTAGGTAGAATGTGTAAAATTATGTGTGATCCCGGCCCTGGCTAAGTTTTTTTTTTTTTTTTTTTTTAAAAAAAAAATAAAATTCCTCGCATGAGGTTGCATTTTTTTCCGCATGAGGTTGCATTGACACACGCCCAACCCTGGCCCTGGCCAAGACACATGATCCTAGCCAAGGCCGGATAGTAGGCGCAAGTCCAAACACAAAAAGACCCACAATACACGACACCAGAAGTCCTCCATGGGCAGTTCAGCCTATTAATGACGCAATCACTTCTGTTGTATTTCTATCAAGCAGTATAGGCCGAATCCAACAAGACCCTTAGGACCTTAATACTGTGTCCAGTAAATGATAGTAGACTAGAACAGTGAGAACAGGATAGTGGGTAGGTTTGGTATTGTACAAACATTTATTACAAATAAGGTTAATTTCATATTAATTTACTGTTTACAGGCCTCAGGTTTCCCTCCCTTATTTGTAATAAATGTTTGTACAATACCAAACCTACCCACTATCCTGTTCTCACTGTTCTAGTCTACTATCATTTACTGGACACAGTATTAAGGTCCTAAGGGTCTTGTTGGATTCGGCCTATACTGCTTGATAGAAATACAACAGAAGTGATTGCGTCATTAATAGGCTGAACTGCCCATGGAGGACTTCTGGTGTCGTGTATTGTGGTTCGCACTATTGACCTGCCATTGAAACATCATTTTTAGATGATGCGTAGATGGCAGAGCGGATAGTGTGATTCGCTTGCATGGCTAGGCGGGGTTGTCGCACGGAAGGTCCAGTGTTCAAATCCTGGGTAAGCTACTCATGTCTGTTGTTTTTCTGTTGTCTGGTGTTCTACTTCTTTATTTCCTGCGAGTGCCTGATAACATACCTTTATATTTGTTTCATATTAATTTCATATTAATTTACTGTTTACAGGCCTCAGGTTTCCCTCCCTTATTTGTAATAAATGTTTGTACAATACCAAACCTACCCACTATCCTGTTCTCACTGTTCTAGTCTACTATCATTTACTGGACACAGTATTAAGGTCCTAAGAGTCTTGTTGGATTCGGCCTATACTGCTTGATAGAAATACAACAGAAGTGATTGCGTCATTAATAGGCTGAACTGCCCATGGAGGACTTCTGGTGTCGTGTATTGTGGTTCGCACTATTGACCTGCCATTGAAACATCATTTTTAGATGATGCGTAGATGGCAGAGCGGATAGTGTGATTCGCTTGCATGGCTAGGCGGGGTTGTCGCACGGAAGGTCCAGTGTTCAAATCCTGGGTAAGCTACTCATGTCTGTTGTTTTTCTGTTGTCTGGTGTTCTACTTCTTTATTTCCTGCGAGTGCCTGATAACATACCTTTATATTTGTTTCATATTAATTTCATATTAATTTACTGTTTACAGGCCTCAGGTTTCCCTCCCTTATTTGTAATAAATGTTTGTACAATACCAAACCTACCCACTATCCTGTTCTCACTGTTCTAGTCTACTATCATTTACTGGACACAGTATTAAGGTCCTAAGGGTCTTGTTGGATTCGGCCTATACTGCTTGATAGAAATACAACAGAAGTGATTGCGTCATTAATAGGCTGAACTGCCCATGGAGGACTTCTGGTGTCGTGTATTGTGGTTCGCACTATTGACCTGCCATTGAAACATCATTTTTAGATGATGCGTAGATGGCAGAGCGGATAGTGTGATTCGCTTGCATGGCTAGGCGGGGTTGTCGCACGGAAGGTCCAGTGTTCAAATCCTGGGTAAGCCACTCATGTCTGTTGTTTTTCTGTTGTCTGGTGTTCTACTTCTTTATTTCCTGCGAGTGCCTGATAACATACCTTTATATTTGTTTCATATTAATTTCATATTAATTTACTGTTTACAGGCCTCAGGTTTCCCTCCCTTATTTGTAATAAATGTTTGTACAATACCAAACCTACCCACTATCCTGTTCTCACTGTTCTAGTCTACTATCATTTACTGGACACAGTATTAAGGTCCTAAGGGTCTTGTTGGATTCAGCCTATACTGCTTGATAGAAATACAACAGAAGTGATTGCGTCATTAATAGGCTGAACTGCCCATGGAGGACTTCTGGTGTCGTGTATTGTGGTTCGCACTATTGACCTGCCATTGAAACATCATTTTTAGATGATGCGTAGATGGCAGAGCGGATAGTGTGATTCGCTTGCATGGCTAGGCGGGGTTGTCGCACGGAAGGTCCAGTGTTCAAATCCTGGGTAAGCTACTCATGTCTGTTGTTTTTCTGTTGTCTGGTGTTCTACTTCTTTATTTCCTGCGAGTGCCTGATAACATACCTTTATATTTGTTTCATATTAATTTCATATTAATTTACTGTTTACAGGCCTCAGGTTTCCCTCCCTTATTTGTAATAAATGTTTGTACAATACCAAACCTACCCACTATCCTGTTCTCACTGTTCTAGTCTACTATCATTTACTGGACACAGTATTAAGGTCCTAAGGGTCTTGTGATTCGGCCTATACTGCTTGATAGAAATACAACAGAAGTGATTGCGTCATTAATAGGCTGAACTGCCCATGGAGGACTTCTGGTGTCGTGTATTGTGGTTCGCACTATTGACCTGCCATTGAAACATCATTTTTAGATGATGCGTAGATGGCAGAGCGGATAGTGTGATTCGCTTGCATGGCTAGGCGGGGTTGTCGCACTGAAGGTCCAGTGTTCAAATCCTGGGTAAGCTACTCATGTCTGTTGTTTTTCTGTTGTCTGGTGTTCTACTTCTTTATTTCCTGCGAGTGCCTGATAACATACCTTTATATTTGTTTCATATTAATTTCATATTAATTTACTGTTTACAGGCCTCAGGTTTCCCTCCCTTATTTGTAATAAATGTTTGTACAATACCAAACCTACCCACTATCCTGTTCTCACTGTTCTAGTCTACTATCATTTACTGGACACAGTATTAAGGTCCTAAGGGTCTTGTTGGATTCGGCCTATACTGCTTGATAGAAATACAACAGAAGTGATTGCGTCATTAATAGGCTGAACTGCCCATGGAGGACTTCTGGTGTCGTGTATTGTGGTTCGCACTATTGACCTGCCATTGAAACATCATTTTTAGATGATGCGTAGATGGCAGAGCGGATAGTGTGATTCGCTTGCATGGCTAGGCGGGGTTGTCGCACGGAAGGTCCAGTGTTCAAATCCTGGGTAAGCTACTCATGTCTGTTGTTTTTCTGTTGTCTGGTGTTCTACTTCTTTATTTCCTGCGAGTGCCTGATAACATACCTTTATATTTGTTTCATATTAATTTCATATTAATTTACTGTTTACAGGCCTCAGGTTTCCCTCCCTTATTTGTAATAAATGTTTGTACAATACCAAACCTACCCACTATCCTGTTCTCACTGTTCTAGTCTACTATCATTTACTGGACACAGTATTAAGGTCCTAAGGGTCTTGTTGGATTCAGCCTATACTGCTTGATAGAAATACAACAGAAGTGATTGCGTCATTAATAGGCTGAACTGCCCATGGAGGACTTCTGGTGTCGTGTATTGTGGTTCGCACTATTGACCTGCCATTGAAACATCATTTTTAGATGATGCGTAGATGGCAGAGCGGATAGTGTGATTCGCTTGCATGGCTAGGCGGGGTTGTCGCACGGAAGGTCCAGTGTTCAAATCCTGGGTAAGCTACTCATGTCTGTTGTTTTTCTGTTGTCTGGTGTTCTAGTTCTTTATTTCCTGCGAGTGCCTGATAACATACCTTTATATTTGTTTCATATTAATTTCATATTAATTTACTGTTTACAGGCCTCAGGTTTCCCTCCCTTATTTGTAATAAATGTTTGTACAATACCAAACCTACCCACTATCCTGTTCTCACTGTTCTAGTCTACTATCATTTACTGGACACAGTATTAAGGTCCTAAGGGTCTTGTTGGATTCGGCCTATACTGCTTGATAGAAATACAACAGAAGTGATTGCGTCATTAATAGGCTGAACTGCCCATGGAGGACTTCTGGTGTCGTGTATTGTGGTTCGCACTATTGACCTGCCATTGAAACATCATTTTTAGATGATGCGTAGATGGCAGAGCGGATAGTGTGATTCGCTTGCATGGCTAGGCGGGGTTGTCGCACGGAAGGTCCAGTGTTCAAATCCTGGGTAAGCTACTCATGTCTGTTGTTTTTCTGTTGTCTGGTGTTCTACTTCTTTATTTCCTGCGAGTGCCTGATAACATACCTTTATATTTGTTTCATATTAATTTCATATTAATTTACTGTTTACAGGCCTCAGGTTTCCCTCCCTTATTTGTAACAAAAAGACCCAATGACACACAAGTGTCATTTTAGTGATCTTCTGTGTTTTCACACAAAAGACCTATTGACACATGAATGATTTTTTGTGTTAACGACACTTCGATCTTAGCCAAAAGGCCGAGAAGCAATGCCTTTTTTTTTGTTTTTTAATACCCCTTCTGGGGCTCAAAGTGAGGTCTATTGAGAAATTGCCCCAATTTTTTTTTTCTTCCCTCGCATGAGGACATATTTTTTCCTCGCATGAGGTCGCATTGGCACCCGCCCAAACCCGGCTCTGGTCAAGATCACATGTCCCAAACACAAGAAGACCCAATGACAACATGTGTCACCGTAGTGATCTTGTGTTCTCACACAAAGGACCTAATGACACATGAATGTCACTGTACCGGTCCCTGTGTCTAGAACATGATCTTAGCCAAAGGCCAGATATTAGGGCGTTGGGTTTTCACAGGCCCCAAGACGTCCCATTGATTAAATTATTTTTTTTTGGTTTCAGGTAAGCTATACACTACAAAGCACACTTGTAAGTTTTATGCATAATAAGAATCAGTTTTCTAAAGTGAACTACTTTAAACTTATACAACAATATTAATATTTTCAATATAAAATTTTAAATATTCTTTTAGGTTTTTATATTATACAATTTGTTGCTTAATTTTTTAAAGGTTGTGTTGTAAAAATAAGAAAATGTTTGATTATAAATTACATACAATCTTTAATTTTATAATAAGCTGCTAATTTCCCTTCAAAATGAAAAATTATTATAAAATTATTTCCCTCGGTGCACAATGTTTCTGGCTTAATTACGGCGTCGCGGTATTTGTGTGTGTGTGTGGTGTGTGTGTGTGTGAGAGAGTGTGAGAGTGTGAGAGCGAGTGAGTGAATGAGTGAGTGTGTGAGTGAGTGAGTGAGTGAGTGAGTGAGTGAGTGAGTGAGTGAGTGAGTGAGTGAGTGAGTGAGTGAGTGAGTGAGAAATAACCATAATCGCTTTGATAAGATATTACACTTTTAGAGGCCGCACTTTTAGATTTCCTCCTGCTAGTCTTGGAGTTTTCACGATATTATTCTGTAATTTTAACGGTATGATGAGGAAAAAAATCAATGATAGAAATTAGTTTGCTTTATTTATTAACAATAAACAACAAGTGCACTGGTTGTTCGAAAACTGCCAACAAGTTTTTGTAGTTTGCCGAGCTGCAAAGTGTTAGCTGTAATGCAGGTGTAAGGAAATTAATTTCTTATAATTATGTGTACAATGCAAAACAAAAAAATATTGACACTTCTCAACACAAGTACAGTGCTCTGCATAATTTTTGTTTGTTTTATTAAAAATCTATACTTTATACTGAAAAATTCGAATTTATATTATTGATCTCGAACTAGGCCGCTATTTGTTTCACGTGCTTTCAATAGGTTATTGAAGTAACGAAGAAAGAATAGAGACATCTTATCCCCCCCCCCCTTCCCCCCCTCCCCCCCCCCCCCCCCCCCCCCCCCCCAAGCAAGTCGTGATAAGTGATTAATGTGGGGTTGTTGTGCACGGGGCTGGACACATCACAGAATAAAACAAAGTGATACAGAAACCACAAAATGTAAGACCATATAAAGTGCTTTGACATTTGCTTCCTGTGATAGGAGAAGAGTGGAGTAAGTCAGGTGAGAACTTGACGAAGTACCAGCAAGTCATCATCAGCCTTGGTAAAGGCAACTGGTTTAATAGTCCTTTGCTTCTAAAGGAGCACTGTTTGAGTATTTGTGTGGTCAGCAACAGTAACTTATAATTAAGAGGTCTGTTTTCTTCTAAACATTTCAGTAAGAGCCGGTTGCTAACGACACCAGTGTATCATTTATATTCTATTATAGAAACTGTACTAAAAATTGACCTACCCAGGGAGCAACACAACACAGTAAAATTGTATATTACCAAAATAAAAACTAGCATATATTAACCGGAACAAATAAGAAAGAACAAAAACACTTTTAAAATTACACCCCTTCCCCTTCCACCCCAACCCTGATGTTAGCAAGAGAAGTAAAAACAAACTACGAATGAACCCCCCCCCCCCCCCACCCACCCCCACCCCCATCAAATGTGTAGTAGAAACACTGAAAAGAATGTCAAATGCAATAAAGAGGTGGGGAAAAAATACAATAAAATATAACCTACTAACCTTCCAAAACGCAGCAAGGTAAAGAGAGATCAATCTAGGAACATGGGAGGGGATACACTATAAACACCATAGACATTAACCAGTGCCACAACAAACGGCAGATAAAATACAGCATGGAAGAACCAACACACAAGAAAACAAACAATGTAATATGCAATATAGAGTTATTAACACTATATGCCATATTTATAACCCACATGGGGCTGAACCGGGTATCTCATACACAGGACAAACACCAGTTTTCCAAAAAAAAAAAAAACCAAAAGACACGAATATACCGATTCGTTGCGTAGCAGATTTCGGCTAAAATCGATCGCATTTCATTCTAATTTTGTTACGAATTTGTTACTTATGCTTGTTGTTATTGTTGATCAGAATCGACGTCATTGCACTACGGGCAAATCCAAAGGTGCTCAGTCTCCCTCAGCAAATGTCGAAGGTGTGACAAAACTTCTGTACGTGTTCTTTTGGTGGCTCTCTCACACCTTTAGCCACTACGGCAGTATCATTTCTTTTTCTTCATTTTTCTCACCAATCGCTTTATTTGGCATAAATCATGCCTTTTCATTCATTTGTGCTCTCTATGCTGAATCTAGTAGGGTGAGGTCTCTAACACTCCACTCCCCTACGGAAGTATCTGCAATGGGACTATCTTTATCTCTTACATTTTTGCTTTACCACTCCTCAGACTTATTTACGTTCCGCCAGGTGAACTGTGGTATTATCGTAACAATACCCGTTCATTATCCGATAATCGCCGGTCAGCGGTAACACGTTTATCTTATTCTCTCAGTATGACCACCTTTGATAGGAGACGATCCTCGTTTGACAATATGGTCTCGTACGAGGATGAATGAGATAATCGTTTCACGGGACCATTCCTGTGTGTGATTATCACAGATAATTTGTCTAGGTAAACAATCGTGACGGAAGGCACTTAGACAGGTAATCAGTTCACACATTTGTTTGTGAGAGTGCACAAGATATCACCGGAAATATTACCGCATAATTTGAAAGAGGTCACGCGTTGGATATTAAAATTAATATTTTGAACACGCGGGGGATAATTTGAATTTAAACACTCCAACCCACGTAGTGCGAAAAGAGCTTACGATTGGATTGAAGTGAGAGCCGGAATATAAAATGAATCTCATTGGCAAGTTTGACGGAAAGTACAATCTGTGATTTGAACTGGAAACTGAAAATAAAATCTAGCGCACTCAGAGGCACAGAACAGATTCGCAACTTCAATCGAGCAACTCCCAAACAGCCAGAAAGAGAAGGATCGGACCTAGAATTCCATATTTATAAGTGACAGATCGAAGTATTTGGGAAACGTAAAACCTTAAAAAGTAAGCCCGCCTTTATAAATACAGAGACTGAAAACTTGAGGTACCAGGACTTTAAATAACAAGATTGGAAACTTAGGAATTGGATCACCCGTCATCAGAGAAACTTTGCCAGATCAAGTGTTTCGCATATTCACCCGTCATAAAAAGGGATTCAAAATTTCCAGACGAATGTGATTCGAGAGCATAAGCACCGAAATTGCTCGTTGTAGTGAAGTGAATCCGTATCACAACACGCTCAAATTCCCCGCTTAAAACGTACTAGCTAACTTATTTAAAATCTATAAATAACTACAGTATTTGAAATTTGTCTGAGGGGCAAAGTCCATTTACCGCTAAAAATTTAACTAGAGAATTTGAATTTTTTTCTACTACCACAGGTTAAAAGTTACTACCCCCATACACACACACACACCCACCCTAATATTTATCGAAGGACGTAGTCAAAATTACCAACCAATCAAATTGTTACCTCGTTTTGTAGAATCAAGAAAAAATTTGGTTGTAGTGGCAAAAATGCCGATTCTGTGTTTTTGTCCAAAATTAACTAATTTATTTCTCAATAACTAAAAGGAATTAGAATGAAAGGGATATCTTGAATTATAGCGCTGATATTGATTAATATATTAACCTAAAGGTTCCCACTTAATAAAATTATCTTGAGTTAGAAAAATTTAATTTAGTGATATTTTAGATCAGGGTAGACCTACAATTAATTACAAAAAAATTACCCAGATAAAACTGTTAAGGAATAACCAAAGGAAGATTAGATAGAACGATAGAGGTCAGTCGGCCGTTTAATTATCACTTTTGATATTTGAAATCGGTCCATAAATAACAGAGATATAAAATACACAAATGTAATCAGACGAACGAACACACTTATAATCGTTCCAGTTTATAGTCCAAAAATAGTTAAAATTTTGACTCGTCTTCTGATTGGTTAGGTGTAGTTGATAAAAATTAACACCTCCTTGCATAGTCCGCCATTTGAAAAACTAACAAGCACTGCCAAGTTGAGATCAGCGGGAAAGCCTTGTGACCAAGCTTTTGCCGTCTGGACGATAAAGCAGTCTGAAAACCTATTTACTGCTAGTCAAGCTTGTGTGTGTGTTATTATTCTTTACTTGAGGTAAGACAGATAAGTTTATTTCTAATATATTGACATGTAGGCCACACGCTGTGTGTGCCGCCCTATTTTATTTCGATACTGCCAATTTGTAGAGGTTACGACGACCTAAGTAGGAATGTGTCTAAAAGCAGACTTATTGGGAAGTGAAAAATAAATGTGTTTGTAAATTTGCCATACAATTTTGCGACTGTAAGTCCAGGAGAAAATAAATTGATAGTGGCTTCTGGAGTGACACAGTGTTCAAAGAACTTGTGAAACCATGCATAGAATGTTTGAAAGAAGAAAGTAACAGGTCACAAGATATATTTGTACACCCCTGCTGATTCTATGGAAGACAATCAATGCTTAAGGAACAGTGGCTTTGATGCCATATGGGCAAAAGAATGAAAACACAGGACTGAGTGTAGTCAAGGAAACTTAGAGTCTGGTGCACATGGTCAGCACACATGGCTGACCCCACGTAAGATTGTTATCGATTAGTTGTGGAATTGTTATAAACAGGCTCTATAGGGGAGGAACTTTTCCTTCTCATTCCAGGGTTTTATTGCCAGTCAAAGGTGTTGCAGAAAACCTGGAAAAGAAAGAACCTGTGGGCAGTGAAGGCCCATCAATAACCAGAGAAGCCCAAAAATCAGTATCTTCATACAGGAGGCAACCAGTTGATGACATTGTATATTCTGGAGCCAACAGTATCAGATAAGCTTGCCAGTTAAGTCCCTTACTAAGGGCTATTGATAGTTCGTCACAATTCCACCCACCACAATAACAAGAATTTCCCTGGGGAATGATGTAAAGAACAGACTCTCAAATAACTGACTAGTGTTAATAGCAAGCATTGAAATCAGACAGTGGGTACTTATTACAGTGACCTTTTCTTTTGTTACAAGACATGAACAGAGTTCCAACTTATTTATTTATATTATGTAAATAAAAGTTTTCTTGATTTGACAATTCCAGTCCCAAAAGAGTGAGGTACAGGAAAAATAAATTGTATATATATCCCTTTATATATCAAAACGTTACAAACAGTCTTACTTCCTTACCTTTTGTTGAGTTAAAGTTCTGTTTGAAATTATTCATCCATCATATTAAATACATTACCCTAGACACGTAGCCACATAACACAACAGAGATTAATGTACACTGGGTGAGATCAGAAGAGGTAGCAGATAGGGACCCTGAGAAATACATCATCATCACTCTTACTCAGGGAACTTACATAGCTTGACCTCACCTTGTTAACCCTTAATTTTATTAACATCAAAACCTCTTATCACACTCGTGTCCATCCGAAAACTGTGCGAGGAGATTGTGTATAACCCAAAATCGTGGGGTAAGTTGTGAACGTTTATTTTACAAATGTGAATTAACATGTTTTCTTGCTTAGTGGTTATATATGAGGCTGGCAACCTCAACATATGAAAATAGTATATTCATAAACCACTACAGCAGGCGCTGGTGATTGTTTCTGGCTAGTCGTGCGGAAAACCCGACAGCAGAGGTGATGATTACATCAAAGGTGCCTCAAGTGTAGCATATCATTGTGTGAGATATATGTAACTGGTTAGTTCAGGTACAAACCATTATTCGCGATGTCCAGACACATTTTTCCAGTTAATACCCAGAGGAATAGTGGTGATTTCTATTCATCTTTCCTGAGTTACACTGTGTACTCAAGAATTTAATTCTTTTGAGAGATTAACATGGGTGGTTGGACAACGAGAGGATGCGCCTGTTAAGCTTCCAACTCAGTGTACTTAGCAGAGGCATTTGTCTTTTTATTTTATCTAAAAGTACGTGGTTACAAGCATCAGACGGTTTGAAGTACTAACGTTACGACGCCGCTAGTATGTGGAGAAGTGCACTAATCACAAAAAAAAAAAAAGCGACGGAAACCACGGCGACAGGACTCACCTAGAGTTAAGTTTTTGTGTAAAATAGGCACCGGCAACACGGACTTTTTGATAAATCCTCACCTACGTCTCAGTGACGAAAACTTGTATTTACAGCAAAATTTCACCACTCTTATCCATATTTTTTTAAACTGATAACGACTAATTCATTATTAAAATTGTTACACGTTGTTTTAAAACTAAACAATCATAGTCGCTCCAGTTTTTTATATGTACGAAAGCAAACGTATGAGCCAGAATATTTTATATATATATAAATCGGTTTCACAAAAGCCTTCGATCGAGTCTGGCATGAAGGCTTGTGGCAAATAATGAGAAAGTTCAATTTTGATACCAACATCATAGATATCATTGAAGCACTATACAAGGACGCAAGCAGTGCTGTTTTTGCAAGCAACGACATTGGAGAATTTTTCAAAACAACTGTAGGAGTTCTCCAGGGATGTATCCTGTCCCCAGTGCTCTTTAATATATATCTGAACATATTATGCAGGAGGCTCTTTATGATTATAAAACAACCATATCAATTGGAGGCCGACCTCTTTGCAATCTACGTTTTGCTGATGATATCGATCTGATAGCTGGAACAGAATCAGAACTTCAAGACCTTACCTCTAGACTGGAGAAAGTAACAAGAACATATGGGATGGAAATTAATATAGAAAAAAGCAAGATATTGGTGAATAGCCATAAGAAACATGTTCCGACCAACATTACGTTAAATGGGCAAACGTTAGAAGAAGTTAACACCTTTAAATATCTCGGGTCCACTATATGTAGTGATGGGAGATCAAGTAAAGAAATCAAGACAAGACTTGAGATGGCCTCAGCTGCCATGACAAGACTGAATGTGATCTGGAAAAGTAACATCAGTTTTCTTGTGAAGATCAAATTATACAAATCACTTGTATTATCTATTCTCTTATATAGGTGTGAGAGCTGGACACTCACTGCAGATACGGAGCGAAGGATTCAGGCTTTCGAGCATAAATGTTATAGAAGAATTTTGCGCATTTGCTATAAAGAGCACAAAACAAATGTCTATGTTAGAGAGAAGATAAACACCTATGCAGGCCACCAAGAACCACTTTTGTCAACAGTGAAACGTCGAAAGCTTGCCTGGTTTGGGCATGTAACTCGTCATGACTCCCTTTCGAAAACGATCCTCCAGGGAACAGTCGAAGGTAAACGGAGAAGAGGAAGGCAAAGAAAATCCTGGGCTGATAACATCAAAGAATGGGCAGGACACGGTTTTTCCACACTTGTACGCATTGCTGAGGATAGAGAGCAGTGGAGGACCCTGTCTGCTGATGCTTCCACCATGGCACCCCTACGACCCATGACGTGTTACGGGTTGAGATGATGATGATATATATATATATATATATATATATATATATATATATATATATATATATATATATATATAAAATATATATAATATATATATTATATATATATATATATATATATACCTAGACATATATTTACCTCTAAACATAGCTATACCATTATAAGAGGAATTCGCTGAATTAACTCAGCTGGGGGCTTGAACGGGCCAAAAACCATTGCTTAAATCCTTCACAAAAGACGACGGACAGATATAAGTTAACCATTACTCAGCGCTATGCCGCATGGTTCTTGACTTCTGAATTATTTTGTGAATGCTCCTTTCGGATAGAAGTGTCATTACACTTCTATCTACATCTCTGCCAAGAGTAATCTTGTGCGAAGGTAAACCTTTGACGACCCAGTTTAGATACTCTTGAGTTTTTGCCATTGTTGGACAACTACTGCAAAGCAGGGGAGACAATACCGCGACAGAAGGGTATGAATGCTAATTGTTCCTGTTGCGCACTGGTTGTATACACGCCGCGTGCGTCCTCTCATACGTCCGTCCCTGCTGGTTTTACGTTTGATGCCAAATTCCAGCAGTCTTAGCCTTGATGATTCATCGATTGCAGTGTCATTATCTAATAGGCAATCAGGAATTGTCTTCAGTATTTCTCTCTTATCCATGTCCAACGCACAGACTCGGTCGGGCATTGGCGTAGCTGGCGAGTCCTTTTTAGGGCTTTTTGCTAGCAGATAGATAATGTTGGTCCGTTTCAGGACTTAGTATCTATCAACACTGATAGGGTTAGCAATCAACAGAGTTGACTTTTTTTGGGGATGGTAAATGCGCTCTGATATAACCAAATAGTTTGAAAGGAACGCGCCTCGCCAGAAGTAGGCAAAAACCGAACCCCCCCAAAAAAAGTGTATTTTCATGTCTACACCAAGAATTCAAGCTTTTCTATGTGTTTATATGACTTACTCTCCCGCTTCTTCTATACAAGTTCCATCTGGGATAAACGTTATTGCGACCTACTTTCTACCTTCTACCATACATGCTACATATTTTCTCTACGTATTTACTACCTACTCTCTTCTGTTTGTAAAATAGGAGTTCCATCTTTTTTATGTGCTTTTACGTCTTACTCTCTACCTTCTACGAAAGGGTTTCACATTTTCTATGTGTTTTTACGTCATACTCTCTACCGTGTCTTTATATGACTTACTCTTCCACTTCTACCATAGGGTTTCATATTTTCTATGTGTTTTTACGTCTTACTCTCTTTATTCTACCACAGGGGTTTCATATTTGCGAAGATATTACGTCTTACTCTTTGTCTTCTACCATAGGGGTTTCATATTTTTTATGTTTTTAAGTCTTACTCTCTACCTTCTACCATAGGGGTTTCGTTTTTTCGGTGTTTTTACGTCTTACTCTCTACCATAGGGGAGCCGCGGTAGCATAGTGGTTAGTGCACTGGCTTCCTAGCTCAGTGGTCTATGGTTCGATCCCCAGATGAGGTGGGATTTTTTTAGGCCACAAACAGCTCCTGGGTCGACCCAGCCCCAAATGGGTACCAGAGCAACTCTGGAAAGGTTAAGGCGGCCGGCGTGATGCTGACCACATCACCCCTAGTGTGCCGACGGTCAAGAAAATATGGGCCTAACACCATATTCCCAACATGCCTCAATGGGCGTGTAACGGGATCCTTTACCTTTTTTCTTTACCTCTCTACCATAGGGGTTTCGTATTTTCGATGTTTTTACGTTTTACTTTCTACCTTCTACCATAGGGGTTTCATATTTTCGATATGTTTTTACGCCTTACTCTCCCTTCTACCATAGGGGTTTCATATTTTCTATGTGGTTTTACGTCTTACTCTCTGCCTCCTACCGTAACGGTTCCATCTTTTCTACAAACTTTTACTTCATACTCTGTCACAGAACGTCTGAATCATGCTCTTTTGTGTGATCTCTCACACCTCCGCCCTACGGCAGTATCATTTATTTTTCTTCATTTTTCTCACCAATCGCTTTTATTTGGCATAAATCATGCCTTTTCATTCTTTTTACTCTCTATGTTGGATTAGTAGGGTGAAGTCTCTAACACTCTACTCCCTTACGGACATAACTGCTTTACACGCAGAATTGTTTACGTTCCGCAAGGTAAATACGATAACACCAGGCAATTATACCGGTCATACGCTTATCTATTCTCTCAGTCTGACCATCTTTTGAAATGCGTCGGTCCAACATTTGACCCCAGGTGAAAAGCTAGTGACAACACGGTCTCGTCCGATCAACATGAAAAGAACCCAAGATTGTCTGTCTGGGTTGCCGACGTCGGTGTCTGTTTGTCTGGCAGATTACACAGAGGGTAGATGCGTTTAGCGATTTTTGTGGGACAATCCCTGGTGATTGTTACAGATAATCTGTCTGGTTAGACATCTTGGCTGAAGACATTACGCCAGGCAAACATGGTCACATGTTGTTGTGAGTGGGCGAAAATATTACCGCATGATTTGAAAGAGGTCACGCGTTGGAATATTAAATGTAATATTTTGAAAAAAAAACGGGGGGGGGGGGGGGTATTTTGAAATTAGACACCCCAACCCAGTGCTAAAGAGCTTACGATTGGATTAAAGTAAGAAGCCGGAATAAACTATGGATCCTATTGAAACATCCGACGGAAACACCATCTGTGATGTGAACTGAGAACTGCACATATAATGTAGTGAAATCAGAGACACAGAACTCAGAGAGACTGCATCACACGTCATATGAGCGACTCCCATAAAAGGGATTCAAAATGTCCAGACCAAGTGGTTCGAGAGCATATAACCTAAATTGCTCGTGTCCATTCTAACCTGCGCGAGGAGATTGTGTATTCCCAAAACTTTGGGGTAAGTGTAACAATTATTTTACAAATGTAGCCGCGCTGGTGTAATGGTTACCACATTGCGCTGGCGATTGGGTGATCGAGGTTCAAGCCCGGGCGAGGACATTTGAGAGAGTGTCGTCGACTGAGACTTAGACTCGATTAATTCGAGCCCTGGCGAAGACATTTGAAGAAGTGTCGTCAAGCAGGGACTGGCGGCTCCTGAGCTGACCCAGCTCTAATGGGTACCCTCCGATGACGGCGAGTATCTGCCTAAATGGCGAGTGGACACCTGTCAGTGTACAGGGAAAAAGGGATACTCACGTAAAAAATCAGTCTCAGGTTAGATATACTAACCGGAGATTCTCGCCTCGAGTAATAGCGGGCGTACGGTAAAAAAAAAAAAATTTACAAATGTAAATTTGACAGGTTTTCTTGCTAAGTGGGGATATATATATATATATATATATATATATATAAATATATATATATATATATATATATATATATTGTCACGAAATGGATTTAGGACTAGAGACTGTCTACATATAGTGACAAGACAATAGTAAGAAGAAAGACTGAAATGATAGATTCAGATAGAAATATAGTGCAAACTGTGAAAGTTGAGACCATTGGCTCCGAGGTTGAGAACCGAGGTTGATTCTTTCCTCGCCACTTCGGACGTTTAAATTGCTATGGCCTCGAACCACCTCTAACTACCCTATGGGGATAAGGTTCAATTAAGATTCACAAACACCAAGGTACAGACAACATATAGCTACTGTACTAAAGGAAATGACTGATGCCAGCTACAATTTATACAAGTTTATTATACACCTATAAACAACAAACATATGCATGTCCCTTACATCAAGTGCGAGGATGCACTCCTGAAACAAAAGCAAGCACAGTTAAAAATGCATCAACCCCAACCCTTCTCCCACAATTGCAACCTGTATGGAGAAAGAGGTAAGGTTAACTGAAATGAACTACACTGCACTTGATGTCGCCTACACTCCAAACTAGCTGTTCTAAATTCTAACTCTAACTCTAAGTCCACTGATAGCTGGAACGACGGCGAAGTGACTACACAATCTCTGCACAGACTTCGGTTCTACACAGCCTATCCTGGAATCTCCTGAACACAACTAACTGCACCTCTAAACTTCAGCAGCTGTCCTCTGCTATGATTCACCAAAACTAACAGTTCTGCCTATCTGTGCTGACTTCAGTAGAGAGAATGTTTACCCTATCTCTCTCCACTAACTCTGGACTTGATGACTGAGGGTTAACAAAACCCCACTGGATTCTGGACTGGAACTGTAGCGGACTTCTACCACTCGGAAATTACCTGCCCGAGTACCTATAACTGGGCTGTCGGCATTATTATGGCCGTGAAGAAACGAACACAAAATAACCACACCGCTGGCAGCCTGCCAAATCTGCGTGTGTAACGAGCGTCAGAGCTCAGGATTTATCCACAAAAAATCCTATTCGCTGGAAAATGTCTTCCCCTGGTTGGGAAAACGTATTTTCTTCCTCTCCGTCCACTACTGGCAACTAACGTAAAACCCTTGCGGTTCTGCGAATGCCCCAACTTTGCCGTGGGAGAATTTTGTGGTCTCAAAATTCCGCTCTCATTCCCACAAAAAGCCGGCACCTGCTGTTTAGACAAAAGCAAAAACAACAGCTAAACAAAACGTTAATACTCTATTACAAATAACAATTAACTTCCTGACAAACCCTTAAGTCTTTAACACTTAAGTCTCCCCCGTCTATAATCAATACAGCTCCCCTACTCTCTCCCGTTATGCACCACCATACAAAATCATGCAAACAAAGTCCGCTCCCCCCCACTGAGCTCCCTTCTCTACCTGAGCCCACAAGGTAAACATTGGCTAACCCAGATCGCCTGTTCTGCCTGACTAACTCCGAGCAACAACCATATTTTCAATGGCCCGTCTGGGCAGACGTACTGTGGCCTACTTCTTACGCTGACACTAATGCCGTAATGTTTAACACAACTAACACTAGCCTTCTCAAGGAATTCCTAAAATTCCCGTCAATAATAGTAATCACATTCAAAATGAAATACAAAATAATTCCCTTAACATAAATAAATGTCATCTCCATCTTCTGAATACACAGAATAACAAAGCACAATCAATAACCTATAACCCTGTTTACGCTAGCATCTACATGCCGTCAAAAGTTATACATAACCCCTGGTTATCAAATTGAAAACCCCGTAGTTCAACCACGTGTTTATAACTTTATGACCACGTGCTTATCCCCCCCTCGTCCCTCTGAACGTCGTATCAATAACAATTCCGTAACCAACGCGCCCACGCGCTTCCAAATTATGCCTCTTTCACTCCCGTCCACAGATATATGCGTAACTATATAAATAGCGAGCATCAATACTCTCACTAAAATCACAAATAAAAATACACATTACGCGCTCCCGACTATTCTGTAAATAAATAAAATTCGCAGATGCGAGTTTCTCTCCCGACCGACTTTGCAATAATACAAAGCGGTGATATCTCAACTTTTAAACCATGCCGCTATTCTTTCAACAAGGAATTAAATGGACCTAGTTTCTCATGTCTATCACTCAGATCGAATTGATGGCTCTGGAGTTAAGAATTAAATTAAACTAAACTGCCCAAAGAAACTTAAATGATCGGCTAGGACTAGAAAAATTAAATAAAGTCCTCACGCAAAAATTCATGCTTACCAAATCTCGAATGTCCAACTGAAGGCAATCGACAATTTGCTTCTGGCACCCGGCTTTGGCAATTTTTTTTCATTAAAAGAGAAAGAAACTATGAAATATAGGCCTTTTATAATCAAGACCCCCACGCGCCGACTTCGTGACGTCATATTCGCGGCGTGGTTCTTAAAGCCAATGGGCGCTCTGCATTTCAACTGCAGTTAGCTCTCCGCCAATCAGAACCTTAGATCTTTCTGATGCAACCAGTCCCCGCTAGACAAAGAACCAGGAATTGGTCCTAGCCCTATACTGCGGAAATGAAGCAAAAATGGCCGCAAATAATTTAACTCCCGAAAAATGCGTATATGGCCACGCAATATCTTTAAAAAAAGACAATCTGGTGCCAATCCTGATCTAGCATCTATAATCTTAATCTAGAATAATACTTTCTAATTCCCTACACCCCCATTCTAAACACATAAAGAAGAACCATATAAAGCAGATGAGATCAAACTCCCTCGTGATCTCATCTTGAAAAAAACGTAAATAATAGAAGGAGAAGAAACATGGAGAAGGATTACCTGTAATCCCTCCTAAAATATAGTGAACAAAATGCAAGGAGAAAAAGACATGGGCCATTTGAAAGACAGAATCTCAGTACTTTCGTCACATCACTCCCACCTTCGAAGATTGAGCATCGATCTCATTACTGAAATCTCTGTGTTTCACACTGGCCCTTAACTCTGTCTACAAGGCTGTCTGTCCTTACCCCTCCTATTCAGTGTTCTTTGACCTTCCTCTTTTGCGTTTCCTCCTTCCTCCTCTCCTAGAATGAGCTCCTATGCTCCGTTGGGAGAGTTGATCTCTCTTCAGACCTGTGCCGTCTAATGGCGGGTCTGAACTTTCCCTTGCTATGACTGTCAAAAGGCTGTCCTGGTCAGCTGATGTGACCGACGGGCGCTGTGGCGACCTGGCAATGGCGACTTCCTCGCTGCGCGTCAGCAGAGTTGTGACTGCTGGTACCGTGCGAAACTGATGCAACGTCTCGGGTTCCTCTGGTGTAGAGCCTCCGATTTCTTGCTGGGTGTCTATTGGATCACGATCGACCTCAATAGCTTCTACCTGTGAAGAAAGGTAGGTAAGATCTGCCCCTGGCAGCGGTTCTGGACTCGCTCTTCCCCTACCAATCTGAAGCGGGACAGAGCTCTCCAAAATAGCTCCTTGCAAATGCGTAAGGTCGCTTTTCTCACTCTTTTCTGGCCTGAAAAGTTGGTGAGATGAAAATGTAGACCACGGGAGCTCTCCGTCTAACACCCTGGTTCTACCTTCAACCTTGCCCTCCCCTGTGAGAGTTACTGGCGTCAGTTGGGATGTGTCCTGCAGTGACACTTGACGGTTTAAGATCCCGTTAGATCGCGGAGAATCTGAGTTAAAGCTCTCAGTAACTGGTTCCAATGTTCCGTGAAACGAATTGGAAAAGATAGCCAATTTTTCAGGCTGCTCGTTACAAGAGTCGTTTCCTGTAAACGAGATACGAGAGTTGTGGGGCCCATCTCCGTCTATAGGCAAACGGATACTCAGATCACTGTCCTCCTCCGTTTGAGTAAAGTGCTGGTCGGATGGGGCTCCAGGGCTGGTTGGAACTATATGCTCGCTCAGACCGCTATCTTGTGCCCTATGAAGATGGCGCTGGTCGTTGACATATGTAATACTGCTCTTGTCAGTATGTCCCTCACTTGAAGGAGCTAATACCATCGGGGGCCTAATTCCCGACAACAAAGAGTGTACTTCCTGAATCAGAGGCGTCGTCACCACTGTTTGGCCGGTTGGCTGAACAGGGCTGGCGGGCAAATTTGCCTCTGCAATTAACATACCACTGTCGTCAGAGGCGTTGCAACTCTCCTTGGCACGACAGCTATGTTTGAGCTCGCTCGGGGCTCCGTGAATTAGGGGTTCTCCTTTTTCACTTATCTGGCCTGCAGTAGGCCCCCTTGCATCAGCAAGGATCGGTGTGGGCGGGTTCCCCAAAACTAAATATGGGTTACCGAGAATGAAGTCGTAAGCCGGCTGAGCCGTTACAGCTGCCTTGATGGTGCCAGACACGAACTTACATTTCACTTTAATATTGGCTACGGGAAAGCACTGTGAAGTCCCTTTCCTTAAAACTCCACCAATATTCACTTTTTCTTTCGTCATCTGCCAGGGCTTCACCAGATGTCGGGCGACTATGCTGGGGTAGGTAAGCCCGCTGTCAAATAAGCATGTAGTCTCAGTCCCGTTCACTTCTGCTGGCCCGCTGTTGGAAAACAACTTCTCTGACTGGAAGGGTTTCCACTTCTTCCCTTGTTTCACCCTCACAGGCCTTAAACAAGCCATCTGATGAGCGGGTTGTTTGTTTGGGCACCGTGTTGTCCAATGAGAAGTAGTCCGACAGAACCTACAATATCTCTCATTATCTCCCCGGTTCCTGACGGGTTCATGAGAAGTCGGCCCCTGTGTTCTGTTAGGCGGCTGGGAGCGCATGTTATGACTGGGAGGGGGCTCCTTGCGAGACGGCCCTTGCGGTTGGTGAGCTGAAGAGGAAGGCGAATGCGATGAAGATGCTCCTTTGTCCGGGGCTGGCAGGTCAGGGTGTTTTCTTTTCTGGCCCAGTACTTCGGCCTGGGCCGTCTGGAACCTTTCTGCAAATAGAATTATCTGGTCCAGTTGCTGTGCGCCCTGCTCCGCCAGGTACTTCCTTAAGTCCGGAGACATGTTGGCCTTTATCTGTTCGCACATGATGAGCTCTTCGAGTCCTTCAAACGATTTAGCCAAACCCGACAACTCTCTCCAGCGAGTGAGGTAATTCCTCAGCCTCTCCGCGAATTGGGGAAAACTTTCTCCCTTCTCCAGTCGACTTTCCCTAAACATCGTTTGGCACTTCCGGGGAGTCCATTGGAATCGCTGTAACAGGGCGTTCCGCAGAGCCTCAAAGTTACCTTGGTCATCTACCAGCATCTTGCTATAGACCTCATACGCATGTCCTCTTAGAGATTGAGATAATTTGAGACACCAAAGACTATCATCCAGCCCGTATGCCTTTGCCATCCGTTCAAATTTTTCTAAAAATACCTCAATTTTCTCATTCCCGTTAGGAAAAGAGTCCATCGGAAAATTCATGGCTGCCATCCGGGGCCCTCCGTTTCCTGAGGTGTCTGTTGCCCCTGCTCCGGGAGAATCTCCGTTAGCCGAACTGCCTTCCGAAGATCGGTACTGCAGTTCCAGTGAACGCAGGGCAAGTTCATGCTGTCTCTCTGCTGCCTTCTCCCTCTCTTGGGCTTCCCTCTGTGCTAACTTCTCCTGGGCTTCCCTCTGTGCTATCTTCTCCTGGGCTTCCCTCTGTGCTATCTTCTCCTGGGCTTCCCTCTGTGCTATCTTCTCCTGGGCTTCCCTCTCTGCTATCTTCTCCTGGGCTTCCCTCTCTGCTTTTCTCTCTTCTGCCTGTCGGGTCTTCTCTTCTTTCTCCGTCTGCCGGTCCTGTTCCCTCATAATGTAAGCCCTAGTCTCGGCCTCATTCATCCCCATGCTTTTAGCTGCGTCCTTCCATGCAGTAAGTAGCTTGACCAATTCAGCCATCTTACCTGACAAATCAGCAGTACTCACAACGAGGGGAAATGACAAAAAAGGAACAAGAAAAATTTACTGTTACCTACTATGAATATGCTGTCGCAAAAACCCGCACTCAGACTAGCACCAAGTCTGACTAATAACTACCTGAAAAAAATTCAAGTTATCCAGCTACCCAAAACCCGAATTTACTTTCCTGTTAAGAAAAAAAATTCAATTAGCCATCAATTACCTCTAAGTCATAAACAACCTTACTACAACTATCATCTAACTAACTGTAACCTGTGGAAAAAAAAACTTATAGCTGGATCAGTCTTAATATAGCTCAAGTCTAGGGGATTTTTTTTTGAAATCTATTTCCAGAACTTTCTACAGAGACAATCTATGAATCTAGAATTGATCCCAACAAAGATGATCCCAAGGACGACGCCACCACTTTGTCAAGATCACAGAATTGAACGTAACAAAGATGATTCACCGGACGATAGCACCCACTTTGTCACGAAATAGATTTAGGACTAGAGACTGTCTACATATAGTGACAAGACAATAGTAAGAAGAAAGACTGAAATGATAGATTCAGATAGAAATATAGTGCAAACTGTGAAAGTTGAGACCATTGGCTCCGAGGTTGAGAACCGAGGTTGATTCTTTCCTCGCCACTTCGGACGTTTAAATTGCTATGGCCTCGAACCACCTCTAACTACCCTATGGGGATAAGGTTCAATTAAGATTCACAAACACCAAGGTACAGACAACATATAGCTACTGTACTAAAGGAAATGACTGATGCCAGCTACAATTTATACAAGTTTATTATACACCTATAAACAACAAACATATGCATGTCCCTTACATCAAGTGCGAGGATGCACTCCTGAAACAAAAGCAAGCACAGTTAAAAATGCATCAACCCCAACCCTTCTCCCACAATTGCAACCTGTATGGAGAAAGAAGGTAAGGTTAACCCACTAACTCTGGACTTGATGACTGAGGGTTAACAAAACCCCACTGGATTCTGGACTGGAACTGTAGCGGACTTCTACCACTCGGAAATTACCTGCCCGAGTACCTATAACTGGGCTGTCGGCTTTATTATGGCCGTGAAGAAACGAACACAAACTTATCACACCGCTGGCAGCCTGCCAAATCTGCGTGTGTAACGAGCGTCAGAGCTCAGGATTTATCCACAAAAATCCTATTCGCTGGAAAATGTCTTCCCCTGGTTGGGAAAACGTATTTTCTTCCTCTCCGTCCACTACTGGCAACTAACGTAAAACCCTTGCGGTTCTGCGAATGCCCCAACTTTGCCGTGGGAGAAATTTTGTGGTCTCAAAATTCCGCTCTCATTCCCACAAAAAAGCCGGCACCTGCTGTTTAGACAAAAGCAAAAACAACAGCTAAACAAAACGTTAATACTCTATTACAAATAACAATTAACTTTCTGACAAACCCTTAAGTCTTTAACACTTAAGTCTCCCCCGTCTATAATCAATACAGCTCCCCTACTCTCTCCCGTTATGCACCACCATACAAAATCATGCAAACAAAGTCCGCTCCCCCCCACTGAGCTCCCTTCTCTACCTGAGCCCACAAGGTAAACATTGGCTAACCCAGATCGCCTGTTCTGCCTGACTAACTCCGAGCAACAACCATATTTTCAATGGCCCGTCTGGGCAGACGTACTGTGGCCTACTTCTTACGCTGACACTAATGCCGTAATGTTTAACACAACTAACACTAGCCTTCTCAAGGAATTCCTAAAATTCCCGTCAATAATAGTAATCACATTCAAAATGAAATACAAAATAATTCCCTTAACATAAATAAATGTCATCTCCATCTTCTGAATACACAGAATAACAAAGCACAATCAATAACCTATAACCCTGTTTACGCTAGCATCTACATGCCGTCAAAAGTTATACATAACCCCTGGTTATCAAATTGAAAACCCCGTAGTTCAACCACGTGTTTATAACTTTATGACCACGTGCTTATCTCCCCCTCGTCCCTCTGAACGTCGTATCAATAACAATTCCATAACCAACGCGCCCACGCGCTTCCAAATTATGCCTCTTTCACTCCCGTCCACAGATATATGCGTAACTGTATAAATAGCGAGCATCAATACTCTCACTAAAATCACAAATAAAAATACACATACGCGCTCCCGACTATTCTGTAAATAAATAAAATTCGCAGATGCGAGTTTCTCTCCCGACCGACTTTGCAATAATACAAAGCGGTGATATCTCAACTTTTAAACCATGCCGCTATTCTTTCAACAAGGAATTAAATGGACCTAGTTTCTCATGTCTATCACTCAGATCGAATTGATGGCTCTGGAGTTAAGAATTAAATTAAACTAAACTGCCCAAAGAAACTTAAATGATCGGCTAGGACTAGAAAAATTAAATAAAGTCCTCACGCAAAAATTCATGCTTACCAAATCTCGAATGTCCAACTGAAGGCAATCGACAATTTGCTTCTGGCACCCGGCTTTGGCAATTTTTTTTCATTAAAAGAGAAAGAAACTATGAAATATAGGCCTTTTATAATCAAGACCCCCACGCGCCGACTTCGTGACGTCATATGCGCGGCGTGGTTCTTAAAGCCAATGGGCGCTCTGCATTTCAACTGCAGTTAGCTCTCCGCCAATCAGAACCTTAGATCTTTCTGATGCAACCAGTCCCCGCTAGACAAAGAACCAGGAATTGGTCCTAGCCCTATACTGCGGAAATGAAGCAAAAATGGCCGCAAATAATTTAACTCCCGAAAAATGCGTATATGGCCACGCAATATCTTTAAAAAAAGACAATCTGGTGCCAATCCTGATCTAGCATCTATAATCTTAATCTAGAATAATACTTTCTAATTCCCTACACCCCCATTCTAAACACATAAAGAAGAACCATAAAGCAGATGAGATCAAACTCCCTCGTGATCTCATCTTGAAAAAAACGTAAATAATAGAAGGAGAAGAAACATGGAGAAGGATTACCTGTAATCCCTCCTAAAATATAGTGAACAAAATGCAAGGAGAAAAAGACATGGGCCATTTGAAAGACAGAATCTCAGTACTTTCGTCACATATATATATATATATATATATATATATATATATATATATATATATATATATATATATATGAGGCTGGCAACCTCAACATATGAAATTAGTATATTTATAAACCACTACAGCAAGCGCTGGTGATTTCTTCTAGCTATTCGTGCGGAAAACCGACAGCAGAGGTGACCCCAGACTGGAGCAGTGATGAGTGATGATTACAACACATGTGCCTAAAGTGTATAATATTTTGTGAGATATGTGCACTTTGTTAATTGTAACTCAGGCAACCCATTATTCGCGCTGTACAGACACCCATTTAATACCCAGAGGAATATGGTGAATTTTATTCATCTTCCCTGAGCTACACTTTGTATTAGGGAATTTAATTTTTCTGAGAGATTAACATTGGTGGGTGGACAGTGAGAATGCGCCTGTTAATTGACAGTCCACAAATGTACTTAGCAGAGGCATTTGTTTTCTAATTTGTCTAAAACGTTCGTGGTTACAAGCTATCAGACGGTTCGAAGTACTGAAGTTACTACGACATTGTGAGAGAAGTAAACTCATCACCAAAAAGCGGGCGCCGCGCTAGCGTAGTGGTTACCACACCGCTCTGGCGACCGGGTGACCCAGGATCAAACCCGGGCGAGGACATTTAAAGATTTTTCGTCTACCGGGATTTGGACTGGATTAACTCGATCCCTGGCGAGAACATTTGAAGGAGTGTCGTCGACCAGGGACTGGCGGCTCCTGAGCCGACCCAGCTCTAATGGGTACCTCCGAAATCGGCGAGTATCTGCCTGAATGGCGAGGGACACCTGTCTCTGTGCAAGAAAAAAAGGATACTCACGTAAAATCAGTCTCAGGTTAGACATAATAACCAGAGATTTTGCCTCGAGTATTAGCGGGAGTACGAAAAAAAAAAAAATATGTATATATATATATATATATATATATATATATATATATATATATATATATATATATATATATATATATATATATATATATATATATATATATATATATATATACATCTAGACATATATTTACCTCTAAACAGAGCTATACCACTATAAGAGGAAATTCGCTGAATTAACTCAGCTGGGGGCTTGAACGGGCTAAAAACCATTGCTTAAATCTTTCACAAAAGGCGACGGACAGATATAAGTTACCAAATGTTGAGCGCTAAGCAGCATTGTTCTTGACTTCTTAATTATCTTGTGACAGCTCCCGTAAGGTAGAAGCGACATTAACCTTCTATCTACATCTCTGCCAAGATTAATCTTGTGCGAAGGTAGACACCTTTGACGACCATTTAGATACTCTCGAGTTTTGGCCACTGTTGGACCACTACTGTAAAGCAGGGGAGGCAATCCGTGACATACTCATCTCCTTCTACTATAGGGGTTCCATTTTTTTCTACGAGTTTTTCGTCTTATTTCCCTCTTCTTACCATTGGGGTTCTATCATTACTACGAGATTTACGTCTTACCCCCCTCTTTCTACCATAAGGGTTCCATTTTTTCTACGAGTTTTTTTTCGTCTTACTCCCCTCCTTCTACCGTTAGGGTTCTTTTTTCCATGTTGTCTCACGTCTTGTTCTCGCCTTTTGAATACCTAGGTTCCAGCATAAGGATTGCCTTATTATTTTAGCCAGCGATTTCCTGGATGAATGACACATCCACAAACTCTCCAGAACACGAATTGCCTTATGACTCTAGCCCGTGATTGCCTGGATGATTGTCACATCCATAAACTCTTCAGTACAAGAATTGCCTTACGATTTTGAGTGATGGTTTCCTCAATGTGTGTGACCTATCCATCTGATCTCCAAGATAGAGATCTCTGCTTAATGAGACTAGCGGATGGCTTTCTTGATGTATGTCCTATTGATCACTTGTAGTGTTTTCCGCACTATTTAGGTCTGTCATTATTTAAATCGATAACAAATTCATAAGTGTCTGACGATATCTGTCTTTCAAAATGGCTAATCAATGAAAGCAAATTGCGAGCATGCTCTAAATTGTGACGTCTCTTGAACGTATGCAAACAGATTGGAAAATAAGACCGGAAAAAAAGTATTATATTAAATTTCACGTCTTTGCAATTATTGTTGAGCACTTAGAATACACCGTGCAGGTTTACATTCGATTAGTGTCAAGTGTCTTTTGGGTTCGATCTTTCTTGAACTTAACATACAGTAAGCATACATCAAACATGTTCTCAAACATTTACGTAGTTGATTAATGTCATAACTGTGGGCTCCTGGCATTTAACAAGACAAACAGGAAATACAATCAATAATTCGCCTCTTAACACATGAAATAGACGAATGAAGGAAAGTTAAGAAGAAAAGATCTGAACATTCAGTAAACATATCTAAGATGACTGGCACGGTGTTATAATTACAAATGTACTTAGTCGGCACTCACATTACTATCGACACCTAATTAGACAAGCAGGTACTATAATAATTAAATTTATACTATAGGAAACGATAAAAGAAAAGAGACGAGAACAAATCGAAAAATACAACACATTTTCCTTTTATTCTTTACACGTCATGCGTACTGCTAAGCGATTACGTCAGTACATAATCTCACGTCCTGTCACGTTTATTGAAGAGCTTAGGAAGGGAGCCGCGCTGGTGTAATGATTACCACACTGCGCTAGCGATCAGGTGTTCAAGGTTCAAGCCCGGGCGTGGGCATTTGTAAGAGTGTCATCGACCGGGATTTTGAGTGAATAACCTGAACGGCTCCTGAGATAAACCCTCTGTGGATGAGAAGGAGCGAAGCTCCTGACCGGGTTGGAAGGAAAGTCCACAGGCTCCCCAGCCTCGCAATGACATGTCATTGGGCCGAAGAGCTGAAAGCCCAAGTGCCGCTGGTTTAGGAAAAAAAAAAAAGAGCTTAGGAAACAGAATGTTACCGTGGAGATTGGTGATAAGACTAGAGGGAGTTGTTGAATAGTATGCATCATGAATCAGTGCTGCAGTTATCTACCACTGAGTAGAGATAAACATTTATTACAAATAAGGGAGGGAAACCTGAGGCCTGTAAACAGTAAATTAATATGAAACAAATATAAAGGTATGTTATCAGGCACTCGCAGGAAATAAAGAAGTAGAACACCAGACAACAGAAAAACAACAGACATGAGTGGCTTACCCAGGATTTGAACACTGGACCTTCCGTGCGACAACCCCGCCTAGCCATGCAAGCGAATCACACTATCCGCTCTGCCATCTACGCATCATCAAAAAATGATGTTTCAATGGCAGGTCAATAGTGCGAACCACAATACACGACACCAGAAGTCCTCCATGGGCAGTTCAGCCTATTAATGACGCAATCACTTCTGTTGTATTTCTATCAAGCAGTATAGGCCGAATCCAACAAGACCCTTAGGACCTTAATACTGTGTCCAGTAAATGATAGTAGACTAGAACAGTGAGAACAGGATAGTGGGTAGGTTTGGTATTGTACAAACATTTATTACAAATAAGGGAGGGAAACCTGAGGCCTGTAAACAGTAAATTAATATGAAACAAATATAAAGGTATGTTATCAGGCACTCGCAGGAAATAAAGAAGTAGAACACCAGACAACAGAAAAACAACAGACATGAGTGGCTTACCCAGGATTTGAACACTGGACCTTCCGTGCGACAACCCCGCCTAGCCATGCAAGCGAATCACACTATCCGCTCTGCCATCTACGCATCAAAAAAATGATGTTTCAATGGCAGGTCAATAGTGCGAACCACAATACACGACACCAGAAGTCCTCCATGGGCAGTTCAGCCTATTAATGACGCAACTATCATTTACTGGACACAGTATTAAGGTCCTAAGGGTCTTGTTGGATTCGGCCTATACTGCTTGATAGAAATACAAAAGTCCTCCATGGGCAGTTCAGCCTATTAATGACGCAATCACTTCTGTTGTATTTCTATCAAGCAGTATAGGCCGAATCCAACAAGACCCTTAGGACCTTAATACTGTGTCCAGTAAATGATAGTAGACTAGAACAGTGAGAACAGGATAGTGGGTAGGTTTGGTATTGTACAAACATTTATTACAAATAAGGGAGGGAAACCTGAGGCCTGTAAACAGTAAAATAATATGAAACAAATATAAAGGTATGTTATCAGGCACTCGCAGGAAATAAAGAAGTAGAACACCAGACAACAGAAAAACAACAGACATGAGTGGCTTACCCAGGATTTGAACACTGGACCTTCCGTGCGACAACCCCGCCTAGCCATGCAAGCGAATCACACTATCCGCTCTGCCATCTACGCATCATCAAAAAATGATGTTTCAATGGCAGGTCAATAGTGCGAACCACAATACACGACACCAGAAGTCCTCCATGGGCAGTTCAGCCTATTAATGACGCAATCACTTCTGTTGTATTTCTATCAAGCAGTATAGGCCGAATCCAACAAGACCCTTAGGACCTTAATACTGTGTCCAGTAAATGATAGTAGACTAGAACAGTGAGAACAGGATAGTGGGTAGGTTTGGTATTGTACAAACATTTATTACAAATAAGGGAGGGAAACCTGAGGCCTGTAAACAGTAAATTAATATGAAACAAATATAAAGGTATGTTATCAGGCACTCGCAGGAAATAAAGAAGTAGAACACCAGACAACAACAGAAAAACAACAGACATGAGTGGCTTACCCAGGATTTGAACACTGGACCTTCCGTGCGACAACCCCGCCTAGCCATGCAAGCGAATCACACTATCCGCTCTGCCATCTACGCATCATCAAAAAATGATGTTTCAATGGCAGGTCAATAGTGCGAACCACAATACACGACACCAGAAGTCCTCCATGGGCAGTTCAGCCTATTAATGACGCAACTATCATTTACTGGACACAGTATTAAGGTCCTAAGGGTCTTGTTGGATTCGGCCTATACTGCTTGATAGAAATACAAAAGTCCTCCATGGGCAGTTCAGCCTATTAATGACGCAATCACTTCTGTTGTATTTCTATCAAGCAGTATAGGCCGAATCCAACAAGACCCTTAGGACCTTAATACTGTGTCCAGTAAATGATAGTAGACTAGAACAGTGAGAACAGGATAGTGGGTAGATTTGGTATTGTACAAACATTTATTACAAATAAGGGAGGGAAACCTGAGGCCTGTAAACAGTAAATTAATATGAAACAAATATAAAGGTATGTTATCAGGCACTCGCAGGAAATAAAGAAGTAGAACACCAGACAACAGAAAAACAACAGACATGAGTGGCTTACCCAGGATTTGAACACTGGACCTTCCGTGCGACAACCCCGCCTAGCCATGCAAGCGAATCACACTATCCGCTCTGCCATCTACGCATCATCAAAAAATGATGTTTCAATGGCAGGTCAATAGTGCGAACCACAATACACGACACCAGAAGTCCTCCATGGGCAGTTCAGCCTATTAATGACGCAATCACTTCTGTTGTATTTCTATCAAGCAGTATAGGCCTAATCCAACAAGACCCTTAGGACCTTAATACTGTGTCAGTAAATGATAGTAGACTAGAACAGTGAGAACAGGATAGTGGGTAGGTTTGGTATTGTACAAACATTTATTACAAATAAGGGAGGGAAACCTGAGGCCTGTAAACAGTAAATTAATATGAAACAAATATAAAGGCATGTTATCAGGCACTCGCAGGAAATAAAGAAGTAGAACAACAAACGAGTGCCTGATAACATACCTTTATATTTGTTTCATATTAATTTACTGTTTACAGGCCTCAGGTTTCCCTCCCTTATTTGTAATAAATGTTTGTACAATACCAAACCTACCCACTATCCTGTTCTCACTGTTCTAGTCTACTATCATTTACTGGACACAGTATTAAGGTCCTAAGGGTCTTGTTGGATTCGGCCTATACTGCTTGATAGAAATACAACAGAAGTGATTGCGTCATTAATAGGCTGAACTGCCCATGGAGGACTTCTGGTGTCGTGTATAGTGGTTCGCACTATTGACCTGCCATTGAAACATCATTTTTTGATGATGCGTAGATGGCAGAGCGGATAGTGTGATTCGCTTGCATGGCTAGGCGGGGTTGTCGCACGGAAGGTCCAGTGTTCAAATCCTGGGTAAGCCACTCATGTCTGTTGTTTTTCTGTTGTCTGGTGTTCTACTTCTTTATTTCCTGCGAGTGCCTGATAACATACCTTTATATTTGTTTCATATTAATTTACTGTTTACAGGCCTCAGGTTTCCCTCCCTTATTTGTAATAAATGTTTGTACAATACCAAACCTACCCACTATCCTGTTCTCACTGTTCTAGTCTACTATCATTTACTGGACACAGTATTAAGGTCCTAAGGGTCTTGTTGGATTCGGCCTATACTGCTTGATAGAAATACAACAGAAGTGATTGCGTCATTAATAGGCTGAACTGCCCATGGAGGACTTCTGGTGTCGTGTATTGTGGTTCGCACTATTGACCTGCCATTGAAACATCATTTTTTGATGATGCGTAGATGGCAGAGCGGATAGTGTGATTCGCTTGCATGGCTAGGCGGGGTTGTCGCACGGAAGGTCCAGTGTTCAAATCCTGGGTAAGCCACTCATGTCTGTTGTTTTTCTGTTGTCTGGTGTTCTACTTCTTTATTTCGTGCGAGTGCCTGATAACATACCTTTATATTTGTTTCATATTAATTTACTGTTTACAGGCCTCAGGTTTCCCTCCCTTATTTGTAATAAATGTTTGTACAATACCAAACCTACCCACTATCCTGTTCTCACTGTTCTAGTCTACTATCATTTACTGGACACAGTATTAAGGTCCTAAGGGTCTTGTTGGATTCGGCCTATACTGCTTGATAGAAATACAACAGAAGTGATTGCGTCATTAATAGGCTGAACTGCCCATGGAGGACTTCTGGTGTCGTGTATTGTGGTTCGCACTATTGACCTGCCATTGAAACATCATTTTTTGATGATGCGTAGATGGCAGAGCGGATAGTGTGATTCGCTTGCATGGCTAGGCGGGGTTGTCGCACGGAAGGTCCAGTGTTCAAATCCTGGGTAAGCCACTCATGTCTGTTGTTTTTCTGTTGTCTGGTGTTCTACTTCTTTATTTCCTGCGAGTGCCTGATAACATACCTTTATATTTGTTTCATATTAATTTACTGTTTACAGGCCTCAGGTTTCCCTCCCTTATTTGTAATAAATGTTTGTACAATACCAAACCTACCCACTATCCTGTTCTCACTGTTCTAGTCTACTATCATTTACTGGACACAGTATTAAGGTCCAAAGGGTCTTGTTGGATTCGGCCTATACTGCTTGATAGAAATACAACAGAAGTGATTGCGTCATTAATAGGCTGAACTGCCCATGGAGGACTTCTGGTGTCGTGTATTGTGGTTCGCACTATTGACCTGCCATTGAAACATCATTTTTTGATGATGCGTAGATGGCAGAGCGGATAGTGTGATTCGCTTGCATGGCTAGGCGGGGTTGTCGCACGGAAGGTCCAGTGTTCAAATCCTGGGTAAGCCACTCATGTCTGTTGTTTTTCTGTTGTCTGGTGTTCTACTTCTTTATTTCCTGCGAGTGCCTGATAACATACCTTTATATTTGTTTCATATTAATTTACTGAGTAGAGATAAGATTGACATCTCCAGTATTAGCTAAGTAAATCATGAGCTTTGGCCGAAAGCTGATAAAACGTTGAAGGAAGAATGATTGTTCAAAATGTTGTAGCATGCTTGAAACCTCGATGTTGCTTGGCAAATGTACGTTTTGCTGCGAGCAACTAAGTTTAAAACGTCCAATGTATGAAAGAGGCCATGCAGGGACAGCCTATGGAAAATACTGAGGGCTTATGGAATTCCTAAGTGAATGTCAATTTCACATGCAGTGTTGGGCAGAGCAACCTAATTTTTGAGGTGAAAACAGGAGTGCGGAAGGATGGCCCTTATCAACCACTCTGTTTTTAACTGTCATAGACTGGGTGGTGCACCAGACAACAGCAGATGTCCCTAGAGAAATAAGAGAATCTGTAGAGAATCTAGAATACGCAGATGACATTCCACTATTCACACACCCACATCAACACATCCAAGATAAAAACAGATAGACTGAATAAATATAGCCAACAGGTGGGACTAAACCTTAAACTCAAGAAGACAGAAGTCATGACACCAAATGTAAGAAATCCTGCACCCTGTCACGCGTGGTTTTCAAGAGTCTGCCTAAGACCAGATCAAAGTCTGTGTGACGTCTGAGACAAGACAAATAAAGTTTGAGTGAAGACTGCGAAGATAGATGAGTTAGAGTGTTGTATGTGGATAGAGCGACTTATAGTTGTCAGGAGTAAAGAACAGATACTGATTCTCCCTCCTGCCACGCAATGACTATGATTTAGTACTGTCACCCTGCCTCTCTCACTACTAGGAATAAGGGTTAATACCAGTGGCGTATTCTCTATGTGTGCTGTGCATGCTGCGCACACTTATGCCCGAAGGAAAATAAAAATTTAATTTATTATTCTATAAAATATTTCTCTTCTAATGTTGTGCTTTCGGACCGCACGCACCAGGATAACGGATTTTCCCGCATAGAATGTACGAGTATAATCTAGTTTCAGTTTCCCCAGACGCTTTTTATAGTGCAGTTTTTAATTGGTTAGTAGCAATCGCCCGAAGTTTCTCGGGTAATTCCGTCACAATGCGTGCGGCACCTTTCGGATTCACGTCTGAACACTGGTTTGATTGGATTGCAGTCATGGCCAGATACGTAAATACAATGCGAACATGCGTGAGGCGGTCCTGCAGCTCTCGAGTTGTAAAAATCGGTTGTGTCCGTCCAGTGTTTTTTGTGATTAATTTTTGTTAGTTGCCGGGAATGCAGATTATTACAGTGACAGTGAGTTTCAAGTTGTAAGTTAATTAGTATTTCGGAGATAGTTGACATATACCCCTAATAACTATCGTTGCGTAATTGAATATAGTTGGTTTTTAAATTAAGAGGGGAAGAAGTTAAATAGTAGGCGTACATATTCATTTTAAGTAGCAGCACGCCTAGCTCGCATTACCAGGATACGCCACTGTAATACACAAATGTGTCTCCACAACATTAAGTATCAGTATAGATAGAAAGGATAGTCTGACCCGCAACTAAATTGTCTAGTTTATTAACCACCAGAAGAACTCATGTAAAGCAAAATTTATCAATCACAGCAATACACACAACAATGCAGTACACATAAAAACTAATCAAATGACCAAAAGCAAGCAACCATAATATTAGACTTAATCCCCTGGATTTACTCCAGGTATTGTCGGGAAGAAGTCTACATTAATCCTTCAGCAGGAACCCTGAAAAAAACAAATTCATACATTACAATTCGACCCTGCTGACTTATCCTTGTCAGCGATATAGCCAGTAAACGCACTAGAGGCCTTCAGTTCTAAACTGCGCCAATTCTCTGCGCACAATTCCCCGACAAGGTTATTCTTTTTCCGTGGGCACTCTGGTTGTATATATCTCTATACAGGTATTCCGATTGGTAATGTGGCTTGTTAACAGATCACACCAGGGACGATGTTAACCCTATCCTGTCCCTCACCTGAGGCTAATCCGCGAACACCTACGCCACTATAATTCCACCGCTGGAACGAAATCATGGGCCCAAGGATATGCCTCTACACAGACCAGGTGCTGTAGATCCAAGATAAGACCCCCGAGGTAATCAATGCGTGCACGCTAGATGAAATGAGACGCTGAAGGCACTCCCGCTACTCGTACAAGGCCCGCCACTCTTAGGAAGGCGCGAGCAGTATATATGGAAGGTGTCGTGAAATGACGTCTGTCTCACATCACGAATTCTCTTACCATACCGCGCACCATATATTATAGAAAGATAAGATACACTGACCAATGAAAACGCTTTCTTGGTCCTGTGTTTACTACCGCTTGGAAAATAAAGATGGCAAGGCCCAATCTGTGTAACCTGATTAACTTCGGAATTTTACTACAGCATTTAGGAAGAAGTACCACTTGAAAGAGGGTACCAACACAATATTAGGGATATTACTCTACCCGTAAGTAATAATACTTTTACTAATTGTGGTGGTTTTTGATGTTATGCAATGCTGTTGTTCTGTATTACTATTGTACTGAATGAGGTCAGCTGTGAAGGTCCCTGATTATAACAAATTTTGGGTTTAGTTATCAGGGTACCTTTCTGCTACCACCTTATGACCTCAATCAGACCTATTCTTGACTAGTATGTATGATAGCTACGTCTAATGTCTAGTGTTATGCTAGTGTGGTGTGATGATAATCTAACACTAACACACACACACATAAAAACAAATATTGAAGTCTATCATCAAATGAATTAACACTTGGGTTAAAGTTTTATATGTGAAAATCTTCTATACAATTTATTGGTCCTGAGCCTAGTATTCTTCTGGTCAGGACTTTCAAAATTAAAATAACTCAAGGTATATACAAAATTTCAAAGTTTAACCCAAAGGGACAATTTATCCAAACATATATTGTGGAAATATACTAATAGTGTTATTAAATATTTACTATTACTGGTTTCTAACACTGGATGGCTGTTTGGGATTTCTTAAATCATTCCCAGTTCTTTGCCACAGGGGGGGGGGGGGGGGGGGGGGGGCGGGGGGGGCAAATTTCGTTGTTTAATTACTTGGGAAATATTTTTATTAAGTTATACAAGGGTCACTAGTAATTGAAGCTGATGAAGCGTCTGTGCCAGATCATATACTTAGCTGGCACAACTCGAACTGTACGTATTCTTGCTAGAAAAATGATCAATTTGATACTAGCCCAAAAGTAACAGGGTGGACTCTGCAGATCCCTGTCACTACTGGAAATGAAAAGACTTCTCAACTGCTTTTCACAGACATCTGACACCGGACTAGTGCCAGATAAAAACCCATAAATTCAATGAATAAACACAGGTACGTTGATTAGCAGACTTCAGATGTCCTGCTGGCTGGACTGTGCTGCCCTTTTGTTTTACTTTCAATATATATTTAATCTAGTAAGGCAAGTCACACTTCACAGAATTACAACGTCCTATGCTAGGGACTGTCTTATGCAAATGGCGCTTAGCCCATCTAAGTTTTCCTTAATATAAAATGCATTGGCCAATGAGGTCCAACTACTAAGCTTTTTTAGTTTGAATTTGAAAATATTGGCATGAAAAGCTAAAACCAGACTTGATTTCTGGACATAACAAGTTTTCTCCCCACTCATTCTTAGATTTCCACTGCTAAAATATATTTGTTGTTAAGCCATCCCATAATTTCTCTCCCCTTGTCTACCCGTTTGTGGTAAGTTGGGATTATATTAATATAGTTATAGGGGAATTAGTGTACTGATTGAGATCAGCTGTGAAGGTATCTGTATCTAATAAGTTGGTGTGTAACAGATGACCTTACTTGCTACCACATTTAGACCTCAATCAGACTTATTCTTGAATTAGTGATGACTACGTTAATGTCTAGGGTTATGATAGTGATGAATTGTAAGTACACAACAATCAACAGACAAATAAACACCTAAATTAAAATCCACAACACTTTTAACACTTTGACACTCACAAACACATAACACTCTAGAAGACTATCTTAAGTAAGTCAATGGTTGAACTTTTATACAATGTATTGAATTTCTTTCAATATTAATCCTGATTCTATTGTAACTGTGAATCAGGAATCACAATTCAAATATAATCACAATATTTATGTACATGAATTTACACACTGGATATGTTTCCAGACATAGAATGTTATGGTACAATAAGTGTGGTGTTGTTGTGTACTATTAAGAGGTAATACTGGTATTAATAGCTAGATTGTTGTTTGTCATCACGACTTCATGTGTTTGTCACTGGTGGAAATAATATTAAAAGGTTCACAGAGTCTTTTTTCTTTTTAAATGTTCTGTCCCTTTTGGTCTTTTTAATAACTTTCAGTAGAGGGATGGTTATACAAAGTTGAGCGGCTCTTGCTGACAAATTCTTATCTCATATAGCGGCTGCAGGAAAAATGCATCCTCTGCTCGCTTGCTTCTCAGTTTGATAGAAAATACCCAATGGCCGATATCTTGGGCAAAGAGTCTGCTGCCAGCTTTCTGGATCAAGCAAAGCTCAGACCATGTGCTGCTATATTAACATCAGTACCACGGTCCCTGAAATGAGAAGGTTGTGCTTCCTTCTTCATAACTAATATATAATATATTTCCACACAGAATTACAGGACCGTACAAACAAACATAAAGTTCAGCGCTGTAGGCCAACTGCTAGCTTTTCATGTGACAATATACACCAGTATTCCTCTTCCTAATGGTTACAACGCCTCTGCAATTCCAGTTGTAATCCCTTCCATATAATAGGATAGGTGTTATGTTACTATATGGCAATCCAATATATGCAGTTATACTCCTCTCGGCAAGCTTTTACATGGTGGAGCAATATCTAGGCTTTGCCTCATGTTTGCTACTGAACCACACACATACAGACATAATTTATCATTTCACATTCAATTTTCATATAAAATATATATTAAACATGTCTAGCTTACCACAATTCGTAAGGAAAACACACTAAAGATGACTGGTATAGTTTCAATCTGCGGTAACGTCCAGGCTGCTATAATATAGTTATATTATAAGAACACAGTCCTGATCTCATCTCGATCGATGTGTACGATATGGCGTCGTCTATCAGATTTTTTCTGCCAATATCTACAGCATTGACCAATCAGTTTGAATCTTTTCAAACTAACACACAGTTGTTGTCTATTCTCTCATTCACTTTGCATCCGTTCCTAGGCATCTACTAGCTATGCAGAGGTCAACCAACATGCGTGCGGTGGTCCTGCAGCTCTCGAGTTGTAAAAATCGGTTGTGTCCGTCCAGTGTTTTTTGTGATTAATTTTTGTTAGTTGCCGACAAAGTTCAGCCAATCCCCTGCTTCGTAAGATATTAACCTTTCTTTCAGTACAGTATTTCGACAAAATTCATGGAGTTCCACCTCCAACAGAGATGACCAAACCTGACAGTATCCACGTTCCTTATATGTTTTATTACCAATATTTACTTGTCTAATGGACTATTTAGACAACTAAGTGCATATTCTTTGTCCATAAGTCTCCAGGAACCCGAATATATGATTATCATGGGGCTAAATGGCTTATTTAAAAATACTGTCTTTTTTCGATGTTAATTGTTTATTTTTAAACTTCGACCTGTCCGCTTCGTTTAGACTGTACTGTCATTATAAAGTCAGGAATCAGGTGTAAAACAGTAGAATGTCATGTTTCCCAATAAGAGCTAAGACTGAGTCGGGACCTTTTGTTAAATCTTAAGTTTTTTCATCCCTGTTTATTTGAAATCATCCTCATGCGTTTCGCATGTGATTGGCGTTCACTTTTGAATCGCGAGACGACGTAGTACTATTGCTTCGCTCCGTCTATCCTTTCTCGTCTCTGCTTAGTCCGTCTGTCTTTTTAGGTTAACCTTGTGCGTATAATTACATTAATGTTAGTATTTGTATCTAGGTCATTATGACACTACAGTACACGTTTTATACAGTGGGTGTGGCGATACATTTATTTGAAGAATGCAGCAGGGGAAGCAGAAATTTTGCGTTCAGCCCTTCTGGCGTTATTAATCTCATGCTTTTGCGCTATTGGGAACGCACTAGTCTTGCTCCATTCTTCTTTCTTTAATATATTTCGTTCTGCTTTATATTTATGTTCTAATTTATATATGGGTATTAGAATTTTTCACCACACCCTTCTACAACAGACTACATGTACCCTTTTCATGCCTTTTTCAAGGACGCGTCCAAAAAGTCAACGTTAGGGAAAATAAAACCGAGCATATGTTTGCCTGTCTGTACTGACCAATACAGTCTTTTGTCAATATCTTTCTTATTATCTGTCGGATTTTCTATTTGAAAGCATATTATTTATCAGGATAAGATGAGCTCTTAAACTAGCTAACTTTTATGATCCTAAACCTATTAATATAGAATTCCATATATTTTCCATTTAGGTGTTCGTTGTTTTCTAAGTCTCAACTTCTCGAATGTTATAAAAAATAATCGCAGATCTTCCTTTTTTTCAGACAGGAAGTAATTATGCGTGTGTGTATATATATTTCCACTGTGTGTCTTATAGTTAGAAGAAATGTTGGACTTGGCGGGGTATTTTTAAATTTTTCAAAGCTCGCGACAACGTTTTCGAACACAGGCTAACGGCATCGTCTCGCACTGTCGTCCTGAGTAGCTAATTCAAGAATCTAACGCTTGACAAGCCGGCAGCGTGTGTTCGCTCTCTCACTTTTATGCGTTCGTTTATACCTCCCCTGTTTTAAATCGTACTCTCTTTCTTGGAACAACCAAGCTTGTTGGTTCAAAATTTCTTACCGTTAACCCTTGACGGGCGAGTTATAAAGTCCAATACCAGTTGCACGGCAATAAGATTTAGTACTACGTTCTTATCTCAATGCGATGACTGGCGCGGGGAAGAAGACGCGTTACAACTATACTATTTCTATTTCTACTCATATTATTGTACTGTTATACTTATAATTAATAATTTTATCGCTGTATCAATGTACTTTATCACACTAATACTAATATAGGACGGGAGAAATCTTGGGTTGAATGCATTCGAAGCTTCAGGTTGTCCTAAATTTAGCAGTTTAAACTATGCATACTATAAAATGCAATTTCGAAACTAAAAGATTATTACATCGATATATAAAGCCTAATCCCAAGTATAATTTAAGCTTTGAGGGAATAAAATCGCATCAGGAATAACGGAGATAATAAAAAAAAAGTAGTTTTCCTACATTGAACGATAGGCAAAAAGGTACCCATATTTTCTGATCGTGATTACATTCCTCGGGATGCCCATCTCGTACGTCCGAGGTCACACTATAAATAGACTTGCCTAACAGATTCAAGTCAGTCGTTCATATACATCAGCAACCATCATCATCACGGGAAGACAGCACTATATTAAATCGAGCGTCCTTTTCAGGGCGAACGCAGCCGTCGGATTTCACTAAAATGACTCGTACCAAGCCACAAGCGAAAAAGAGGAAAGTCTACACAAGCCCTCAAACACTTGTCAGCAGCATCATACAAGAACCTGCAGAGAACAAACAGAGTCAACCAGAGAACACGAATACTCCAACTACTAGCGTCGTGGCCAGTCCTCCTCAGAAGACGAACAACGCAACCTCTGATACTACGACCGATGAGCGACCCGGGGCTTCGAAGGAAAAGGACAAGATCAAATTGCCGGAGAGCAGGGCTGCTCCGGGTGCTAGCGTGGAGGCCGGGCCTCCTGGGAAGCCGAGCGAAACAGCTCCTGACACCATTGACAGCCGCAAAGGGAAAGACCCTTATTCGAGCCCAGAGTTAGATGAGGCCGTGAAAAGGCTCGCACAGACTATGATGATAACTATGAGGCTCCAGAGGGAGGCAAGGGACAAACTTGCAAAGTCACCACCAACATCCACGCCCGTCGTGCCAGACATGGGCATCGAAGACGCTATCCGTGACCCAGTGACGGAAGATCACCAAGCGGCGGAGATATGTGAAGGTCAACAAAGCGGCCACCAGAAGTCCAGAGCCGAAGAAAAAACCAACAATAACCAAGAGATGCAAACCACCAGACCTAACCCGGGTGAAAAAATAGATGACAGCTGCTCAAAAGCCCTTACTCAAGAAAAAGCTCCTTCCGACAGCAAACAGGTGCATGATTCTTGTCCTGACCGGGACCGAAGAAGGGAAGAGGGAACAAAGGCAAACAAGACAGGCAACACAGCTGAGATACAGGAGAAGAGCGTTAAGATCACTCAGATGTCTGGAGGTGAGGCCTCACTCAGGGCCCTATCAGATGACAAAGTGATCAGCATCCTAGAGACAATAACAGGCAGGAGAAGCATCTCTAAGGTACGGAGGCATGAAAAGGGAGTCGTGCTATCGCTTAACAACACTGATAAGACAACTTCACTGATGACAGAACTGGAGGCCGGACCGAAAGAATTCACGCTGCCTCACCAGATAAAAGTAATGATGGAGACCAACAAGACAACAAAGAAATTGGTGCTAAGAGGGGTGGACACAAAATGGTCCGCTAGCAAAGTACAGGGTTGCCTACAGTCTGAAAACACAGGTGCCCAGGTCATACAGGTCGAGAGGTTAAGGACATGGAATGGAAAAGATACCAATCTGGTGGTAGTTACTATTGAAGGAGAGACAAGACCTGAAAGACTGACACTCAAAGAGACATCAAAGAGGACAGAGGCATATATCCCTCCGGTGATGCAGTGTTCCAACTGCCAGCAATTCTCACACACAAAGAAAACGTGCAGGAGAGATGCAGTCTGTCGATATTGTGCAGGTGGCCACCTATATCGCGACTGTCCCAAGGCGAAGGAGGACCACAACTACAAAGCAATAAACTCAAACCGCACCTGTGCAAACTGCCTCGGAAACCACGGGGCTAGATACCGAGGCTGCCCGAGGTTCCAGGAAACAAAGAGCATCCTGAAGGAAGCGGTTTCCAAAAACATCCCCTTCAAGGAGGCAAAACACAGAGTGGCTGCGGATGTTGCAGAAAAACAACGCACGATTGACAGACGTCAGTTACACCAGCTGACCGCTGAAGTCAAACAATTGAAAATGAAACTGCAGATCGAAAACAGAAGCAAGCAGGCCCCCGAAGAACCAACCGACAGTGGAGAAGATGCAATAGGTATGCAGAACATAAAACACATGATGGAAGAAATGAAAAGAATCCAGCAGCAAGTAGAAGCAGATGTCAAGAAGCTGACAGAGCTGACAGAAGAAAACACAAAAATACTCAAAAGAATAGAAGCAGAAAGAATAGCCATTGAGGAAATATCATCAAACAGCACGCGAGAAACTAAAACGAACAACCAAACAGTAGAAGAAATCATCGAAGAAACGCTAGAACAGCTACTACCAACGATAATTGAAAAAGCACTGTCACAGATACAGGAGAGCAAGAAGACAAAAGCAACAGAAACTAGGAGCGTAGAAACACACAAAACCAAACAAGCCAGGAAGTGAAGCAGGACATAAAACACACCATGAACGCGACACGGCACCACAAACGGACAAAGAGGCATCCAGACAGCCAGCTAGTGGTCCTTTTCAGGACCAACAACCTCCAGGACTACGAACGAGATACCAGCGAAGGCGATAACACCCTATATACCCCAATGTAACCGTTTATAACCCTTCAATGGGTTTTGGTTGAACAGGGTATCACAGCCAAATAATCAGACGCAAGGGAAAAAAAATTCAATTCAGTCACTATTATTTGAATACACAGAAAGCGGGGGAATGAAGAGCATATGTTAAATGCAAGTGTTTGCCTTCTGTACCTGTTAGCAGACCTTAATCAACCATTAAGGGCTAGTCTGTGTGTGCCTGAGGGTAAGAACAAATATATATATATATATTAGTATATATTTATGTGTAATTCAATTGATTAATCTATCTGTGCGATAAGACGTGTATAGATGTGTTAGGAATGGACAGTGTGTACTGATGAAACTTACAGGCTCATGTGTAATTCTAGAGGCAAAGCCCGCCTTCGGAAATATTTAAAATATTGAGAATGATGGCCAAAGTACGACTGGAAGTTTGATAAAGTATTTGAAGAAGTATTTCTTGAATGGAATGAGACACCTACCAGGAACAATAAGGAAAGATGAAAGGGATTGTAGTACTGTATAATTTGACCTATTACTTAGTAGTTTTATTCGTAACCAAATTATTGTATGGAGGCGAATCATGGGAAACGAATGATAATTTAGAAGGTAGAAGAAAATTATGATCACATTGAACTAAAATGACTGTTGCTACTGTACTATACCTTGTGCATCTGCTAGCACGCTAGTCTGAAACTGTCTATCATCCCCCATCTGTGTCATAGAGGGATATGGATAGACAAATACAGGGATTGCGTTTGACTTTGTTTTAGGTTTAATCCTTTAACCAAAAGCCTACCACAAATAAGCAGAGGCATCTCCTAGTGAAGTTACAACGAATGCAGTGCCAGTCTATGGAAAAGGTGCTAGACATCTCGTGTGTAGCAGTGGAAAGTTTTTGATCTGAAGATTCTATCCAGCAGCAGGGGGAGCCATCTGCAGTGACTCAGATACGTTGCTCTCAGGGCAACTGTGTAGCGTATGCCGGCTCACCAAAAAAAATTAACGCATCCAGTTCATGATGAACAGAACAGTATAGAGCTCAATTAACTTGTACTAATAACACTAGTAATTCTTCAGAGAAAAATCAAGCAAGCTAGAAGGTCTACAGAATGATTGACATCATAACACAAGTGAAAAACAATTGTTTTACTGTTATTATTTATTTACTGTTGTAAAATATTTGAGTTTAAAACTGTTCAAACAGAAAAGAGTAACTGTTTAATTAAATTGTAAATATTCACCAGCAGACTTTCTTAAATTCTTTAAGTTGAATTACAGTTCTTGTTGGTGAATTTAGTTATATAATTTCCCCTAGCAGAGTCAGAAACAATATTAAATACCATAATCACAGAGGCGGATCAGGAGAGGTAGCAGTTAGGGACTCAGAGTACTACATCACCATTTTCTCTGGGAATTTACATAGCTTGACCCTACCTTTGTGTCTATACACCCTTACTCTCTGCAGAGAAGGGGGTATTACTGATAAGACCAGACTCTTATCTGGCACTATCCTGGTATCATCTGATACACCTTTATGTCCAGGATATCTTCTTATTTTTTAATAACATCTGAACCTCTCGCGACAGAAGGCGAAATTCAGATGACACCTGTGGAGCAGGGCGCTCTGATTGCTTGGCGAGTAAGCGTTGACAGTTGTTCCCAGCAAGGGGAAAATTAGCCGATGGACCCAAATAAGGAGTCGGGCTGAAGAACCGCCACTGTAGTACGTTTGGGGACCCAGATGCAACAAAGGGCTGCTGGTGTGTTCAGCCTCTAAGGAAGGCAATCGCCGGCCTATGGCTCAGAGTTCCCTAACTCAAATCGGAGCTAAGCGGGTTTGCCGAAACAAACGTATTAAAACACTTAACATATATTCAACATCAAAATCCAATGCTATTTAAAGCAAGTAATAATATATAAAGGCAGATATTAAATTGTTTTAACACTCCTCCTCCCTTCTCACACACTGACCGGTAAATAGGCCAGCACGCAACCAGTGCAGGCAGGCTGGCTGACGAACTCATAACTGTTGCGAAATCGTGTTTCCCTACTAACGGGATTTTCTTTTCGGCACGTATACAATGGGGAGCCGCGGTAGCATAGTGGTTAGTGCACTGGCTTTCTAGCTCAGTGGTCCATCGCACGATATCACACACAAGGACAGGAAAAGAACCCACAATACTGTCCCTGAAAAAACGTCTTCTCTACAACAAAGCCAAGCTGACCCACGTAATTCTATCAAACAATGCTCCGCCGTACCTACGATCATTGTTTCAAACCAGTAGAAGAGAGGGACTACAATTACATCAGTTACGTCTGCCCAAACCTAGGATCGACCTGTTCAAACAGAGTCTAGCCTACTCTGGAGCCTACTTATGGAACAGCCTTCCACACCACCTAAAAAGCCTACTTACACAATATTCATTTAACAAAGCACTTTTCAAACACTTCCTAAACACTGATTATCTACCCCCATAGAAACATCATTTGCCTGTCAACATCTCATCCATAGGTCAACATTTCTTTTCCTCTTCCGCTCGTTTTTAATGGGAATAATTTGTTTTATATCCATGTAATACTATTATATAATGTAATGTATGTGAGAATGTACCCGCATACCACTGTACTTTAGAGATGTGAATGTTTCCGTTTGCTTAAATGGGTGATGTACATGCAGATATAATTTTTTTTTTTTTAAACTGCTGAAAGACTTTTTCTGCTACAGAAGTGCGCAAGAAAGTGTTATTATTATTATTTCAATTTCCGCCAAGAATGTATGGATGTAAGCGAGAATGTGTTTTTGTAATTTTTGTATTGAGGATTGATGACACATTAAAAAATACTACAGATTAGACGTTTTGACCGCATAAGTGAGTGTCGGTATACATAACTTATTTATTTATTGTTTTGTTTATATTATTTTATTTTTTATTATTATTATTTTTTCTTCAGTCACTATCTTGTTTATTTAAAAAAAAAAAAACCTAGGCTACTCATTTTTTATTATGATTGTATACTGTAAATGAATGCTGTTATGTTAACTTTATAATGTTGCATGCCTTTAAATTAATGCTTAAAGTAATACGTGGGAATAAAAGGATATAGTATGCAAGATTAATGAGAGTGAAAGGGCAGAATGTTAGACGGGCCTGCGCGCCCAATTCTCAACCCTTCGAAAATAAAGTTCGTTCGTTCGTTGGTTCGATCCCCAGTTGAGGTAGGATTTTTTTAAGGCCGCAAACGGCTCATGGGTCGACCCAGCCCCAATTGGGTACCAGAGTAACTCTGGGAAGGTTAAGGCGGCCGGCGTGATGCTGACCACATCACCCCTAGTGTGCCGATGGTCAAGAAAATATGGGCCTAACACCATATTCCCAATATGCTTCTACGGGCGTGTAAACGGGATCCTTTACCTTACGTATACAATGCCGCCTCTCCCTCTCTACCTGGCGCGACTTGACCTTAAAGTCTCAGCCCGTTCAGCTAACACACAGGCAGATAAACAATTCGCAAGCCAGTCTAAAATTTTAGCACTTGCTTTCAACACACTTAATAATTACATACGTTCCGAACTGACAACAATAGAAGTCTACACTAGGCAAACATATGAATTTCAATTACTCAAATAGTTTACAAGTATTCAATTAACTTTAAGTTACAAGTTGTGAAAAATATTTGACAAGGATCCGCCACAGCGGCCAGAAAAATTACCACCGCTTGTAGTGACACTATGTTAACTTTCTCCACCTAACTCTCAGTTACATAGTTATACGTATAGGGGAAACAAATTATTCTTTAAATTAACTACATCAGATATTAAGTTATAACGTCATTTGGCTCTTATAAGTGGCATACAACACAATTGCCTTTACTAGCTGTAGCTTCTCAGTACGGGTTGAGTGATGGCCAACTTTAACAAATGCTAGCCCCATATTACGGTTTATGATATTAACGCCGTCTGCTAAAGGTTATCAGACGTGCAATTGTAAAGGTTAAGGCATTTAATATATTGCGATAGATGTTTCAATTATTGAACGCTCCATACACGATCGATTATGACGTGTATAGCGTTGTTTGGGTCACAGTCGGTAACTAAAACGCTACCCTTTGTTACTTGACCGCCAAGCTGAATAGCTGCGTTTTTCTAACCTTCCAATTCAATGGCATGATATAGCCATTTATATATGCATTTTTTTGATGGACCAGGGTCAGTCCTAGAACTCTATATGAGAGGAAAATTTATGGAGGTTAGTATTTAACTAGAATTCTCAGAAGGAGAAGAATAATCGTCAAATTCGTATGAAATATTCAGACTCGCAGTCTCACTGTCGGCAGGTAGCCATGTCTAGCTGCGCGTGCATATAGCTGTGATGTTCTGACGACAATACTGCATTGTATCCTTAAACGGACATTGACACGTAAACCAGCAGTCTACGTTATTGATTAATTTATGCATGACTTATAAGGACTTATGTTCTGTTCCTATTTGAAATGATCATCCTGTGTGTACATGTGATTAAATATTACGGACTCAATCTGAAGGAATTAATTACTTCATTAATGTTGCTGAGTTCAAGTTACATGAACTACTTCTTCATACCATGCTACTGAGTTGTATGAACACCTTCACCCTAATTCGCGTAATACTAAACAAAGCACGATTAACAAGAGATCACTAAAGTAACCATACTCAGTGCATGATCTTCAACCGGCAAATAACTCAGCAACAAAAGTGGCGGCCGAATGCGGGAACGACAAAAAAAATGCATATATAAATGGCTATATCATGCCATTGAATTGGAAGGTTAGAAAAACGCAGCTATTCAGCTTGGCGGTCAAGTAACAAAGGGTAGCGTTTCTTAGTTACCGACTGTGACCCAAACAACGCTATACACGTCATAATCGATCGTGTATGGAGCGTTCAATAATTGAAACATCTATCGCAATATATTAAATGCCTTAACCTTTACAATTGCACGTCTGATAACCTTTAGCAGACGGCGTTAATATCATATACCGTAACACCCCACTATAAAACTTACTCTGACTTATTACAAATCCCAAAGAAATCTACGAAATACGACTATACTAGGAACTCTTACCGAGTCTGTGTGAATTTCCTACATTTTACAGCAGATGGCAGACTGCACAGATCTCTCTACCTCACGACTGAAGATTCAGGAACTAAAAGCAACTAATAGACAGACAAGAACACTATATATACTGCAACTGGAGGCATAGATGTTCGAGCGTTAGTTGCCCACCTGCATAGAGGAGCAGAAAAAAACTCGTGTTACCCAGAGACTTCTCTAGGAGATGCAACTTCAAGAAGATTTGCGTAACAGGTTGACTGCCCGAACCTCCCTGGAATCGACAAGCGGGGACACCTGCATAGGCCAGCGACGCTTTCGCCGTGGCGCACATAACGCGATGCAACCACCAGGGGACTCAGAGACGCGTCCCGCTGACAAAAACCGAGTTTTGACTCGTGGTCAAAAGAGCTCTCAGAACCACTACAGAGAGTCGTGGCCGCATCAAAAGATTTTCCTACCAACATTTAAGACAAGGGGAGGGAACCTGTCTCGTAAGAGTGACAGCCCAATTATTCCCTTTTCCAACTACAGGAGAACGAAAGAGAAAGAAGTGAGGATGGTGATAACGAACTCAAGACGAGATGAGTGGTGGGGGTTTAGCTCCGCCCAGTGCCCAAAAATGTATTACCCAAATACGTCACACACCCATAAAAATAAGGGCCCAAGAGCTAGAAAATACAAACACATTTACATTATTAGGAAGCATAATAATACAAGATGGTGGAATGCGCAAAGACACCAATAACCGAATGAATAAAGCACAATTAGCCTTCGCCAACCTAAACAACATCTGGAAATCCTCCCAGTACAGTACAGACACTCAATTAAAAATATATGCGAGCTGCGTAATTTCTGTACTTCTGTACGGTACAGAATGCTGGAGAGCTGGAGAGTAACAGAAAAGGAAATGTCCAAATTGTCCTCTTTCCACACAACCTGCCTAAGGACAATTTTTCGAATTTTCTGGCCAAACACCATAAGCAACCAAGAACTACTAACTTGGAGCCGCTAAGAGGACATGCGCACCATCATAGCGGGTAGACCTTAGATTTGGGTTGGCCACATCCTCAGAACAGACCTTGACACCATCACCAGAACTGCCATGCTATGGACTCCAGAAGGAACATGAAAGCAAGGACGACCAAAAGCCACCTGGCGGAGAACTGTGAAGGCAGGGATGTTGATCATAAATCAGAGCTAAGACAGCACACGAAGGATGGCTGTCGACAGAGCAAAGTGGAGACAGTTTGTTGTTGCCCCACAAGACGCTACCACTGATTGCTTTGTCAGTCAGCTTCCAAGCACCAAAGAAGAAGAAGAGTAGAGATAAGAATGATATGTCCAGTATTAACTTGGTACCTCACGAACTTACGGCGAGAGCTGAGAAAACATTCAGGAAGATTGATTGTTCAAAATGTTGAAGCATGCTTGAAACCTCCATGTTGCTTGGCAAATGTATGTTTTGCTCCGAGCAACTAAGTTTAATACGCCCAATAAATGAAAAAGACCATGTAACATGCCAAAGGGCTAAGATTCAAATGATGGTTAGACAGTCGGACGGACAGAAGTTTACCAGTCGTGTTCGAATAAAGAGGTTTGCCAGCGATGCTGGAATAAAAATGTAGTTCTCCACGTCTCGATATTTGTTGTGGCATGACAGGATCACTGATGTGGAACTGTTGACAATAACCAGACAAGTGCCAGTGGATCAAGAAATGTAAACACGACGCCGAGGGTGGATAACACAGATAGCACACACATTGAGGAAACCTGCTGATATCATTACTGGGCAGTCCTTGTTCTGGAATCCGCAGGGTAAGAGAGGTAGAAGGAAACCAAAGACAAGGAGACCTAGAGACAGACAGACAGACAGACAGACAGACAGACAGACACACACACACACACACACACACACATCATATATATATATATATATATATATATATATATATATATATATATATATATATATATATATATATATATACATACATATATACATACATTCTTGCACCTACACCTCCACAAGTTACCATTTATCTTACTTACTTAGTCGTTCCTCTTCTACCGTGAGGTGTAGAGATTTGGAAGAGAGAGCGCCTTATCGGCTATCTTCCTCCTGGCCTGGTTCCATTCTAGTCCTCGATCCTTCAAAGATTGTCTAATGTTGTCCTCCGAGCAGACTCTGGGTCATCCGGGAGGTCTGAATCCCTGGCACTTAGTTTACCATGTTTGTCGTGGTAGCCGATGTTCTCCCATTCTGCACACATGGCCACGCCATCTTAGTTGGGAGTTTCTCATGCTTGTCGTGGTAGTCGATCTTCTCCCATTCTGCAGACATGGCCACACCATCTTAGTTGGGACTAGTCTACTTGGGTCTGCAGGGGTTGGGTTTTTAAAACGTGACGTATAGTCTGGTTGCGAACCATGTCTCTTCTTGTTACTTCAATCACCTTCCTCAGATACCTCATTTCTGAGGTTTGGATCTGGCTTTTGTGGGTTGTAGTCGTTGCCCATTGTCACCGTGGTAGTGGTGGTCCGAGAACTGGTCCAAAGGCACCAATTAGTATAGGTATGTCATAGGACCAAGAACTGGTTACGGCACCAATTACTATAATGTAACAGTGCTACCTCGTCTAATTTTTACTAGGTGGCAGGTGGCAGGCCTAGTTGTGACTCACACCAGTTTCCTTGTATATCTTCCAAGTTTTAAGTTAGTAGTGTTTTGTACTGGCCCTCTCCGCCAGAGTTGACATTTCTTGGATGAACTACTTTCCTTCTTATTTTCAACCCTTGGCTCGTTCGTACCCTTCTTTGTTGTTAATCAGTGACTGAATCGTATAGTGGAGTTATTATAGTGATTGATGATCAGGCATTCAACAACATTCTTTCATGGATCAACTCAAGCATTTGTTTGTTCTCTTACAAAATTCTATTTATTTACATGTACTATAAATATATTTCAAAGATGCAGGTAATTCTTCATATAGAGCACACCTGCAGTCATATCATAGTTACCTCAAGTATACATTCTGTATCTCAAAAGTATGTAGGCATTTAATCCCCTTTGTGCTTATCTCATCTCAAAGTACTTAATTAGCTTCCTCAAGCTCTATTTCATTTTGCCCAATCTGCCTCAAAACTCCTGATCAACTTTATGCAAAGTACTTTGTATTTCTATTCCTCTGGTACATCCTGGGAATTCTATTGCTTCTCTTCTTTAAACTTCTCGCCCAGTACCATTTCATTTACTCATTTTTCTAACATATCGTCTTGTGATTTCTCTGCTGCGAGTCAGAAAAAATGTTCATCAAAATGCATAATAATTCATAAAAGGTCAATACTTACAGGTGATTCCCTGAATCTCTCCTGTGAATACACTCACTAGTGACATTATAAAACAAATTCTCTTAAGTAGCATTTTTCTCTGTCTATGAAACTTCTTAGTTTACTCATACTGTTCTGACTAATCTTTATCACATCCTCCGAATTTCCTAGGACTAGCATCTCCTAACTTATCTATATACCTTATGAGTTTACTTTGTCACTTCTAATCTATCTGTGATAACTTCTACAGATCTTATCAAACTTGTGGCAACCGCACAACATTCTTGTTTCTTCATCTTCAGCAATACCCGACCGCACACTTGCGAGCCGTAAACTGTTCTGCTCTTGACTTCTAGTCAATGCTCAGCTGATCTGTCCATGTTTACCAGCTAAAACGATTGGTCGGCCCTATTTCCACTCACTGGAAAAAATATGCTCACGCTTTTACAACGTAAGCGAATTCTGTGAACTATCGTCTGTTATTTTTAGACTTCTCTCACTCTATTCCCGTGTGTATTTTTTTCCCTCAACTCACTAACACCTGCAAGGGACTTAATTATACTTTATCTCCCTTTGACGTTTTAACTGAACTCTATATTCTCTTCTTTAAAGCTTACTACAACTTCGTTACATGCTAATTTTCTCAACCACAATTGAGAACCCACTAAATCTGCTTAACCCTAATTCAAGACCTTTATCCACCAACCGTAATATGCGGAGTTTCCTCCCTTTTCTCAAAGCATCCCTTCACTCATTTTATCTCCCTTCAACTAAGACAAATAGTCTGTATCCAAATCCATTCATATTTCCTAAACCATTTTTCTACACTCTTTTACTTGACTAAAACCAAATCACTGTTCTTATAAACCTTGCTTGAAGCACAAATAATGCTTTGGGCAAACCCAACGGTGACACCATGACTCGCATCCATACGTCAAGACTGGGACATTGGTGGAGCGGTATACAGTGTGGGGTTATTTTGACGGAGAAGGACAGATTGAATGAAATGGAAGAATAAAAGATAATAATCTTTATAAATATGTTTATGGTAGTCTACGAGTTCGAATGAAACTGCCTCTCCTAGGGAAATAGTGTACTAGAAATCCTTAATGTAAAGAGAATTCCGGCAACTAAACAGGATATTTTCTGGACGATAAATTCTCTCTCATGAATCCTACAAAAGGACTATGTAAAGAACATAAGGTTGAGAGAGGAGATTTAATGTCCAGCCACATAAATTAAAATATCCCGACCCACTAGAAGTTAGTTTAATTATGGCTCAGCCCCCAGGGTGTAGATTTATGTTTAAAACAAAATACAGCCCAAATAAAGTTAACAAGAAAAATAACAACAGAGGCTGTTAAGTTAAATTGAATAAAAGGGTATAGATTCTCACATTTATGAATGTACATATAAATATGAAAAAAAGTTTAGCTCTACTGATTTAAAAAAAACAACAATATTATGGTCATCACATGGACCAGGAGATCTCTTCTACTGTTGTAATGCTGGTAGGTGTTATACTCATCTCTCCCAAGGCCTGTAGTAGCTGCGGAGATGATTTGTGTTCGGACTCTCTTGGTTTGGTCTGCCCCAGCACTTAGGTAGCATAAACAGTTCTATGGGTTCAGAGGGTGGCAGAGGTTGCTTCCCTGGACTCATTGCACATCACAGATAAGGATGGAGTAAGTCGACCCTGCTGAATACCTCTTCTGCGTAAGGGATGTGTGGTATGGAATGGGTAACTGTGTGATAGGATATGGTTTCGTTTGGTAAGGTAACCTGGTTAATAGGGTATGGTTGGTAGGGGTAACCTTTGGTACCATGGACTCGTAACCTGGTTTGTTCCTGTAACCGTAACCTGGGTTAGTACCTTGTAACCGTAACCTGGGTTATACCTAGTAACCGTAACCTGGGTGCAGGGCCGGCCCTAGGAATTTTGCCGCCCCGTGCAATACCATACCTTGTCGCCCCAGCCCAACCTCAAATTAACGTTTGAAATTTTTAAAACCATTATGTTAAACAAGCTTCAACATTAATTTCATGACCATTGGCCTAATTTTAAATAGTACCATTAATAATACTGTATTGATAAATTGATGAAAAGACTGTATAGTCATAAAATAAACCATTGACTTTATTAGAGACAATTATACGAAATAAATGTAGTTACATTACTTACATATAGGGGATGCTCTTCTCATGTGGAACGATGAACTGTTGAGTCACAAACACTTAACTATAGTATGTACATGTTATAGTTTTTAGCACTTTTTTCACATTATTTGAATGGATATTGTTTGAAGTATCTACTGCTTAAAAACCACTTTTCTTGCTTTCATATTTGCTAAATCAGAAATAAGGTCTGCGTTGTCTAATTTTTGACAGATTTCATGTTCAGTTGAAATCCTGGCAAGTTCTTCCAATCTAGTTTCGACCATTGTTGAGCGTAAATAAGTTTTAATAAGCTTCAGTTTTGAAAAACTACGCTCACCACTTGCTACCGTTAGAAGCAAAGTTAGTAATATTCTTAAGGCTATAGCGACATTAGGAGCAATGTTATTTTCAATAATATAACGAAGAACTTCAATTGGCGGTGTATTTTCTGGTACTAATTTGGATACTACTTTCAGTTCATCACATAGCTCAATGGCATCAATATCTCTATTTTCTTGATGTGTTAAAACGCCTTTTAGGTTTTTACATTTGTTTAAGAGCTCATTTGTCGTCTCAGATTTCAATATAGGGATGTTGTATAAAAAGGAAAAATGTGAACTGTGATGTTCCAATTGCTCGAACCTTTCTTCAATAGAATTGGTTGCAACATCAATAATAAAAAAGAAAAATTCAATTTTGAATTTAGTTTTGGGATCCAAATTAAGTTCATCTCTTGCTTCATAGTTGTGTTGCTTTTTCTGCCGACGCACTCAAGTACATTCAAACGTTGGTATCAAATTAGGATCAAATTCAACTTTCTCAGCTAATGTTGTAGCATCAACAATAAAATTTTGAAATGATTCATCATTTCTGAGATTCTTAAGGCTTTGGACAACATTTCTCAAAGTTGTTATGGCATTAGTCAATTCCATTTTTATGCTTTGCAACAGTTTACTGGCAACATTAATTTCGTTTAAAACATAGTGCCATATAACCAGACAACATACACATTTAAAATCTCTTGAGTTTTAAGGCAAGGGTTTTGTGATGCTGCACTGGAATTCTGTCCTTCAACCGGCCCGATTCTGTCGTATATTTTGTATTTTCACAATTTTTTTCTTCTCAATTGTGTATATATCGTGGTTGGTATTTTTGGGTAGATAATTAAATGGGGTCGTTTTATGATGGTAGGTTTATTTTACGCTCGACCAGTTTTTCTTTCTTCTGATTTTCCGCGATTTTTCGTTGTTTACGGAAATCGCTATTTTTCGGGCACGTCTGTATGACGCGTCAGAAACGCACGTGGACGTGATGCAATTTTAGGACACGCGGTCGCGTTGTTTTCAAATTTGATTGGCGTAGCTCGTAGTTATTTTTACTTTTCTAGCGTTTCCATTGGTCCGAGGGAAAGCTAGGGTATGCGTAGGAGAGAACACGCGGGGGTGGCCCTGGTGTGTATAATTAGCCAGTTAAACGGCGGGCAAGTCTCTCTGAAGAAATATTGCCTGCCGGTCGACTTCGATTTATCGTCTCCACTGTGGGGAAAAACAGCGATAATCGGTATGTAGTAATTTTGTTATCGTTTTACTTATTAGTGGGTTTTTGAGAATTTCGCCCGTAGTTAATTTCTTCGGGGACATTAACTTTTAAGTTTTAAAACGATAGTGCCATCCATTATCATTTTTGAAGAACGATGTAAATGTAACAGTGTGCTTATTCTTTCTATGATTTTGGCCGTAGATAGGAACGTGGGAAGTTATAAGCTACACGTGTGCTCATAGTTGTAGAATATTATGTAAAACCACCATTTATTCCTGTGTATTTACAAATGTAATTTTATTGGGAATCGATTGTGTGTACTAAATTTTATTATGCCTTAAATGTAAGAAATGCAGTTGGAGAGTAAAGATGTATGTTATAAGTGGATTATACTGCTTAGAGGAGTAAACTATTCCTATAGCGAGATTTCATTTAATTTTGGAGTAAGTAGGAAATCTCATGGGTAACGTTAAAGGAATTCCCTAGTTGAAATGTTGGGACACGTAGTTAGCCATGCGGAACAGCTACGTAATATGTCAGAGGTTTTTGGTTTACCTACCTGGCAGATTTAAGTTGAAGAGAAGGGGAGTGGGAGGAGAGAGATTTAGGTGCCACGTGGGTAATATTATTTTATGTATTGTTGTACATGACGAGTGAAGTACTGAGTAAGGGAGTTATAAAGATTAATGGGTTAGAGAAGCGTTATGTTGGGATGGTTATACAATAGATGCATTTTCTTTTAATTTCAGCGAGTCACGGCGAAACAGTGGGGAGCATAATTTTGTCAAATAAAATTATCCACGGCATAAAGACATATCTCAGGGTCAGAGTACTCGAGCTATCGTCAGGAGCAAAAGAACACAACCTAAACGGTCTATTGCAGTGAAGTTCAATTCTTCAGCAAGACTGGTTTCAATTGCGTACAGCCGGAAATCAAGGCTGTGTTTTTCATCTAACTCCGGAGCGGGTTAAAAGAGGGAAGCTATTCAGCAGCAGAGAAGTTTTGTTTTTCGACAGTTAATCAAGTACCTCATGCTTGACGCCAGAACTTCATCATCATCAACGCAGAATTCAGGAACAGGTGAGAGGGTTAAAATATCTGGGTCTTGAAAGTAACGAGAGAAGAGCGTAACGGAGAAGCCGCATCATCAGTCATCGAGTGTTAGAGAGACACTGAGACCAAGAGAGAGAGGGAGAGAGAGAGGAAAGGAGGGAGAAAATAGACAGGACCGGTAGGGTCTGTTCATTATCCATTGAAGGATAGACACTGAGCCATTGTGTTACTCCAAGTCTATTATTTTAGCATCTCCAGTGGTGTTAGATAGCGGCGCATATCGCCTACCAAGCTGGAAGCTGTGTAGACGTTTTCGTTGAGGAAGAGTCAACCGGACTGAGACAGTAGAATCTTATTTGTGTTAGAGAGTGGAGGCTAAAGTGGACAGCCCTTACAATAGTAGGGTTATTTTAATCATTAATCATTTTATTGTTCCTCAGCAGGGTGACAGAAAGAGTGAATGTGATTTTGGGGGTTTTTTTTTTCTAGTGTCTATCAATGTACTTATTACGTTATTTTTCAGGCCGTGCAACAGTGCACGCTAATTTTTGTTGTAATTGATGTATGATGAACTTTAATGATTTCTGTGTGTAAATAAAATTTATCTATAATATATTTACTGGATCAGCTTCTACACTCTATACTTACTCTATGTTGTCTATATAGCGATGTCTGTGGTCGTTTTATACACCTTATCTCCTTGTGTTTAAAGGTAGTTAGAGGAGGGTGAGATTATAGCCATTTTGAAGTCACGAAGCGGCAAGGGGAGAGGCAAATCCTGGTTCTATCCCTTGAGCCAATAGTCTCATCTGTCCACAGGCATGTCAATTTTCATCTAAATTCTATCTTCTCAGACTTTCTCATACTAGGGTCTTGCTTTCATTCAGGCAAACTCTATAAACTTAAAACCACTTCGTGACAGGTTTCAGCTTCATGTCTCGCCATTTTGTCTACTAACTCGTCATCAGCAATTTCTATCAATGCATCATAACATTCCTCAATATAATATCTTAAAGGATGAATGGCCTCGATTCTAGATTCCCAGCGAGTTGTACTTAGTGGCTTATGCGTTAGAGTTGTAAAATGTTTCTTAAAGATTCCCCAACGAGTGTTGACGCTGAGAAAAACACAAACAATTTCTGAACCGTTTCAAAAAATAAAACCCCTTCTCTAGATGACATCGCGGAATCATTGACCACCAAGTTGAGAGAATGAGAACAGCAAGGGATATAAAAAGCTCTCGGGTTCATGTCCCTAATACGTTGTTGAACTCCTGAATGATTTCCTTTCATATTTGATCAATTGTCATACCCCTGGCCACGCATGTTTGCGATTGGAATATTCAGGTCTGAAAATTTTCTTAGAATGCATTCGGTTAACGCTGAGCCTGTAGTGGCTTCTTCAGCAATGAAACCAAGAAAATGCTCATGAATGTTGATATCATCTGGATTCGTATTAACAAATCTTTCAATTAGTGTTAATTGTTAAATGTGACTTACATCGGGAGTACAGTCTGCAACTATGCTATAATATTTAGCTTTCTCCACCATAGAAATTATTTCTTTTTTATGGTTCCAGAGAGAAGAGCAATCAATTCATTTTAAATGTTTTTCCCAAGGTAATGTTGGGTCGATCCACGGGCTACTCTAATTAAATGTTCACACATAGCACTATAAAATCTGGCAATCAGTTCAACAAGCTTTAAAAAATTTTCATTGTTAGGGTCATATAATTTATCAGATGTTCAACGAAATGGCAAGCATTGTTGGCTCAAGAATTGGACAACAGCGATTAGGCGTTCTATTATGCTCCTCCAGTGTCGAACTTCTGAATTTAATAACTTGTGTTGCATTGAATCAATTGTCTGTACTGATTTAAGCTTGGACGATAATTCAATCCACTTTGTATAGGACTCCAAGTGGTTTTTAGATTTGTCGTGTTCATTAAGATACACATACAAATTACCCCAATCATTATAGCCATCAGTAGTGAGTGACATTTTATTACAGGAAAACAACTTACAGCAGAAACAAAATACAGAATCTTTTTCTTTTGAATACACTAACCATGATCGATTAATATGTTCTCCATTGCTTAGCTCCCTAGTGTAAAAATTTATTGAAAATTTCCGACCATTAGAGCTGCGCGGGAAAACGAAATCATGTTTTGACCAAAACTCTGGCAGGCTTTTTTTTTTACGATTTCCAGTCTTTCGGTATCGCTTAAAGAAGGATTCCATCACTTAAATCCCTGGAATTGGAAACGGTCAAATCAGTCTCATTTTCGACATTGTTAGTAATATCTACGTTACTGGGGTCCGAGTTAGAAGTACTTGCCATGAGCTCAGAATCATTTGTTTCGGTACATTTGCTTATTTTCTTCTGTCCTACATCAGCTGTTTCAGTTTTAGATATTTATGTAAAGCCCCGCTATGTTTTTGAATATCGCGTTCTTTTTACAGTTTCCGTTTCCGATATTCGTCACCTGATAGTTTTTTTTCTTTTACCGGACATTATATCTATTTGAATATTAAAACTGTTTTAAATAAACTGCTCACTGAACTGACTGGGAATCCCGAAACAGTGTATATCACGTGATCTCTGGTCACAAGAAAACATTCTCCCAGGGATGTACAAAGGCATCTCAAGGCGGAATATTTGGCGGAATTGTAAAAATAAGGAAACAAAATTTTTGCCCCGGGCAAATGCACGGGTTGCACCGTCGGTTGAGCCGGCCCTGCCTGGGTGGACTGGAAACAATTGAAGTCCCATTAGTGGTTTCAAGAGCAATCATCTCCTAAGTCTGATGGCCGGTAAGTATCCATCAGAAATTAAATTTGACACAATGCTAACTACCATTCAGTAACAGTGTGTTATCTATTATCTATGAAATACTCCCTCTTAACTGACATTATAGCGTATCAAGTTCTCAAGCTCTATCTGGCTGTCTGCTTATTTACATCAGTGTTTTTCCCCATGTGGGCAATGAGTTTCACAAACTGTGAGGTTTGGGGCTTGGGGGTCATCAAATGGTTGAAAACCACTGGTTCACCTAGTGCCCATAGAGCAGTCTTTTAAGTTTGGGGTCACTGTCAACAATGGTTTGAGAACCACCGGGTAATAGTTTTCTATGCTGCTTTAACATGTTGGGGTGTCACTGCTGCCAAGGTCTGAGAACCAATGATTACATTCTTGCTACTCGAGCAGTAAATCATTTGGAGGGAAGTCATGGTCTCAAGGGTTTGAGAACCGCTGACTTACATTTTGTCAATCAAGTTGTAAATTCATTAAATAGCTAAATAATTGTAAACATTCTTAAAGTCCTAGTTCACGTAAATACCATTCATATAACTGATAAGAAAATAGTTCTTCAATCATTCTTCTTCTTCCGTCCTTAGCCACCGACCGTCAAAGCAGTCAGTGGCCATTACGCCTAGTGGCGTCTTAGGGCAACAGCAGATATGTTTTCTTTGCCATTGTTTCCCATCACGCAAGTGGCGTCTTTAGGGCAACGGCAAATCAATCCATTTGCTGTTGTTTCCGTAATCGAAGTGACTGGCAAACGGGTGATCAGCCCGTTGTGCTTCTTCAATCATAAAACATGGTATATGCATAGGATTGCATTAAATACATGTAAAGAACATTCCATGATGATATACACATTAATGTCCAATATGAGACAAAGGGAAAAGAAGTGATTGAGAACACTGTTATCAAGTTTGTTGTCTTGACAGAGAACACTGAAGCCTTATAAGAAATAGAAAATAGAAGGAGCACTAATACACTACTGTTTTGCTTGGGTCAATATGCAAATCCCAAAGTAACAACAATACTATACATCAATTATTTAACCCTGTCTTATTTCTGCCAGGATGTGAGAGAAAGATCAGTGGTTAATTAGGTCTATGACCTCAGCAAACTCATACATTAGTTTGAGTGATCTGTAAATATGCAATTAACAATTATTGTCACTGAAAATGGAAATACATTTAAAACTTTGCTTAACAAAAGATACTGCAATAATAAGCAGCTGAAAAACATATTATTCATGTTATAAAATCAGAAGTATTAGATCTACTTACTTCGTTCACGAATTCACTACGGATTTTGCAACTACAAGGTAGCCTTGGTTGAGGCCCATAGGCTTCTGCTTCGAGCGATAGTTACAAGTAGAATGACTTATAATTCCTTCCACAATCTCCTTATGGCCTCCCCCCGGCGCAGGGGCGGGGGGACCTCTGGGGTGGCCTCATTCCACCTGCACACATACACAAGTTCGTGTAGTTCATGTTGGTCGAAGGATGATCAAATTCCTTCATTTTAAACTGGTCCGTGCGTTCTAATTGTGCGGGCTTCCTTGATTTACGTGTCCAGTACATGACACAAAAGAGTTACTTCTTGGGTGTTCGTAGCACTGATTTTCACCTTCCAAGTGGAGTGACTTTCGCTGGACATGCGAATAATTTATTGGCCTGAGTCGTGTGGAATCGAGGGGTTTATCAAGTGCTATTGAAATAGAAGACTTGAAGAGGAAAAGTTTTCTCATTATAGAATGGAAAAATTCTGAAGAAAAGGGTTTTCAGTTCTAGCAGAGAGATTTTGAGAGGAATGAAATAGACGAAGAAATAGTCGGTGAGAGTGGTTCACCACATACAGCCATCTTCGCCTTCTTGCCAACTTCTCTTTTGCTGTGGAATCCTCGATTTATGGCCTGAATAAGTCTCCCAGCTGCTGCTCTTCGGGTAATCAAATCTTCTTTGATGCCTCCCTTCCGGTCTATGACAGCTCCGAGGTATTTGAAGTGGTTGACCTGCTCCAGGAACTCTTCTACCAGCTTAATCTGATGCCTTCTTTCCTCTCGTGATATCACTATGGTTTTTGTTTTAGAGTTGCTGATGACCATCGCTCTCTTCTCCAGTTTTTCCTTCCAGATTTGCAGGTTGGATTGAAGATGTGCCTCTGATTTAGCAATCACTGCAGCAGCATCAGCAAATGCCAGCTCTGAAATACAGATCTGTCTCATCTTCCAGTACCTCACTGAATACTTTCTTGCCCTCTCCCCACAGGCCTTGATGACATCGTCCATGATGAGAATGAAAAGATAAGGTGACAGGATATCACATTGTCTTACACCAGTGATGGTCCTGAACTCTTCTGACTTATGGTTTGCCGTCCTTACATAATTTCTGCAAAACTTGTAGGAGCTCTGTATAGCATGAATCAGAGGTGCTGGAATGTTCTTCCTTGCCAAACAGTCCCAAAGTTTGCTCCAGGGGACCTTGTCAAACGTCTTTTCCAGATCTAAGAAACAAAGATGGATCTCACTCTTATACTCAAGAGCCTTTTCACTCAGCTGTCTGAGTGTGAAGATAAGGTCTTGAGTACTTCGGTTTGCTCGGAAGCCACACTGGACTTCATCCATTTGGGGCTCAGCTAGGCGTCTGAGTCTCTGCTCTAGGATTCTAGAATAGATTTTACCAGGGGCACTGAGAAATGATATGCCTCTATGGTTTCCACATTGCCGGTTGTCACCATTTTTGAAAATCGGTGTTATGATGGCAATCTCCTAACCCTTTGGTATGGTCTTGTTACACCAATGCCTGTATGACTCTCAGGAGTAATAGGTTGCCTGCTGCTCCCATGTGCTTAATCATTTCTGGTGTTACACCATCCCGACCTGCTACTGTGCTCATCTTGGTTTTCTTCAGTGCTGCATTCAGTTCTTCCATCTTTATGTCATCTTCACCACCATTGGTTTCCTCTTCTGTGCTAGTGGTTATCATTTCTGATACTTGACCTTGCTCAACATCAAGGAGTTCTGAAAAATATTCTTTCCATCTTTCCATTACTTCCTTTGGGGCAGTAAGCAATTTGCCTTGCTTGTCCTTTATAAATTTAAGAGGGCACTGTTTTTCCTTCCTCATGTTCTTTAGGGTCTTGTAGAACGATTTCTGGTTTTCTTGATCATCTTTTTCTAGCTTTTGTCCAAATTCTTCCTTGGACTTCTGTTTTACTGCTAGCACCTTGATCTTTGCTTCGGTTCTGAGTGTTATATATTCTCTATTTTTCTCTGTTTTTTTTCTGCTGTGTTTTAGCTCCTAGGTATTGTTTTCATGCCTTTTTCTCCCGTTAGAGCAAAGTTATTAACCCCCGAAAGAGTCAAAGGTTTTTATGCTATGGTCTAAAATTCCCTCTACAGTAAAGAACAGAGTTAAAAGTTAATCTATTCTGAAGTGAAATAGAGGAGTAGCTTTAGCAAAACTTGCATAAGCAAATACAAAATAAGTACATGGGTTATATCCAAATAGAATTATTCTTCTCACGCTTTCTCTCGCTCTGACAAACCTGTGATCACAAGTTCAGTCTCTCTTACCTACAAAGGTGCTTTCACCACATCTGGAACAATTGTTAATGGCACCCACAGTCCATCCACGGTTGGTTGTTTGGCGAATCAAGCCCAAGCTTCTTCAACGACTAATTAATCAAATGTTGGGAAACGCTTGATTTACTCTTGTAAGTAGGATGCTGATAAAGGTCACTTCAACTTTTGTCCAGGAAGTAAAATAATTAAGAGATCTAAATGTCACAGTGCACGTTAGCTTGGAATCTTCAATCGTTACATCAAATGTCAGGTAAACAAATCGGTTCAGGATCAATCTTCTTCACAACACGTGGTCGTTATACAGGTAATGTCAATGTTTGGCTTGGTAGCCACAACAGGCTGAATGTTATGAAATTGGGAAAAGAACTCTGGATATGCTATAAGTCCAGTTATCATTTATTCTTAATATTATTTGGGTAGGTGCTCTGTCTCTTTCTGGGTGTACCACGAGACCAGACAAGTCACCTTGAAAAAACCCGATATTATATCAGAATGTTCTTTGATAAAGTTTATTTCCAGTTTCATATGGAATGGAATGTCACAGGTGACGAAAGAAGAGGAACGGCACCAGTTTAAATTTATGTAACAGGGGAGTAGCACTATTTTGTCTATGTGTGACAGGGGAGGGAAGTTTGATCTCAAATGGCCGTTAGATAATATTCATAAGTCATATGTCACCTTTTTGCTTATGTGACAGGTGGTTAGGTTTTGGTGATTGTTATGGGAATCTCTCGAGTGTAACTGGTTACCACCAGAGCTGTTGTTACTCGAAGGAAAGATGATTGCAACCCAAGTTCTTATTACTCACACAGGCTGTCACGTTATCTATTCTCCTTGATACATTCCACTACGACATGCTTAACCAAATGACTCACTGGTTTTATAAACAATCAGTTTTATTTATAAGTCCAACTGGACTATAAGGTTCATATAATGGACACATCTCAATATCCTGACTACTGACGGTCAGATTGTTCACAATCAAAAAGAGCATTGTTCCTTTATAAAACGACAGCCTCAATGAAATACTGTCCAATGACATTTGTAAACAATGGCGGCTTCTACTGACACTTCAACTATAAAATCCCTGGTTAAGGTTATCATAATGTTCCTACAACGTATCGAGATGTACAAACCTTCTACAATTCTTCACACATAATATCTTGACTTAGTCGTGTGAAAAGGTTGCACTTGCAGAAAGGGATAGTTCTCAACTTTTAAGAAGGAAAACTCACCGATCTGCAAGTCTGATGCGTCCTGCTCGAAAACCAGTTCTCCACTCTCTTAAAAAACACTCAGTCCGTGCAAATCTTTCTGTACACACTCAAGTGTCAACAAATGCCTAGATCTTTGCCTATTGATTAAGGGGAGCTAACTATTAATTTCTAAGAGTTATCTTACTATTAATTTCTAAGGGTTATCTTTCTTTGACCAGTGCTATACTTGCTAGTCTTACTAAAGTATTCCGGTCTGTTTAGACTTTATTTCTAATACTAACGTGTAAACTTGCGTTAGTGTGGCCGTACTGTAACAGGAAGCCGCTGGTAAGGTTTAGGGTTTGACTCAAATACTGTATAGGAAGAAAATACAAATACTTAACCGAATATAGTATAATTCACAATCCTATCCTTACCCCGCGTAACATAGAAGATATATTATCCACTTTGGTTATTTAACTTAAATTATAAACTATAAGCATAGAGCTAGTCTCATCGTTTAAAAAAAACTTCCGTTAAATAAATTCTAGTCATTTAAAAAGAATCCATCATCATGAATTAGAAATAAATACATATTTCGTCAATACTCATGATGAATCAGTGCATTACTAGTTGGTTAAAATATTCACTGACTGGTTACTAGCAGTTAATTAAATTTTTATTATAGCTTGAAGAGTTTAGCTAGAAATATTTATTTCTTCTGCTATCCACTGTAACACAGTAAAACTTAGAGAAATAATATAAAGGACCTAACTTAGTAAATCACTCTGCACAGAAAATAAATAGTAAAATATAATTGACGATTAAAAGATTAAATCACTCAAACTACTAGTATAGTATTTACCTCAACACCGAGCTACTAAGACTTATCTCCAACGACTACTAAGAAATTCACTTTTACAAGTATTCTAGAATCAAAGCTAGTTGTCTAGAGGAGTCTGTGAGGTACTGGGTGAATTGAGTTAGATTTCTGTGGTATATATATTAAAAGATGAAAGGAGATAGTTAATTATCCCCCCGAAAACCCAGACCCGATGTTCTCACCTACGGGAAACTACACGCTCAGTTTTCGGCTTATACGTAATTCAAAGCCGAAAACCCAGGATCTTCGTTCTCGCTTAGATCAGACATTGGCAATGCGCTAATCAGTGTGAGTTTCCTTCGTCTTTCTGCTCGTATTCAAGCGAGCAATGTCTTTAGATCTCCCGATTCGTCGTGTTTAATTACTTATCAAACGAACGGATTCAGGGAAAGGTAATAAAGATTTCTCACTTGGTTCCCAAGATCTAATCAAATTTATTCAAATCTGGTCGCTGTCTGATCTCTACAACGATTTGATCTCTGGCGCTGGTGTTAGAATTACAGCTCACGTTAGCGAATATGTCTCTGGTAGACTCTCATCAAAGAAATATAGCGACCAGCATTAAATGCGTGCTAAATGAGAAAGAGAGACAGATCTATTCTGAGTAATAGGAGGTTTTATGTTAACCCAACAGGCGTAGGTGAAGCTAGGTAAAAAAAAGAAAAAATGAAGATAAAGAAAATAGATATATGAAATCAGTTATCATAATCTGCCACAACCAAGGTGTCGTCTTTCTCTTCTGTCCAAGTCGGACTTCACCGCATGCTTCTGCTGCAGCAGTCTTTATAGTGTCCTTGAATTTAAGCCAGAGGGTTTCCAGGTCATCAGGTTGTTCTGTATTTCAAACTGCTAAAGCAATAAGCCCCTGAAATCTGGTCTTAACTTCTGGCTCTCTCAGCTTGTAGGTCTTAATGCTCATGTCTCCTGTTCGTTTACTTAGCTTTTTGCGTGATGTTTGGCAATTCCTAGGTCGAGAAACTCTTTCAGTTGTTCTTTTAATTGTTAGTAGGTAGTGATTACTTCCAATCTCTGCCCCCCCCCTCCCTTCCAGACACTAGCATCCCGGACATACTTAAATGAGCTCTTCCTAACTATGGCATAGTCGATCACTGATTTCTCATTCTTTCTTGGTTCACATCTAGTGTATGCATGTATGCGCTTATGGAGGAACTATGTGTTTGTAATGATCAGATTTTGCTCAGTGCAGAATCTAAGGAGTCGCTTTCCATTGTCATTAAGAGTTTCTTCTCCATACCTTCCGATAACTCCACCCCATCTAGCATGGTCATTTCCAACTCTGGCATTGAAATCTCCGAGTAGGATAATTTCATCTAGGCAGTCGTCCACTGTCCTTTGAAGCAGTTAGAAGAATTCCTCTTTGACCTCTCCTAGCTCATCTTCATTTGGCCCAAACACAATGCCAACGTTGACTATGGTTTCTCCTTCTTTTAGTTTGAGGACCATAATGCGTTCCGAGACAAAGTTCCATCCCTTGATACTATACTTTTGGTTTTTTTGCCTCAAACAAGCCATGCCCCCTTTAGCTCTTTCAGGGGTGGGGACACCACTGTAGAGCAGCATGTCGCCATCGAGATCCATAACTCGTTGTCCCTTTTTCTTCGTTTCCGTTAAAGCCAGGATATCTCATTTTTGCTTTCCTCATTTCTTCCACCAGCTCCTCGTCCTTCCCATTTATACTCCTTACGTTCCATGTTCCATAAGTCATAGTCCGTTCCAGTTCGTCGTCTTTAAAAGCAGTCCGGTTTTCTCTCTTACATTTCTTGTAATCGTGTTTTAAGGCAAACAGGTGATTGGCCTGTTGTGCCTTTGCATGATGGAGGGGCTGATTCCTTACTGCCTCCATGCAGGCCACCCTCCTCCTTCTTGAGCCGGGTTGGGATCGGCCTAGGCGGAGTTTAACATTTATCTACAGGTCTTATTAGTTTAGGCTGCTTGTTAGTTTTGTTGCTGAATTATTTTCCAGCAGTGACCCTAAACCACCATGATGTTACCGACGTTCATACATGGATGCTTGCGTAAAATAGAAGGATTAAATTGGTATGACAAGATCACCAACATAAAACTGATAATAACAACCATACAGGTGGTGCAAATGGAACAGGAGATTAGAAGAAGCCGCTAGAGAAGGCTTGGAAGGTATTTGTTGAAGGCCTACGTGATGATCCTAAAATGCCGAGTGTCTTCTCTAGTTATCCTCCGCTATCTCTTTTTCCCTTCCATTTTGCTTGGATTTCGCAATGTTTTCTAGTGCTCCCCTGTTTACAGAATGCTCAAAAACAAACAAACAAAAGGACAAGCTAACAAAAACAACACATATTCTTCTTCTTCGTCCTGCGCTCTCAAATAACCACATCCATCTCTCTTATAAAGCTAGCAGTCTGTCTCAGGCTTCTCTCGTCACCATACAGTTTCTCCCTTAACTGGGTTGGAGAAGACCACGCTGCCATGCTGCTCTTGTCATGGAGTCGAAAGTTTTTTTAGTACATGTTCTACTGTCAGTTTTTCCTCACCACATGAACATACATCTTCTGTCTGCCCAACCACATGGACATACATCTGTCTGTCCAACCACATTAACAAACATCTGTCTGTCCAACCACATTAACATACATCTGTCTGTCCAACCACATTAACATACATCTGTCTGTCCAACCACATTAACATACATCTGTCTGTCCAACGACATTAACATACATCTGTCTGTCCAATTTTAAAATTTTCAGTTTGTTAAACAGATGATATCTGAGTCTGCAATGGCTGGTTCTCGGTCTGAAAATTATAACTTTATCTCTTCTTGGTAATGTGTAGTATAGTTCTGCATTACTGGACTCTGGATATGCCTTCTGCCATCTTTCTCTAAACAAACATACAATCAAGCAACACAGCTAGTTCTCATCTGTACATTCTCAGAACTTCATCATTATTAGTCTTTTTAGCTGTCTTTAGTATTCTCAGCATTCTTCTGTAAAGATACATATCTGTTACTTCTAGGGATCTTTTTGTTTACTGACTGTGCACGAGTTACTTCTATCTTACAGGACTGACACCACATAATTCTGTAGAACTCTCTTTCTTACTTCTACTGACAGAGGCTTGTTCATAAGATGCTTTTCATTTTCTGGAAGACACTTTTTGGTTGAGCTATTGTAATCTTGTTTTCGCCCATGATCAGAGCACCAGCAGGTCAGCAAAGAAAAAGAGACGAATTTACATAAGAAGATATGAATAATACATCAGATGCGCGGACATGCTATAATGACAAAGAAAAATCAATTGTTGGCTCGTTTTTATTGAAATAGTAATCAGTGATCTGGATTTTGGACAGCGGGTCAATTTGAAGTATTCTGAAAAACACACATTCACGCCGAAGTAAAAGCTCTAAACCTTTTCTCTACTTCAGAAAGAATTGTTTGGGATTTTCTTGGATCATACAGAATGTTTGATTGTTTAGACGCCCCATAATAATGTTTGTCTTTCGCGTCTTGAACAAAACGCTGAGATACATTTCTAATTTTGACCTGTCTTAAGCGTTTCTGTTTCCTTTTTAATGTTCAATTATAAAACCAAAACGTTTTTGTTTTTAAACTCATCTGTAATATGAGCACTGTCCGTCTCTAGAATTTCAATAAGAAGTTGTGGAGGCAAATTTGTAAGGCCCAAAATCAATGCAGAATGTTTCATTATCATCATTATTATCATCATCATCTTTTTCTTCTGTTTCGCTCCTTGTGGAGCGAGGGGGGGGGGGGGGGGGCACTACTGCCAATGGCCCCCACTAGAGGAAGCTTACACCAAAACACGTGTTTCTGCAGCGGTGGTTTCTGTAGTAATTTGTTTTACGAGATGTGGTTGACAGCCTCATGAATAACCTCTTATAAGTCGCTGTTGCACGTCTTTTTGCACACCGCAATGTATTCATTATCTTGAAACGCCGCGGTGCTCAACAAGAGGGTTGCTAGAATAGAATGTCGTAAAATTAATGTATGGTCTGTGTTGGTATGACCGAGAGCGAGATTTGGTTAAGTCCGTGTGAAGAATGCAGTTCGTGAACAGCACTGAAAATATTGTAAAATTTTGGGCAGTTGATTTTTGGAAGTGTTGCCGCCCGGAGGGGCTGCGCCATGTGTATTTTTCCTGATGTTCTTATGTCTGCCAGTGTGTCTGCATACAGGGAAAGTGTTGATTCATATGTATGCCAGCTGTTTATTATTAACCAGGAAGTATTTTAACGATGTTGTACGAGTGAGTAATAGATAATCATATCGCGGACCATTATCAGACAGGCTGTACGAAGAGATGACGATACTGCTGTGTTTATGCAGACATGAACTATAATGGCCCTGTATGGTTCGCCTTATAAACTGTGATCATGAATCTTTAATCGAAAATGGAGTTACGTAGTTGTCGTAAATTTAGATAGGTATTTAAGATAGATTTTGTCCCGTCTAAATAGAACAGCAAAAGTGGTGAATAAGTGAGAAATAAAGGTATAAGAAATAGATTTCTCGAGTGAATAGTTTAAGGGTAGAATCTGTCACTGGATTTGAGAAGACACTCTAATCCAGCTTATCTTTACGACTGTAAGTTTATATCTGACAATCCTACGCTCCGTAAATATAACATCATCTACGTTTAACCACTCACGCACACACACAGTTATACGACTGTAGCGAAAGGTTTTTCTAGTATGATAATAGTGGTAGAGAAGAAGTAGAATCTCTCTCCAGAAAGGATGAAGTTCCAGTGCCCGAGAAGTACACTGGTATCACAAGTGAGTTACAGCTGTGAATACTCTGAGCCGGACAATAGATTTAGGCTTCAGAAGTATAAGTTGCTACTTTCGCTATTGTAACCCTATGTGATAATATAATTAAATTAGAAAAAGTAACTCAAATTTTAACAGTTAAAAATTTACCAAGTCAAATGAGAACAATTTCAATATTTATTATGTACATCTACGAGTATATATATATTCTTGTAATAAGAAATGGGTGTTGGAAGATGGTAAAATGTAGGATTATTTATAGTTACAAATTAAAATAAATAAAAGAAAAAGTGTTGGATTTATCTTCCACTGAAATTACACAAAAGTTTGTCACAGTATCTCTTTGATATCTCTGGCTATCTAGTTCTCATCATAGACAGTCGTTTTAGAAACTGCTCACAGTGTTTGTTGGATGGATACACATAAAACTCATCTGTTGTTAGCCACGTCTGCTCGAGGTTCCTGAGACACACTTGAATAAACAGACTGTCCTTCAGCCCGCCCTATAACTACGGGGGACTAAGGTGTTGAAGATTGGTTGATCTCTAGGCTTCAGTTAGCAGGATCAACGGTCCTCAAGTCTATAGTTTTTCGATCAGGAATGATCATAAAAATTGATCATAAAAACCTGGAACAAAAGGTAATAGGTGGCCATGGTGTTCCAACAATCTCACCACCAACTGCTGTTCATGATGCGACCATGTCTTCAGTGTTTGTATATAAATGAATGAATCATGGTAGTATGTTACAGAGATAGCATGATAAGATAATGTATACTGTGCAGAATTAACAAAATACATGAATAAATCACATGTTATTATACCTAGGTACGATATAACCTTTGCCTTCCACTTATGGATGCCGAGTCACTTATGTACTTGCTGGTATGTCGTAAGCTTCCAGGCAAGAACTAGCCATGCTATATTTGGCTAACCAATTAATGGTTATGCTTCCTGACAATGCCGGTGAAGGTTATCTCTGGTTAGCGTCATTCCCTTTTTTTTTAAATTATATCTGATACAATCAAATCGTAAATAACATCTGAAATAAAATGATATTAGTCATATATATATCTTTAATAAACTTACATACCCTCTTAGGATTTATAAGCTCACGGTGAGACTAAATTGGCTGAATTTAATCTGCGCTGCATGCAGCGTGAAAAAAAAAGAACTTTTCTTGCAGATGCTGTCTTCCAGTTTCTCACTCTGGCTTCTGGATTTGGTGTGTGTGATTTTCAACGCGCCGCTCTGTCCTTATATATGTGTATATCTCACGTACGAGAAAGCACCTCCTAAGGTCCAAAAAGATTTTCGTTTAATCTCCCGGTTTGAGGCAATTTGAGGCAATCTGTGCTTTTCCTGTACTTGTGTTCTCTTCTGTTCACTACACACTTATATCCTTCCTTCCTTCCTAGGTATTCTTTCATTTTCCCCATATGAGGCTTTTATTCTATATAAGTTTTATCCAAATCCGTTGAGGCATATATGTACAATAAATTTTTAAAGATTATTAGCTAACTTTTAGCAGATGTGATGAAGGTGAAAAATATTAATTATCTTTAAAACTATTTATATTTGAATAATATCCTTTTGGATATAATTCCTAGTCTATCTCGTTTGTTGAGTTATTTTTATTTAATATTATTCCAACCAGGTGTTTTCTTGTAGTTTTAAATTTAATGTCCAGTAAATGCAAGCTTTTAAAGTCGGCCATTCATTCCTATATTCGCTATTTCCTACTTTCAGCAATACCGTCTGGCTTAACCGTAATTCACATTTCCGCCGTCTTCAAACTTCAAAGCAAGACCGCCGCGCTGTCCTTGCGCTGTGTGTGTGTGTGTGTATGTCGCGCTACACATTTTTTTTCACAACAAAGCAAGAGGTGCCAAATTTCGCTACAGAGCCCTCTTCTTTAAAACAGTGCATGCACAGTTAACTTTTTGGTAACTCATGCTGCAGTTTCTCCTTACTTTTCTGTTTCTCTATATCTGCTTTGATAGGATGACGACTTAAAAAATCGGGTCCAAGATTGTCCCGTCCTGGAATGTATCTCACATTGAACGAATATGGAGATAACAGTAAACTCCACCTTAAAAGTCGTGAATTTAATTTTTTAGACACTGCTAAAAACATCAAAGGCTGGTGATCACTTTCCACAATGAAGTGTTTCCCGTAAAGAAAAGGGGCGAATTTGTTGATCGACCAGACCAAAGCGAGGCATTCACGTTCAACGGTAGAATAATTTCTCTCAGCTGTATTTAACTTTCTACTGGCAAAAGCTACTGGTAATAGCATATGTGGCGGTGTGTCTGCCCGCTGTAGTAATGTTGCGTATAATGAGTTAAAATGGGGTATATATTTCTGATAAAACCCGCACAGTGACACAAAGGATCTTACATCTTTCTTAGTTTGTGGTCTTGGTGCTTTTCTCATTTTCTCTACATTCTTTGGGTCAGGAGACATTTGCCCTGTAGAGATAGTGTGACCTAAAAATTCCAATGTCTCACATCCAATATGACACTTAGTTGGACGTGCTGTCAATCCCGTTTCTCTCAGTCTATCCAACAACATGGAGAGTGCTACTACGTGTTCCTCGAATGTAGTGGTAGCAATCAGAATATCATCCATGAAGTTGGTGATATGAGGATTTTGTAATGGTTCCAACAATTTCCTCATCATTCTGGTGAAGATACTTGGAGCATTCTTTAAACCAAATGGGAGTACATTGAACTCGTAATGTCCATCCGGTGTACTAAAGGCTAACAGTTTCCTAACTTCTGGTTTCACTGGTATTTGGTAGTATCCCTTGCTTAGATCTACTTTTGAAAAATACCGAGCATTACTCAATGTAGCAAACAACTGATTGGTGTCAGGTAATGGGTCTACCTGAGATTCAGTGATAGCATTTAGTTTCCTATAATCAATGCATAACCTGTGTTCACCACTAGGCTTCCTTAATAGCACCACACTTGAGCTGCAGGGAGATTCAGACTTTGAAATAATTTTCTCTTTTAAGAGATAGTCAATCTCATCCTTTAGTGCTTGTCCTTTTGCATAAGGTATAGGGTATGTCCGCATACAAACTGGTGTAGGTTCAGTAATCGTCATGTCATACTCTAACAGATTAGTACACCCCGGCTTATCTGTGAGTACATCAGCATGGATTTCTAACACCTCCTGAACCTTTTTCCTCTGCTCAAGAGTTAAATGTTCACTCACATTAACCTGAGCATAACTTTCTGTAGTTGTTAGGGAGTATTCCATGGAGGAAATTGGTTCATCCTGCATTTCTGTTGCAATGGCCAAGGTCATGATATGTGCAACTTCTGATGCTTCCCTGTCATAATACTTTTTAAGAAGGTTGACATGATACACCTTCTCATTTCCTTTCTTGTCAATCTTATAGTTGGTCCTGGAAAGTTTTTCCAATATGACGTAGGGACCCTGCCATCCAATTTGCAATTTATTATTGCTGCTGGGCAATAGTAACAGAACTTTTTCTCCCACCTCAAGTTCCCTATCTTTTGCTGTTTTATTGTAGTAAGCAGCCTGCTTCCTTCTGGCCTGTCCCAAGTTATCATTTGCCAGTTTCCAACTTGTTTTCAATCGAGATGTCAACTCGTTGACGTATTGGTATGAAGAAGTCACGATTTCTTCTGCTTTTTCATCAGTCCATGTCCGCAACAATGCTTCATGTGGACCTTTGATTGGTCGTCCAAACAACAATGTAGCTGGAGAAAATGCTGTGGAGTTATGTGGGACTTCCCTATAGGCAAATAGTGCTGAGGGTAAGTATTGTCCCAAGTTTCAGGTTTCTCGCTAGCCAACTTTCTAAGGATTAAAATGAGCGTGCCATTGAACCGCTCTACTTGACCATTCCCTTGGGCGTGGTACGGACTACAGTGATAATGTCTAGCTTGAAATATCCTGAATACTTCTTGTGTTAGCTTTCCCCTAAACTGAGAACCATTGTCAGTCAATATTTGATGTGGGAAACCTAATCGGGTGAATATTGTTAACAGTGCCTCTGCCACATGTTTCGAATCTATCGATGACATTGCTACTACCTCTCCGGACATAGAGCAAGTATCGACCAAGGTTAAGATATATGCATTTCTCTTGGTCCTACTGAGGGGTCCAACAATATCCACGGCAACACGTAGAAGGGCGTTCCCATAATGGGCATTTCTCCCAGTGTTGCTGGTGCAGTCCTATGTTTAGGAGCTACTCTTTGGCATTCTGGACAGGATCTCACATACCTCTTTATGTCCTCTGTGATCCCTGGCCAAAAGTAATGACAGGCTATCCTTTGTCCCGTGGCCCCTATTCCCATATGTCCACTGAAGGGTATAGCATGTCCTAGCTTCATAACCTGCTCCCTGTATGATTTTGGCACTACAAGCTGTCCATGTCCTTTAGGTCCTGTTCCAGCTTTTCTATATAGTAGGCCATTTTTCATATATAAGTCTCCTTTCTCTGGAGGGTTATGGCTTTTAGGTAATTTGCCAAAGCAAGGCTTCAATGTACTGTCAGCAGTTTGAGCGTTTCTCATCTCTTCTGGATGAGTATTAATGATAGTGTCCTCCTCTTTCTTAGAGCTTGCCCTGGTCTGGACTGTTGCCATCACTATGGGTCTTATAGGTTCTCCTAGAAAGACATATCTACATCCCATTATTAATGGGTAGATAGGGTTGTCCATCACTGCTGCTTTGATCTCTCCTTCCACATAGCGAGATCTTATGTTGATTCGGGCTATGGGCAGTGTCATGGTTCCTGCTCCCTTGACCGGTCCTCTGATTTCCACGGTTTCTGTGGTTATCTGTTCAGGACTCACCAGAGAAGAGCACACTACTGACTCAAAGTCCAAGCCTGTATCATATAAGCACAGTACTGGGGTGCCATTCAAGGTCACTTCCTCACAGACAGGGGGATGATGGAAGTCCTTCTGACTATCTGCCAGGTCCTTCCTTCCCTTGTTTCCTGTTGTAAGGCATGCAGCGTGATGAGGAGGGTTTTTCCGTCTGCATTCCGCAGTATTGTGGTTACTCATTTGGCAAGATTTACACCACTTTCCTTCCTTTCTTGAAGGTTTCTTATCTGATCCTAGAGGGTTTTTGTCTTTATAATCAGTTCTGTGTTTGTTCTTGTTGGAATTGTCTCTATGTTCATAGTTGGTAAAGTTTTATGAAGGTTTGAAGTTCTCACCCTGCTTCTTCTTATTTCCTGATACTTCTGACTGAGCTGCTTGATATCTCTCAGCCATGGTTAAAATATCTTCCAATCTCTCTGCTCCTTGCTCCATAAGAAATTTTCTCATTTCTTGAGGCATGGATTCTCTCAGTTGTTCCATCATGACCATTTCTTTTATATCTTGACATTTTCCTAAGCTAATCCATTTTGTCAGATAAGTTTCCAACCTGGCAGAAAACTGGTGATAGTTTTCTCATGGAAGTAGCTTAGCAGTTCGGAATCTCTTTCTATAAGATTCAGAATTCTTTTCGTACCTGACCAGTAAAGCTTGTTTTAAGATTTCATAATCTTCCTGGTCTTCTTTTGAGAGTTTTAAATAAACATCATATGAAACTCTCCTCAACCCCTGAGATAGCTTAAGGCTCCATTTTTCCTTTTCCAATCCATAGGTAGAGGCCAGTCTCTCATATCTATCCAGGTACGACTCAATGGCGTCCTCCTTCTCAATAAATGGATCCAGGTGGAAACTCATGGCTCCATTTCCTGTGCTATGGTTGGAGCTACTCTCAGAGTGAGGTGAGCTAGCATCATGATTGCTAGCTGCTCCCTGGAGTTCAAGTTCCTTTAAACTTAACTCATGAGCTCTTTGTAACCTTCTTTCTTCAGCTTCCAACATTAGTCTCTTTTCTCCTCTTTCTGCTTCTAATTTCTTAGCTTCAGCCTAAAATCTTTTGGCTTCTCTTTCTGCCTACAATTTCTTATCCTCTGCTTCCATTCTTTTGTCCTCTCTATCCAAATATTTGTCCACTTCAGTTGCGACATAGTGGATAAGAGCATCACCTCCCAATCCTACGTCCTTTCCCTCCTGCATGATTGCAGATCGAAACTTCACCAAATCAGCCATGATGCTTACTTACCAGAGGGTATATAATTTTATCTTCACTAACCAACTAACTTAATTAAAATCAATTAATTACTTTGAACAAGACAAATCCTTAAAACCTTGTGAGCGTCTCCTATTTACTTGGTACTCAATGGTACTATTCTTACGAAAAAAAATTTTAAGTTTTAGAATTTTTCAAAAAAATTTATTTTTACAAACTATTTGTGGCTCAAGATAGAAGAATACATAGATAGTGGCTCAGGATAAAAAATAATATCCCGCGAAAGACTCCCAATGTAGCGAAAGGTTTTTCTAGTATGATAATAGTGGTAGAGAAGAAGTAGAATCTCTCTCCAGAAAGGATGAAGTTCCAGTGCCCGAGAAGTACACTGGTATCACAAGTGAGTTACAGCTGTGAATACTCTGAGCTGGACAATAGATTTAGGCTTCAGAAGTATAAGTTGCTACTTTCGCTATTGTAACCCTATGTGATAATATAATTAAATTAGAAAAAGTAACTCAAATTTTAACAGTTAAAAATTTACCAAGTCAAATGATTACAATTTCAATATTTATTATGTACATCTATATATATATTCTTGTAATGAGAAATGGGTGTTGGAAGATGTTAAAATGTAGGATTATTTATAGTTACAAATTAAAATAAATAATAGAAAAAGTCTTGGATTTATCTTCCACTGAAATTACACAAAAGTTTGTCACAGTATCTCTTTGATATCTCTGGCTATCTAGTTCTCATCATAGACAGTCGTTTTAGAAACTGCTCACAGTGTTTGTTGGATGGATACACGTAAAACTCATCTGTTGGTAGCCACGTCTGCTCGAGGTTCCTGAGGCACACTTGAATAAACAGACTGTCCTTCAGCCCGCCCTATAACTACGAGGGATTAAGGTGTTGAAGATTGGTTGACCTCTAGGCTTCAGTTAGCAGGATCAACGGTCCTCAAGTCTATAGTTTTTCGATCAGGAATGATCATAAAAATTGATCATAAAAACCTGGAACAAAATGTAATAGGCATCCATGGTGTTCCAACAATCTCACCACCAACTGCTGTTCATGATGCGACCATGTCTTCAGTGTTTGTATATAAATGAATGAATCATGGTAGTATGTTACAGAGATAGCATGATAAGATAATGTATACTGTGCAGAATTAACAAAATACATGAATAAATCACATGTTATTATACCTGGGTACGATATAACCTTTGCCTTCCACTTATGGATGCCGGGTCACTTATGTACATGCTGGTATGTCATAAGCTTCCAGGCAAGAACTAGCCATGCTATATTTGGCTAACCAATTAATGGTTATGCTTCCTGACAATGCCAGTGAAGGTTATCTCTAGTTAGCGTCATTCCCTTTTTTAAAATTATATCTGATACAATCAAATCGTAAATAACATCTGAAATAAAATGATATTAGTCATATATATATCTTAAATAAACTTACATACCCTCTTAGGATTTATAAGCTCACGGTGAGACTATATTGGCTGAATTTAATCTGCCCTGCATGCAGCGTGAAAAAAAGAACTTTTCTTGCAGATGCTGTCTTCCAGTTTCTCACTCTGGCTTCTGGATTTGGTGTGTGTAATTTTCAACGCGCCGCTCTGTCCTTATATGTGTGTATATCTCACGTACGAGAAAGCACCTCCTAAGGTCCAAAAAGATTTTCGTTTAATCTCCCGGTTTGAGGCGATTTGAGGCAATCTGTGCTTTTCCTGTACTTGTGTTCTCTTCTGTTCACTACACACTTATATCCTTCCTTCCTTCCTAGGTATTCTTTCATTTTCCCCATATGAGGCTTTTATTCTATATAAGTTTTATCCAAATCCGTTGAGGCATATACGTACAATAAATTTTTACAGATTATAAGCTAACTTTTAGCAGATGTGATGAAGGTGAAAAATATTAATTATCTTTAAAACTATTTATATTTGAATAATATCCTTTTGGATATAATTCCTAGTCTATCTCCTTTGTTGAGTTATTTTTATTTAATATTATTCCAACCAGGCGTTTTCTTGTAGTTTTAAATTTCTTCTTCTTCTTCTTCTTCTTCTTCTTCGATCCTTAACCACCGACCGTCAAAGCAGTCAGTGGCCATCACGCCTAGTGGCGTCTTGTAGGGCAACAACAAATTGATTCCACTTTGCACGGTCGGTGACCATCCTTCGTACAGTGCCCCAACTCTGGTTCATTCTTTGCATCTCAGCCTCCACAGTCCTCCGCCAAGTTGTTTTTGGTCGGCCTCTCTTTCGCTTTCCTTCAGGGGTCCAAAGCATAGCTGTTCTTGTGATGGCATCGGGGTCTCTTCTGAGGACATGACCAACCCAGCTCCAGCGTCTGCCAGCTATGATGGTATGCATGTCCTCTTGCTTGCTACGAGTAAGCAGATCTTGGCTGGTGATGGCACCTGGCCAAAAGATTCGGTGAACCTTTCCTAGGCATGCTGTGTGAAAAGAGGACAATCTCGACATCTCCCTCTCTGCAACTCTCCAGCACTCCGCACCACAGAGAAGCACAGAAAGCACGCAACTAGTTTTAAATTTAATGTCCAGTAAATGCAAGCTTTTAAAGTCGGCCATTCATTCCTATATTCGCTATTTCCTACTTTCAGCAATACCGTCTGGCTTAACCGTAATTCACATTTCCGCCGTCTTCAAACTTCAAAGCAAGACCGCCGCGCTGTCCTTGCGCTGTGTGTGTGTGTGTGTATGTCGCGCTACACATTTTTTTCACAAAAAAGCAAGAGGTGCCAAATTTCGCTACAACGACAACAAGACGCACAAACGTGAAAACTATGGTAAAGGTAGTATGGGTATGGGCTGTGCTAACCCAACACGATAAATCAAGTTTAGTTTAGTTTATTATCATTAAACTCGTCACAACATCAAACATATATATCAATCAATTAATAGAATTATAGGTTTTACAGAATTATAAAGATATTCCCATAAATGCCCTCCCGTCTTGTAAAGAAAGAAATATTCCCAAACGAACAAGAAGTTAATAACCCATCGGGTCAAATGTTAGGATTCATGGTATATAGAATAGATAGTTATAGTAAGGAACCAAAGTTTTACTTAAGCTATCTGTGGTAAGTTGGGATGATATAAATATTTATAGGGGACTTAGTGTACTGACTGAGATCAGCTGTGAAGGTATCTGTATCTAATTAGTGTGGTGTGTTACAGATGACCTTACTTTGCTACCACATTTAGACCTCAATCAGACTTATTCTGGAATATTGTGATGACTACGTTAAATGTCTACGGTTATGATAGTGATGAAGTATATGTTCACAACAACCAACAGACAGATAAACACTTTAATTAAAATCCACAATACTTTACAACACTGTGACACGCACATACATAAAACACTCTAGAAGACTATCTTAAGTAAGTCAAGTGTTAACTTTTAAAATATGTATTAATTCCTTTCAATAATAGATATCCTGATTCAACTACAAAGTGAATCAGGAATCACAATCAAATGTAATCACAAGGTGTATGTACACAATTTATACATAGGATCTTTGTCCTGACATATAGTATTATTACAATATGTGTGTAAGTAGTGATGTAGTACTATGAGGTAATACTGGCTTTTAAAGCTAGGTTGTTGTTTGTCATCATGACTTCATGTGTTTGTACTGGTGGAAATAATATTGGAAAGGTTCACAGTTTCTTTTTATTTGAAAACAAATAACTGTCCCTCTTGATTTAATGTACAGTCAATTTTAGAGGGGGTTATACAAGATTGAGCTGCTCTGGCCAACGAAATCTTATCTTCTGTGTGGGCGGCAGGAAAACTGACTCCTCTGCTCGCTTGCTTCTCAGTTATCTTGAAAAACAACACTGGTCGATATCTTGAACAAGGAGTATGCTACCAGCCTCTGGATTCAGCAAACTCAGACCAGGTGCTGCTTTAATACTTCAGTACCACATTCCCTGAAATAAGAAGGTTGTACCTCCTACTTCAGAACTAATTTATAATCTATTTCCACACTGAAGCACAATACATCACAAACACAGAGTTCAGCGCTGTAGGCCAACTGTTAGCTTCTCATGTAACAATATACACCAGTATTCCTCTCCCTAATGGTTACAACGCCTCTGCAATTCCAGCATTAATTCCTTCTATACAATAAGATAGGTGTCATAGTACTATTTGGCAATCCCATATATGCCTATGCAGTTATACTCCTCTCCGACAAGTTTTTTACATGGTGGAGCAATATCTAGGCTTTGCCTCATGTTTGCTACTGAACTACACACAGACAGACATAATTTATCAATTCACATTCAATTTTCATCTAAAAGATATCAAATATGTCTAGCTTACCACAATTCAATGAAATATTAAACAAGTACGTTGACTGGCGATGAGTTATGGCACAATTCCGATCTGCCTCTGTCCCAGGCTTTTATTAGAAAAATATGAGCTGGTTCTTAACGCACTTGCTTCTCACAAAGTTTATTTTCAAAAAGTGACCCTGAACTGCCGCTTCTAATTGACTATATCAAATGGTCTAACCAATGAGACCATGTTTACAAGAGCCTTTGACAAAATTTACCCTTCCTACCGTTTCCATTAACAACCAAAAATAGTATTTGCAGTCGACTAATCATATTTCGCCTTACATATTACTCTAGCCAATCAAATCGGATCTAACGTGTTGGCTTCATTTCCCCTAAAGCAGTGTCCAAACATTCCATTATGAGCAAATATGATCCTGTGTTGTCAGACAACACCACTATAGTATTTTGGCTATAATTTGTCAATTACTAGACTATTTGCTTAACACCTAACATATTCTTTGTCAGCAAGTCCTAAGGCACCCAAATATATAAGTTTAATGGGGCCAAGTGGCTTCGTTACAAATATGTATTATTCTAGGATAGTCGTGTATTTGTTTTTTTATTTATTGTTTTAGAACCGCCACCTGTTCTGCCTTTTCGACTGTTCTGTCAGTATAAAGTCAGGATTTCAGACATAAAACAGTATTGTGTCATGTTTCCTAATAAGCATTAAACATGTTTTTTAAAACCTTACCTCGTATTGGTAGTGTTTTTTGTCACTGTTTATTTGAAAAAAATCAAGCCTGCATGCCTTTCGCGTGGGGTGGCATTAATTTTTATATCGCGAGACGACGTGGTAGCATTGCATGCGTTCCTCCGTACATCTCTCTCTCTCTCTCTCTCTCTCTCTTCTAAGCCCGTCGGTCTTTTCGTTACGTAGTGTATATAATGACATTAATGTAATATTAAATCTAGGTCATTACGCAGTGTGTCTATCAAGGTCGTATAAGAAATACAGTACCAGTTTTATTTTTAGAAACGCGTGTAGTTTATGCAGACGGAGCATAAAAGGGGTTTTCTTGTTTAGCTAGTATGACGTTCTATAACACAGGCGTACGCTATTGTGACCGCACTGTTCTTTTACCATTCTTCTTTCCTTTTATAGAATTAATTCGTTAGGCTTTACATTTACTTTCTAATTTATATATGTGGATTAGAATTTTTCACGACAAATTCTCCCCACTAAAAACAGACATCACATGTCAGTCTATAATTCTATATACACATAGAGAAATTTAATATTATTCCTGGGGCTTACGGTGATTCTCATCACACGGATGGCGGCTTAGAAAATCCGCACCCAGGTTAGTTTTTCCAGAAATATATTCTATGCTGAACTGGAATGGCTGCAAAAGTAAGGACCATCTGAGTAACCTCGAATTTTCATGCCTAGCCTGCGCTAGAAACGACAAGGGTTTGTGATCCGTTTGCAACTTGAATGCCTTCCCATACAGATAAATATTGAATTTCTTGATCGCCCATATTACTGCAAGACATTCTTTTTCGCTAGTTGAATAATTTTGTTCAGCTTTATTCAACTTTCTGCTAGCATATGCCACTGGGGTTAATTCCTCATCAATGCATCTGATTTCTGTAACAGGGTCGCGCCCAAACCGATATTACTTGCATCCGTTCTCACAATGAATTCTTGACTTAAGTCAGGTAATTTCAAAATAGGTTTGCTTGTGAGCTTTTCCTTCAATTCCTGGTATGCCAATTCACACTGTGCTGTCCATGTAATTCGATCTGGATTTCCTTTGCGTGTCAAATCAGTTAACGGTGCACATATGGAATTAAAGTTTTTGATATACTTTTGGTAGAAACCACATAATGAGACAAAGGATCTCACGTCTTTCTTGGTTTGTGGCCTCGGGGCTTTCTTTAGTTTCTCTAAATTCTTGGGGTCAGGGGTCATGTTTCCCTGATGGACTGTGTGTCCCAAGAATTCTAATTCTTTACATCCAACGCAACATTTGGTTGGTCGGGCTGTTAAATTCGCTTCTCTAAGTCGATTAAACAGCATGTTCAGAGAGTCAATGTGTTCTTCAAATGTTTCTGTTGCTATAAGGATATCATCCATGAAGTTTTTGATGCATGGATTATTCAGAGGATCCAACAATTTTCTCATCATTCTAGAGAAGACACTAGGCGCATTCTTCAATCCAAATGGCAATCTGTTAAACTCATAGTGTCCCTCTGAGGTACTAAAAGCTAGGTACGGTCTAACCTCAGGCTTTACTGGAATCTGATAGTATCCTTTGCTCAGATCCACTTTTGAGAAATATTTAGCTTTATTTAGCCTGGCAAACAACTGATTTGTATCCGGCAATGGATCCACCTGACCTTCTGTGATAGCATTCAGTCTCCTGTAATCTATACAGAGTCTATGTTCTCCAGAGGGTTTCCTTAAGAGCACCACACTGGAACTATACGAAGATTCACTGTGTGAAATTATTCCTTCCTTCAACAAATAGTCTATTTCTTCCTTCAAGGCTTTCTCCTTAGCAAAAGGAATCGAATAGGCTTTCATACAGACAGGTGTGGGGTCTATAAGTTTCATATCATATTCCAATAAGTTTGTATGCCCCGGTCGGTTCGTTAACACCTCTGTATGATCATCTAGAACCTGTTGCACTCTCTCCTTCTGATTTTTCGTTAAATGTGTACTGATTTTCACCTGTGCCGCTGTCTCACAGGGGTGTAATGGATATTCAAATGATGAAAGTGGTTCCTTTTTCATCTCCATTGCAATAGACAAGGTCAACAAGTGTGTCTCTTCCTGATGTTCTCTTTCCAAGTATTTCTTCAGGAGATTTACATGATAGATTTTTTCTTTCCCCTTCTTATCTATCTTATAATTTGTTCTAGACACCTTCTCTAGAACTGTATATGGACCTTGCCATCCAATTTGTAACTTATTCTGACTACCGGGTAGAAGAAGCAGTACCTTCTCTCCCACAGCCAAATCTCTGTCTTTAGCTTTCTTGTTGTAATAGGCAGCATGTTTTTTCCTGGCTTGTCTCAAATTTTCATTGGCAAGTTTCCAGCCAGTTTTTAAACGAGTGGTCAGCTCATTCACATATTGGTATGAGGATGTAATATTTTCCTCTGCCTTTTCATCAGTCCACGTTCTTAACAGAGCTTCGAGTGGACCTTTTATTGGCCTTCCAAATAATAATGTTGCCGGGGCCATACCGGTTGAACTATGGGGTACCTCCCGATAAGCAAAGAGGGCGGCGTGAAGGTACTGGTCCCATGTATCTGGTTTTTCATGTGCCAACTTTCTCAGGATCGACATCAACGTACCATTAAATCTTTCCACTTGGCCGTTCCCTTGGGGATGGTACAGACTACAATGGAAGTGTTTGGCTTGAAAGATCCTGAAAACTTCTTCTGTTAGTTTCCCCTTGAACTGAGAGCCATTATCAGTCAAGATTTGGTTGGGAAAGCCTAACCTTGTGAAAATTGTGAGTAATGCCTCTGCCACATGTTTAGAGTCAATGGATGACAGGGCTACCGCCTCTCCCCACATAGAACAGGTGTCCACCAGAGTCAGAATGTAGCTGTTCCTCCTCTTGGTTCGAGTGAGAGGTCCCACAATGTCCACGGCAACTCTCTCAAAGGGTGTTCCCACTATGGGCATTTCCCCTAGAGTTGCGGGTGCAGTCCAATGCTTAGGTGCTACTCGTTGGCACTCTGGACAGGATTTTACATATCGTTTGATATCTTCAGTTATCCCTGGCCAGAAATAGTGACAAGCTATACGCTGTCCTGTTGCGCTGATCCCCATATGACCACTGAAGGGAATCGCATGCCCTAGTTCCAACACTTTAGTCCTATATGAAGTGGGAAGGACCAGCTGTCCGTGACCATTGGATTCAGATCCAGCCTTCCTATAAATCAACTTGTTCTTCATATAAAATTCTCCCTTGCCTGGAGGTGTATGACATTTGGGCAACTTCTTGAAACACGGCTTGAGTGTTTTGTCCTCCGCCTGTGCCTTCCTCATCTCATCTGGATGAGTATTTATTGGATTTTCCTCCTCCTTTTTAGACTGTGATCTGGTCTGCACCGTTGCCAATATCACAGGTCTCTTGGGATTCCCCAGGAAGACATATCTACACCCCAATATCAGAGGGTAGATTGGTTCATTTATCACTGCTGCTTTGATTATTCCCTCCACATATCGCGTTTTTACATGTATCTTAGCGATAGGGAGTGTCATGGTCGCTACTTCCTTGGTTGCAGCTTGAATCTCCACTGTTTCTGTGGTGTATTGATCTGCTTGCACCAGGTGAGAACTCACAACTGAATCATAATCTAAACCTGTATCATATAAGCACCTTATGGTGACACCATTACAGATTACATCTTCACACACTGGGGGGTGGTACGGTTCCTGTAGTTCCTCAGGTTTGACCTTTGTTCCCTTCTTCCCAGATTTCATAGCAGCAAAACGAGGAGTTTTATTCCTACAATTTTCAGTGGTATGATTGTTCATCTTACACTTTTTACACCACTTCCTTCCTTGGTTGAAAGATTTTCTTTCATCAAATTTCCTTTCATCGAATTGTGGGGTTTTATTTTTATTGTCATACCGTGGCCTATCAAACTGGTGCTTACCTTTGTTCTGATCTCTATGATCAAATTTATTAAAGTTCTGTGGTGCCTTAAAATTATCTACCTGTTTCTTTTTATTACCTGTTACCTCTGCCTGAGCTGCCTGATACCTTTCAGCAACATTTAGTAACTCACCCAGCCTCTCTGCACCTTGTTCCATGAGAAACTTTCTCAGGTCTGGAGCCATGGACTCTCTTAATTGTTCTATAAGGATCATTTCCTTAAGATCTTGGGTTTTCCCCAGAGCAGTCCATTTCTCCAAGTATGTCTCTAACCGTGCAGAGAACTGGTGATATGTCTCACCTGACAGTAGTTTAGCATTCCTAAATTTTTTTCTATAAAATTCTCCATTCTTTTCATATCTTAACAAAAGAGCCTGCTTTAGCATGTCATAATTGTCTTGATCATACCTGCCCATTTTGGCAAAAACATCATAAGCTGTACCACGAAGCCCTTGTGATAACTTTAAGCTCCACCTTTCTCTCTCTAACCCATACGTGGTAGCTAATAGTTCATATCTATTTAGATAGCTCTCGATATCATCGTCTTTCTCAACAAAATGATCTAAATAAAAGTTCATAGCTGAGGTTGAGGCTCCCTGACTAGCAGTGGCATCAGAGGTAAAGGGACTGGCACCATTTTCAGGAGCATGACCTTGAAATTCCAACTCCCTTAGTCGTAACTCATGTTCCCTTTGTAATCTCTTCTCCTCCTTTTCTGCTTCCCTTTCTGCAGCCTGTCTCCTTTCTTCTGCTTCCCTTTCTGCAGCCAATCGCTTGTCTTAGCTTTCTGTAGTCAATCTTTTTTCTTCTAATTGGAGCCTTTTAATCTCCCTATCTGCCTCCAATGCCTTAGCCTCTTTGTCAGCCTCAATCTGCAACCTCTTAATTTCTTTTTCAGCCTCTAACTTTCTTTCAGCCTCTTTTTCTAATCTTTCCGATTCCAATTTTCTTTCTGCTTCAAATTTTCTTTCTTCACGTTCAATATATTTGTCACATTCAGTAGTGACATAAGCAATCATAACTTGCCCGTCCATTCCTAACTCTTTAGCAGCCTGCATAGCAGCAGATCGAAATTTTGCCAGGTCCGCCATTTTCTAACAGGCAAATTTATACAATGTCTAACTAAACAATTCAATCTATAACTAATTATCTAAGGACAACCACAGGCACTGAGAGCTCAACCTTATTTATTTTCCACCCAAGAATACCTTTTAAATTTTTATTATTCCCAATATATATATAATAGGAGAAGATTCAAATACCCGGACAGGACCCTAATATATGTGGTAAGTTGGGATGATATAAATATTTATAGGGGACTTAGTGTACTGACTGAGATCAGCTGTGAAGGTATCTGTATCTAATTAGTGTGGTGTGTTACAGATGACCTTACTTTGCTACCACATTTAGACCTCAATCAGACTTATTCTGGAATATTGTGATGACTACGTTAAATGTCTACGGTTATGATAGTGATGAAGTATATGTTCACAACAACCAACAGACAGATAAACATTTTAATTAAAATCCACAATACTTTACAACACTGTGACACGCACATACATAAAACACTCTAGAAGACTATCTTAAGTAAGTCAAGTGTTAACTTTTAAAATATGTATTAATTCCTTTCAATAATAGATATCCTGATTCAACTACAAAGTGAATCAGGAATCACAATCAAATGTAATCACAAGGTGTATGTACACAATTTATACATAGGATCTTTGTCCTGACATATAGTATTATTACAATATGTGTGTAAGTAGTGATGTAGTACTATGAGGTAATACTGGCTTTTAAAGCTAGGTTGTTGTTTGTCATCATGACTTCATGTGTTTGTACTGGTGGAAATAATATTGGAAAGGTTCACAGTTTCTTTTTATTTGAAAACAAATAACTGTCCCTCTTGATTTAATGTACAGTCAATTTTAGAGGGGGTTATACAAGATTGAGCTGCTCTGGCCAACGAAATCTTATCTTCTGTGTGGGCGGCAGGAAAACTGACTCCTCTGCTCGCTTGCTTCTCAGTTATCTTGAAGAACAACACTGGTCGATATCTTGAACAAGGAGTATGCTACCAGCCTCTGGATTCAGCAAACTCAGACCAGGTGCTGCTTTAATACTTCAGAACCACGGTCCCTGAAATAAGAAGGTTGTACCTCCTACTTCAGAACTAATTTATAATCTATTTTCACACTGAAGCACAATACATCACAAACACAGAGTTCAGCGCTGTAGGCCAACTGTTAGCTTCTCATGTAACAATATACACCAGTATTCCTCTCCCTAATGGTTACAACGCCTCTGCAATTCCAGCATTAATTCCTTCTATACAATAAGATAGGTGTCATAGTACTATTTGGCAATCCCATATATGCCTATGCAGTTATACTCCTCTCCGACAAGTTTTTTACATGGTGGAGCAATATCTAGGCTTTGCCTCATGTTTGCTACTGAACTACACACAGACAGACATAATTTATCAATTCACATTCAATTTTCATCTAAAAGATATCAAATATGTCTAGCTTACCACAATTCAATGAAATATTAAACAAGTACGTTGACTGGCGATGAGTTATGGCACAATTCCGATCTGCCTCTGTCCCAGGCTTTTATTAGAAAAATATGAGCTGGTTCTCAACGCACTTGCTTCTCACAAAGTTTATTTTCAAAAAGTGGCCCTGAACTGCCGCTTCTAATTGACTATATCAAATGGTCTAACCAATGAGACCATGTTTACAAGAGCCTTTGACAAAATTTACCCTTCCTACCGTTTCCATTAACAACCAAAAATAGTATTTGCAGTCGACTAATCATATTTCGCCTTACATATTACTCTAGCCAATCAAATCGGATCTAACGTGTTGGCCTCATTTCCCCTAAAGCAGTGTCCTAACATTCCATTATGAGCAAATATGATCCTGTGTTGTCAGACAACACCACTATAGTATTTTGGCTATAATTTGTCAATTACTAGACTATTTGCTTAACACCTAACATATTCTTTGTCAGCAAGTCCTAAGGCACCCAAATATATAAGTTTAATGGGGCCAAGTGGCTTCGTTACAAATATGTATTATTCTAGGATAGTCGTGTATTTGTTTTTTTATTTATTGTTTTAGAACCGCCACCTGTTCTGCCTTTTCGACTGTTCTGTCAGTATAAAGTCAGGATTTCAGACATAAAACAGTATTGTGTCATGTTTCCTAATAAGCATTAAACATGTTTTTTAAAACCTTACCTCGTATTGGTAGTGTTTTTTGTCACTGTTTATTTGAAAAAAATCAAGCCTGCATGCCTTTCGCGTGGGGTGGCATTAATTTTTATATCGCGAGACGACGTGGTAGCATTGCATGCGTTCCTCCGTACATCTCTCTCTCTCTCTCTCTCTCTCTTCTAAGCCCGTCTGTCTTTTCGTTACGTAGTGTATATAATGACATTAATGTAATATTAAATCTAGGTCATTACGCAGTGTGTCTATCAAGGTCGTATAAGAAATACAGTACCAGTTTTATTTTTAGAAACGCGTGTAGTTTATGCAGACGGAGCATAAAAGGGGTTTTCTTGTTTAGCTAGTATGACGTTCTATAACACAGGCGTACGCTATTGTGACCGCACTGTTCTTTTACCATTCTTCTTTCCTTTTATAGAATTAATTCGTTAGGCTTTACATTTACTTTCTAATTTATATATGTGGATTAGAATTTTTCACGACACTATCCCAGTAAAATAATCAAGTTAGTGAACAATCAAAGAAGTTAGTACAATGATTATATGAAAAAATAAAGATTCACTCCTCTTTTCTCTCACTCTGTCAAGCCTGTGGCCACATCCAATCTCGCTTACCTATTAGTTGATAACCAATCTCTTGAACATATACAGCAGATTGACATGCAATCAACATACAATCCCTTGTTGTGCTTCTCTGAAGTAAGCCCCAGTTTCTCCACAAATAATCAAGTTGTATAATGGGGAAACACTTTCTTTGGTATTGACGTATTGGGTATGAAAACAGTGTCACATCCGATCGTTCAGGTAGCAAAATATAATTCGTGCTCTATTGTTCACAGTAGACAGTAAATAAAGTACTTTATCCGAAGCTGAAGGTAAACATCCGGTAAGTAACTGTTAGCAAGAGATAATGGTGATGGTGAAGGTATGGTTCCGATTTTTTTGAACAATGTATTCTCCGGGATAAATCCACTTGGAACCACAAATTGCCAGTAGTCAGAAAAAATTATGTGTATACAGTTTTGTTGCTGCGGGCTGGTAACTTGAATACATAAAAAATCTGGGTATCGTGTTTGTCCAGTTATAATTTAAATCTTATTGTTTATCGGTTTGGACTTTCTCTGTATGAATCAAGAGGACCCAACAGGTCACCGTTGGAAAAAAAACCCTGATAGTAAATAGAAATAGTTTCTGGTAAGACTACGTCGTTTTTAGACCGTGTTTTGCCGCTGGTAGCTGGTTTGTGATCCGCCTTGATAGGAAGAAAAGATCCGCCTTAATAGGAAGAAAAACAACATGTAACCACAATATACATATCCTATCCTATCACGCGTAAAAGTAAAATCTCTTATCCACTTGTTATTAAATTAGATTTGAAACCACAAGTGTCTATATCTTATCGCTTTGCTCACTGTTACGGGGTTTGATTAGGTATGCACCTCCCCCCCCTTCTCAGTAGAACACTCAACGCACAGTATCAGTGTTTATTCTAATTATGACTCTTATCAAAAGATCACTCGTCATGACTAGCTATTTGTTTCGCCACAAGATATTACACTAGTCACTGATAAAATTCCACATACTGGATAGAAGTGAATAGTATTCCGTCAATTATGAAGCGCATAGCGTATTTACCAATCACTTAAAACATCTCTTACTGGGTGATAGCGAGTAATTAAGTTTACGTTACAGCTGGAAAAATTAGCTATGTTATTTAATACGCTAGTCAATTAACATAGAAAATCCCAGTGAAATATAATGAAGAACTTTAACACATTAAATCACTTAAATGCTAGTATATAATTTACCGCAAAACAGAGAAAAGAAACTATCTCCACGAAATCTAAGTAATCCTCTTTGTACTAAGGCTCTATGATGTCGAGCTAGATATTTCAAAATTTCCTGAAGCGACTAGATACTGATTTTAAAGAGATGGAATATATATACAGAAATAGTGTAATCTCGCTGGACTATGACGAAAGTCGCGCCTCGGGCAAATCAGCGGAAATCAGCGGGGTTTTCTTCCAAGATAAAGAACTTCCTTCGTTCGCTCTGTTTGCCGGTGTCAATCGACAACAAAGGTTTCTGATCTCGGCGATCGTCTTCCCTGTATATACGACATCACAGGATTCGCTCGAGCTTTTGGGAAACTTCAAAGCAACTAGATACTGATTTTGAAGAGATGGAATATATATATACAGAAATAGTGTAATCTCGCTGGACTATGACGAAAGTCGGGCCTCGGGCAAATCAGCGGAAATCAGCGAGGTTTTCTTCCAAGATAAAGAACTTCCTTCGTTCGCTCTGATAGCCGGTGTCAATCGACAACAAAGGTTTCTGATCTCTGCGATCGTCTTCCCTGTATATACGACATCACAGGATTCGCTCGAGCTTTTGGGGAACTTCAAAGCCGTTACCTTCCGCGTGTTTTGGGCCCGTGTATTCTGTCAGTTGTCGTAATTCTGACAGCTCTGCTTGCATCGAGCTTCAGGTAAACGCACTTGGTTCGTCCCATTGAAAGCGATGACAGTTGCGAATCTAATTAGACGCTCATCAGCGCGTGAAACAAGAAAAATAGGCGTGGCTAAAATATGAGTTAGACAGATAACGAAGAATGCCTGGGTTTGGCATAACAAAACGTGCATACTAATGAGGAAACAAGGTGGGAAACAAGGTTGAACGGAATGAGGGGCAAAGTTGGGAAGCAAGCAGACGGATTCATGTAGTCTATTTTACATAACATGTCACAGTAGTGCATGAACTTGTCGATAAAATATATAAATTGTCAGCAGTATTCATCAGACATTATTTTGACCAGTTGATGTTTGCATTTTCCATTTGATAGATGAATTAACATTCCCATAGAGATATAACTTGACCACATTTGTACCAGCTTCAAACACATACATAAATGGAACGTAACATATAAAGTATTACATTCCTGTGGAAGCAGTAACCCAATTATTTATATATCTCCTCAGAGATCCCCGTGAACTAAAGTAGCCTACCGAATGTTCAATCTTCCAAATATCGTAAATTAATCGATCTGTATCCCTGGCTCTTAATACCGGTGACGACTTTCATTTATTCACCTGATTTCTCAGTCCCTATCTCAGATTTAACGAAGATAAATAAAAACAATTTTTACCTTCTCCGACCAACACGGAATTCTGCAGCAATGTGTTTGGGAAATACAATTAGGCTGTTACACCACAAACGTAAAATCTGCTCTGCTATATGGCCAGAAACGTGGCCTGCCAGCAAGAATAAACGTCCAAACTCCAGACATTCACAACAGATGACTCCCGTCGCCATCATAAAATAGTCAGATGTAGTAACACATTACAAATAAAATTTAAATGTTATAAGATTCTGTTTCCCGAATGTGGAACTGATGACAAGAACCAGACAAGTGCAAATGGAACAAAAAAATAAAATGAAAAGAATACGCTGGAGATTAACAGTACACACCCTGAGGAAACCTGTTGATAGCGTTACCAGGCAGTCCTTGTTCTAGAATCCCCAGAGTGAGACAGGTAGAGGGAGATCAAGGAACACATGGAGAAGAGAACTGGAGAAAGACATGAAGAAGACATGGAAAGTTTGTTAAAGGCCTATGCTACTTGTCGAAGGATGAAAACACATACCGTGGAATCACCTAGTAGTGTTTCTGAAATAGCGTCCAATCAGATTCGCGCTTTTTGTGCAAGCTCACAGACAACGCGTTGCCTTACTTACAATGGACATATGGCAGCGATCACATTTGTGTTGGAACTGCATCGTTTTAGGTGAAGTATAATAAAACTGATGGACATAGTGAAATTCTTCTTAATCCTTTTGTTCAAGGAGGAAACAACGTATAGGTGGACATATTAGAAAGTGTAATACGTGTTGTATTTTAGGAGATAATAGCAAGTAAGTGTGTCAAGTTGTTAGCAAATAGGGCTAAAGTTCACTTTTGCAACGCATAGCAAATCGAAAGCTGAACAGATTTGGAAAAACTATATATGGAAAGAAAGGTACACTTCTACTAGATAAAAAGAGTTAAGGATGGAAAGAGTAGCTGGTGTAAAAGATGAGCACAAGAAGAATCGTGGGGAATGAATAGCACAGATGACCAAAACGTACCAGTTCAGCAAAATAAAATCTCTCACCTAATTCTGGTGACGTCACAGTTGTAACTTTCGTCGGATGCAAGGTTATTTAAGCCACGCTAAATTTGAATATGGACACACACGAAATCAGTTTTTGCAGGACAGACAGAGGAAAGAGCTAGTCACGACTACTTTCACTATTTGTGTATTGTGGCAGCCTGCCTTGACCAAGTCATTTGTCCAGTTGTGTAATTTCTGAGAGCTAGAGGGTTCAATTCAGTTCATGTCATAAGATCAAATTAGATCTACATCAAGGAACTCTGAAGTGGGAACACCTAGTGTTATGCTGCCTAATTGTCAAGGATCACTGTTAGCTCTAGTGTTTGAGGAACATCAGTGAAGAGTTTCATCATCGTGTGTAACCCTATCAACTCTGGTCTGGGACATTGCAGTCTAGCAGCCCAAGAGACTTTTAAGATAGTTCAACACAACATGAACTATTGTTGAAATTTAAGTGCGAGTTGTCAATGAAGAAACTTTATAGAATCACAGAACAGTTTGCAGGAAATCTATTATTCCAGTGACACTTTATTAGTGTAAATATAATTGGAAACTGAATTATTGTGTAATATATCATCATTAAAACTCATTCTTATTCATTCTGAAGACAAGAAGAAAAGAAATTACTTATAAATAAATTGATTCATTAATTGAACCTTGGGACTTTGTAAATTCCTTTTTGTTCAATTTTGAATTTTTAAATTGGAATTACAATTACTGTGTAAGCATAAGGTCGTCTGAACGAGAGGGCACCATAGGCTCTTGAGCTGTTACATCACTATTTGGATAAGAGTACTTTACAGCCTGACTATAACCTGTGCCATCTATATGTGACCGTATGGATTACTACGTCGGATTAGCACAAGGGTGCTGCCACTTATTATAGTTAGTGTAAGAATACTTTAGCAAGATTTAAACACTAAGTATTTGAACGTGACTAGTTAGTTAATAAACACTAGTCCCACTAGTCCCAAACCTATGACAGTCATTCAATCATGGTGTACATGAAATGACGTCATCAAACCTGGGGTAGAATTCATACAAGTAAAGAAACGGAAGTTATTTTTTAAGGGGAGATCAGAGAGAAAGAGAGAGAGAGAGAGAGAGAGAGAGAGAGAGAGAGTTGTTTTTAGCACGAGACGAGCGGCGGCTGTTTTTCCATCTAGCAGGTCCCATTTACTGTCTGATTTTTTGGATTGCTGGTTTGTACACTTTATTTGTTGAATGTAACTATGAACCAGCATGGAATGATTAAAGAATGCAACTACTGAATAAAGCTATTTTCTAGTTAAGACGAAATTAGACTTACTACTTGAATTCCAGTCGGAAGTTACATTGTTGACATTTGATTATCGGGAATAGTACTTCATTCTTTACGATCATACAGCCAAACACCAACACAGACGAGTCTACAAAAACTACCTGGATGAATAAAGTCCCTTCAGTAAACCCCATCTCTGGCGATAGCCAGTAAAACAACTGAAGAACATTAACAAAGTATTATCCTGCTCAATTTCACCCTGTCACAGAAGGTTTTATCTTCAACCTGTCACAGAAGGTTTTATCTTCACCCTGTCACATATATACCAGTGCTCTTTTCTGAGACTGGGGTATGTCTTTTAGTCCAGAATTTTTGTCTGGCACTATCACCTTGAATCATCTAGATACACCTATATTTCCATCTCGTCACACAACTACGATAAGATAAAGTTTTACAAATAAACAATACATTATAAAAACTGGACTTTGGGGGGTGGGAAGGGGGGGGGGTGGTTCTTCGTCAGCCAGTCTCAAACAGGAAACAAGTATAGCAGTAGAAAGGCTGTGATAAAATAGCTGTGGCAAAGGAAACCCCGAAATGTACAGAGTGGCTAAGAGGTATGACGTCCGCCACAATTCTAAACGTATAGGGTTCGCACTCAGTACATGGAATATTATCATTCCTTTCCGTTCCCCGTGGAACATAGGGCTGAAACAGTTGCTCTCCATCGATTTCTATTCTAGGCTGTCTTTTTCAGCTGTGCCCAAGGCATTCCAATTTCCTATCCATCCCCACCTTCTTACCTTAATTTCCATTTGTATTGGCTGTTGTCCGCATCTTTACAGGGAATATAACTGATGGCAATTTTTTTCAGAACCAGTGGTTTCTACGGACGTGTTAACCCCCACCACGGAGTGGAACTGGATGCCTAGCTTTCTCAGGTGAGAGCGAAAAAATAAGAGGTCCCGTGTGCAAGATGCGCACGTTAAAAATCCCTCGGCAGTTGGAAATTGTAAAGAGCAGGTCATACGGCTGCTGCATTGGCAAAATGTGAAAATTAGGAAACCTGCCCAATACAAAAATATTTATAGAATGTGTGATTCCTGTTTATACACATTGGGATCCTGTAGCGAGAGGTTACTTTAGTGTAAAGGATAGCAGACAACAAGATGTATCAGATGATACAAAGTATAGCTGCCAGATAAGAAAGAGTACTGGTCTTAAAAGCAATACCCCATTCTCAGAAATGAGTAATGGTGTGTGGTTGTCATAGGTAATAGTCAGACTGTGAAGAATTCAGGCCTAGATGGTAATAATGAAATGCCCTATTCTAACTTGTCCCTCTCTAAGACTATCTATCCTATGTGATTGTATGTTGTATGTGTCTAGGGAAAATAATCAAGTAAAAGTAACATTAAACCAAACTGAAATGAGTTACTCAAAGATCAGGGTACAATTGAATAATTTATTTTATCTACAGTTATTGATTCTTTTATCTTTTTGTAACTAGAAAAATGGCATGAAAATCAAACTGATGATGATGAAATTTTACAATATAAGAAAGGTGTAACACACGATTGAAAAATTACACACAGATTGTCACTGATTCCTTCCTCTATGGAATTAATACTTTCAAATCAACCTCACTTTAGAGTATATATAGTGTCATTTGTACTGACATTCACTGTGGCCTTGACTGGAACTAAATGTTGTGAATCACTGTTCTTAACTTTTCAATTAGTCACTTGGTATTTATGATTCTGTCTTTACAGATGTAATGATCTTAACAAAGTTTGGTTGCATCATCTGATATTACTATAAGTGTGGTGAACCATATATTTAGATTTCAGACAGGCTCTTTGATAGGCTCTTATCTTGTTGACTTACCGAGCTGTCATTCTGATGTGGACAGTGGCTGGCAATGCCCATGCATTAGAGTTACCAGTCCTGATCTGATGTATACTCTGGGTGATGTGTTGCCGCTATGGCTATCACTGGTATACACAAACTTCTGCCTGGTTGATAGTCTAGTATGATATGATCTGATCTGTAACACATAATAGTTCTAGGCTAGTATCTTTCTAGCAAAACCTTTCCCTAGTACAGGTGAGAGGTAAGTAAAACATCAGAAAATATTTGTTAATTCAAATCAGACAGATCACTTCAGTGACTTACTACAAGCATATTTTAACATAAACATCTATATCATTAATCCTGTGCACTAAATCCTTCCATTTACATATTACTCTTCGGTGACATAGTATAGGCCTTTATTGTTATTTAATTATATACATATCATTCCTTAAACTCAATTTCCCCATCTCGGTTCGTGATTGACTTCACTGAAATAGCATAGGCCTTGGTATAATGTTTAACTATATACTCAAATTACACAGTGGATCATTCCCTCCTATTCTTTCAATGTTCTTGCTAGTCCTGTCCTATCCAGTAATCAGAAAAGTCTTACTTAGCCTTCTGAAAACTGTTCTACCTTTTCCAAACCTTCTTCTGATTTAATTCAATGTGACGATACGATTGTGCGATCTCAAGTGCACTCCGCCAGGATTGCAATACATTCCCGTGCGAGTGATATTTTCTTATTTTTCTCTCCCCTGTCATTATTATATGGAATATTTTATGCACCATTATTTACTCTCTACGCAGGATCTAGTAGTGTGAAGTCTCTAACACTCCACACCCCTACGGAAGTATCGGCCACGGGACTTTCTTTAATATTCACATGTTTGCTTTTAACCGATCCCAGACAGAACTGTAATAACGCCATGTAATTTGACCACTCAGCGACTGATAAGTTTTCGCTTCATTCGTCTGACCACATTTGATAGAGACGGTCATCTCTATTGATCCCTTTGAACGTGACGGTCCGTCACTGGACTCCAGCTGGCGAGCGACTATCCCTATGTTTGCACAAGAGAGAGATAATGAGGTAATCGCTTCCGATGTACGTTCTGTATCGAGATTACAGATAAATCTGTCTGGTAACTCAAGATTTGCAGACGATAGCATCGGGGCAGTATCGGTGCACAACATTTGTTTGTGCAGATAGCACAAGATGCCGGCGGAAGTCTGACGCAACGATATGAAGAGGTCACGAGTGAATATTAAATTTAATATTTTGGAACACGTGAGGGTATTTTTTGAATTTGAAACACCTCTACCCACGTAGTGCTGAACAAGATTCGATTGGAATGGTTGATTTGAGAGACCGGAGTATACAATGTATCTCAATGGAAAATTAGGCGGAAACACAGCTGGAATTTGAACTGAGGATTGTGAGATATAATGTAGTGAAATCAAAGTCAGTACACACACTGCAGCGCAAACGCCATACTAGAGACTCCTAAAAGCCAGAAAGAAAAAGGAGACATTGGACTTAGAAATTCCACAACTATAAGTAACAGATCGAGTGTTGGGCAACATAGGAATTTACAAGTAAACCCGCATTTTCAATACAAGACTGGAAACTTAGGAATTTGATCACCAGTCATAAATGAATTAAACAAAAGTTTTCCCAGGCCAGTGATTTCGCAGAACATCCGCCGTCAGAGGAATTAACTCTAATTTCCCAGACCAAGTCATAGAGGAATTTAAAAAAAGTTTTCCCAGGCCAGCGATTTCGCAGAACACCCGCCGCCAGAGGAATTAACTGTAATTTCCAGACCTAAGTGATTTCGAAGCATCTAATACAGAGCTGTGTCCAGTTTAAATCTGTGCAGGGAAATTGTGTATTCCTAAAATTTGGGGTTAAGTGTAAACAATTTATTTACTAATGTAAATTTTACAGGTTTCTTGCTAAGTGGTTATATATGAGGCTGGCAATCTCAACAAATGAAAAGAGTATATTCATCAACCACTACAGCAAGCGCTGGTGATTGTTTCTTGCTAGTCGTGCGGGAAAACTCGACAGCAGAGGTGGCCCTTGACTCCGGCTGGAGCAGTGATGAGTGAGGACTACATCATATATGCCTCAAGTGTAGCATATTATTTTGTGAGATTTATGTAACTTGTTAATGTTAGTTCAGGCACAAATCATATTCTCACTGTCCAGACACATTTAACCCTTTAATCCTCAGAGTAATATTGGTCAATTTTAACCATCTTCTCGGAGTTACGTTCTGCGTGCTCGAGAATTAAATTCTTTTGAGAGTTTAACATTGGTTGGCGAACGACGGGAACGTGAGCCTGTTAGAGTGCTCCAAACAAATGCACTTAGCAGAGGGCATTTGATTTTCTATTTTTCTGAAGTTCGTGGTTACAAGCCATCAGACGATTTGGGGTACTAACGCCGCTAGTGTGAGAGGAAAGCATCCACTCTAACCGCCTACAGTTGAAGAGAGTGTGGAGAAGGCTTCCGTCATCACAGAATTGACGAACCACAGCTGCAGGATTCAGCTAGAGTTAAGTTTCTTGTAAAATAGGTGAAAGCAACGGACTTTTGATAAATCCTCACCTACGTCTCCGTGACGAAAACTTTTATCTAAATTTCACCAAATTTTCCATATTTATTTTAACTGTTAAAGACTAATGCATTATTAAATTGTTACATGTTGTTTTAAAACTAAACAAGTATAGTCGCTCCAGTTTTTTATATGTATGTAAGCAAACGTATGAGCCAGAATATTATATATATATATATATATATATATATATATATATATATAGATATATATATATATATATATATATATATATATATATATATATATATATATATATATATATATATATATAAAATACCTACCTAGATATATATTTACCTCTAAACAGAGTTATTACTTATACGAGGAATTTCGTTGGATTACACCAACTGGGGGCTTGAACGGGCTTAAACCATTGCTTAAATCCTTCACAAAAGGCGACGGACCAGATGTAATGCGTTAACAATTGTTCAGCCCAATGCAACATTGTTCGTGATTCTGGAAATATCTTGTGAACGCTCCCTTAAGGTAGAAATTTCATTAGTCTTCTATCTACATCTCTGTCAAGAGTAATCTTGCGCGCAAGTAGATACCTTGGAAGCCAATATTAGATTCTCTTGAGTTTTGGTCACTGTTGGACCACTATTGCAAAGCAGGGGAGGCAATCCGTGACATTAAAAAAGAATTACACAGCAAACAATGGTGGTTTCCCTCCAATACTTGTTCCAGATAAAACTACACACACAACCCTTTCCATATGCACACAAATACTATTATATACATATTTATAGTTAGATCACTCTTACCCTCAATCCAGAATACCCACAGGGTTTCTAAAACCTTTGACAGGCTGCACACACCGGTGGATGACAAAGACGCTAGGGTGGTGAACGCTGACTTCTGTGTTTGATTTAATTATGGCGGCGAGTGATTTTCCTAAGATTTGTCTCCCCTTTTATTCTTTCAAAATACCCACCCGGCAAATAGTAATCAACGATCTGATTGGCTGTTAACGTTTCATCCCTCGTTCCTTCCAATACTTCAAGAATCTGTCGTTCCTAGACCAACTGTGCTTGTTTCTAAAACTTTCAATAGGTCTTACTTCATTAATATCAAACCGATTTGCTTCATCCAAAGCTAGTTTAACTCAAACGATTTGGATCTATTGTTATAGCTAACTTTCTCTGACTTCTGACCCTTGTATCTCTTCCAAGGCAGCCGAAACAGTGAAACACTGCAAATGCCTTCAAACTCCTCCCCCCACACCCCCCCCCCCCCCCCCCCCGCTGCTACTGCTCACACAACGATGATACAGGTGTCAGAATAAAGCTCCAATTATGTACCGGTACTATATAACCAGACTATCTTTATCAGAAGAAATCCTCTAGTTGGTCTCTACTGTTAATGGAAACACATCCAAGTTTTTACGATTCTCTCCTTCCATATCGTTTAGCAGTCTAAGATCATGCATTGAACTAACTTTATTCCCATTGGCTGAACTTTTAGCACACAATCTAGCCGGTGTTTCAAATATCGATTGCCATAGATAATCGTCTGGGGAACTTGTGACAGATCCCCGCCTGTGATACAGAGTTCGTGCACCATGCTGAGATGCTCCTCGTGTGATCTACAGGAGGAGATCGGAGCACCAATGGAGTTGTCGTGTGTAATGAAGATGGTCCTTAAAAAACCAAACCAAACCAAACTAAACCAAACCAAACCAAACTAATGTATTTTTCATTTGTAAAACTGACTCTTATACCATATTTCATGATTTGCAATTTAAAGCCTTTCATCAGCCTTTTCATTATTTACATCATCATCATCATATGCCATCTCAACAACTAAGGTCAGCTGCAATGGATCCCCAACGTCTTCTGTCAATTGTTTTTATGATGTACTCTGATATACTCTTTACTGTCCATCTTACCATTTACAGAAATTGTCAAAATAATCACATACTTGTGGAATAGAATCAGACAATAAGTATAGACGGAGATGCAATAAAACAGCGGAGTTGGACAGAACACTCTCAGGAAACAACCAACCAGTAGCCTATTACCAGAAATGCATTTATCCGGAACCTATAGGGAAAATTAAAGCAGGCAAGACAAGGAGAACACATGGGACGGAGGAAAAGAAAGCCAAGGAAACAGGGATTGTCGAAAGACAAACATCCAGACACAAAAGATGAATGACCTTACAGCTTGTTAGTCTAGGACAGATTTTCTAAACCATTTTTTTTACCGTGAATATATTCACCCACACCAAAGAAGTTCGTGGACCACAAGTTAAGAAACCAGACTTGTCAAATTTTTATAAAAACAAAGTAACTAACCTCAGCACATTAAGCACACTCCAAAGAAGGCGTAGAAACTAAAATTATATTTGAAAACATATTCCTGTCCACGAAAATGTAGAGTAAAAACAGGCCATCCTTCTTTGTGTCATAGTGTTTCAAATTTTAAAAGTGTGTTTTCTCCGACTGCATGTTTTGTGATGTGTCTGGTTTTTCCAATGGAGTATATATATATATATATATATATATATATATATATATATATATATATATATATATATATATATATATATATATATATATATATATATATATATATATATATATATATATATATATATATATATATATAATATATATATATATATATATATATATATATATATATATATATATATATATATATATATATATGTCTCTAGTGTGATTATACCCTGCATATATATATATATATATATATATATATATCTATATTTATATATATATATATATATATATATATATATATATATATATATATATATATATATATATATATATATATATATATATATATATATATATATATATATATATGCTAATCTTGAGGCTCATGTGTTTAAGATAGAATCATCTATTACCTGACAGTGGTTAGTACGTTTAGTTGTAATACTCTCCTATTTTTAGATAGTGATATGTAATATTGTTGAATTAGCTGGTTATGTATTTTGTATAACCAGGACACGTGTCCTCGAGTGTAGCAAAGAGATCGTGGATTCAGTCTTATTGAGTTTATACAAGTTGTTTTGTGTGTCTCCAGTGTGACTATACCCTGCATATATATATATATATATATATATATATATATATATATAATATATATATATATATATATATATATATATATATATATATATATATATATATATATATATATATATATATATGCAGGGTATAGTCACACTGGAGACACACAAAACAACTTGTATAAACTCAATAAGACTGAATCCACGATCTCTTTGCTACACTCGAGGACACGTGTCCTGGTTATACAAAATACATAACCAGCTAATTCAACAATATTACATATCACTATCTAAAAATAGGAGAGTATTACAACTAAACGTACTAACCACTGTCAGGTAATAGATGATTCTATCTTAAACACATGAGCCTCAAGATTAGCAAACAATAGAATATTTGAACGTGCACTAACGACATTTAGCTCATCACTTAAACGTCTGCCCCGTGCAGTTCATGGAAGTCTCTTCTGAGCAAAAGAAAGAATACTGTTCCCTTCGGCTTGTCGCACAAGGCGGCAAATATGAGCTTGTGTACAGGACTGTCAACTTTATCATGTAAAACATTGCTACAGACATCAACTTTATCATGTAAAACATTGCTACAGACATCAACTTTATCATATAAAACATTGCTACAGACATCAACTTTATCATGTAAAACATTGCTACAGACATCAACTTTATCATGTAAAACATTGCTGCAGACATCAGCATGTGAATGCTGTACGCAGGCTTCTTGCAAAGAGATTTGCTGCACGGGTGGCGCCATGCTCCAATAGAGCGAAAAGGAAAATGATGATGATGGCTTACACATTGGAAGTGAAAAACGTATTAAATTACCAATGACACCACATCTGGGCCCTATAGAACGGGTTCTCAATCTTTTTTGCTCATGCCACCCCCACCCTGAGCCTCATTTACTTCTATGGCCCCACTCATAGTCGCTGTTAGCTGAAAAAGGTACTTTACCATCTTACTGCGGCCCCTAGAAATATGGTATGGCCCCCGGGGGGGGGGGGGGGGGGAGAAGAACCTATATGGCCCACTTTGAGAACCACTGCTATAGAACATTCAGTCACCGACTGCCCTCTCACATTAGATGCCCTGTCTACCACGCAAACAGTGTTAAAAATCTAACTTGTTTTCCACGCAAACAACCTTCACTCCAGAGTATACACCTTACTCAAAAATCGCTGCAAACTCACTACAGTTTTGTAAACTAATCAGGCATTGTACATGTGCATTCTGTAAGAACTAACATGTCATATAACACAAACTTACATGTCATTACAACTTCAGTGGCATTCAGTAAAAATAACCACTTCTTCCTTCACCCAGCAAGGCCTCCCCCATACACACACACACATCCTGTCACGGACAGAGCTGAAAAAAAAACAACCCTACAAAATGAGTTATCGCTAGAGCGACAGTTGCACGTTCCATATACAGGAAATAGATTCCAGAAGAGGGACCTGACATTTCTTCCAAGTGCGTTGTCATCCCCTTTGATCTCTCACAATGACTTTTTCATGCATCTTCCATGACCTTCACCTGTTGCCTATATACCAGTGCCTAACGAGTTACCCATTTAGTACTTTTCCTTAGTGTGTGTCCAGTGTATATCCACATCCGTTCTCTTATCTGTTGCACAAGCAGCTGTTATCTGCTTTTGCACCAACATTCTTTATTTCTGACAGTCTTTTATTGGGAACCATATTAAGGACAAAAGAAATTAAGTCCAATACAAATAAAAGAATCTTCAATTCAAATATCAGTCAGCCATATTATATGACCTTGATTCACGGAGAACAATAAAAACAAGAACCAAAAAGCTACAGAGTTTCATAAATGGGTGCTGGCGTAGAATAGAATGATTGAAATGGTTCGACACCAAAGTGGAACTGATGACAAGAAGCAGACAAATGCCAGTGAAACAAGAGATAAGTAGAAGTCGTTGGGAATGTATGGGACACACATTGATGTAGAAGGCACGGCTACTTGGTCAATGTGGGCAGAAGATATTGGAGACTTGGAGCAAAAAAAAAAAAAACCAAAAAAAAAAACAACAAACAAAGCATTCCAGCTTGTTTTGCCACCTTTTTCCTTTTTCTCTACATGAAGCACATTGTAGCAATTAAGATCTTGTTCTATGCTACTGATTACAATAGAACTGCTTTCCATTTTGGGATCATGCTTCATTATGCTAGCAATGACAATACTTCTTGGCCATTTCACCACCCTGAATGAATTTGAAAGTTATGTCACTGCCTCCCACGAAATTTTGCCGCACAGCAGAAGATCGAATTTATTAAGCGTATTATGGGCTTTTGACATAAAATAGAAACAGTGTTATATCAAAAAGGCGCTAATCGAACAGCGTAAGATAAGGGTATTGGTATGTATATACTTTTTGAAATGTCAAAATTTTATATTTCACCGCTTGTTTTACTTACCAAGAAGTCTGTCAGACAGAATTAACGCAATATGCATTCACATATTTGTACGCATACATATTTGCACAAGCATAGATACAAGCACATCACGGAAGGAATAAAATTAAGGAAACAATGTATAATTCTTCATTACCAGTTAAACTCATTTTTTTACGTTCCTGTACTTCCACTTTTGTTATACTGTATAATTGTGTTTATTTTTTATTTGTTTAATTACAAATGCTTCAAGCAGTTTTGTACAGGGAAGTAACAACGACAACATTGTGCTTTCGATTAATAATGAGTTAGGTCTCCTGTGCAAGGGGAAGACAGCGCTATAAGTGGGAAGATAACATCAAAAGATGGACAGGAAAGAGTCTATCAGAGTGCACCACCAAGACAAGAGACAGAAGACGTTGGAGATCCATTACAGCCAACCTTCGTTGTGGAGATGGCAACTGATGATGATGAGGTCTCCTGTATTAAACAGAAGTCGGATTAAAAAAAAAAAAGGTGGTAAGTCTTACAAGAACAACATACGTTGCTGCCACGAGGCCTTGGCCATGGACAAAGAACAAAACATAAAGGAAAGAAAGCGATAAATAAGTGAAAACCATGAACAATAAAAAAAAAAAAATGCAACCTGTTCTTCGCAGTGTTCGGGATCGGGGGATACTCAAAATGAGGAGATAAAGAAACACTGGGAATACGTCTCCCTCACGTGTGTCGTATGAGGCGACAAATAAGAAGGTGTTTATGGGGCTGCCAACTTTATCACGTAAAATACATTGTTACATAAGCCACTGCTGCAAGAGCACATGGACTCTCTAGTGCTGGTTTCCTGCAGGATACCAGATGTAGTGGTAGCTACAAGCCACCATAGAGAACGAAAAGAGAAAGTAAAGTCGTGATATATAAATACCCGTAGGGAGCAAAATCTAAAGAAGGAAGAGAAATTCCTTTATGACCTGTTTCATTAACTCTGTGTATGTGTGTGTGTACGCGCGCGCGCATGACTGAGTGTGTGTATTTGTGTAGAAAGCATAATCTACTTTCATTTTCGTTATGGAGTATAATTTTTGCTTTTCTTAATTTTCATTTAAAATTATCAATGTAATTTTCTTAAGGGGAAGTAACAACAACTATATTATGTTGCGAATTGATAGTGAACGTCATGTATCCTGTAGTTAAGAGCAACGCCTGCTTTCTTTCTTTGAGCGAGATTTGAAAAACCAATTTATTTAATTAAAACAGAGATTGTAAGATATTTCGCGCAGAAGTTTGACGCAGTGATAAGAAAGTATACCTGAATAAAAATGTATTAAGTGAAAGAAATTAAACTTCAGTCTCTCTTGTTTTCTGCAAGTGTAATTTAAAAAAAAAATATAAACAAACAAACAAACCACAAAATTCATATTCTCACAGGCAGATTATGCGGGACTAAAGACTCATCAGCCCTGGGTCGTCCAGCTGGGGGGACGGAGTAGTCAAAGGAAGAATATCACATGCGCTTCCACTGGCAATCGCAAAAGCCGATATGTCCACGGGCATGTAACCTCATCATGTCAAATATATTGCTACATAAACCACAGCTGCAAGAAGACAGGAATGCGTTGAAGCAGGTTTCCTACAACAGGTACAGCGAACCAAGAAGGTACCGGTAATAATGAATTAAACATGAATTGAAAAAAAAAAACTAACTCAACATACTGGCAAAAAAACCCAAAAAAACAAAAAACAGCAAACAAAGATAATGAATGAAAAGACAGTTAAGAATATATTTAACGCACAAATAACAAAAATAAAGTCATAAGACGTGACATGTCTCAGTCATCCAGAGGCGTCCCTACAATATTTGACACTCGGGGCGAATCTTACCTTTGGCACTCTCCTGCCATGAAGAAAAACATTTGCAAGCATATTTTTAACAGTAAGTACTATCATAATCCTGTCCAATGGTACCCCTTTCCTGGCTGTCACCGGGGTCGAACCACTCCCCCGCCCCCCCCCCCCCCGCCCCCTTAGTACGCCACTACAGTCATCTTCCTTTAAAGTGCTGTGATTGATACCGACGGTTTCTCACAATATTGCTCAGAAATTATTTAATGTTTTTCTCGGCGTATTTACTCACGAATGCTGTTCTAACAACTCTGATCTTGTCTAGTAAATTTTTTCATCGTTTTTGTTTGTTTCATAAACCCATTTTAGTACAAGGTTATTTCTATCTTGTTCTGTGCATGGCACTAGTACAACAGTGTAAGTTCAATATTGTATTTATCATGTTCTTATTAATTTATAGTCGTCTGAGTCTTTGGGTCCTTCTGAATATTAATGTTCGTATAGGGCACTTTACAACCTTAGGGTCTACTGAATTATCATTCCGATCTCACTGCCTGATATTTCCCTGAGGTAAACATACCTCCAAGGTATGAACGTTTCCACTTGTTTTTTTTTTAGTTCGGTGTTTGCAGCATTAATTTTGTGTTTTTAGCATGTAACTTACTGCTACAATAATTGTTTGTGTCTTTTCATCTTCATTTAGTTCTCTAGATAGCTGGTTTTGAGTGCCGTATATAGTCTATCCGATATAAGTAGTCCTAAAAAGCGTCCAAAATTATTGACCCGATTATAAGTTGACGTACAAAATAAAATTATGTTTCAATTATGAATTTATGAAAAGCTATCCCCCCCCCCCCCCCCTTTCCCCCCCCCCCCCCCCAAGCTACTGGTAATTTATGTGCAATTGTTGTGCATTGGTGAAGAGACAGTGAAAAGCGATTAATAAAACGGCTACATAAGCCTGCAGATTTAATCCTAACCCCTAACGACGTGGCTGACTTAATTAGCCACAGGATCGGTAACTATCCGAGCTAGGTTTTTCACACGTAATGTCTGCAATCATCACTCGCCATACAGCGTTACAGTAAGAATATGACCGTAAGCTCTGACGTTTTGCGCATACGCAAACGCACAAAGCATGAACTCTCATCTACTTCTGCAATAATGACTCCTGATGTGATTACTATTTAACAGTAAACATCAAAAATTACTCGCATTCTAGTGAAACGAATACATACACATTATTTCAGCACAAATAATAACGCGCGACACACTAATTTAACCAGAGTCGCGTAGCTCTATTTCGAGATTTCTTCTGTTGATGCCTAACCCTACGATACAGATAAAAAAACATATTACATAACGCTAACCGTAACCCTAAAGCTACCCTTGTTTCCAGCTTATACACAAACAATATCGCACAAAAAACACTCATATCGTACTAAAAAAATTAAATAATAACAGAAGATAAGATTATCGCACTCACGTACAGAATAGATTTCGCCGCAACTACCTTAGTAATCTACAAACAGGCCTATTTCACTGCGTTGCATGTTTTGCGGCTTCATCATCAATGGTTAGAACGTATATAAACAAAGCTACTGGTTAACATTAACCCTTACCCTACCGCTTTCCCCAACTTTTTGATACATAATAAATCCAATTAAGCAAATAATTTGTCAAGGAGTTTATAGCTTGCAGTCAAAAAATTTAACATCAAATTGACAAAAAGCGTGGTGCGCTTAAGCGCTTATCATATATTTTATCCATAAGTGTGTAATGAAGTATAAAGGGAGCCGCGCTGGTGTAATGGCTACGACGTTGTACTGGCGACCAGGTGTTCATGGTTCAAACCCGGCCGTCGGCGTTTGAAGAAATGTTTACGACCGGAAATTTGACTGAATAATCTGAACGGCTCCTGCACATAAATCCCGTGTGGATGGGAAGGAGCGAAGCTCCTGACCGGGTTGGAAGGAAAGTCCACTGACCCCCCAGCCTCGCAATGACATGTCATTGGGCCGAAAGAGCCGGAAAGCTCGAGTGCCGCTGGTTATAGGAAAAAAAAAAAAAAAGAATTATAAAGCAGAAGTTAATTTCATGTAGAATCAGCGCCCCAGGCTTTTTGTCAATTTGATGTTACATTTCTTGACTGCAAGCTATAAACTACTTGAAAAATTATTTGTGGCTTTTTAGTGCACGCCTGTTTTTAAAATATTTTTTAAAATATTTTTATTTTTATTTTTTTAGTGTTATTATTATTATTTTTTTAATTTAAATCAAATGTAATCGATCCGCTAATGACATTATCAGTTTGCGATAAACGAGTCCAGAGCACAGGAGGCGGATTTCATTATTCAGTATATTACGCGGAAAGTTAATATTTTAACTTTAAAAAATTTTTTTTGATAAGAGTTGTAAATTACATTTTTAAAATGTAGTTGTCAGTTGTGTGTATGTCTGTGCACGCGCGTGCGATATTGTGTGTGTGTGGAAAGGGGGGAGGGGGGAAGAAGTTTCAATATTTCTCTCAAGAGAGACAATCTTGTTGGAAACAATACACCTAGATTATTTGCAGTTATCGCCCATTTCACTGATGATACCTGTGGTGGTTTTTGATGTTATGCAATGTTGTTGTTCTTTATTACTATTGTACTGAATGAGGTCAGCTGTGAAGGTCCCTGATTATAACAAATTTTGGGTTGAGTTATCAGGGTACCTTTCTGCTACCACTTTATGACCTCAATCAGACCTATTCTTGACTAGTATGTATGATAGCTACGTCTAATGTCTAGGGTTATGCAAGTGGGGGGTGATGGTAAGTTAACACTAACACACACACATAAACAAATATTAAAGTCTATGATCAAATGAACTAACACCTGGGTTAAATTTTTATATGTAAATATTTTCTATACAATTTTATTGGTCCTGAACCTAGTATTCATCTGGTCAGGACTTTCAAAATTAAAAAGAACTCAAGGTATACACATAAAAGGCAAATTTTCAACCCAAAGGGACAGTTTGTCCAAACATATACTGTTAAAATATACTAATAGTGTTACTAAATTTTTAATATTACTGGTTTCTAACACTGGATGGCTGTTGGGATTCTTTAGTCATCCCCAGTTCTTTAATACACAACTGTCAATGTTTTATTCTTTGGGGAATATTTTTATTATGTTACACAGGGGTGCACTAGTCTTTGATGCTGATGAAAAGTCGGGTGCCTGATATTATACTTATCTGGCACAACTTGAACTGTCCGTATTCTTGCTGTAAAACGATCACTTTGATACTGGCCCAAAAGTAACAGGGTGGACTCTGTAGACCCCTGTCACTACTGGAAATGAAAAGACTTCTTAACTGCTTTTCACAGACATCTGGCACCGGGCTAGTGCCAGATAAAAACCCTGTAACAATGAAATAATGTCTCCTTGTTGATATCATACTTAAACTGTTATTTCTTCAAATTATGATTCATGAGAAATAAAGATCTGGGTCATATCTAGTTGACCAACCCAGCACATCCATTACAAAATGTACCAGTGTTGTTCACATGTCTTCCTCTAAAGGCGGCCCTGCATCTGCAATAATATTATTAATCTTTCTTTTCTTCCATACAATAAGATAGGTGAGCTGCGTCCATCTGGCCACCTAAGAAAACATTTTTATTTCACAAACATGTGCATTTTACAAAACTGGCAATGTGTTACAGCATAAATCTACCTCTAGGCCCTGCATGTATCAGTTGGGGACCTAATTACTTACAGTCGTAATGGCAGTATCTCTCACTCACATTTTTAAACAAAATATATATGAATAATTTATGCCTTACCATAAATTCAATGAATAAACACAGATACGTTGATTAGTAGACTTCAGATGTCCTGCTGGCTGGACTGTGAGGCCTATTATTGTTTTACTTTATATATTTAATTTAATAAGGCAAGTCACACTTCACAGAATTTTAAACGTCCTGTTCAAGGGACTGTATTCTACAAATGGCGTCGAGACTTTGAATTTTTTCAATATTATAAAAGGCGTTGGCCAATGAGCGAACGACTACTTTTGAATTTGAAAATAAAAGCAAAAACAGACTTGATTTTTGGACATAACAAGTTTTCTCCTCACTCATTCTTAGATTTCTTCCGCTAAAATATATTTTTAGTGTTAAGCCATCCCATAATTTCACTCCCCTTGTCTACCCCTCCTCCAATAGAATACATGTACCCTTTTCCTGCCCTTTTCGAGGACGCGTCAAAAAAATCAACGTTAGTGGAAGTAAAGACGAGCATGTGTTGGTCTGTCTGTCATAACAAATACCGTCTTTTGTCCATATCTTTCTTATTGTCTGTCGGATTTTCTATTTTAAAGCATATTATTTATCAAGAGAAGATAAGCTCTCAAACTAACTAACTTTTATGATCCTAAACCTATTAATAAGGAAGTCCATATTTTTCCAGAGTTAGTTTCAATTTCCACTATCATATAATTTACGCCATTTCTCCTCCGTTCGCGCGTCGTTCAAATTGCAGCAACAACAAGTTGGTGACGTCATAAATGTATCAATTTGCAGACAGAGTAAGGTGTGTGTGGTTATACAGTTCCACTAAGTACTCAATGCATTAACAAATTTTAGTGTTGTGGCTTTCTTTTCCATCTGCCGCCAACTATTTTTGCCCGCGTTTTCTACAATTTGGCGTGTTTCAACCACTTGTGTCCTCAGTCTAAAAATAAATTTGCCTCTCTCCTCTTTTTAGTCCGAACCAAGGCTAATACTGTCAAAATTGTTATCTATAAATCCAAGGTCATAGTACCCTTAAACACTACGTTCTGTCTTGCTAAAATCAATGTGTTGATTGGCGGGGGGAAAGACGACGCGTTACAACTATACTATTATTGTTTCTACTTATATTATTTTGACTTTTATACTTATAAATAATAATTTTATCAATGTATCAATGTAATTTTATCACAATACAATATAAAACAAACAAAATTAATAGTAACTTTAATTTTATTAATTTTATTATTTTTACGACTTATTATTGTATTGTCATAGGGAATACACAACTATGCCAAGTTTCAGAGCTATTGCTCATCTGGAAGTAATTGAAAAATCGATTGCAAGATTTGAAGGTGACAAGAGAGTGACATACGTTGCAAGTTAAAGAAAAGCCTGAAATATAAATAACGAACAATTAAGTTCCAAATTACCATTATAAATACGTAATCGAATTCGTATTTTACTTCGAATCCCTAAAAATAGAGATTTGGGCTTAAGACGATACACGTCCCACGATGTTTAATTTCATCCCTTGCAAAGATTCTTTTATTTTACACCAGTCTCAATAAGTTTTTCTTCGATTTCGAATTCCCGCATTGCAGTAGAATTGCCATGGCTTTTGCAAATTCTATCACTTTTAACTTAAAGCCAGCCTCGTAAGAAGTACGCTTTCTTGCTGTCAAACTCATTGTAATAGTACCTTCGGGAAACTTTTGAGTTTACTTAATTCGTGTGTATTAAAACAGCTGTGTATGCCGGTGTTCGCATGACAGGAAGTACCGAAAGCACGACGGACATTAGTTTTTTATTGATCGTTTATACCGGTATCGATTGTATTTTTTTTTTTTTTTTTGGATCGTACGCCCGCTATGACTAGAGGCGAAATCTCCGGTTAATATGTCTAACCTGAGACTGATTTTACGTGAGTATCCCTTTTTTCCCTGTACAATGACAGGTGTCCTCTCGTCATTCCGGCAGATACTCGCCGATTTCGGAGGTACCCATTAGATCTGGGTCGCCTCAGGAGCCGTTCAGGTTATTCCAGTCCCTGGTCGACGACACTCCTTCAAATCTCTTCACCAGGGCTCGAACTATTCCAGTCCAAGTCCTGGTCGACGACACACCCTTCAAATGTCTTCGCCAGGGCTCGAACCTGGATCACCCGTTCGCCAGCGCAGTGTGATAACCATTACACCAGGGCGGCTCCCGCACGTTTTTATTTTAATAATAACCACAATTAACAGCCTAATAAAATTGATTTAAATATTTTTGGTTGAAAAGAACACCGTGGGCAGTGTGTTCGATACGACCTATAAAAGAATTCAGAGATGCAGCAATAAGTGCTAATGGTTATGCTTAGGTTAAGCAGCTCTAAAACAAAATCCATGGTGATATCACGAGAAGAAAGAAGACATCAGATTAAGCTGGCAGAACAGGTCCTGGAGCAGGTCGACCACTTTAAATACCTCGGAGCTATTATAGACCGAAAGGGAGGCATCAAAGAAGAGTTGGCCACTCGAAAAGCAGCAGCTGGGAGACTTTTTCAGGCCATAAATGGAGGATTCCTCAGCAAGAGAGAGGTTGGTAAGAAAACGAAGATGGCTGTATACCGCTCCACCTATGTCCCAGTCTTGACATATGGATGCGAGTCATGGGCAATGACTACAACCCATAAAAGCCAGATCCAAACCTCAGAAATGAGGTATCTGAGGAAGGTGGTTGAAGTAACAAGAAGGGACATGGTACGCAACCAGACGATACGTCAAGGCCTTAAATCCTACCCCCTGCAGACCCAAGTAGAACAGTCCCAATTAAGATGGTTTGGCCATGTCTGCAGAATGGGAGAAGATCGGATACCACGACAAGCATGGGAAACAAAGAGCCAATGATCCAGACCCCGAGGACGACCCAGAGTCCGATGGGAGGACAACATTAGACAATCTTTGAAGGACCGAGGACTAGAATGGAACCAGGCCAGGAGGAAGACAACCGATAGGATAGTCTGGCGCTCTCTCTTCCAAACCTCTACACCTCACGGTAGAAGGGGGACGACTAAGTAAGTAAGGTTATGCTTAGGAATCTTAAATCTAACCCTAAACCATAACATTAATCCTAACCCTAACATCGTTGGCGACTTACAAGGGTTACATCGAAGTACACGTCCCAATGTTCTTCTTTCAACCCATTTTGTAATGTATTACTTAAGACATTTTGTTAAAAATATTTAATGATGCAGCAAGTTTATATCTGAAGGATAAATAAATGCGGCGGGAAGGACGGGGGGCAACGCTCACCAGTTTCATGAATCTTTATGTTTTTTACTCGACTATAAGTCGGGGTCCGGATTTTTAAGGTTAAAAATGGGAATAAATATCTCGACTTATACTCGAGTATATACTGTAAATTGTTGTGTGTCCGTAGTCGTGTGTTGTCATTATAGTCTAATTAAGCAATTTTGTGTTTTAATTGCACGATTCCTGACAGACAAGCACGCCACGCTCATGCTTACAGGTTGTATCTATTTTTATTTATTTTCTCATATTTCTTACTTAAATCTCGCTTTATTTCCTTTCCTTGACGAAGGCCTTGTAGCTGCAACGTAAGCAATTTTCTTTGTCTTTTGTCCTAGTAAGGCGAATTAGCTTTTTTCCTGTATAACCAGATACAAGCGTGAACAACGCGTGGAAAAGACAGCTTCACCTGTGCTTCATTTGTATATGATACTATTCTTTTCGGTCGTATTCCGCGGCATTAACTAATTCAAGATAACGACGGTCCTGAATAAATTAAGATCAGGTCAGGGCTCCTTTTAAATGCTTAGTCATGTAATGGAGGTGCAGAAAACTTCATATCTCGTAAAAAAAAATAGCTAGATTAAAGCGAACTTGTAGTTGATGTGTTGATACAGTGGTACTGCGAAAATTTCCAACTGTCCCACGTTGACCCAACTCTCTGCCAGAGATCACCGGTAATGAAGTCTGGTAAAAGTTCTCCAAGACGTGGCTTGATAAGTGAAAGCTGGAACTACGGGCATTATTGTTATGTTCGTGCGATTATCAGATAATGTAAGTAAAGTAAATATACAGTATATTTCAGGTTGTAGAAAAAAATACTCCCTTTTAGTTGGGCTCCGCTTTTTTCTTGTAAAAATAATCTCTCTCTGTATTTGTTATTATTTTCTTTTGCGTTCCATAAGGAACACGGCGCCACAACTGCAGCTGATCACCTAACTAGCCTGAACCAAGAAGTCACATGTTCCTGTATCTATCTATCTATCTATCTATCTATCTATCTATCTATCTATCTATCTATCTATCTATCTATCTATCTATCTATCTATCTATCTATCTATCTATCTATCTATCTATCTATCATCATCATCATAACCCTCCACTCCCAAAGGAGCATAGGCCGTCAACAAACACATGTCAAGTCCTCCTGTCACGTGCCATCATCTCAAGTTCTTATCACGCTCTCCTCATCATTTTCACCTGTTTCCGGCTCTCTTCTCCATGTGCTTCTTGGTCTATTTCTGCCTCTCTTGCCCTGGGGGTTCAGAACAAGGACTACCTTGTAATGCTATCAACAGGTTTACTCAGTGTGTGTCCTATCCATCGCCATCGTCTTCTTCTCATCTCTTGTTCCACTGGCACTTGTCTGGTTCTTGTCATCAGTTTCACGTTGGTAACTTTGTCATACCATTTTAATCCTTCTATTATACGCAAGCACCCATTTATGAAAGTCTGTAGCTTTTTGGTTGTTGTCTTTGTTGTTCTCAATGTTTCAGAGCCATATAATAGTACTGATATCACATTTGAATTGAAGATTCTTATTTTCGTGTTGGATCCGATTTCTCTTGATCTCCATATATTTCCCAATGCAATGAAAGCTCCTCTTGCTTTTTTTATTCTTATTTTGATATCACTGTCTGTCCCTCCAACTTTGTCTATATTACTGCCAAGATATGTGTACGATTCTACATCTTGTATTGGTGTTTCTTCACGTTCAACCCTGTTATCATTACCTGCATTTATTCTCATTATATGTGTCTTTTCCCTGTGTATTTTCAGACCCAGTTTCTGTGACCTCTCATCGAGTGTTTTCAATTTGTCCTGCATCTGATTACGGTTATTGGACAGAAGAGCTAACTCATCAGCAAAATCCAGACCATCCAACTGCTTAGTCAGAGTCCACTGGATTCCATTTCTGTTGTGTGTTGTCGATGTTCTGATAACCGAGTCTATTGCTAGTAAGAAAAGAAATGGAGACATAAGGCATCCCTGCCGCACTCCCGTTCTTATCCAAAACGGTTCTGTAAGCTGTCCTTCATGAAGAACTCTGCATGTCATGTCTTCATATGTTTTCGTTATTAAATTAATGTTCTTCAGGGGAAGTCCATAATGCCTCATCAATTTCCAAAGTATCTATCTATCTATCTATCTATCTATCTATCTATCTATCTATCTATCTATCTATCTATCTATCTATCTATCTATCTATCTATCTATCTATCTATCTATCTATCTATCTATCTATCTATCTATCTATCTATCTATCTATCTATCTATCTATCTATCTATCTATCTATCTATCTATCTATCTATCACGGATTGCCTTCCCTGCTTTGCAGTAGTGGTCCACCAGTGGCCAAAACTCAAGATTATCTAAAATCGGTCGTCAAAGGTGTCTACCTTCGCACAAGATTACTCTTGGCAGAGTTGTAGATAGAAGGGTAAAGATGCTTCTATCTCAAGGGTGTTTTCAAAAGATATTTCCAAAGTCAAGAACAATGCGGCATTGGCATATATATATATATATAAGTCTTGCTCATACGTATGCTTTCACATATTAACTGAATCAACTAACATTGTTATGTTTTAAAATAACATGTAACAAATTTAGTAATCAATTAGTTTTAACAAGTTAAAATAGTAGTGGAATGATGGTGAATTTTAGATGCAAATAAAATTTTTCGTCATTGAGACGTGATTTGAAGATTTAAATTTAAAATTAAACTTTAATTTTTATGTCCTTTTGCTGGTGCTTTTTATAAGCACTTAGCTGGTATGAGTGAGTCCTGCAGCCTTCGTTTCGTCAATTCTTTTGTGATGATGACACTTCACAGTCTGATAGCTTCGTCCTTCGAACGGTCTGATAGCTTAGTTCCACGGACCGTCTGATAGTTTAGTACCAAGATCTTTTAGACAAAATAAAAACAAATACCTCTGCTAAGTACATGTCTGGGCTGCAAATTAACAGGCGCATTATCTTGTCCACCCATCAATGTTAGTCTCTCTGAATAATTAAATTCATTTTTGAGTATTCACAGCGTAGCTCAGGGAAGATGATTAGAAATCACCAATATTGGGTATTAAACTGGGAAAATATGTGCTTGGACAGCGCTAAATCAATGATTTGCCTCAATTAAAATTAGCAAGGTGCATATATCTCATAAAATGATACTATACACTTGATGCACATGTGATGTAATCATCATTCTTCCCTGTTCCAGTCGGAGTCTGAGGTCACCTGATTGCCAGCCTCATATATAACCACTTAGCAAGAAAAAAATATCAAATTCACATTTGTAAAATAAATATTTACACCTCCCCCAAATTTCATTGGGGAACACAATCTCCTCGCACAGTTTAGAATGGACACATCACTTTATTATATACTTCAAATCACTTGGTCTGGGAAATTATAGTATTCCTCTTATGGCGGGTGTTCTGCAAATCACTTAGTCTGGGAATTGTTAGTAGTCCTCTTATGATGGGTGTTCTGCGAATCACTTTACCTGGGAAACTTTAGTAATCCTCTTTTGACGGGTGATCTGATTCCTTAGGTATCCGGACTTCGTATTTAAAATGCGGATTTACTTTTAAGTTTTAAAGTTGCCCAAATACTTCCGATCTGTCACTTATAATTTTTGAATCCTTAGTCCGATCCTTCTTTCTCTGGCTTTGGTGAATTGCTGGCTTGACGTGGCGATGCAATCTGATTTGTGACTCCTATTTCACTAGATTATATCTCTCATTTCTCAGTTCAAATCCCAGATTGTACTTCCGACGAATTTTCCAATGAAAGTCAATGTATATTCCCTCTCTCAAATCAAACCAATGGCAAGCTCTTCAGCACTATCTGGGTATGGGTTTTTAAATGCATAATCTCCCCCGTGTGTTTTAAAATATTACATTTTAAAATTCCATCTCGGGACCTCTTTCTAATAATGCTGTAATACTTCCGCCAACTCACAAATAAATTTGTGGACTTATTTGATTTCCAGATGCTACCTTCCAATATTGTCTCCCCCAGACATGTTATCTATAACAATTACACAGGGATGGTCCGGTGGAAGCTATTATCTCATTTTCACCGGTGTCTTTGCCCACCTTAGACGGCTTACCCAGACAGACAACATTGACTTCCTTTAAATCGATCGTGCGCGACCAGTTTGCGCATACAATGATCGTCTCTGTCAAAGGTTGGTTAGACTGACTTACATGATAACCGTATTTCCGCTGACCGGCCTAATTACCCTGGTATTGTTACGATTCCCCTGGCGGAACGTAAACAAGTCTGGGGTGGTCACAGCAAAAAGAATGAAGGTGCAAGAAATTTGCCAAATAAAATGCGACGAGTTAGGAAAATGAAGAAATGAAGTAATACTGCCGGAGTGGATGAGAGTTATAAAAAGTGCACGACTGATTTCGTCACACTATCTATCTAAGTCTGTCCGCTTGTCCATCTGCCCGTCTTACCACCTGTCTTTCCTTCTGCCTGTCTGTCCGTATGTCTGTTAGTCTGTCGGCCAGTCTGTCTAGAAAAGTAAGAATCCCAGAACGTAAAATACTGTATTTATACGTCAGAAAGAAGTACAAGTGAAAATGTTAAACAATGTTGATTATCGCAATGACAGATGCCTAACTGAAATCAAAGCAAGAATTCTTCGTCTTCTTTGATTCTCAGCCATCGGCTATCAAAGCAAAGGTAAAATCAACTTGTTGTGACCTCTTGTCAAGTATTTTTATTTTGTCTTCATGTGTGTTCTTTATTAAGTTAATGATCTTCAGGGGGACTCTATATGCACACCATCATAGCTGGCAGACGCTGGAGCTGGGTTGGCCATGTCCTCAGAAGAGACCCCGATGCCATCACAAGAACAGCTATGCTTTGGACCCCTGAAGGAAAACGAAAGAGAGGCCGACCAAAAACAACCTGGAGGAGGACTGTGGAGGCTGAGATGCAAAGAATGAACCAGAGTTGGGGCACTGTACGAAGGATGGGCACCGATCGAGCAAAGTGGAATCAATTTGTTGTTGCCCTACAAGACGCTACTAGGCGTGATGGCCACTGACTGCTTTGACGGTCGGCGGCTAAGGATCAAAGATGAAGCAGAAGTGTCAGGATAAATGCCTGTTTTACACCCGCATCTGTTTGTTATGCTTCTTAAAGCCAATCGTTTTCAAACATGCATGTCCCGTAGAGAAATTCAAAATATGTTCGACATGGGAAAATTTTGCGCGTGATGTAGAGGTCATCTCTTACATATACGGTATGAAAAATCCGATTGCCTGGCAGACAAACTCACAGACACATCTGTAAACCGTGTGTCAGAATTTAACAAATTATTACTTTATCAGAAAGTAATCTATTCGCAGACGGGCAATCTCGTTATCTGTCCCGTACTCTGTCCTTTATTAGCGATTAGTAAATACGCTGGCATTTTCGTGGGGCTAATCTGTCGAGGCTAAGATTTGGTTCAAAGGAATTTTACCAACCTGCCTGTCGTTAATATTATTTCTACCGCTCCTTGCAAAGCTTAGCGAAGGGACGGGAAACAAACAGACGTAATTACTTATCACTGAAAGGAATGTAAGAAGGAAAATACATAAAATCTGCTACACATAGCAGAGAAAGAAAGTAAGTGCGACAATTGAAAGCATCCAATAAAAATCAGTACAAAAATGTAACTGATACTGCCGTAGTGAAACAGAGATCGAAATGGATTGCCCCACTCTCACAAATAATCAATTATATTTAACAAGGTTAAAATAAATAAATGTGTTGATGAAAAATGTTTAACCTTAAAGGTTCATCACAGGTCATCATCTAGTTAGTTTTGGGAATTTTCTTAAAGAGTTCACTTGGCAGCACTGAATGGGTACTTAGCTGCCAGTAAGGTGTGGGTTGGCTTCTGCTCTAACCGACGTTTGTTCCTTGCAGGTTGTAGACTGGTTCGTCTCGTCATTGGTCAAGTCTAGTGGCGGTAACACGTCCCAAGTAGTATCATGGGGTAATTACAAAGATGGTCCAGCGTTTTCAAGACCAGTCTGATGTTGGTGTCTAGCTTTGACTGAAGGCCTCTTATACCATATACTTGTTCCACATACTAGTATCACCGATTGGTACTACAGACTAGTATCACGAAATGAGAGAGAAACAAATATTCCTCCTGAATATTGGGTCTCCTGGCACGAAAATCAGGTGTCCCTCCCTTTCATTCCACCATCCCATCTGCCTCATAACTTTACCCTCTCTGAGCATTAATGTTTATCCCAGTGAGCGGAAAGCACCCATTGCATTTACACAAAACATGTTAACATATACATATGCACTGGTTAAAAGGTTATTAATATAATAATTACGTACATTATTTCTGTCATCATTGGGACAAAACGTCTGTATGTGTTCTTTTGGTGGCTCTCTCACACCTTCAGCCCTACGGCAGTATAATTTCTTCTTCATTTTTCTCTCTGATCGCTTATTATATGGCAATGTTTTGCCCTTTCATTCATTATTTTGCTCTATGCTGAATCTAGTAGGGTGAAGTCACTAACAATCCACTCCCCTACGGAAGCATCTGTGATGGGACTATCTTTATCTCTTACATTTTTGCTTTACCACTCCTCAGACTTATTTCCGTTCCGCCGGGTGAACTGGGGTATTATCGTAACAATACCAGGTCATTATCACCGGTCAGCGGTAATACGTTTATCTTATTCTCTCAGACTGACCACCCTTTGAAACGTGTCGGTCCAACATTTGACCCCAGGTGAAAAGCTGATGACGGTGTTTACCCAAGTCAGTATAGCGCACGAACACGCAAAGAAAGCCGACTGAAGGATGGGTGATAATTAGATTATCGCTTCCTCTAGCCCTTGTCTGTATCATTATCACAGATAATTTGTCTGGATAAACAATCTTGACGGAAGGCACTTAGACAGGTTTCCACATTTGTTTGTGAGAGTGCACAAGATGTCACCGGAAATATTACGTCTTATTATAAAGAAGTCACGCGTGGGAATATTAAATTTAATATTTTAAACACGCGGGGAAAATTTTGAATTTAAACACCCCAACCCACGTAGTTCGAAAAGAGCTTACAATTAGATTAAAGTGAGAGCCGGAATATACAATGAATCTCATTGGCAAGTTTGCCGGGAAGTACAATCTGTGATTTGAACTGCAAACTGAAAATAAAATCTAGCGAACTCAGAGACACAGTACAGACAGCTTCGCAACTTCAAACGAGCAACTCCCAAACAGCCAGGAAGAGAAGGATCGGACCTAGAATTCCATACATATAAGTGACATATCGAAGTATTTGGGAAACTTAAAACCTTCATAAAGTAAGCCCACTTTTATAAATACCGAGACTGAAAACTCGAGGGACCAGGACTTTAAATATCAAAATGGAAACCTAGGAATTGGATCATCAGTCATAAGGGAAATAATATCCCAGACCAAGTGATTCATAGAACACCGTCGTAAGAGGAATTTCTCAGTTGAAATTGATTCGAGAGCACATGCACCGAAATTGCTCGTGTTCAGAGCTATAAGAGGAATTCGCTGAATTAACTCAGCTGGGGGCTTGAACGGGCTAAAAACCATTGCTTAAATCCTTCACAAAAGGCGACGGACAGATATATGTTAACCATTGCTCAGCGCTATGCCGCATGGTTCTTGACTTCTGAATTATCTTGTGAAGACTTCCTTCGGATAGAAGCACCATTACACTTTTATTTACCTCTCTGCCAAGAGTAATCTTGTGCGAAGGTAAACACCTTTGACGGCCCGTTTAGATATACTCTTGAGTTTTGGCCATTGTTGGACTACTACTGCAAAAAGGGGAGGCAATCCGTGACAATCATCCACTACCTGCTCCATATGGAACTTGGGACTACTTCTGCGTTTGGTTCTCTATGAGAAACCCATATGAAGCAGTCATCAGCACTTGCAGTGGTGGTTCATGACAAAAATAAACTAATTTTCTGTGCATGTCATCTACGAATTCATGTCTGACTTATAAGACCATATACGGTTTTGCCTCTTCCGTTGATTTGTATCATGATTACACTCACTACTTCATAGATCTATCACTGATAATATCTTCACAGATTGACAACTTGTCGTAATTAACTATTACAACAAATCTGGTTTTCTTGTACCATTCCAGACAGAAAATCGGAGGTAACAATCGCCGTTATAGCGATAAGGCAAATTTTCAGTGGCATTTCTGCTTTTGCACTGTAATGCGTGCTTTTACTGCCTGGTCGGAAGTGTGTTACGCAATCGTAAACAACCTTTCACTCTACAGATCCAGGTGTCAATATGGGATCAAACGAAAGTCAGTGATTAAAATAATCATTAAGGGGTAATCAATAAGGCCCAGACATGACATGAATTGAAGTAAGAAAGTGTACATAATGAATGGTGCACAGAATTCAGTACGTAAAATGAGAGGTAGATTAATAATGCTGGAGAGGAGAGAAAATTAGGAAAAGAGAACGAACAATTCTGTCACACGCACATAGATGCAGACGAATAAATAATAAATTCTGGTATCTAGGCTGATACTCGATATTTGCGTCCTCGCATACTCAATCTAACACCATCATAGCTGGCAGACGCTGGAACTGGGTTGGTCATGTCCTCAGAAGAGACCCCGATGCCATCACAAGAACAGCTATGCTTTGGACCCCTGAAGGAAAACGAAAAAGAGGCCGACCAAAAACAACCTGGCGGAGGACTGTGGAGGCTGAGATGCAAAGAATGAACCAGAGTTGGGGCACTGTACGAAGGATGGCCACCGACCGAGCAAAGTGGAATCAATTTGTTGATGCCCTCCAAGACGCTACTAGGCGTGATGGCCACTGACTGCTTTGATGGTCGGCGGCTAAGGATCAAAGAAGAAGAAGAAGAAGAAGAATACTCAATCTATGATGGATATATATATATATATATATATATAATATATATATATATATATATATATATATATATATATATATATATATATATATATATAATATTTCTTCGTCTAAGAGATGTGCATTCCGCAGGAAAAAAAAAACACGCGCTGGACATCTCGAAAGACTCACTTAAGTCCCTTGTTACCAAGCATACGTCACGCTTGACAACTTACTTACATTATATTTCTTACTAAGTCTCGTCATGCAATATGCGTTCAATGGGAGCGCTCGGTGGTACCAAAAGATGCAGAACTGCAATTAATGCAAGCTGTAATTTACCTTTTAACTCTACACTTTCGCCTACTGCCTAATACAAGAGGTCTAGTACACGCCCCTGTTTCTTGTGCTCCTTCATTATAACGGCACGTGTTTAACGCATTAAGCAGTGGGCGACCGACGAGGGCGCTATAAATGTGTTCGTAACCCCGAAGATATTATCCAGATTGGTGTAACGCGCTTGAGGGGGTTTAGATCCCCTTGTTTTGTCTTGTGCGCTGCAGGTCCGTGCTAGTTTGTGTTATGTGCCAGCAAGAGCTGGTCAGCGTCTGAATGCGGGTGCCGGCCACAACAATATTAGGGTCTAGAAAGTAAATCGAAATAATCTCCTGCCCATTTTTTTTAAGTGCGGTTGGGGGGTGGCTGAGAAAAAGGTATTTGTGAATGGGTGAGAAAAAGGACTTTCACAAAGCTTGGCGTGCATTTCTTCCCAGAAAATTAAAAGATTGATAGAACAGAGGCATATCTCTTTTGGCCTGTTGTCCAAAGTGAAGGCTCAGTCAGAATGCTTATGCTTATTATTTGAGATGAGAATTGGCCCCCCTCCCATAAATCCGGGAAAATTCTGTTTTCGAGACTATACTGGGGCAATAAGACAGGACACAATAAAATATTCTGGCATTTACCTACACAGTAAATAAATGTTCTTCTTCTCAATGTCCGTTTCTTCTTGACTCTCCTTCTTTTACTTCCGTTTTACTTTTCTTGTTCCTTGTCTGACTCTTCTTGTTCCTTTTCTGACTCTTCTTGTTCCTTTTCTGACGCTTCGTTCCTTTTCTGATTCCTCTTGTTCCTTTTTTTCTTGTTCCTTTTCTAACTCTTCTTGTTCCTTTTCTGACTCTTCGTTCCTTTTCTGACTCCTCTTGTTCCTTTTTTCTTGTTCCTTTTCTGACTCTTCTTGTTCCTTTTCTGACTCCTCTTGTTCCTTTTTTTCTTGTTCCTTTTCTGACTCTTCTTGTTCCTTTTCTGACTCTTCTTGTTCCTTTTCTGACTCCTCTTGTTTCTTTTTTTCTTGTTCCTTTTCTGACTCTTCTTGTTTCTTTTCTGACTCTTCTTGTTCCTTTTCTGACTCTTCTTGTTCCTTTTCTGAATCCCCTTGTTTCTTTTTTTCTTGTTCCTTTTCTGACTCTTCTTGTTCCTTTTCTGACTCTTCTTGTTCCTTTTCTGACTCTTTGTTCCTTTTCTGACTTCTCTTGTTCCTATTTTTCCTTGTTTCTTTTCTGACTCTTCTTGTTCATTTTCTGACTCTTCTTGTTCCTTTTCTGACTCCTCTTGTTTCTTTTTTTCTTGTTCCTTTTCTGACTCTTTTTGTTCCTTTTCTGACTCTTCTTGTTCCTTTTCTGACTCTTCTTGTTCCTTTTCTGACTCTTCTTGTTCCTTTTTTCTCTTGTTCCTTTTCTGACTCTTCTTGTTCCTTTTCTGACACTTCTTGTTCCTTTTCTGACTCCTCTTGTTTCTTTTTTTCTTGTTCCTTTTCTGACTCTTCTTGTTTCTTTTCTGACTCTTCTTGTTCCTTTTCTGACTCTTCTTGTTCCTTTTCTGAATCCTCTTGTTTCTTTTTTTTCTTGTTCCTTTTCTGACTCTTCTTGTTCCTTTTCTGAATCCTCTTGTTCCTTTTCTGACTCTTTGTTCCTTTTCTGACTCCTCTTGTTCCTTTTTTTCCTTGTTCCTTTTCTGACTCTTCTTGTTCATTTTCTGACTCTTCTTGTTCCTTTCCTGACTCCTCTTGTTTCTTTTCTTCTTGTTCCTTTTCTGACTCTTTTTGTTCCTTTTCTGACTCTTCTTGTTCCTTTTCTGACTCTTCTTGTTCCTTTTCTGACTCTTCTTGTTCCTTTTTTTTCTTGTTCCTTTTCTGACTCTTCTTGTTTCTTTTCTGACTCCTCTTGTTCCTATTTTTCCTTGTTCCTTTTCTGACTCTTCTTGTTCATTTTCTGACTCTTCTTGTTCCTTTCCTGACTCCTCTTGTTTCTTTTTTCTTGTTCCTTTTCTGACTCTTTTTGTTCCTCTTCTGACTCTTCTTGTTCCTTTTCTGACTCTTCTTGTTCCTTTTCTGACTCTTCTTGTTCCTTTTTTTTCTTGTTCCTTTTCTGACTCTTCTTGTTTCTTTTCTGACTCTTCTTGTTCCTTTCTGACTCCTCTTTTTTCTTTTTTTCTTGTTCCTTTTCTGACTCTTCTTGTTTCTTTTCTGACTCTTCTTGTTCCTTTTCTGACTCCTCTTGTTTCTTTTTTTCTTGTTCCTTTTCTGACTCTTCTTGTTTCTTTTCTGACTCTTCTTGTTCCTTTTCTGACTCTTCTTGTTCCTTTTTTTTCTTGTTCCTTTTCTGACTCTTCTTGTTTCTTTTCTGACTCCTCTTGTTCCTATTTTTCCTTGTTCCTTTTCTGACTCTTCTTGTTCATTTTCTGACTCTTCTTGTTCCTTTCCTGACTCCTCTTGTTTCTTTTTTCTTGTTCCTTTTCTGACTCTTTTTGTTCCTCTTCTGACTCTTCTTGTTCCTTTTCTGACTCTTCTTGTTCCTTTTCTGACTCTTCTTGTTCCTTTTTTTTCTTGTTCCTTTTCTGACTCTTCTTGTTTCTTTTCTGACTCTTCTTGTTCCTTTCTGACTCCTCTTTTTTCTTTTTTTCTTGTTCCTTTTCTGACTCTTCTTGTTTCTTTTCTGACTCTTCTTGTTCCTTTTCTGACTCCTCTTGTTTCTTTTTTTCTTGTTCCTTTTCTGACTCTTCTTGTTTCTTTTCTGACTCCTCTTGTTCCTTTTCTGACTCTTCTTGTTCCTTTTCTGACTCTTCGTTACTTTTGTGACTCCTCTTGTTCCTTTTTTTCTTGTTTTTTTCTGACTCTTCTTGTTCCTTTTCTGACTCTTCTTGTTCCTTTTCTGACTCCTCTTGTTTCTTTTTTTCTTGTTCCTTTTCTGACTCTTCTTGTTCCTTTTCTGACTCTTCTTGTTCCTTTTCTGACTCTTCTTGTTCCTTTTCTGACTCCTCTTGTTTCTTTTTTTTTCTTGTTCCTTTTCTGACTCTTCTTGTTCCTTTTCTGACTCTTCTTGTTCCTTTTCTGACTCTTTGTTCCTTTTCTGACTCCTCTTGTTCCTTTTTTTTCTTGTTCCTTTTCTGACTCTTCTTGTTCCTTTTCTGACTCTTCTTGTTCCTTTTCTGACTCCTCTTGTTTCTTTTTTTCTTGTTCCTTTTCTGACTCTTCTTGTTTCTTTTCTGACTCCTCTTGTTCCTTTTCTGACTCTTCTTGTTCCTTTTCTGACTCTTCGTTACTTTTGTGACTCCTCTTGTTCCTTTTTTTCTTGTTTTTTTTCTGACTCTTCTTGTTCCTTTTCTGACTCTTCTTGTTCCTTTTCTGACTCCTCTTGTTTCTTTTTTTCTTGTTCCTTTTCTGACTCTTCTTGTTCCTTTTCTGACTCTTCTTGTTCCTTTTCTGACTCTTCTTGTTCCTTTTCTGACTCCTCTTGTTTCTTTTTTTTTCTTGTTCCTTTTCTGACTCTTCTTGTTCCTTTTCTGACTCTTCTTGTTCCTTTTCTGACTCTTTGTTCCTTTTCTGACTCCTCTTGTTCCTTTTTTTTCTTGTTCCTTTTCTGACTCTTCTTGTTCCTTTTCTGACTCTTCTTGTTCCTTTTCTGACTCCTCTTGTTTCTTTTTTTCTTGTTCCTTTTCTGACTCTTCTTGTTTCTTTTCTGACTCCTCTTGTTCCTTTTCTGACTCTTCTTGTTCCTTTTCTGACTCTTCGTTACTTTTGTGACTCCTCTTGTTCCTTTTTTTCTTGTTTTTTTTCTGACTCTTCTTGTTCCTTTTCTGACTCTTCTTGTTCCTTTTCTGACTCCTCTTGTTTCTTTTTTTCTTGTTCCTTTTCTGACTCTTCTTGTTCCTTTTCTGACTCTTCTTGTTCCTTTTCTGACTCTTCTTGTTCCTTTTCTGACTCCTCTTGTTTCTTTTTTTTTCTTGTTCCTTTTCTGACTCTTCTTGTTCCTTTTCTGACTCTTCTTGTTCCTTTTCTGACTCTTTGTTCCTTTTCTGACTCCTCTTGTTCCTTTTTTTTCTTGTTCCTTTTCTGACTCTTCTTGTTCCTTTTCTGACTCTTCTTGTTCCTTTTCTGACTCCTCTTGTTTCTTTTTTTCTTCTTCCTTTTCTGACTCTTCTTGTTCCTTTTCTGACTCTTCTTGTTCCTTTTCTGACTCTTTGTTCCTTTTCTGACTCCTCTTGTTCCTTTTTTTCTTGTTCCTTTTCTGACTCTTCTTGTTCCTTTTCTGACTCTTCTTGTTCCTTTTCTGACTCCTCTTGTTTCTTTTTTTCTTCTTCCTTTTCTGACTCTTCTTGTTCCTTTTCTGACTCTTCTTGTTCCTTTTCTGACTCTTCTTGTTCCTTCTTTTTCTTGTTCCTTGTCTGACTCTTCTTGTTCCTTTTCTGACTCTTCGTTCCTTTTCTGACTCTTCTTGTTCCTTTTCTGACTCTTCTTCAGTACTTCTTTTTTTCCCGATAATTTTTTTTCCTCCGGTGTTCTCATCCTCTGGGTTTTCTTCCACTTAATTAAAATAATTGTCGACGGAAGGCAGCTGGGAGACTTTTTCAGGCCATAAATCGAGGATTCCTCAGCAAGAGAGAGGTTGGTAAGAAAACGAAGATGGCTGTATACCGCGCCTCCTATGTCCCAGTCTTGACATATGGATGCGAGTCATGGGCAATGAATACAACCCACAAAAGCCAGATCCAAACCTCAGAAATGAAGTATCTGAGGAAGGTGGTTGAAGTAACAAGAAAAGACATGGTCCGCAACCAGACGATACGTCAAGGCCTTAAATCCCACCCCCTGCAGACCCAAGTAGAACAGTCCCAACTAAGATGGTTTGGCCATGTCTGCAGAATGGGAGAAGATCGGCTACCACGACAAGCATGGGAAACAAAGAGACAGGGATCCAGACCCCCAGGACGACCTAGAGTCCGCTGGGAGGACAACATTAGACAATATTTGAAGGACCGAGGACTAGAATGGAACCAGACTGGCGCTCTCTCTTCCAAACCTCTACACCTCACGGTAGAAGGGGAACGACTAAGTAAGTAAGTCGACGGAAGGCAAAGGGAGATCACATTCGTATTTATCTTTTATTTAGTAAAATATTCAAGAAACCTCTAATGAAAACCCATTATCTGGGATTCCGAAGGAGCCAGTTCGCCCGGTAAGGAGTTTCTCAAATTTAGCTTCAAACGAATTGGAAAAAAAAATGTAGCAGCATGTAAAACCGCAAATTTTAAAGAAACGGCTCAGAAATATTGTACACAATAGTACAGAGTAAAAAAATAAATAAATAATTTAGTAACCTGCATTGCAATAAACCTGTCATTGAAAGTAAGAAGTAGAGTCCTTCATTGTTACATTGTGCTGGTTCTATCATATGGGTGCAAACAATGAAAACAGATTAAACTAACAAAAAAGTCTCAGGAGGCCACATAGGTATGGTTAAAAAATAAGTGGAGTTGTTCCAACAATTCCACTGGCAGATTAAAGAATAGATCAGTGAAAACGTCCTGAAGGAGGCCAATGTGTGATGGAAGTCCATGACGCATATTATAAGTCAACGTTTTATGGCTTTTCATAAGAAGTAGAACACTAGAATACGTAATTACCTCATGCACAATTGCGGAAGAAGGGGTTGCAAGGACAGAATACTGGTCAGCTTAACAACCTGGCAAGAAAAGAAGTCGGCACCAAGATCTATAAGCAGTACCAAGAACAGCAATTCTGCACTGTTTTTTATGAAGGAGAACACAACATTTCTAAATTTCTCTCTATTCTTGGCCACTTTTCACCAATTCTTCTATCTCAACCCATTTCTTTTCTGTGTTTTCTATCCCCTTCTTGGCAGCAAGAATTACCTCACGGCTTATTGCGGTTAGGATAGCCTAGTTGTGCACGTAGAAAACTGCCGTGTGTTTCACGGGGTATGGGTTTAACAGCGTTTAATGCCTTGTAATCATGTGATTACAACAATTTAAGGTGTACGCTAATAGCATCTAACGTTCTCCCTTCGTTTATTGCCTCTTAAGGATTTTTCAGGTAGAAAAAAAATGTGGCTGGAAATACGCAAGGGAAAGAATGGTAAATCTGAATACATTTAGTAGTTATCTACCCTTGTTTATGATGCGTATAACTGAATCGTAGATTCCAGATTTATTAGCTGGTTAAATGAAATATTTTATCTAATCCTTTGAGCTTCAACGCAAATTTTGAATCACTTATCTTTTATTTAGCCAAATAAATCTTATCATTTTAAGATTACCCTTTTTTAGCTGTAATTAAAAGCAGGGAATTGCTTTGTACTGTCTTTAAATAGTGTCAGGTCTATATCGGTAGCAACCAGCTTTTCTGTACTGGTATTTCTTTCTCCTATATCTGGTCTAATCACCACATTTAACGATGACGATTGTGGCTTTGGGTATTAAAGAAGACCTGTCTAGGTGCTTGTGATAAGCTGTGGCGAAGGTGTACTTTGTGTTGTTAGCGATTAAGTCTGTGTGGTAAATGAGCTCTTGAATTAAATCTGTGTTACCTTGTTAGTGGACAAATTATTTGTCTTCTTCAGGTGACATGCCGACTTGCACAGGCCACAATGTCTCTCTACAACTGAAGGGTTCTAGTGCTATCAATCTTTTTATGTGTCAATTCCACAGTGTTGATGGTACGTGCCAGGAGGATTTGGCATGCGTTTGTTGAAGGCCTATGCTCCTTGAGGAGCTAAAGCGTTGTTGATTGATTGATTGCTTGATGCCACAGTGCAAAACTATTCAGCTTCTTCTCTCTATGTTGCCTTCTGCCCTTTTTCTCCGCCAAGATTTCTGGTTTTTACAATGTATTAAAACATTCCTACAAACAAACTTTATTATCTGCTGCATTCAGGGATTTGTTTGTTTGTGTGTTTGTTTGATTAAAGAATGTCCATAACTTTCCAAAACGAGAAAACCGGCTCTACGAAACACTGAAGAACTCTCCTTACTTCCATTGACAAAGGTTTGTTGCATACAATTTTATGGAAAGCTGTTGTTTTCTTGTGCTATTTAACTCTTTATCCCTAAGATGTCATTCACATTCAATGTTATTAACCGACCCAGGGATTTGAATCAACGGACTTGTTTCAAAACTGTTGCACTTACTTGGTTGTGTATGCTGATGAATTTTGTTTCTTAGAGATGAGCATTAACTCCTTCTGGTTTGAGATCTTTATTTTTACTTTCGTTCACTGCAGGGTCAATTATTTCTTGGAGCTGTTTTTCGCTGCTAAAACTGCATCATCAGCTTATAAGTTGTTTTTATTATGTCCACCAGCTAATACTATTGGTATATTCTATATGGATCTCACTATACTTTCACTTTACGGGGAGAACAGATCAGATGACATCCCACAATAACACCCTGTTGTGTCTGCTGAAACTTTCCTATTTGGTTGCAAAATCTTAAGCTGCTGTGTGTTGCCAGTACATGTTCTTTTTTATTCTCAGGTTTAAGTTTTCTAACATTTTGATAATTTCTTCATGGTTCGCCGTGTGGAAAGCCTTAAACGTAGTCAATAAAGAACAGTATAGATCTGTGTTTTTTTCTTATGTCAATGGCTCTTTAGATTAATGTTCCTATAGTACGAGTATTTTGTAGTTTGTGCCTTTGCGTTCTACTGATCGTAACAATTTCTAGTTTTAAGTGCTAAACGTGTACTCGTTGGACATACAGGATGACACCTGACAACAGGAAAGACAATAAAAGCGATAGGCTTACCGGGAATCGAACCTAGGATCAAACTCAGCCAATGATGCACTTTTTTGTTTGGGGTGAAAAATTTGCTGAGCGTCCTTTCATGATGTACTGTCACAGTAAGGCGATCATGCCGTTTGGTTGGTCCTAGGTTCGATTCCCGGTAAGCGTATCACTTTTATTTTATTTTCTGTTGTCTAGTGTCATCCTTTATGTCCAACGAGTACCTGTTTATTACCTTTCTTTATTTATTTATTTACTTATTTATTTACTATTCACAGGGCTCAGGTTTGCTCCATTATTTAGTTTTAAGTGGGCAACTTCAGTGTGCGCTAACTTATGAAGAAGCTCGGTTTTATCTTTTTAGTTAAGTTGCTAAATTGTGCGATAAATGAACTTTTGAACTCGATCTAATCTGTCTTGTTAGCTGCCAACCGGAAAGATCAATAAAATCTTCAACACGGCATACTCTAATTTGTCAGCGATTAGTCTGTATGATTACTGTTTGCTGTTTGTTCTACTGTGTGTTTGTCTTACCCTCATGGAAACATGTCTGTCCACCCGATTTTAAAACTTTTTGAGCAGAAGGCATTTGAGTCTGCAGAACATGTCCTTTAACGCTGTGGGTTTTGCAAATAGAGCAGAGTGGTAGCATAGCCTTCACCAATCCATTTAAAGAGAAAACTGTATGGCGAAGAGAAGAGACTGAGACAGACCGCCGGCTTTATGAGGCAAACACATGTGGTTATATGAAGCGATACAACGACGACGAAAAAGAACTCTGTATGATTAATTGTCCTTAATTAAATGCATATTTATCTAGTCAGTGTTCATTTGCGAAGACTATTGACTTAGTTTATCTTGTTGGTGTCTATCTTACGTGGTCTATGAAATCCTGAATTTGACTAATTTATCTTCCTTTTTCGGCTCAAAATGAACAGGACTTAATAAGAACCAGTGAAGCAAGTAAACAGCATAAGTCACGAATAAGGATTGGACATTATCACTGAGAAAACAATAAACTATGATAATTAGCAAAACAGACGATAATCCAACTTTAAAGATAAGCATAAATGGGAAAATCCTGAAACAAGTCAAGAGTTTCGCAATATCTTGGCCATACAATAACAAGATGGCAGATGTGAAACAGAAAGGAAGAAGAGAATAGGAATGACAAAATTTCAACAACATGAGACAAATACTGACATCTAAACAATTAAACCATAAATCAGTACTGAGAATCATCAAAGTGTTACATATATTCTTAATTACTGTATGGTGTAGAAAGACGGACAATGAACAAGCAATTGGAAGAAAGAATTGAGGTTCTCGAAATGTGGATATATAGAAGAATGATGCGTATCTCATGGAAAGACAAGAAAACAAATATAGAAGTTTATAATAAAAAAAACCTACGTTTGAAAAGAGAACTAATAAAGGAGGTTTAAAATTAGGCAGCTAAAATATTTTAGCCATATAAAAAGACATAACACCTTGCAGAAGACTATAATACAAGGAAGAGTTGAAGGCAAACGTGCAAAAAAAGGGGGGGGGGGAGAGACAGTGCTATAAGTGGGAAGATATCATCAAGAGATGGTCAAGAAAGAGTCTATCAGAGTGCACCATCAAGACAAGAGACAGGAGAGTCCATCAGAGTGCACCATCAAGACAAGAGTCAGGAGAGTCTATCAGAGTGCACATCAAGACAAGAGACAGGAGAGTCTATCAGAGTGCATCATCAAGACAATAGACAGGAGAGTCTATCAGAGTGCACCATCAAGACAAGAGACAGAAAACGTTGGAGATCCGTAGCAGCCGACCTTCGTTGCGGAGATGGCAGCTGATAATGATGATCTTCCTTTTGGCGTGCGAACTTGGGCTAGATCTACTTCATCTTGTCACTAATCGTGCTATGATGCAATCTTTGATCTGGAATCTCAACCAGTGTAAATGTAAAACATATTCACTCTAAATGTAATTTATGTTTCAACCTTTTCAACAAGTGTAAATGTAAAACATATTCACTCTAACTGCAATGAAAGTTTACAACCTTTTCAACCTATGTAAATGTAAACATATTCAAACTATACTGTTAACATTTTCATGTAAAGTTAAAAATAAAACTATTCATTTTAAATGTGAAGATAGTTTTTCGCCCACTGGGATTAAGATTAATTCTCAGAGAGAGTAACAATTCTGAAGATAGATGGGATGGCGGAATAGGAAGATTGCGACACATAAGTATGTGTCGGGAAACTCAATACTCAGAGGTTATTCGTTTCTCTTCTTTTGCCATACTAGTTGATGGTACTAGTTGAGGGTACTATTTCTGGAACAAGTGAGGGTATAAATGGCCTGAAGTTGACGCTAGACACCATCATTAGACGGGTCTTAGAGACGCGGGACCAGCTTTGCAGTTACTCCCTGATTCTACTTAGAACGTGCTGCAACTTTTAACCTTGACCAGGAACGTGAGCAATCCAGTCACCTATCTGCGAAGAACCATAACACCAGCGGGAGCAGAAACCTCATTGGCAGCTAAGTAGTCAAATACAAGCTGCCAAGTGAAACTTCCCCTTATATAATTCCCCATTAACATGATGATGACCAATTTTTGATAAAGAATATTCAATTTTTAATGACTGTTAAAATCTTAGTGATTATTAAATTTGTTATTTATATCTATCCAAATTTTGGGTAGCGGGGTAAGGGTAAACCCTACCAATAGGAGATGTAAGGCGCCTCCTTCCCTCCGCTAGCCTGCGGGAAACCTCACGGGCAGGGGTGGAGTACCCGCTTAGCCCCCCGATCAGGGTTACGTGAAGTCACGGCAGGCAGTTGATGGATAAAAGAGGTGAGCAGCTGGAAAGTTTTTTTCAGGAACTGGTCACCACTGTAACTGTGCTAGGCAGAGGATGCCAATATATGTACAATGGCTAGGACAACCCGCCCAGTCTGGGTACTGCCCTTACAGAAAGAAATTGCAACCTACTGTGAGTATTTATGAAAAGCAAATCATGACTCAGAAGAAGCCTTTACTAGGATGAGCAACGTAATGAAAAACAGAACATCACCATAAGCACAACAATTCGCGTACTAAGGGGCTACGTGTGGTCCGTTCCTTTATATGGATGCGAATGTTGGACAATGAGTAACCAAATGGTGAAAAAACTGGAGGCAGCGGAAATTTGGTTTTTAGAAGAATACTGAGAATATCATGGACAGAGAAGAAAACAAAGTCCGAGGTATTGACAGCTGTGGATGTTAACAGATCGCTCATCAAAACCATCAGGAAAAGACAAATGAAATGTATTGGACATATTAACATAAGAAGAGGAGTGGAGGAATTAGTCTTATGTGGGAAAATACCAGGTAGGAGAGGAAGAGGAAGACAGAGAAAGATGTATGTGGAAAGCTTAAACAAATGGGAAACAAACAACCGCATGGGCAACAACAATCTCATTAGACTATCAAAAGACAGAGAAGATTGGAGGGTCATGATCGGAAATGTCCGTTCCAGACCAGGAACTCGAAGAAGAAGATCCAAATTTAAAGTTGATTTAATTATTTTGAATGTGTTGTATCCGTATGTCTCAGACAATTTTTTAAATATACTCAATCAGAGCTACTAAATAATAATAAGAGGAAATTCGGTGAATTAACTCATCTGGGGGCTTGAACGAGCTAGCGAATTATAAGATTACCCTATCCTTCACAAAAGTTGTCGGCAGATCCTAGAGCTAACGTGCTCAGCCAATGCAGCATTGTTCTCGCTTTTCTGAATATCTTGTGAAAACTCCCTGGAGGTAGAAGCATCATTATCCTTCTACCTGCAACTCTGCCAAGAGTAATCTTGTGCAAAGGTAGACACCTTTGAAGAGCCACTTCAGGTATTCTTGAGTTTTGGCCACTGTTGGACCACTACTGCAGAGCTTAAAAAAAAAAGGGGGGGGGGGGGAACCCGTGACAAATGCCAAGCACGCAACTGCCCCGCTATTTAATTTCTTCGTTGTTCCATTCTATGGTCATTCTCCACATTTTATTACATTCATGGCCGTAAAAAAACTCATTTAATATAATTTATTCCTTTATGATCTGTGCAATGGCGAGTACTTTTTATGTATACTAATATAATTTGGTGTTGCTGTAACGATATTTGCGTATGTCCTTTTACATCACGTTCGTTATCTCCTTCTCCTATATTATCACTTTATTTCTTCATTTTCCGCATTCATCGTCCTATTATTTGACATATTTCCGGAACCTACATATTTTGCTCTTACCACTCCCAGACATGTTTACGTTTCAACAGGTGAACTGCAGTATTATCGAGATTAATTGAACAGGTCAACGGGTAATACACTTATCGCTTAAGCTGTCTTGCCACCTTTGTTGGGTGATCCAATATGTTCCCGACACTCCACAGAACCACCCGTGTGTTGCCGGGGCCCGAAAGGGGAGCAAAGAATAGTAACACTGCACCCTACCACGCATGTCGTAAAAAGCGACTAAGGAGGGTTGGGCATGGGGCTGTTTACCCCATCCCGTAAAAACTTCGCACAGTGGGCTGATCACCTGCTTGCCAACCAATCTGATTACGGAAACAACGATAGATTGTTTGGTCTGTTTCTGTTCCACAAAGACGCCACTAGGCGTGGTGGAAACAGCGATAGATTGATCAATTTGTTGTTGCCCTAAGACGCCACTAGGCGTACTGGCCACATACTGCTTTGCCGGTTGGTGGCTAAGGATGGAAGAAGAAGAAGAAGACTCCACAGAACAATACGACACGGCAGGGTATGCAAAGAATACCATATCGCCTGTTTGAAACATCCGTCTGGCGGATGCATGAAAACACAGATGATATACGTAATAGCTTCCGCTGGACCATCCTTGTATCAATATTACCGATAATCTGTCTGGGGAGACAATATTGGTGGGAGATACTAATTTCATTTATCACACGTCCTATTTCTAGACAGGAAATAAGTTCACAGATGTGTTCGTGATTTTGCATACAATGCATAGGAGGTTTTATTTCCATATATGGGAGAGGTGACCTTTTGCATCACTGTCGTAATCAGATAGGTTTGAAAGTTATTTATGGTCCCGTCTGAGTAGAGTGGATGGTGATAAGTACGTGATAAATAAAGGTGTGAGAATAGATTTCACGGGTGAATAGTTTAAGGAGAAGTTCTGTCTCTGGAATGAGTAGTTTTCTCTAGTCCATCCTATCTATACGACTATACTTTAGTACAAGACAATCTTTCCCTCCTTGTACATGTAAATATAAGTTTAACTACACACACACACAACTATGTGACAACAAGACACACACACGTGAAAAACTATGGTTAATTGGGAATGGGTCTGACCAACACACAAAATTAAGTTTCTTTTGTTGTTTATTATCATTAAACTTGACAACATCGAATATCTAAAGAAAGATCAAATAAAATCAGATTTACATACATAGGAAAATAACAGAATACAAGTGCCCTCCCCTTATTGAGAAAAAGAACCCAACAAGTTAATAACCCCAACGGTCAAAGGTTAGCACTATGTTACAGAATAGACAGTAAGGAAAAACAAAGTTCCTACTAAATGCTACCCAGTAAAGTAAACAATTTTAAGCCAAATCAAAGTTGGTGCAGAGAAAAATATTCACTCTCTCTGTTATACAATGGCCACTCAATCACGCTTACCTATTCTTGGTGATATCCCTTTGGAATTACAATGGTTCCTGAATATACATCATGTCAGGGGTATTTTCCAAATTGGCCCCAGTCCATCCTCTATAACAAATAAGATTTTATGAGGGGGACGCCAAATTTGGTGGTTTATTCCTGGATGAACAAATGTCACCTCGAATAGTTAGTGTAGAATCCGAGATCTTGTGTTCACAGTAAACAGTAGAAAATACTTCCAGTATTTGGAAACATCTGGTTGCTTAAAAAAACTGTTACAATTTATAAATGATGGTAGTCCTATCGGCTCGCTCTATGGTGAATGCCGATTATGAAACATCGTAACTCTTCTGGATAAAATCCACTTGGATACGACTGTCAAAAGTCGGGAAAAATGTTATTGGTTTCACAACCCAGTGGGCTGATAAAAATTGAACAAATTATTTCTGGGTTATATAAGTCCAGTTAACTTTACCATTTAAAAATGTTACTTTGTCTATTTGACCAATCCTGTTCACAAATGAACTTGGGGACGCGTAAGCCAAGAAGCCAAGAAGAAGACAACATTAACCAATCAGTAAATGAAGAAAAAGACCGCTGGCCGCTCTTGTGATCAGGTCTGCTTAAGAATAAAGAAACATTATGGAAAAATGCTACTATTATATATCTACATATATGCACACGGAAGGGACAAAGACGATCTCTTATCCACTCCGTCAGTCCTGATTAAAGTTAACCGGCACACGGTGTCTTTAGCCTATCCTATCGCGCGTCGCTTAGCGAATGCAGGTTTGGTTGAGGTATGCAGCCTTTCCCCTCCTGCACCCGATCAACGATCAGCGTACAATGTCAATTATTATTTAATTATCCATACGCGCATTTACATAAATATTGCCTGTCGTTAATAGCTATTAAATTGTCGGCGTCTGTGGGTCGTCGTATGGTATTAAATAATAGTCACTTACTATAAATACACAAAATGAAATATACCGTGAATTCTATTGTCCCTATCAGTCGCGCCTAGCATATATTCAGTCAACTAAAACGTCTCTTCTTGTGTGAGAAAGCGGGTGGTAAAATTAACATTAAAACTGAATCTCTGGAATAAAATAAGTACGCATTATTATTATTTCACTGTTCTTATCAGCTAGAACTCTAAGTGAACTATAATGGTAAAAGCTTTAACACTTTAACACTTAAGCACTAATTTCTATTACCAGAAAATCCTCATGAAAAGATCCCCACGAATGCTATTAACACAATTAGCGAAATGATTCTAGCTACTGCGTGCTTAGACTATCCGAAAATTCTGAGTGACGATTGATAGCTGGTTTAGGAAGACACAGTTTATATATCATCATGGTTATCTGATCTACAGTTGATGCTAATTTTCACACTATTGGGCAAAGCAGAGAATCAGAAACCTAAGTTACCCAGATAAAAGGCTTTCACGGTCGCTCTGTCGGGCGTTGCTAGTCGACATCAGAGACTTAAAACCGTGTAACGGGGTTCTCGTAGATTTTGCCAGCTTCTGGATATCACAGAGTTAACTCCCCTCTGTGTATACGAACATCAAAGGGTACTCAGGGAAATATTTTTGCCCGTCCGTTTACTTCAAAAGGTCCGGTGTTAATCTCACGTGCGGTCTGTCAGATATCCGATGATTGACAGATCAGCTCGCGTGAGAAACTCAAGTAAACAAACTTGATTCGCTCCCTGTAATGATTGGCAGGTCACGGAAGTTGGTAAACAACTTCGTTTGTTTATGTTCAAGGAAAAGAGGCGTGGATGAAAATTAAGCTTGTAAGACAGGCAGAAAAATGCGTGGCTTTGCTAGCAAATCGTAGAACGCTAACGGGATTACAGGGCTGTCAGATTACTGAAGGCTATATTTCCATTATACGTCACAATCACGTACATTATTTCGGGCGGAAATAATTTTGAAATCACCCCACAAAACACGCCTTAAAAAAGGTTTGGCGCTCTGATTAGCATAGTAACAAATAAATGCGGGAGAATAAGGCAATATAACCTGACCTTTTCGCAGTTTTAAGACACTGTAAAAATTCACCGTGAGGATCGCTTGCCAAGACGAAACCAGACGGCCAGGGTTAAAATTCAGAATTCTCTTTATCAGACCGGACTTTGTGGAACATCTTGAAGGACTTAAAGAGCCCAGGAAAACCATTTTAATAAGGAAGACAGGCATCTGAGGAAACTGAAACACGAAGTCATAGTGGGAGTATATTGTTAACATAACGACCCACAGGACGCGTGGGGGAAAAAAAGCATCTGACAGTGCCTTAAACTTACTTCTCTGAGCAAACCGTCTGTGAACCAAGATTGGCGTAAGTTGTACTGTTTACATTTTATATTTTTCATTACTAACATGTAAACTAATATGTATATATTGCCATGTGAATTTTAATATATGAAAAGTGCTAGTGGATGTCCAAGTCATTTGAGGCTGGCTAGCTCATCATATAGAATGATGAATTCATGAACCACCACTGCAAGGGCTGGTGACTGCATTATTGTTAGTTTCTTAAAGAGAACTAAAAAGCATAGGTAGTCCCAAGTTCTATATGGAGCAGGAAGGGAAAGATGAAAGAAATGATGTACATTCTAATTATAATATTTACACTTTCAAACCAGTATAAATGTCTATGTAAACATATTCACTTTAAAATTTCAAAGCTTTTCAACCAGTGTAGATGTAAATGAAAACACATTCAATCTATATTGTGAACACTTTTCAATCAGTGTAGATGTTAACGTAAACATATTCTATCCTTGCTATTAACCTTGTCATTTAAATGTAAAGTAAATATAAAGCTATTCAATTATAATGTAATGAAAGTTTTCTCTCGAGGGATTAAGCTTAATTCTCATCGAGGGTAAAGTCTGAGGTAGATGGGATGGTGGAATAGGAGAAATGGACTCATAACTATGTGTCCGAAAACGCAATACTCAGGAAAGCGTTATGTTTCTATTCTTTTACCATAGTTGTTGGTGGTACCAGTTGAGGGTACTATCTCTGGAACAAGAAGGGAAAAGTGGCCTGAGCTTTAAGACGAGGGACCAACTTCGTAGACACTCCATGACACTTCTGGGAACGTGCTGCGCCCTACAACCTTGACCAGCGACAAGCGTGATCAGTCTACCAAGAACCAAACCATCAGAAGGAGCATAACCGTCACTGACAGCTAGGTACCACATAAAAGCTGCCAAGTGACCTCCTTTACACATTTATATCCCATCACAACAGTGATGATAATTTTTTTAAAATATATATATAATTATTAAATTCTTTAAAACCTTGTTAAAACCTAAATGACTATTTAATCTGTTATTTGTAAACATACAAATTTAACGTCGATTTAATCATTTTTAATGTACTGCATGTTTGTCTCAGTCAATTTACTAAATAAACAGAGCTGTACCATAATAAGAAGAATTCCACTGAGTAAATCAGGATGGGGGCTTGAACGAGCTGAAATTAATAATTGCTTAATTCTGCATAAAAGGCGGCGGACCGATGTAAGTTAACAATTGCCCTGCCAATGCAGCATTGTTCTTGACGTCGGAAATATCTTATGGATACTACCTTGAGATAGAAGCATCATTATCCTTCTATCTACAACTCTGCCAGGAGTAATCTTGTGCGAAGGTAGACACATTTGAAGGGCCATATTAGATACTGCTGAGTTTTGGCCACTGTTGGACCACTACTGCAAAGCAGGGGAGGCAAATCTGTGACAGTTGCCTGGACATTTTCGCCGTCCCCCATTCCCATACCCCCTTGCCAAGTAGTGTACATAATGTGCACTTTCAGTAACTTCTTACAGAAAATCGTTATATCCGTTTTCGTACTACTTAGACAGAGTTTTCTATTTTTCCTTTTTTACAGGCTTTTCTTTAACTTGCAACGTATGTCACTCTCTTGTCACCTTCAAATCGATTTTTCAATCACTTCCAGATGAGCAATAGCTCTGAAACTTGGCATAGTGGTGTATTCCCCATGACAATACAATAATAAGTCGTAAAAATAATAAAATTAATAAAATTAAAATTAATATTAATTTGTTTTGGTATTGTATCATCAGTGAAATGGGTGATAACTGCAAATAATCTAGGTGTATTCTTTCCAACAAGATTGTCTCTCTTTGAGAGAAATATTAAAACTCCCCCCCCCCAACCCCTTCCACACACACACTATCGCACGCGCGTGCACAGACGTACACACAACTGACAACTACATGTAATTTACAACTCTTATCAAAATTTAAATTTTTTTTTTTAAAACATTAATATTAACTTTCCGGGAAATAAACTGAATAATGAAACCGCCTCCTGTGCTTTGGACTCGCATATCGCAAACTGATAATGTCATTAGCGGATCGTTTACATTTGACTTAAATTTAAAAACAACAAACAAATAACACTAAAAAGAAGAAAATAAAAAAATACTTAAAAAAAAATATTTTAAACTCAGGCTTTTAATGCACTAACAATAGCTCTGAAACTTGGCATAGTTGTGTATTCCCCATGACAATACAATAATCAGTCGTAAAAATAATAAAATTAAAATTAATATTAATTTTGTTTGTTTGTATTGTATCATCAGTGAAATGGGCGATAACTGCAAATAATCTAGGTGTATTCTTTCCAACAAGATTGTCTCTCTTGAGAGAAATATTGAAACTTCTTCTCTCCCCCCCCCCCATCCCCCTCCACTATTTCACGCGCGTGCACAGACATACACACAACTGACAACTACATTAAAATTTACAAGTCTTATCAAAATTTAAAAAAAAATAAAATAAAATAAACTTTCCGTGTAATATACTGAATAATGAAATCCGCCTCCTGTGCTCTGGACTCGTTTATCGCAAACTGATAATGTCATTAGCGGATCGATTACATTTGACTTAAATTTAAAAACAACAAAAAAATAACACTAAAAAGAAGAAAATAAAAAATAAAAAGACATATTTTAAACACAGGCTTTTAATGCACTAAAAAGCCACAAATAATTTTTCAAGGAGTTTATAGCTTGCAGTCAAAATATGTAACATCAAATTGACAAAAAGCCTGGGGCGCTTAAGCGCTTATCATATATTTTATCCATAAGTGTGTAATGAAGTATAAAGCAGAAGTTAATTTCATGTAGAATCAGCGCCCCAGGCTTTTTGTCAATTTGATGTTACTTTTTTTTTACTGCAAGCTATAAAGTCCGTGAAAAATTATGTGTGGCTTTTTAGTGCATTAAATGCCTGTGTTTAAAATATTTTTTTTATATCTTTTATTTTGCATTACATTTATTTTCCTCATTTACTTGTGCTGTAGCTACCTTTGCCGCCGTTGTCAACTCGTCAATATATTTTCTCTTATCACTTCTGATAATTCTTTGATTTTTTTGTTGTTGTCTTTTAGTCCGCTTTGATGTACATTTTGTGAGCATTGGCTCACAATTGCTGGTGTTGCTTGTGTTTAGATTTGATTTCTTGTTGTTACTTTCTTCTATCTTGTTGATGGTTTCTGTTTTTGTCTATGCTCTGTGCTGGCGTTCCACATGTCCATAAATGTCTATACATGTTTCACATTTTATGTTTCTCATTTGTTGGTCTCCTGTGTTTGCTTCGCCAACAGTTGATGACACACTTGGTTGTTACAGAATACTACGACAGTACATTTTTACTTTGTTTCTTGATTTCTGAGAGATCTCACAATAAGCTGCTGACTGTAGCTCAGTTTTGCAGTATATATTCTAAGCTTCCTTTTGGTTAAAAGAAAATGGGGATCTGATACCATTCTATGTTCTTAAATGTTATGTAATGATGATCTGAAGTAATGATACTCTTGTTTATGCATATATAATTAATGTTTTTTTCACAATGTAGTTGGAAAATATCTATATTTCTCAAAGTATTTTTGTATTTGGAAATATGTTACCTCCTATAACAAGATAAAAGCCCAGACACAGTTTGTTCCATTTTCATTCACTGTCCCCAGTGCATGTTTTCCCATGATCTCTTCTCTTCTTCTTTGATCCTTAGCCGCCGACCGTCAAAGCAGTCAGTGGCCATTACGCCTAGTGGCGTCTTGTAGGGCAACAACAAATTGATTCCACTTTGCTCGGTCGGCGGCCATCCTTCGTACAGTGTCCCAACTCTGGTTCATTCTTTGCATCTCAGCCTCCACAGTCCTCCGCCAAGTTGTTTTTGGTCGGCCTCTCTTTCGTTTTCCTTCAGGGGTCCATAGCATAGCTGTTCTTTTGATGGCATCGGGGTCTCTTCTGAGGACATGGCCAACCCAGCACCAGCGTCTGCCAGCTATGATGGTGTGCATGTCCTCTTGCTTGCTCCGAGTAAGCAGATCTTGGATGGTGATGATATTCGGCCAAAAGATTCGGAGAATTTTTCTTAGGCATGTTGTTTGAAAAGAGGACAATTTCGACATTTCCTTCTCTGTAACTCTCCAGCATTCCGCGCCATAGAGAAGCACAGAAAGCACACAGCTCTGATATAATCCTAATTTTGTGCTTGTGCTGTACTGAGAGGACTTCCAGATGTTGTTTAGACTAAAAAAGGCTGTTCTTGCTTTGTTCATTCTGTTGTTGATGTCTTTGCTTGCTCCGCCGTCTGGTGTTACTATGCATCCTAGGTATGTGAAGGTGTCTGTCTGTTCCAGTTGCTGATTCCTTACTGATATGGGCTCAGGGTTGCTCACATTGAGCGTCATGACCTCTGTCTTCTTTAGGTTGATGTTCAAGCCCACCTGCTGGCTATACTTATTAAGTCTATCCGTTTTTTCCTGGATGTGTTGATGTTCACATGATGTGCTAGCAGTGCAATGTCATCTGCATATTCCAGATCTTCTAATGTAGAAAAGGTAGTCCATCTTATTCCTCTTGGATTGCCCTCTGTTGTCTGGCGCATCACCCAGTCTATGACTGTTAAAAATAGAGTGGTTGATAAGGGGCATCCCTGTCGTACTCCTGTCTTCACTTCAAAGGTTAGGTCGCTTTGCCCAATGCTGCACGTAAAGTTGGCATAAAGGCTTTTTATGATTGACACTATGCAGCTTGGAATTCCATAAGCCCTCAGTATTTTCCATAAACTGTCCCTATGTATACTGCCATGATCTCTACTAAGCCCCTAATTTCTGTTCCTGTCTTTGCAAATAGGTCACCCAAAAAGATTGCATTATCTTTATTTCTCTTTTTAGCCATGATATTTTGAAGTTAAGCGTAAAACATTTCTTTCACCCATTTCTTGTTTAGGTCATTAGTTAACGCATAACACTGCACTCTTGATTTTCCTTCTGACTGTTAAAGATTATTGTCTGGGTCCCATAACTTTCCTTTTTATGAGTGTCTCCTGCGCTCTCATTAGTATCACACCTCCGTAATGATGTCCGCTTTTGCCCTCTTGTTCTGAGGATAGCACTATTTCTTCTATGTTCAGTTTCTTCTTTTATATTTCTCCTCACCTTGTTTTGTACAGTCACAGAATATCAGTTTTGAAAACAATTTCTGCTGCCACTTTTGCTGCTCTTCCTTGTTCGTTTAGTATTTGAACATTCCAAGTGTCCATTCAATTGCTTCTCTTACGTGAAAGGACTCACCATTCAGCGATCAAGCCGCTATTGTTTACGTCATACAAAATACCACACCATTTTTGTTAAATGAAATCATAATATAACTATGAAATATTCACTCAACGACCTTAATTACACCGCTATGTTTTACTGCTAATGCGGTAGACTTCCTTTTAGAAGAGCTATATCGTACACATAAACTGCGACAAGATTAATCTAATCGTCGAAATTTCGATCTCTCAAAAAGACATTTAACGGCTTTATAACACATTACTCATTTCATTATTTGTCTACCTCAAAGAATCTATAATGGGTGTAAGTTTAGATCTAAAATTAGATTTCCATGTCCCTCTTTCTTCAGGTTTATCCCCATTTCTGGCAATAAATGTTGGACTAAAGCGAGGCATGAGTGAGAGCACGTAAAAGATATTATTCTGTATCGCAAAGCTCAAACTGTTTACGAATCCTCTTTACGAGGTGCTGTAAAACAAACAATCCTGTTTCCTACCTTGGCGGCAATAAAGTGGGTGCCCAAGACGTCTGTTCGCACTCACTCACGCACTCACTAAAGTGTTGTGCGTACGCGCAAGGATATATGTGACTCCTGGACCTTGAATACAGGGGCGTACATTAGAGATTGGTGAATTCATCTGCTCTGAGCAGTATTTTGTGATGTGAAAGTGAAAGAAACCGGTCAAAAAAGAGTGGGGAAGGGGTAATTATTATGATTGGGAGAAAGAAAAACATAGAAAGAAAGACATCGAGAGGGGAGGGGGAGAAAGAGAGAGCGAAGAATATAGGAGAGGAGACGTAGGAGGCGGGGGTGGGAAGTCAAAAATTATGAAGGGGATGAAATAGAATGGTCAATCCAAGGATCCATTTTATCAAGGTAGTTTAAGTTCTTCATAAAAGCAGTATTTTCAGTAGCAATACCTTCTTAGCTTCCCAAGGAGCTTAGGCCTTCAATAAACACACCCCGCGTCTTCTTTTCGCGTGCCATCAGCCGAAGTCGTCTCCACGTCTTTCACATCATTGTCATTTCTGTATTCAGTTCTCTTCTCCGTGTGCCCTCTGGTCTACATCTGCATCTTTTACCCTGTGGATTCCAGACCAAGGACTACCCTGTAATACTATCAACATATTTCCTTAATGTGTGTCCTATTCATCGCCAGTTACCTCTTCTCATCTTTGGTTCCAGGCTATTGTCAGTAGATGTAGATAAAAATAACAAACGTGTAAACTACACAGTTTGTTTGTCAGCACATGGTAAAGAAGGTTAACAAACAGTTAGAAACATTGCCTTACAGAATCATGTCTTTTGCATACACTTGCATTTGGCTGCATTAGGTCGAGCTTTTATTGCTATAAATTTGAATACAACGAAACAAAGTGCGGTATGGAAATTTTAATTGTGATTAGAGTTGAACTCTCAGCAAAATTACATGTAATTATTATCTCCAGCCATTCAAGTTCTGTTTTTTAACCTCTTTCCATATTTATTCAAATGCATTGAGATTAGAAGATTATTCTGACTTACTTTTCTGTAATGTTTTTTTAATACATAAAGTTCTTGAGGAAGTCTTCTCGGTCATAACGTGGGCAATTGTTGTCTCATCATCTTGGTATGACTCAGATTTGTCGACCTTATTTCTAGTTGAACTGGTGATAGTTAACATTCAATAACCTTAAGCGTAGTTTCAGCTGATGGCCTAGCAGTGGATCTCGACGTGAGCCATATGGCCCTCAGGGGGCCATGACATATTTCTAGGGGCCACAGTAAGTGCTATATTTCTGGTAAAGTATCTTTTTTCCAACTAACAGAAACTATGAGGGGGGCCTCAGAGGTAAATAAGGTTCAGAAAGGGGTCATGAGCAAAAAAGGATGAGAACCCCTGGCTTAGATGACAGTCGTAAACAGTTAGCAGCAGTAAACCTTATGTATACCCTGTTACGTCGAGATAAAAACTAACAAACTCAACGTAAGTGATATTAATTTATTTTGTGAGCAGGTAAGAATGGTAACTGGGCAGACTTGCGTTACCTTTGTCATTATTAGAATTATTTCTTCATTTTTCTTCTTCTATTTTTTATTTTCTGTTTTCTTCTCCGTCCTCCACTTCGTCTTCTTCGCATCGTACTCCTCCTTCTTCTCCTCTTCCTTTTCTTCATCTGCTTCTAGTCCTCATCTTTCTCCCAACTCTTCTTCTACTTCATTGTTTATCCCCTACTTCTTCCTCTTCTTCTTCATCTTTTCCTCCTCCTTCCTATACTTCCTCTTTGTCCTATTCTCCATCTTCCCCACCTCCTTCTTCCTCGTCACTTTCTTTATTCTTTTTCTGCTTCTTTTTCTTCGTCTTTGTCCTCTCTTCTAGTTCTTTTTCATCATATTCGTCTTCTATTTTTCTCAATCTTGTTTTTCTTCTCCTCCTTCTTTCTCTTTTCCTTTTTCATCTTATTCTTCTACTCCTCCTTTTTCTTCCTCTTCTACTTTTTAAAAACTCCTTTTCGTACTTCTTCTTTCTCTTCTTCTTCTCTTTCTTCTTTCTCTCTTCTCCCTTCTTCTTCATCTTCTTGCAATTTTTCCATTTTATTTGTCTCTTAATCTTCGTCATCTTCTTCCTCCTAGTCCGTCTTCACGTTCTTCATCCTTTATCATTTTCCTTCTTCGTCTTCTTCCTATTCTTCTCCATGTTCTTCGTCTCATCCTCTTCCTCATCTTCTTCTAGTCTTCCTTCACTTACTTCATCATCTTCTCCTCATTCTCCTTCTTATTACACTTATTCTCTGTTTTCTTTTTTTTCATCATCTTCTTCTCTTCTTCCTTCCTCCTCTTCTTCTCCTTCTTCTTTTCTCCTCCTTATTTTTCGTCTTCTTCATCCTTTTGTCCTCCTATTTGTCGTAAATTTTAGATAGGTTAGAAGATATTTATGGTCCCGTCTGAGCAGAGGTGATAGTGGTACATGTGTGAGAATTAAGGTGTAAGAAATAGATTTCACGAGTGAATAGTTTAAGGAAAAGATCTGTCTCTGGAATGAGTAGTTTCTCTAGTCCAGCCTATCTATACGACTAAATTTTAGTATAAGACAATCTAGTACCTCCTTATATCTAGAACTATAAGTTAAACTAAACACAAACACACAATTATTTGACAACAAGACACACAAACGTGAAAAACTATGATTAATGGGTATGGGTCTGACCAACACACAAAGTTAAGTTCTTTTTGTTGTTTATTATCATTAAACTTCACAACATCAAACATATAGAGAAATCAATAAAATCATGTTTACAGACGTATGAAAATAACTGAATAAGTGCCCTCCCCCTTGTTAAGAAAGGATCCCAAAAGAAGTTAATAACCTGTGGTAAAGTGGGATGTTATAAATTTTTATAGGGGACTTAGTGTACTGACTGAGGTCAGCTGGGAAGGTATCTGTATCTAATAGGTGTAGTGTTTTACAGATAACCTTACTTGCTACCACATTATGCCTCAGTCAGAATTATTCTGGAATATTGTGATGACTACGTTAAATGTCTAGGGTATGTATATGATGAAGTGTAAGTCACAACAACAACAGACAGATAAACAATTTAATTTATTCCACCACACTTGACAACACTGTGACACTCACACACATGTAACATTCTATAAGACTATCTTAAATGAGTCACTGGTAAATTTTCAAATATCAATATGTATTAAGTACTTTCATTAATATTTATGTCCTGATTCAACTACAAAGTGAACCAGGAATCACAATCAATTTTAATTACAATTTATATGTACAGGATTTATCAAAATGAACTTTGTAGTGACATATTTTATTAATATTATCCTATGTGTGTCAGTTGTGTAGTAGTAATATGAGGTAATACTGGTTTTGTTTTTTCAAGCTATGTTGTTATTTGTCATCATGACTTCAAGTGTTTGTTTATCTTGTAAGTAGTATGGGGAAAAGTTCACAGTCCCTATCAATTTAAACACTGTATTTTCCCTCTGGTTTATTATAAAGTCAGATTTTGAGGGGGGGGGGCATAATGTTGAGCTCCACTGGCCACATAGGCTTATCTTTCGTGATGGCGGCAGGAAAAGACTCCTCTGCTCGATAGCCTCCCTGTGTTCTGGAGACACCTCACTGGTCACTATCTGGACCCAGGAGTATGCTGTCAGCTTCTAGGTTCAGCAAAGCTCCGACCAGGTGCTGCTCAATAGCTTTTAGGACCACGGTCCCTGAAACAAGATGGTTGTACCTCCTACTTCATAACTAGTTTATAATCCATTTACAGACTGAACACAATACATAACAAACACTGAGTTCAGAGCGGTAGGCCAACTGTCAGCTTCATCTGAAATAATTTACACCAGTATATTCCTCCCTAATGGTTACTACGCCTCTGCAATTCCAGCATTATTTCTTTCTAGTCCATAAGATAGGTGTCAGTGTACTGTTTGGCAATTCCATGCAGTTTTACTTTCCTCCGACACCTTCTGTTCAGGTTGGAGCACTATATAGGCCTTGCCTCATGTTCGCTACTGAACCACACATATATACAGACATAAATGATCAATTTACATTCAATTTTCATTAAAAAGATATTGAATATATCAAGCTTACCACAATTCATGGAATAATACACAGTTACGTTGACTGGCACTGAATATAGCACAATTTCGATCTGCCGATGTCCCAGGCTTTTATTTAGAAAAATATGCACTGGCGCTCAACGCACTGGTTCTGTAGTAAGTTTATTTGAACATGTGGTGGCGACCTGACGCCTCTGATTGACTATATTCGCGGGTCTAACCAATCGTGCTATGTTTACCCAATCGTTTGAAAAAAAGTACTCCTACTCCCGTTTCCCCTGACAACAAAAGATAGTATTTATAGCCCGACTAATCGTGTTTATCCTTACATTTATTGCGCTCCAATCAAATCGGATTTAACATGGAGACCCATTTCCCGTACAATGGTGGGGTGAAAATCTGCCACTGAGCGATTCTGATTTGGGTGTTGTCTGACATCCCTCACTATTTCTTTTGGCTATAATTTGGTAATTCCTAGACTATTTGCGTAACGTTTAACATATTCTTTGTCAGCAAGTCCTAAGGAACCCAAATATACAAATTTAAAGGAGCTAAGTGGCTGCGTTCAAAATATGCACTTTCTTCTACCTCCTGTTTACTTCGAATACGATGTGGTGTCTGGGTACTGTAATGTTTTCAAACGTAAACCAGTATAATGTCATGTTTCCTAATAAGCGTTTTGTGAGTTTTTAAAAACTAACTCTCGTGTGTGTAGTGTTTTTTATCACTGTCGATTTGAAAAAAGTTAGTGCTTGTGGCCTTACACGCGTGATGGTAGTAATTGTATAGCGAGACGCGTGTTTAGTGTTGCATGCGTTCCTGCTTTCAGCCTCTCCCTTTCTTTCTATCTTTAGTCCATCTGTCTTTCGTTTTTTGGTAACGTAGTGTATAAAATGACATGAATGGAATTTTAAATCTAGGTCAGATTGCGTATCTCAAGGTTTTTCTTAGAAATGGAGTACACATTTTATTGTGTTGGGGAAACGCGTGTATGTTGCCGAAGGCTTTTACTATCAACGTGAAACGTTACAATTTGCAGACGCAGGAGAAAACAAGGGGGATTTCGAGTACAGTCATTGAAGTTATGTGTTAGGCTTTACATTTACCTGATAATTTATATATGTGGATTAGAATATTTCACGACATAACCCAAAGGTCAAAGATTAGCAATAGGTTACAGAATAGACTGTGAAGAACAAGTTCCCGCTAAATTACTACTCAGTAAAGTACACAAGTCTAGCGAAATAAAAAAAGAAGTTAGTACAATGCTTGTAACAAATGAAAATATTCACTCTCTCTCTCTCTCTCTCTCTCTCTCTCTCTCTCTCTCTCTGTCATACGTGACCACAAACAATCTCGCTTACCCAATCGTGGTGTTGATATCCCTTGAAAAAATACAATAGTTCCTGAACCTATACTGTCAGGTGGGTTGCCAAATTAGCCCCAGTTCAGCCTATATATCGAATAATAATTACAAGGTGGACGCTAAATTTGGTGGTTTAATTTTCCCTGGATGAAACAAAGGTCACCGCGAATAGTTACTGAAGCAAGACGTGTTCCGGACGTTCAAAATTGCAAAAGGAGAAAAATAATTCCATATTGCGAACATCTGGTTGCTAAGAAAAATGTTACAATATGTTAAAAATGATCATGGTAAATCCAATCGGCTGGATCTATGGTGAGTGCCGATTTTGAAACAGCGTAACTTTCTGGATCACTCCGTTTATACGGCTGTCAAACGTCAGGAATATATGTTCTTTCGTATGCCCAGTGGGCTGGAAAAATTGAATAAATAATTCTGGGTAAGGTACAGTCCAGTTAAGATTTATCTTAATATTTATTTGTCTCTTTGGCCCAACCGGGTAACGAAGGAACTTGGGACTTGAAAGCCAAGAAGAAGACACCATTAATCCTTCACTGAATGAAGAAAGAGGACCGAACTAGCCCAAAAATCGAAGACCCAAATTAAGACCGCTGGCCGCTGGTTTTTGATCAGGTACTGTTTAGGAAGAAAAGAACATTTATGAAAAAATGAAATGCTACTATCTTATCCACACGTAAGTTTTTCCGCTATGGCATGTCGGGAAAAAAAAAGTATGTGCCCTCCCCCGTTATTTGCCCGCGAGAAAATGAAGAGCGCATAAAGTCAATTATTGTTTAATTTATCCATACGCGCACATTTAACAAATATCGCCTGTCATTACTAGCTATAGAATGTCGGCGTCTGTTGTTTAGTCACATAATATTAACACTAGTCACTTATATAATTTCACACAATGAAATATAATGCGAATTCTATTCTGTCACTCATCCGTCACGCGTAATAATCCCAGTCAGCTAAACCGTATCTTCTTGTGTAAGATAGTGGGGTTATGGAATTTACATTAACTGAACAACTGGCAAGAAAATATCTACGCGTTACGTTATTTGTCTAGTTTTAACGCTAGGGAATCACAGTGAATTAAAATGGTAAACTTAACACATTTTAACACTTAAGCAAAATTTCTATTACCACAAATCAGAAAATGAAATCCCCACGAGACAATTTAACACATTTAGCGAAGAATGGTTCTAGTTTGGCGTGTTTAGATTATCCAAAAATTTCTGAGCGACTCTGATAACTGACCTGGAGAGAACGCAGTATATATACAGATCATGGTGTTGTTATCACTAGAGGATGTTATAATTCACACATTCTGCATAGCAGAGAAATCAGGAAACTGCGTTTCCCGGATTAAAGGTTTTATCGTTCGCTCTACTCAGCGATGCTGACCGACATCAGAAGACTTGGCCGTGCAACGGGCCTCTCTTAGATTTCGTCCCCTTTCGCAGATCAAACACTTTACCTCCCCCTGAAAGTACGAACATCAAAGGTGGTCGGGAAAATATCATCGCCCCTGTATCTCTTCACACAGTCCGATATTTCCACGTGCATCTATCTAATGACCGATAATTGGCAGATTGGCTCGCGTGAGAAACTCAGATAAGCAAACGTGATTCGCTCCCCTGTTAAGACTGGCAGGTTGCGAAAAGTTGGTAAACAACTCGGGACCCCAAGATGCAGCAATAGTGAATGCAGTCAGCGACCCATAACTGTACTGCTTGCATCAGGACCAGCAAACCAGAGCTGGTCAAGACCGCACTCCACCTCCACGTGGTGGTCCTGGAAACAGTCTGCAGCAGTGCAGTCTGGCTGAGCGAGTGCGGATCGAAATGGGAAGGCAAACCCGGTCCCTAAAAAATGCCGTGCTGAAGTCGGATGTGTCGACCGAAAGGTGCAGATATCACAGCTTAGGCGTAAACAGACACAACGCAACCACCGTCCTTTTCAGGGCGAACGAGGAGGAGGAGGAGGAGGTAAACAACTCTGTTGTTATGTTCCCAGAAAAAGGGTGTGGATTCAAAGGTGAGTCATACAAACAGAATATTGTGTGGTTTGGCTTAGCAAATGGTAGACACTAGATGGGAAAGCAAAGGCTGTCAGATTACTGTAAGCTATGTCTCCATTATACGTCACACTATTCCTTCTTTGACTTCTTCCTGCTATTTTCTTCTGTTTCTCCTATTCATTATCTTCTACTAGGTTTCCTTTCTTTTCTTCCTCTACCTGGTTTTCTCCTCTTCTTCTCCTCCTCCTCTTCCTTCCTCCGCTTCTTCTTCCAAGAACAGGTTTGAGTTTGTAGTAAGGTAAGGTAGCACCATAGCAGAAACTGCAGTAGGGGAGTGAAGTGTTAGAGGCTTAGCCATACTAGGTCCAGCTTTAAAAAAAAATTAAGTGAGTGGCTAGTTCCCTTCTTTGCTGCCTTTTACTTCCATAACTCAGAGTCAGCTACACATTTACAGCTGGGTAGTAGCTGTAAGAAATCTGAGCTCGTAGTTGGTCCAAAGGTGTTGGCCTGATTGAATGCCCAACGATCTATGAGCTCATTAGTCAAGGTTCTAGAACAACGTACTGTTTTCAGAAGCTTGTGTTCTCGCTTCTGGGAGTGATGAAAAAGTGCTGTAGTCGCCATGCCAGAGAAAACAGGGCATTGTAAGTGTGTGTGTGTGTGTGTGTTTTTTCAGGTTATTGGAATTCATGAAAGTTAAAGCAAGTATAAAAACTTACATTACATAACGTGGCCAAATGGTGTAGAAAACAGAGACTCTTTAGTCCTGGAACAATCAACTGAATAAGTTTATTTGGTTTTTACTAAGAATAAGAGAAAAGACAGAATACGAATATGTCAGAATAGTTCTCTAGATTATGAAATAGGAAGAAATCTGTCATGTGGATTATATATATATATATATATCGACACAGAGAGAGAGAGAGAGAGAGAGAGAGAGAGAGAGAGAGAGAGAGAGAGAGAGAGAGAGAGAGAGAGAGAGAGAGAGAGAGAGAGATCTTCATGGCAAAGTCATCAGACAGATTTGCAATCTGTACTGGGAACAAACTGCGACAAAAAGAATGGACAAGAATTTCTCATCATATTTTGATATGATAAGCAGAGTGAGTCAGGGATGCATCCTGCCCTTTCCCTGGCCTGTTTAACATCAGTACAGTAAAAAGACCGACAGAAGGAATGCCAAGATTACGTATAAGTAGAAGAACAAATAACTTGTACACAAATGATACAATTTTGTGAGCTGAAAATTAATAACACTTGCAAGAACTAATAAAGCAAGTAAATAGCAATCCTTGAATTTGGATCGGACATTCCGTTGAGAATATCAAAAATATGAAAGTTAGCAAAGCAGATGAGGAGTCAATATGAATATAAAAGTAAATAGAATGATACAGTGAAACGTTTTTCCTGGACACATAATAACAAAGCAAGGAAAATTCAAAAGTCAAGAAGATAAAAGAAATGTCCAGAACTACATTCAACAGCCTGCGACATTCACTGACACCGAAACAAAAAGAAAAAAACAATTTTAAAATGCGAGTTAACAGGTTTTATATGCTTACAGTAATTTTCATCATCATATTCCTTTGTGCTCCTCACGGAGCATGGAACTACCACTGCAGATGGTCCCTTCCCAGGAAGCCTGCTTCAAACATTCACACGCTCTTGTAGCTGTGGTTTCTACGGCAAATTGCTATACACGCTGAGGTAGCCATCCACATGCATAACTTTATATGGATCGTTGTGTATGACAGACCTGAGGGTGCAGCATTTCTATTCTTTCTTTATCTCTTCAGAGATCCACGGGACCTACAAGGGGTTTTAAAACGCCTATCGCATAATTTTGTTCGCTCTCTTTTCTTCTCCGGCAGTATTGATCTACCTTTATTTTGCGTACTAATTATGTGCGCCATTCGATTGTTGACACATTCTATTTTCCTACCTCCGACAGTATTTGGTATTGTCGTGTCAATGTTTACACTTCTTCCATTCATACGTGTCATGTTTGCCTGCCCATCCTCGCGGGGATGAGTTACAGGTAAACCCAGATGGGCGACCAGTCATTTTCGAGTAATGAAGCCCGGTGTTTGTTTGCATTGGGGGTGCCAGTCAACTACCGATCTCGTGGCATATTACAGACACACCTTAGACGCCAGAAATGCGGTAAAAAACTTCCGAACGGGCTTGTTATAAGCAAAATAAATGTAAGAAGTTGTAGTGGTAATCACTACCAATTGACGGAAATACCAATTCCATATACGGAGAGTGACCGTTTGAATTTTACAAACGCATGAGTCATGCAGAAAAGTCCATGAGGGAAGTTATCAAATCTTGAGCATCGTGCTTATGGATATTTGCGAATGGTTTGGGGTTGTCAAGAAAATTACAGTTCATGCACGGAGTCCAACACCTGGTTGATTTTTGGGTCCATAAATACCGGCATATTTATTATGACATTAAACAAGTTCAATTGAAAGCATGAATTACATTAATAATTTGAAAGCTCCTACAGTCCTCCTTGGAACATCACACATCTGGAATATTTACTACGCAGTGCCATCATGGAATCACTGAAGTGTCGAACCACAGACGTGGAGTTAATATTTATATATTTTAAATTGCGATAGCAATACTTCTCTGTGAAAATACTTCCTCGAACTCAATCCTTCTGTTCGGAATCATATATAATATCAGTGGCGACCTTCGTACAATATACAGCCACGTAGAAGAGTAGATACTCTTAAAAATAAGGAGCAACAGCTGTGACGCCCTTCTTGATCAAAATCTGATAACGAAAGGCCCCGTCTAACAGTTTGCATAAATTATGTTAAGCACCCAAAACGACGTCATCATACACAAGTGACGTCAGACTAATATCGTGTTCATTTAACATTTATATAAGTGCAAAATACATCATGCTGGCCACGAATAGAACTGTTAGCGCGTAGATTAACTGATAACAGAATTAAACATGGTCAACATGTAAAATATATGATAAATCATCTTTAACAAATTCCTCCCGCGGTAGGTTGGAAAAAAAAATCGAGAAACGATTTTTTTTTTTCAAAAGTATGACCGAAACAATTTAAGTTAATCTAGTCCTAAGATTTTGGAGCAAAAAAAAAAACGCGAAAAAAATTTAAATAAACATCCAAATATGTTTATATTACACTACTGTCAATGTCGTTATCTAGAATAATATACGTCAAACGTATGTCAGAGCAAGTTACACATAATTAAACGTCACTAATAGAAAATGTCGTCAATAATCAACAAATTAGAGAAGTCTATGATACTGAAGAAGTATATAAGACAAATTAATATTTAAATATAGTGAGGTTATAAGTAACTACTCTGTAATATTAATTAACTACAAATGATTATGTAGTAATTCAAATAATAAAATTATATATATATAAATATAATTAATCTAAAGTAATTAAAACAAAAATGTAATGCATGTGTGTAAAAACAATACAATATAAAGAAGTGAGCAATGACAATTAGAAAAGCAAATATAGTTAGCAAGAAAAAGTAGACATCAGAATAGAGGAAAGTAAGGAAGAATGGTATAAAGCGAACAAAGAAATAGTGTGTTATCTAATCAAAATTATTTCTAATCAAAGAGAAGTAAAGACAAGACATTACTTAATCTGTCTAAATATAATAGTAAGTTATTCCTAATTAACTAACATTTAAATATCAACTCTGCATAAATATATAATATAAGAACACATTAAAATACAATATCACAATAAAAAGTCAGGTAAGTTACAAATCATGAAAACATCAGAATTCTTGAAATGTAGAATGTTCAGAGCAGTACTATGTCAATGTTAAATTCACACTCGTCAATAAGAAAGAGCAGCTCCATCAACTAAATTAAAGTTCCATGTATCAATACAGCAGTAATCCATCCTGGTAGTTTCTTGAATCGTAGAAAATGTGAGTTACATCGTCACAAAACAAATACATGGTAAAAGTTCAATTTTCGCATCATCATATATCTCCAAAATGTCCCGTGAGATATTCATCAATAAATAACACATTTTTGTCCATCATTAAAGAGACATAAGCCATGGCAGGCTGCAAAAGAGACAGTCTTTTCTCCTGTACACTCTCTGGTTGGAAACGAGGTTGTCGTTATGTACATTTTCTGAGTTCAATCGATCTTGATTTCCAGACAAACAATGTCAGGAATTACACAAAAGTCTTCTGTGTAACGATTAGGCTTTAGGTACGGAAGTCGGATTTCTGGATAACACGTCAGCCACGACATTGTCCGAACCTGGGATGTGTTGAATCTCGAATGAGTATGGCTGTAATATAATTGAAAATCTTGCCAATTTTTGGTTTTTATGGTTGGCACGTTTCAAAGCCGCAATTGAGCGTTGGTCAGTTTGAATGATGAAACCAAGCAAACACCGCTCCAGCTTTTGAATAGCCCATATAACTCCCAAAAGCTCCTTCTCGATAGTTGCATATTTATTTTCTGCATCTGACAGCTTTCGTGATATGTAGAGGGTAGGATGCCGAGTACCATTGTAGTCCTGTAACAGCGCAGCTCCCAAGCCAACTATACTCGCGTCTGTTCGGAGTATAAAGGTTTTGGAAGTATCACGCAACCTCAAAATAGGAGGTGAATTAAAAATAGATAAAATTTTCTCAAAAGCTACCTGTGTATCTTTATTCCACTTTACTTTTATTGGCATGCCCTTTCGTAATAACGACGAAAGGACAGCTGTGATATCAGACAAGTTAGAGACAAATCTACTATAGTATTGTACTAACCCTAACAAACTTCTTACTTGTCTCTTGGTATGAGGAATAGATGAATTTAAGATTTTGGACATATTCTGAGGTATGGTCTGAAGTTGACCAGAACCAATAGTATGTCCAAGAAAAGTCAGTTCCTTAAATGCTATTTGTACCGTAGTAGGTTTAGCAGTAAGATTATTGAAACGAAGAATTTCCAATAAGGAACGAAGTCCTACAAAGTGTTCATGAAAAGATGAACTGAATAAACAAATATCATCTATGTATGTTATGATGTCAGTTCTATGTGACAGAATATTTCGCATCATGCGAATGAATGTGGCTGGTGCGTTCATCAGCCCAAAAGGCATAACATTCCACTGGAATAATCCACGTGGAGTTGAAAACGCAGTAAGAGGTTTAGCTTGTTCGATTAATGGTATTTGCCAATAACCTTTTGTCAAGTCAATTTTTGTAAATATGATAGCATTAGAGAGACGAGCAAGTAGATTGTCAAGAAGTGGGTGTGGTTCAGCGTCTGAAATTGTTTTAGCGTTTAATTTGCGATAATCTACGCATAACAAATATTATTATCCTTCTTACGGACAATAACCAATGGAGATGAATATGGTGAATTACTGACTTCAATAATTCCCAATTCCAACATCTGATCTAACTCTTGAGCAGTTTTATCCTGATAATGTAAAGGAATAGGATAAGGTCGTAGACGGATAGGCATATCATCAGTAAGGATGATATCATGAGAAATAACTGATGTTCGACCAGGTCGGTCAGTAAGAACATCAGAAAAAGATTCAAGTAAGTTAGATATTTGGCAATGTTGTTGAGAAGTTAAGGACGTTGAAATCTCAACATCTCGCCAAGATTCTGTAGAATCCGTAGCAAGTAAAGGTAAAGACATGTGGATGTCAGGAAAGGAAGATTCCTCCTCCTGAATTACAGATAGATTAGAATAGTGACAACAATCAGTAACATTGTCTTCCATGTCATGAAAAATAGACTGTAAATGCTCAGGTCGTGTATGAAATTCTTTGAGCATATTAATGTGAAAGACCATTTATATCAAGCACGTAATCAACATTAGAAATACGCGAGATTACTTTAAATGGACCATTCCAAGCAATCAGTGTTATAATTAGAATTACTGTACAGTGCGTGTTGCCGGGTACGTCCTTCCTACCTCCTACTGTACAGTGCTTCCTGCATGTCACGGAATTGCCTCCCCTTGCTTTGCAGTAGTGGTCCACTAATGGTCACAACGCAAACGTATCTAAAAGTAGGTCGTCCAAGGTATCTATCTTCGCGCAAGATTACTCTTGCCAAAGATGTAGATAGAAGATGAATGACGTTTCTACCGTATGGGAGCCTTCACAAGATATTCTCAGAAGTCAAGAACAAACGCTGCTATAGGGCTGAGCTAATTTGTTAACTTATTATCTGATCCCGTCACCTTTTGTGAAAGGGTTATGCAATGATTCTGGCCCGTCAAGCCCCCAGTTGGAGTAATCAAACGAATGCCCTCTTATAAGTAATGTCTCTCTCTCTCTCTCTCTCTCTCTCTCTCTCTATATATATATATATATATATATATATATATATATATATATATATATATATATATATATATATATATATATATATCAAGAATTTATTTATCAAGAAAGACTGGCTCATACGTTTGCTTTCGCACCTATAAACTGAATCAACTATTATTGTTTAGTTTAAAATAGCATACAACAAATTTAATAGTCAATTAGTTCAACAAGTTAAAATATGGATTAAATGTGGTGAAAATTATATTAAATTTTTCCTCATTGAGGTTTTGGTAGGGCGTTAATAATAATGTCCGTATTTTTGCTGTAGCCTGTTATATAAAACTTAGCTCCAGATGCGTCCTGCAGCTGTGGTTTCCGTCACTTCTTTTTGGTGATGAGTACACTTCTCCAAATAATTCGTCCACTGTAGGCGGTTGGTGGTGATACTCTTCTCTAACACTAGTGACGTAGGCACTTCAGTACTTAAGTCTGATTTCTTGTAACCACGAACTGTGACAAATGAGAAAGAAACAAATGCCTCAGTACATTTGTTATCCACAAACTAACAGGCCCATTTTCATGCGCTCCACCCACGAATGTTAACCTCTCAGAAGAATTAAATTCCCGAGCACACAATGTAACTCAGGGAATTTGATGAAAATTCACCAATATCCTTCTGGGTGTCAACTAGGAAATTGTGTCTGGAGTGCATGGATAATGATTTGCCTGAATTACAATTAAAACAGGTATATTAATCTCACAACATGATTCTATACACTTTAGGCATAGATGATGTAATCATCACTCATTACTCATCCTTACACCCGTCTGAGTTCTGGGGTCATCTCTGCTGTCGGGTTTCCCGCACGACTAGTCAGAAACAATCATCAGCTCTTGCAGTAGTCGTTCATGCATATACTATTTTCATATGTTGAGGTTGCCAGCCTCATATATATATATATATATATATAAATATATATATATATAAATATATATAAATATATATATATATATATATATATATATATATATATATATATATATATATATATATATATATATATATATATATATATATATATATATATATATATATATATATATATATATATATATATATATATATATATATATATATATATATATATATATATATATATATATATTCACTTAGCAAGAAACCTGTAAAATCTACATTAGTAAATAAATTGTTTACACTTACCCCAAAATTTTGGGAATACACACTTTTCCTGGCGCAGATTAGAATGGACCCACAGCCCTGTATTTAGATGCTGTTCGAATCACTTAAGTCTGAGAAATTCCTCTTATGGCGGGTGAAACACTTGGTCTGGAAATCTAAATGACGGATGAGTCACTTGGTCTGGAAATCTATAAATTCCTCTTGTGACGGGTGAGACACTTGGTCTGGAAATCTATAATTCTTCTGATGACTCCTTGTGATAAAATTCCCAAGTTTCCAGTCTTGTATTAAAAGTGCGGGTTTACTTATAAATTCCAAAGTTGCCCAATACTCGATCTGGTACTTATAGTTGTGGAATTGTAAGTCCTAACCTCTTTCCTCTGGCTTGTAGGAGGGGTTTAGTTGACGCTGCGATGCAGTCTGTCTGTGTATTGTGACTCCGAGTTTGTTAGATTATATCTCACAATCCTTAGTTTCAAATCCCAGCTGTCTTTCCGCAGAAAGTTCCAATCAAATAACAGTAGATTCTGGCGAACCAATCCAATCTATCTAGAACTGTTTGGGTGGGGAAGTTTATCATTACTCATCCCACACGTATTTGAAAATATTAAATTTAATATACACGCGTGGCCTCTTACACAGTGATGTCATATCGTTACCTAAGACTTCCGGCGTACCTCTGTTTATCACCTTTATCTGCGTGCCTCCGACAGACAGATGTTTGGTCAAACCATATTGATTTCTTTCATCGTATTACAACGCTGGCTTGTGTCAACATGATCAACAGTTTTCCAAAGGGGTCAAATGTTTGACCGCCCAGTTTCCACAGGCGGTCACACAGATTAGGCGATAAAATATTATCGCTGGCCGGGTCACCAAACCTTGCGAATAGTAACAACATTCTGGGAGTGGAGTGTGAAACAATAAGATACGCATTACTCCCGTAGCAAATGCTGCCATAGGGGAGTGGCGTGTTAGAGAATTCACCATGCTATGTCCAGCATAGAGCAAAATAGTGAAAATAACGAATGAAAAGGCATGATTTATGCCAAATAAAAGCGTTGAGTGGGAAAAATGAAGAAAAAGAAAGGAAACTGCCGGAGGGCTGAAGGTGTGAGAGATCACACAAAAGAGCATGTTCAGTCGTTTTGTCGTGACACTGCCTGAGTTAAGGGCCTGTACCCTAGGCAAGAATCACTTGTCTAGGGTTCCCTACCTGACGGTAGGAAGCACTGTACAGTGCGTGTTGCCGGGTACGTCCTTCCTGCCTCCTACACCAGGCGTGTTGGAGCACCTTTTGGACACTACAACAAGGAAACTCTAAAATTTAATTCGGAAACCGGACTCCTACAGGGCCTACTCACAAAGTCACAGAGAGATTATGTAATAGAAATAATACCCCAGACGCGTGTTCGAGGCATCTTTATCAAGTGCCAAGACTATTCTACTGAGCAAGAAGGCTAGTTCCCAACCAGTAGTGGGGTGAGTTGTAACATATTTTATATACTTTGAATTTGACAATGTTTGAACATGCTGACGGTTATACAGGGCCGTGCAAGGCTGGCAACCTCAGCATGTGAATGTGATATATTCATGAACCACCACAGCAAAGCGCTGGTGATTGCTTCATACTAGTTCTCACAGGAAACCAAAAACAGAGGTAACCCTATGTCGTACAGATAGGTTGGGGGTTATTTTTAGCCCCATATGAGTAGAGTGGATGTTGATAAGTACGTAAGAAAAAAAGGTGTGAGAAATAGATTTCACGGGTGATAGTTTAAGGAACAAAATATGTCTATGGAATGAGTAAGTTTCTCTATTCCAGCCTATCTATACGACTATAATTTAGTACGAGACAACCTTGCCCTCCTCATACATATAAATATAAGTTTAACTACACACACACACACAGCTATGTGACAACAAGACACACAAACGTGAAAAACTACGGTTAATTGGGTATAGGTCTGACCAACACACAAAGTTAAGTTTTCTTTGTTGTTTATTATCCACTCCGTCAGTCCTGATTAAAGTTAAACGGCACAGGTGTTTTCCTTTACGCCTATACGGTCACCTTTTGCTTGCGCTGAGATTATGTCAGATGGAGTACGCAACTCTCCCGCTCCTCTCTCGCACCGGCAGTAAGCGTACAATGTTAATTATTATTCAATTATCCATATGCGCACTTACATAAATATAGCCTGTCGTTAATAGGTATGAAATTGTCGGTGTCTGTTTGGCATCGTATGGTATTAAATGATAGGCACTTATAATAAAACATAAAATGAAATATAACGTGAATTCTTTTCTGTCACTATCCGTCGCGCCTAGCATATAAGTCAGTCAACTAAAACCGTCTCTTCTTGTGTGAGAAAGCGGGTGGTGAAAATTAACATTGTAACTGAACATCTTGTATAAAATAGCTACGCGTTATTTTATTTCATTAGTTCTAACAGCTAGAAAATCTAAGTGAATTATAATGGTAAAGCTAACACTTTTAATTGGTAAAAGGTAACCCTTTTAGACACGTAAACACTAATTTATATTACCAGAATATCAGAATGAAAGATCCCCACGAATGCTATTAACACATTTTCCACAATGGTTCTAGAACTGCGTGCTTAGACTATCCAAAAATTCATAGTGACAACTGATAGCACGAAAACACAGTTTACGTATCATCATATTTCTCTGATTTATAGATGATGTTACTTTTCACACTATTGTATGTACCGGAGAATCAGAAACATGAGTTCCCCAGATAAAAGCTTACGCCCGTCTTTTGTTCGGGCGTTGCTAATCACCATCAGAAGCATTCTTACGTCTAACTGGTCTCTCGAAGATTTTGCCCGGGAGTCTACTTCAAAGCGGACTCAGGGAACCCTTCGTCGACTTCAAAAGATACTATGTTATTCACGTGCGATCTGTCAGGTATCGTATGACTGACAGATAAGCTCGATAAACAAACCTGATTCGCTACCTGTTATGACGGGCAGGTCACGAAAGTTGGTAAACATTGCGTTAGCTCGTGTTCACAGAAAAAGAGGTAGGACTAAACATGAGTAAACACAGACTGTAAATGCATGGTTTTTCTAGCAAATCATAGAACGCTACGAGGTCACACCTGTCAGATTACTGTAGGCTCTCTTTCCATTATGCGTCACAGACCAGACTCCAAGTAGAGCAAGGAGTGGACGATGATGATATCATATGTATATATTTACAATTATTTGTAATAAGTGTATGTATATTTAAACATGTCCAACCAGGCACAAGCAACTGTCCAGTCGAAATTTTCCCAGTAAATCAACTAAAAGAATGATTATTTTCATCATATCCCCTGAGTTATATAATATTCGCTCAGGGAGAGTAAAATATCAAAGAAAAGAATTGGTTGACTCACGGCGGGAAAGGCGCCTGATTAATATCAGGAAAACAAAGACTTAGCAGCGGAGTTTGTTCTTTTATTCCCTCTAAAGTTTGTGGTACGAGTTTACGAGACCATTTGAGGTACGATTCTACGATACCAGCTGTATTACTGGTCTATAATTCAAAGCTTGCGATCGACATTTGAAACCTACATTCAACGGGTTGTAAAGATACTTGCCTTGACCAGGAGACGTGCCGTCATCAGATCGACGAATTGACGGAAACAGCAGCATCAACACTCCAGCAGTTTGGAAGCTAAGTGGCATTTTTAGCAGGCCAATACATCAGAACTTATTGATCTATATTCCACAACTAATCTTCTTGAAGCCAATATCAGTTTTAATGCCGAAACCTATTTTTTTTTTAGTAATCACCAGTTCATATTTATTTACATTTTGTTCCAAAGTAATTCATCATTAAATTTGTTATATGTTGTTTTTTACAAATTCATAGTTGATTTAGTTATTACAGACAGAAGTACACACGGATGAATCAGCATCTTTAATATATCTATATTTATATCTATAGAGCGAAATAATAAGGAGAATTTTACTGTTAATTCAGTTGGGGGCTTGTACGAGCTAAATTAAATTGTATAATCTTCTTCTTCTTTGATCCATAGACGCCGACCGTCAAAGCAGTCAGTGGCCATCACGCCTGGTGGCGTCCTGTAGGGCAGCAACAAATTGATTCCACCTTGCTCGGTCGGAGGCCATCCTTCGTACAGTGCCCCAACTCTGGTTCATTCTTTGCATCTCGGCTTCCACAGTTCTCCGTCAAGTTGTTTTTGGTCGGTCTCTCTTTCGCTTTCCCTCAGGGGTCCATAGCATAGCTGTTCTTGTGATGGTATCAGGGTCCCTTCTGAGGACGTGGCCAACTCAAGTCCAGCGTCTGCCAGCTATGATGGTGTGCATGTCCTCCTGGTTACTCCGAATAAGTAGTTCTTGGTTGCTGATGGTGTTTGGCCAAAAGATTCGGAGAATTTTCCTTAGGCAGATTGTGTGGAAGGAGGACAGTTTCGACATTTCCTTCTCTGTTACTCTCCAACATTCCGCACCGTAGAGAAGCATAGAAAGTACACAGCTCTCATAAAAAAAAATTTATAATACCTATTCACAAAAGGCAGCGGGCAGATAAAAGTTAACATTGCTAAGACCCATTCAACATTGTTCTTGACTTCTGAAATAACTTGTGAACACTCCCTCGAGGTAGAAGCATCGTCATCTGTATGTCTGCCAAGAGTAATCTTGTGCGAAGGTAGATACCTTTGAAGACCCACATTAGATACTCTAGTTGTTGACCATTGTTGGACCATCACTGCCGAGAAAAAGGGAGGCAACCTGTGACAACGCCTATGTATTCTCGTTATTAAATAGTGCAGAAATATGAACATTAATAAGCTCTTTGAGGAAATAATTAAGGGCCTTGAAATATGGGTGTATAGAAGAATGGGGCAAATCTCAATGAAACACATGACCAGAAATAAATCTTAGAAATCTGGAAATGAAAAGAATTTTAATGAAAAAATGAACATTATGTACACGTACAAATTTGGGCATTTGATGAGATATAAAAGGATAAGTTGAAGACAGCCAGACAACACGACGTTTGTTGAACCCGATACACACGCACAACGATACAACCTCAACCGCACTATAACCAGCGTCCTTTTCAAGACGTACACAGCGATCGCAATAGTCAAAATGGGCCGAAAGAAACCTCACGCTAAAAAGAGGAAGATTTATACCAGCCCACCAGCGCAGAACAGCCAGGGGAATAACACAATCAACAAAGAAAGACAGCCAGAGAGCAAAACTGCCCCAAGTACTCGTGCGGGGACCGAAATTTCTCCAACTTTTGATACGATGACGGAGCTAGCTGCGACGTGTATCGACCCGGTTGAGAGCCCGAATGACCAGACTCCTTGCGAGGAAGAGCAGAAAGCAGATGCAAGCAGTTCTGAACTTGACGATGAAGACCCAGAATATGACTACATGATGAGCGCATTAGAGCAGATAGAACAGATGTCAGAAGAAGAAGACCAGATGAAAGCGTTAGAACAGATAAAACAGATGTTGGAAAGAAGAAAAAGAAGACAGGAGCCTAAAACCCAGGGACCACCACCACAAGTACCCAAATCGTCAACTGAAGCCCTGTCTACCACAGAGAAGCTGCACAAAACACCGTTGACACCACCACACGATGCCGAGATGAAAGAAGCACTATTTGAGGCGGCTCCAGTGTCAGACATCGAGATACGCCGGAATCCTACAAAGAACAGCCAAATCCTCCGAGGTGAACAAGAGAAGCAAAATCACGAGCAGACAGAAGAGGACAGGGCACCGAGCCCAAAGACAAATACTCAACCAGTGGTAGCAGATGGGAGATGTCGCCCAGGCGAACTAAGAAAAAGCATTCACAAAGAACAGGATCAAGAGCGCAAAATAAAAATTACGCAGTTGTCCGAAGGAGAAGCCACACTCAGAGCACTCCCGGACGACAAAGTAATCAATGTCCTGGAGAAAGTAGTAGGTAAAAGAGGCATAATAAGTATCAGAAGGCACCAACAAGGAGTGACACTTGCCCTGAATGATACAGAAAAAACTAAATCGCTGATGACTGATCTGGCATCCGGGCCTAAAGAATTTCAGCTACCACACCGGATCAAAATCCAAGCAGAAATCCACACTGAAACCAAGAGAGTAGTCATCAAAGGGATAGACACCAGCTTGTCAGACACAGAGGCCCTCAGCTACATCCAGGCCGAAAACCCTCGGTACAGATTCACACACGCAGAAAGGCTTAAATCCTGGAACAAAGAAGACACCAGACTGATAATAGTGACTCTACAGGGGAAAACAGTCCCAGAAAACATCACTATCCAGAATAGACCTCGAAGAACACATGCCTACATCCCGCCAGTTATACAGTGTTCAAAGTGCCAGGGATTTTCTCACACAAGGAACACGTGCAGAAAAGAGACGGTCTGTAGATACTGTGCGGGCAGCCACGAATACAAAGACTGCCCAAAGGCCAAAAAATACCAAGACTACAAAGCACCAAATAACAATAGAAAATGTACCAACTGCCTCGGAAAGCACGGAGCACGATACCGAGGATGTCCCGAATACCAACAAACAAGGCAAATAATTACAGTTGCCATTGGAAAGGGAGTATCGTACCAAGAGGCAAAAAACACACTGAAGGCAAGTACTCTAGGTGATAGGCGCCAAGACAGCCTAACGGAACAAGTCAGACGGCTCACGACTGAAGTGAGAGATTTGAAACAACAACTGCGAAAGGAGAGAGAAAACCGCCAGCCACACAAAAACAGAACCTCAACTGACAGATGTGAAGAAATACATGACAGCTCGGAAAGCGCGAAACAACAACAATTCATAAACGACATGAAAATAATACACCAAGACATGAAAAGAATTCAGCAACAGGTAGAAGAAGATGTCAGGAAACTGATAGAACTGAAAGATGGAAACGAACAACTACTGAAAAGAATAGAGGCAGAAAGAATGACCATTGAAGAAATTACATCAAACAGAAAAGACACTAAAACGAACGACCAATCAAACGAAGAAGTCATCGAGAAAACGCTAGAAGAGCTACTCCCAACAGTCATAGAAAAAGCGCTTTCCCAGATACAGGAGAAAAGGAAGACACAAGAAGCAGAAACGAGGAGGGCAAAAACTCACAAAACCTAACAAGCCAGATAGGAAAACAGCAAATGTACACCATGAACACGCCACGACACCCCGAATGGACAAGAGCAAAGAGGTATCCGGACAGGCAGCTAGTGGTCCTTTTTAGGACCAGTCCTTTTCAGGAATAACAACAGGCTAGCACCGAAGAAAATAAACACACAATATACCCAAATTATAACCAACTTTCAGGTTGAACAGGGTATTACAGCATTATAGTAGACGAAATCAACAACAAAACAACAGCCAGACAACACCAGAAGATTTTCTTGACTAAACAGCACACTAGGGATGATGTGGTCACGCCGTCCGACTTTAACCTTTCCAGAGTTGCTCTGGTACCCAATTCATGAGGCTGGGTAGACCCCGGAGCCGTTTCCGGTCTAAACAAAATCCCTCCTCTACTGGGGATCGAACCAGGACAGCCGAGCTGAGAAGCCAGTGCACTAACCACTGCGCCACCGCGGCTCGTATCCCTGATATACGTCGGAATTAAAGACTGCAAAGAAGATATTTAACACAACGCATAATGGGGATTAGCTCCTTTAAGTGTATAGAACAATAAACCGTTAGATCTTTTTATTTTTAATTGAACATTTGTTCATCATTTTTCTTTTCGCTCCTTAAAAAGCACGGAGCCATCGCTGCAGCTGGACCCCGTGCAAGGAAGCCTACACCAAGCGTTCAAATGCACCTGTAGTAGTGGTTTCTGTAGTCATGTGTATTACGTGATGAGGTTGGCAGCCTCATGAATAACCTCATATTAGTTGCCTTATGCGACATGCCTGAGGAAGTAGTAGGCGTAATCTTTCTTTGCCTCATCAGAGACCCCCCCCCCCCCCCGGGACTACACGGGGCGAAAACCGTACAGGGGCCGTTCACAAATTACGTAACGCAAAAACGGGGGGGGGGGGGGTCCCGAGATGTTACGTTTCGAGGTGGGGGGGGGGGGGGTTCTGAAATGTTGTGGGTTTTTGTTACGCTCATGTTACGGGAGCGTCCGATTGGCAGAGTGGTTAGAGCGCTGATCTCTCGTGGCAAAGGTGCCGGGTTCGCATTACGGTACCGACACGCTGCAGTCTACCCAGGTGTAAATGAGTACCTAACTCTGCTCTTTGAGTTAGGGAAGGAAAAGGCAGCGAGGAAGGGAATCTCTCGATGCTGGACCTAGTATGGTGAAGTCTCTGTAACACTTCATTCCCCTACGGCTGTATCTGCTATGGGACTACCCTAACCTTTTTACATGTTGGGGGGGGGGGGGGGGGGTTTACGGGTTTCGAAAATGCAAAAAATTGGGTTATGTAATTTGTGAACCGCGCCAAAGGTAGTAAACAATCGTACGTATATCTACAAAAGAACATCAGCTGTCAATATTAAAAACAACAGGACAAAATCAGAAGTGAAGTATGCAGAGACAACGTAGATCACAAAACTGACATGACAACTTGATATATTAAGGGGGCAAATTTGTAGTGTCGAAGTGGTCACAAGGTGAGAACTTCAGGATGCAACATCTTACGTCAGCTCCGCACCTTCCCTTTTTTTTAGCCGCATGAAAAGTCACTTTCCATTTTTAAATCGTTATTTCTTCATCTCTACCCAATTAATTAACATTTTCTAAAAGGTCAAAATAAAGACAATTTACTAGCATTTTATCACATCAAATGATATTTTACATTAACATTACAAACTTAAGGTGAGATCTGGTTTGTTCAACACAAGATCTCACAGCGGGCAGACTTTTTTGTTGGTCTCTTATAACGTCAGCTTATTGGCCAATTTACATTTGATTTAGTGCTATTTTGTGTCTGGGAATAAATAGTGAAAATAATACAACTTGTATAATGACAGTTATCGCTCATAGTTTTGATATTGTTGCATGTATATCCAATAGACAGAAGTGAGAATATCAACATTTAAAATAAGAAGTCCGTTGGGAGGACAACATTAGACAATCTCTGAAGGACCGATGACATGAATGGAACCAGGCCAGGAGGAAGACAGCTGTTAGGATAGTATGGCACTCTGTCTTCGAAACCTCTTCACCTCACAGTAGAAGAAGAACGTATAAGTAAGTAAGTAAGTAAAATAAGAAGTAATTTTTCCATCGCTCTGTAGACTTAGTGTTATTACCATACATCGTAAATTATTTTTACTGTTATTAAAGTTTGGTTCTTTGGTGACCTTCAGGTGTGGAAAATGGAATGAGTTTAATAGTATTTATCTCCTGAATTTAGTTTTTTATATTAGGTTTTGTCCTAGGGGTAATTTTTCTTGTTATTTAAACCACGGGGTTTAATACGAAACGACGCTTATTTAAAAAAAAAAAAAAAAAAAACGCATTTTGGAGACGCGTGTAATTGGTGTACACTCCTCAGCAAAGATAAGCGATTTCTCAGCACTAACTGAACGTTGTTCCTTATATCCAACTTCTGAATGCCGGCCACAATCTAGAAGTAAGACAGCACGGCAGTAAGTTCCAAGAATAACAACTAAATGCGTGGATTTAATCAAGTAGTATTTAAAATGACGAGTTGGGCTACGCTGACTGTTACCTTTAGCATCCAGCGGCCCCAGTGTTACAACGATCACACACACACACAACTCCATATGTTGTATCTGAACCATTTCTAATGGGGGAAATGCCGTTAAAACGCCACCTACACGCGAACGACAACTGTCGATAAAAACATAAACAAGAGCTGGCGAGCATGATAAAACAATTATTAGCTCGCGAGCTATTGGAATATGCACGATTTGCCAGAACGGCTTCTTTCACTCGTTCATTCACGCTAATGGCCCGCCGCTGCTGCTGACGCTGATCACTTCCACCACTTGAAGTACCCGGATGGTATGAATGTCTCGTACTCTGCTTCCGTAATTGTTTTGAGACTTAACTATGATTTTTATTTGTGTAGTTCACCTCCACTTCCCAAGGTAGAAGAGGAACAACTAAGTAAGTAAGTGAACACTTTAGTCCTCTACACCTGACGGTAGAATAGGAACAACTAAGTAAGTAAGTGAACACTTAAGACCTCTACACCTGACGGTAGAAGAGGAACAACTAAGTAAGTAAGTGAACACTTAAGACCTCTACACCTGACGGTAGAAGAGGAACAACTAAGTAAGTAAGTGAACACTTAAGACCTCTACACCTGACGGTAGAAGAGGAACAACTAAGTAAGTAAGTGAACACTTAAGACCTCTACACCTGACGGTAGAAGAGGAACAACTAAGTAAGTAAGTGAACACTTAAGACCTCTACACCTGACGGTAGAAGAGGAACAACTAAGTAAGTAAGTGAACACTTAAGACCTCTACACCTGACGGTAGAAGAGGAACAACTAAGTAAGTAAGTGAACGCTTAAGACCTCTACACCTGACGGTAGAAGAGGGACAACTAAGTAAGTAAGTGAACACTTAAGACCTCTACACCTGACGGTAGAAGAGGAACAACTAAGTAAGTAAGTGAACGCTTAAGACCTCTACACCTGACGGTAGAATAGGAACAACTAAGTAAGTAAGTGAACACTTAAGACCTCTACACCTGACGGTAGAAGAGGAACAACTAAGTAAGTAAGTGAAGTTCTCAGGGGTTTCTAACAAGACAAGGAAAGAATAAGTCTACTGCTTCGACAAGCATGTCGTAAGAGGCGATTAATGTGAGGTTGCGCATGGGGCTGGACACCCCATTATTTAAAACAAATTGCTGCAGACACCACTTCTGCAAGAGCACATGGGTGCTTTAGTGTTGGCTTTCTGCAAAGCTGACGAGTGGCTCCATGTTCCGCAGGGACCGTACATGGAAATGAATGGATCATTATTTGGTGCAAGGATTTAATAAAACCCTAAAATATCTTTGTCCAGTGAAACTATCTAAACACGTGTTTAAATAGAAAGCTTTGTGAGGACTCAGTCTAAATGATTTGCTTATAAACAGATATAAACAGATAGCTACTGTTAGTTACAATTAAAAAAAAAAACAAAGAAAAAAAAACACACAAGCAAACGGGAAAACCAGTTCATATAGAAATATCAGTAATCAACAAATGGAAATTTAGTGATGTACAACATATGGAGGTGATATAAAGGTTTTGTTTATGACTCCCTTACTATTCATTCATATCGTAGCTCCATGGGGAGCAGAGGCCATTGATAATTCCCTACCATTGATATGTTGTATAACGGCCACCATCTCCATCGCTTTTCTGGTATATCCACCATCACAACCTTTTGTCTTAATATTTCTTCCCCCCCCCCCCCCCGTTTTCTACATGGGAAGTGAATTAAAATTCCATTAACCAGAAGTATTAAGGCATTTCAAAGCACAGAAAATTATGAATCATAAATCGGAGGCAGTACTGAGAGGAGCGACAACTTTTTACAGCATCTTAACGTGGGTGGGCGCTCGTGTACCATGAAATCATCAAGCGAGGATAATCACTGTTGCTGTATCTGTTTTCCCGATGCTGTGTACCAGCCGTAAATTGACTGCTCACCTTCGTGTTTCCCAACTGCACTGCCAAAATAAGCAGTTATAAAGACCAGACCTCAGCTTTGATGAGCTCTGTATAATCTTCGTGATTTCGTGGCTAGGAAAAATTATTTATGTGGGGGTAGCTGTGAGCACTAAAGGTATTGGAATGAAGAACGAAATGAAGGATTTATGATAAATGCGCTGTAAGCTAGGATAGACATGGGATTATGTCACAAGTAGATATAAACAAATGCTGGGAAATAAAGTTAGATCTGCAGCAGCAGCAGCTTTACTCTCCAACGCCCGAAGAAGCACAGGCCTTCAACTAGTTTATGCTAAATCTTCATATCCTGTGCCATCCATTCAAACCGAAAGAAGACACCGTGTACTATATTTCTTTCGAGTGTGAATCCAGTTACATTCTAAGTGTGTTTTTTTTTTTTTTTTCGTTTTCCCTCTACCGCTCTTAACCTGGACATTCCACAAAAAGAAATACCTTGTAATGCTATCAATTGTTTTCCTCGGTATGTGTCCTATCAAACGTCAACGTTTATTATTCTCCATGTATCAGAGCCATACAATAGCACTGCCTTGATATTTGAAAGTGGAAGTTTGTGCTTGATATTTTAAGGCCACTGTTAACAAATGAGAGAAGATTACAGGCAACATTCGTTGGTCACATATTTAGAAATAAGAATATAGATAACTTGATGACAGCTAGAATGGTAGAGGGCATAAGAAGCAGATGAAGACACAGAAGGAAGATTTGGGATGACATGGTTTGATGGCCAGGAAAGCAGCGCGTGTCTGTAATACTGGAATAATCAAAACATAGTTGTGGAGAGAAGGAATTGTCAAAGCCATATAACCAGGGCGTAACTTCTACCCGAGTGAACCGGGCGCGTCCCGGGGGTCTCAGCACAGATCGGGCCCCGAAAAGTAGTGGTCGAAAAAGTAGAGGTCTGAAAGGACCGTGGCCTTTATATATATATATATATATATATTTATATATATATATATATATATATATATATATATATATATATATATATATATATAGATATATATATATATATATAATTTTCTTTGTTCTTGTGTTCAAACGTCTTAGCACGTCCCGGTTTGTGAAGACAAAAATGAAAAAGAAAAATAATTCATGGAAAGATCTTGAGCAAATGCCACAAGACAGGAAGAACTCGCACTCATTTGCTGAACGCCTATTCTCCTTGGGGAACTGAAAGGTAATGATGAAATAAGTAGTTACATTTGTAAACATATTTGTTGTATATTGATTACAGCTGTTGAGCTCATCATTTAAGGAGAGCCACTTAGTCTATACCCGGTGCCCTTTACACTGCAGCCATGCCACTGCACAGCGTCTTTTCTCTGCTGTTTTTGTTTTCGTTTATCCCTGGCGAAGATTGTGAAGTCGTAACGCAGGCAATCTCTTCGTACTTTGTCCTAGTAAGATATCATCATCATCCCTTTCGCTCCATAATGAGCATGGAGCCACCGTTGTAGTTAGTTCCCCTTGCAGGAAACCCACACAAGCATCCACATGCTCTTGTAGAAATGGTTTCTGTAGTAATTTATTTTACATTATGAGGTTGCAAGCTCCCCATGCACAACCTCATATTAGTCGCCCTGTACGACATGCATGAGGAAGCAGTGGTGCATTTCTTTCTTTGCCTCATCAGAGATCGCCCCCGGGAGCTACGCGGGTCATGCTTAGCTGATTTTGTGACCTCACCGATATCCAATGACGGTAGTTTGTGCGATAAAAGACGCTCGGTGACACAAGGGAAGAGATACTTAGGCGCATCAACATTATCCCGTGCGCTCCTTACGGAGCATGAACCCACCACTGCAGATAGTCCCCTTGCGAGAAACCCACACCAAGCAGTCACGTACTCTTGTAGCGGCGGTTTTTGTAGAAATGTGTTATACATGATGAGGTTGACAGCCTCCACGCACAACCTCCCATTACTCGCATAACAGTGCAGTTGTAGTCTTTCCGTGCCTCTTTAGCGCCCCCACTCCCTTTTCCCCGTAGCTTCAGGGGCACTGACACACCGGCGCTGGCAATAAAGACACAGTAAAGACTTAGTGAATAAATATGACGAGAGTTTGTACAGAAAACATCTAAACTCCTTGCGTGCTTTCTGTCAGCACGATTTTAATGGGAAGAGCTTTTCTCGCGTCATAGACAGGAAGTGTGAGAGGGATTGCTAGCTCTTTACGCTAATGCAGTGATTCTCAGTTCGTACACGTAGAGTGGCCACATGTGAAATAAAGTTCGTAACTAACGTTCCCTTTTTGAACGTTATACCGAGTTTCTCGTATTTTAATGATTTAAAAAAAAAAAAAAAAATTTTGCCTCGTTTTGGTGAGGTAGTCGGTTATATTAGGGACCTTGTATAGTGAAGTCTCTAACACTTCATTTCCCTACGGTTGTATCGGCTATGGGACTATCTTTACCTTTTAAGTATGTGATACTCATGGCTGCTTCATGGCAGCATGACAAACCGTTGAAAAGATTACAGCTACATCACAACGGATATGCAGACAATGTGCTTCAAGTTTAAGGTGACCAGACGTCCCGGTTTTCCCGGGACAGTCCCGGTTTTCGACCATTTTTGATAATTTGTCCCGACTTTTTTCGATGCAATCCGGGACGCCAATTTTTCCCGGTTTTGGACGAATTTGCCAATTTGGCATAAATCTCACAGATTAAAAAAAAAATTATTATTCCGTGGCTGACTTGAGGGAATGTTTAATTATTAGTGAACTGGCGCCGAAACAGCACAAGAGGTTGTCAGGACCGCGAATTGGTTTTGTAGTTCCAATGTGATATTCGCAGTTATTTGAAATTTTAGGTAGTGATAAAGTACCAAGATTTTGCGTACGGTATACGTTTATTTAATTTAAACGGTGAACTATTTGTGCATATTTTGTTATTGTTGTAAGAAAATGGTACCAAGGCGTAAATGCAGATTCAATGAAGATTTACAAAAGGAATATCCGTTTATTAAAAAGAGTATATAAAACTCCAATGTACGATGCAATATATGTGCCTACGGGTTTTCGATAAGCCATAGTGGACGTGGTGATATTAAGAACCACATAAGCAGAGAGAAACATAAGAGAGCCGTCGTTACAGCTGCATCAAGCTCGTCGTTAACCACTTTCTTCAGAGCTGATAAAATTGGTGACCAAGAAGAGCAATTAGCTGCTATAGAAGGCGCCTTTGCATACCATACAGTGCTACACAATCATACTTTCAGGTCTATGGATTGCACATCAAAATTACTTCAGGTTACTTTAGAGCCAAAATTTGCATGTGCACGTACGAAAACAGAAGCCATTATTTGAAATGTCTTGGCATCCCATATTCTAAATGAGTTAAGGTGTGACCTAGAAAAGTCTACATTTATTTTTGTACTGACAGATGCATCCAACCACAAAGAATTCAAGATTTTTTCTTTGCTTCTCAGATACTTTGATCACAGTAATGGAGTGAAAATTAAAATATTAGAGTTAAAGTCATTGCCAGGTGAAACATCTGATATTGTAAGTAGTTTTCTTAATGACTGCATAACTGGTTAGAAATAATGGTTTAGACAGGAAAGTAGTTGGATTATGCGCAGATAACACAAATTCCAATTTTGGAGGTGCTGAAAGGAAAGGACAGAACAATGTTCTCAAAAAACTGCAAGAAAACCTTGGACATGGTCTTATAGGAGTTGGGTGTGCAGGTCATATTTTTTACAACACTGTTCGAACAGCTGCAGATGGGAGCCGCGCTGGTGTAATGGCTTCGGCGTTGTACTGGCGACCAGGTGTTCATGGTTCAAACCCGGGCGTCGGCGTTTGAAGAAATGTTTACGGCCGGAAATTTGACTGAATAGCCTGAACGGCTCCTGTGATAAACCCTCTGTGGATGGGAAGGAGCGAAGCTCCTGACCGGGTTGGAAGGAAAGTCCTCAGGTTCCCCAGCCTCGCAATGACATGTCATTGGGCCGAAGGGCTGAAAGCCCAAGTGCCGCTGGTTAAAAAAAAAAAAAAAAAAAAAACAGCTGCAGATGTACTGCCTGTTGATGTCGAGCTGATTATTGCTAAAATTTATCTACTCTTAAAATCATACACAGTACGAGTTGAAAGACTCAAGGAGTTTTGCCAGTTTGTGGAAACAGACTTCCAGATGATCTTAGGTTATGCTCAGACTAGGTGGCTTGCTCTGCTGCCTGCTGTTGAAAGGGTTCTTCAGATGTTCCTGCCTCTAAAATCATATTTTCAATCTCAAGACAGATGCCCAGTTTTTATACAGACATTCTTTGAAAATTCTCTATCTGAGGCATGGCTTGTTTTTGTTCACAGTCAGGCCTCTCCATTCCACGAAGCAGTGCAAAAAATAGAGGGACAGACGGTCACTGTGTTTGAAGTTATTGACAGCATCAACAGGTTGAAAACTATTTTGAAGTCCAAACTGGAAGACTGTTTCTTGCCATCAAGAGTTAAGCTAATCCTTGAAAAGCTGGAAATGGAAGGACTTCCAAAGGAGGATGTGAAAAAGTTTCATGCTAGCGTTTCTTCGTTCTATGAAACAGCTTTCAATTATTTGAATAAATGGGCTGCACAAAATTTTCAAGACCTAGAATCCTACAACTGGGTAAAGCTGAACAGAACACCAATTTGGGCAGATATTGAGATATCATCATCACTAGTGATTCAAACATTACCTTCAGCCCGCTTTACAGAAGCTGAAATTTATGACGAAAATGTCTATATGAAGCAGTTTGTTACTTCTCAGAAAATTAGTGAATGGAGTGCCAAAAAAACATTGCCACCACAAAGTTGGATTGAAATGGTTTCCCACTTCAAAAACAATAATGTGACATTTTCAAATATTTTGAAGTTGGCAGAGTTTTTTTTTCTGTCTACCTGGAACAAATGCTTCCACAGAAAGAGTGATTTCTTTGATGAACAGCTTATGGGCATGTGATAAAACACAGCTAGGTGTTGAAACTTTGAAAGCTATGTTGACAACCAAAGTGAACTGTGAGGAAACATGTGTCGAGTTTTTTAAGATGCTGCTTGCAAAGAAGGACCTATTGATAAAAATCCACTCATCTGAAAAGTACAGTAACTCAGCTTCACCTTAAGTAAGGATTATTTATGTTTTTCTCTCTTATTAGTTTAAGTAGTTAAACTTATACAGTAAAATGCATGTTATTCAATGTTATTCAAATGTATATATAAAATGTATATTATTTTAAATTGACATCAACTTGATTTTTCCGGGACATGTCCCGACTTTTGACCTTTTCTTTACCCTTTTGTCCCGATTTTTTGCATTGAAATAGGTCATATCTACTATTTTGTCCCGGATTAGGGTTTTGAAAATATGGTCACCTTATTCAAGTTGGTACCACGAATTTCAACTATTTTGTTTTTCTGTTGGTGAAAAGACAGAACACAATAAAAACAAAAACAAAGAACGTAACTAAAGTTGTTTTCTATTTACCAAAATAGTAATACAGCGAAATAATGACTGCTATGAGTATGATAGATTTCTGCACCAAGGCGTTGATATCCGGCTCAGTTTGACAAGACTATTTTTTCAGGTAGACGAATTTTCTCCCTGCACAGACGACGGATAAAAGTTTTTTTTCTTCTCGAAGACTTAAAATTGTTAATAACTTTAATCATTATCGTCATCATCATATCACTATCGTCATCCTATCATCATCATATCATCACGTCATCAGCATCATTATGATCTTCATATTACAATCATCTTTATATCATCATAATCATCATCATATCATTATCATCATCATATCATTATAATCATCATGTCATCATCATCATATCATTATCATCTTCATATCATCATCATATCAGTATCATCATCATATCATTATCATCATCACATCATTATAACATAATCATATCATTATAACATAATCATATCATTATCATCATCATATTATCATCATCATATCACTATCATCATCATATTATCATCATCATATTATCATCATCATATCATTAAAATCATATCATTATCATTATATAATCATCATTATATCATCATCCTCACATCATTATCATTATATCATCACCATCATATAATCATCATCATCCTATCATCATCGTTGTCATAACTGAATACTGGTGCACTACAACAGTAGTTGTCGCTGGGGATAGCCTAGGGAATATTATCAAGAAGGTCTCCAGAAATTGGCTCGTTAAGACAGAAAGAGACCTACTCGACATAAGGACAAGAAGAAGAGAATGCGAATACTCTCCACCAGATAGTGTTTTCTCATGAATTATGGAAAGTGTTCTATTTCCCCACGACCTTAGCTTCTGCCCTCAGATCTCGATAAAGAAAGAGCCCCCAACCTCATCTAAATGAAGGATTTTACCTATAGATATATACTTAACACTGGAACGCACGGGACCCAAGACGCATCAAATGTGAGGAATGCAGTAAGCGACCCATAGCTTGACTGCCTGCGTCAGGGTCAGCGAACCAGAGCTGAACAAGACCCTACTCCACCTCCACGTGGTGGTCATGGAAGCAGGCTGCATCACTGCAGTCTGGCTGAGGAGTAGGGATCGAAGAGGGAAGGCAAACTCGGTCCCAAAAAATGCCGTGCGGAAGTCGGATGTGTCGGCCGAAAGGCGCAAATACCGCACCTTCGGTGTAAACGGACACTACGCAACCAACGTCCTTTTCAGGATGAACGTGGAAGAAGAAGAAGAACGCACAAGGGAAAAGAAGAGTGGGAAGGCCAAGGAGAACTTGGAGAAGAGCTTTGGAAGAGGAGGCTAAGGAAATTGGAATGACTTGGACACAGCGAAAAAGACAGCCCAGAATAGAAATCGACGGAGAGCAACTGTTTCAGCCCTATGTTTCACGGGGAACGGAAAGCAGTGATGATGATGATGATATACTTAACACAGACAGTACGAGTGATACATTAACGAACTAGGTAATTCTCAACGCGGCTGTATAGTTTATTTATTAAATATATACACATATAGGGTTAGTAGAAAATTTAAAAAAGTGATGATGGTGAAAAACAATTCACACACACATATGAGATGTAAATAATGTAGTTAGTTAAATATGAGAGTGAACCTATGTGAATAGTGAAATGATGATGTGGTATATTAAGTGTTACCACACTGATGTCCAATCTACACCGTCTATGCGTCTCTCCACTCTCCTCCACTGTATGATTAAATACAGGTATGCATAGACTGTCCAATTTAGGTGTATGGTATGTTGTGTGGGTTATCTCCAAGACGAGGACGTACTAATGAAAACCTTTGTAGTAAAGAGAACTTGGACGATTTACAGTCCTTCAATGTTTGGAAATCTCTCTAGCATTGACAAACCGTTGACCGTTGTCTCCTGAAAATATCTACTGTCTGATCTTGTAAAGGCACTGACTAGACTGGAGTTCTTCACGAAATGATCTTCTGGTAACAAGTGGGTTTCGTGCAATGAAGCTGGCCTGAGTGAATTTACATCGTGCAATATACGATGAATGTAGATGAATTCACTACACGGACTTACGTAGTGAGTTGCTGAACAAGGTGATCTGAGCTTGATATCTTGACGAATTAACTTGTGACTAAGTGATCTTGGTAGGTATACTGATCAACTTGTGAGCATGTACTCTTGATTCAGGAAATACGCTTTTGAATGCGATAAACTGAATATAAATATGAGAATCTACTTGTGCGTGCTTTAACTTGACTCAAGCGGTAAGCTGCTGAGTGTGTTGAACGTGATATATATGTATATAGAATCTACTTGTGCGTGCTTTAACTTGACTCAAGCGGTAAGCTGCTGAGTGTGTTGAACGTGATATATATGTATATAGATAGAATCTACTTGTGAGCACTTGATATCTTCTTCTTCTTTGATCCTTGGCCGCCGACCGTCAAAGCAGTCAGTGGCCATCACGCCTGGTGGCGTCTTGTAGGGCAACAACAAATTGATTCCACTTTGCTCGGTCGGTGGCCATCCTTCGTACAGTGCCCCAACTCTGGTTCATTCTTTGCATTTCAGCCTCTACAGTCCTCCGCCAAGTTGTTTTTGGTCGGCCTCTCTTTCGTTTTCCTTCAGGGGTCCATAGCATAGCTGTTCTTGTGATGGCATCGGGGTCTCTTCTGAGGACATGGCCAACCCAGCTCCAGCGTCTGCCAGCTATGATGGTGTGCATGTCCTCTTGCTTGCTCCGAGTAAGCAGATCTTGGTTGGTGATGGTATTCGGCCAAAAGATTCGGTGAATTTTATGTTTAATGTTTCTGGTGCTATCCAGTCTTGCTTCTTCCTTTCCTGGAATCTCAAGCATGATTTGCTGCTTTCCTTATATATTGTTGAAATGGTGTTGAATTTCTGGTCTATATCATTAGTCAATGTCTTTTCTTGACTTTTGGCAAATTGATATCGCTTCTTTATATCAGCCGCAAAAGCTTTTCTGGTAAGGGGGTTCCTTCAATTTGCTGATGTCAAACCTTTTCTGTGTAGTTACAGTTGATCCAGCCGTTCTGAGTTTCACTTTCAGTTTTGCTACTACTAAATGGTGATCACTTCCCATATCTGCACCTCTTCTTACCTTCACATATTGTAATGCATGTCTCCATCTACCATTAATCATAATGTGGTTGATGCGTGATGCCATATGATGATGGATGGTATCCGCATGTCTGGTTTTGTGTAGTGTGCAGATGTGTTCAGTCAAACAATGTTCATACAAAAATAACAGGGCAATCCACATAGGACGTCAGTAAACTCACGACGTATAAAGTCAATGATTCTTGTAACAGCCGTTGACGTTTTTCTTCATTATTTATTGTGGACGCCACAGTGACAAAATGGTTACGCGAATATGTAGGCACATCAAACAGTCATTATCACAGCAACATTCAATACAGCAATAGACGGTAGACAGCATTACAATGATGAGTCAGATGCATGTTATATTTCATAGTGCTGTAAATGTAGTCAGGTGAAAAACTCCATCCTTTTCTATAACAGCCAGGAGATAACCAGATGTATGAGATCAGTTCACTCTCCTTAGTCTGACTTCAGCAAGACAGACACGTCTGCCGAAGTATAAATAATGTCCTCAAAAATATCCTCTAGATAATAAAGGTTTTCCAAACCTAGTTCATTTAACAAAGTAGCAAGTAATGGTCCTTGGGACATGCATCAACCGATGCAGTACAATACAGCGACATGTGAGCTGGGAAAACATCTCGTGACGACGACTTTCGAAGACAGGCTATGAATCGAAATCGCTCACGACCCAAAATCGATAGAGTTAATGAAAAGTCAATTTACCTTGCCTTCAGGAAATACACAGAAATATCACGCCTCCCGACATGTGGGAAACACTAGAGGTATTATCTCGAATAAACGAAATATCCATTAAGAGGACTACACATCCCTGACAGAACAAAAAATAGCGGAGATCCCCTCTTCAACGAGGCATCTCTTTCGCCATTCAAATCGCTCACTCCACTAGTGGTGGGCGGAAACCGATCGACCAAAAAACAAGACCAGTCATGCGCAGTCCAGCGCAAAAAGACCACAGCTCAAAACTTAACTGCATTCAATACCAACGCGGGAAGACAAATGCTTACCGAGAAAAGTGACTATAAATTTCAAGCAGTTGTTGCCCTTGCGTTATAAAATAGATATTGTAATAAAACGATGTTGCGAGAATTTATCACGCAACAGTGGTCTATTTGGTTTCTGTCCCGACCATTTGTTGATTCCCATGTTAATTTGTGAATTTCTTTGTGTGGGAAAAGTGTTCCTCCAATGACCAGGTTGTTAATGCTACAGAAACGTATTAATTTATCCCCATTTTCGTTTGCTGTTCCGCTACCGCATTTCCCCATTACTCTGTCATTATATGTATCGTGTGTTCCAACTTTCGCATTGAGGTCTCCCAATACTACGATAAGATCATATCTAGGTGTGTCTTCCATTTCTTTCTGCAGTTGTTGATAGAATTCATCCTTGACCTCTTCATCGCTGTCATTCGTTGGTGCGTAGCATTGTATTATTGTAGTGTTGGTGAATCTCCCTCTCAATCTTATTCTTATCAGTCTGTTGTTGATGGGTTTCCATTCCAGTAATGTCCTTTCTATTCATTTCTGTAGAATAATGGCTACACCTTCATTGTGCTGTCCATCCTCTCTTCCAGAGTAAAGTACTGTTTCTTTTGTTGCTGTTTTAACTTTTCCTGCCCCTGTCCATCCGCTCTCGCTTATCCCTAGAATGTGTAATCTATAGTTTCTCATGTCTGCTGTGACCTGTTTTAGTTTACCCGTCTCGTTCATTGTCCTGACATTCCAAAATCCTATTCTTGTTTCATGTTTTGCGGTCAGGACGTCCGTTTTCGTGTCAGTGATTTCCTTTCGGCTTTCACCACTGACAGTCATACGAGTCTCAGACTCCGGATGTCATTCCGCAGCAAAGTTTGTTCATTTGTTGTCGTTTCCGTAACTTCATTTCTTTTTACATAGACAGGGGTGTCAGCCCTATGCTAAAACCCCCAACCTGGAGGACCAGGGTGTCTGCTTTAGTCTGACCCCTGCCCGCACAAACCTGTCCAGCTTGGTAGAATCTTCCAGGAGTAAAACTCCATCTGGCATAGCTCTGGGGGTAATCAGGGTATGCAAGCCGCCATACCTCGACAAGGTATTGATACCGGTGATGTCAGGAGCACTTGATCTATCTACACGTGAATAAAATGCTGCACAACCAACGTTTAGAAACGCGGGCGTAGAGATCTTCCTTGTAATTTAGATAGTGTAGGATGTCCTATCTTGTGAATTCTGATATGCGGACGTATGCTTTGCTAGCTTCTTTCCTGTTAGACGCCACACATGTAATATGTAGACTCAGACTTCCGCTGGACTGAAGACACACAAAAGTTTACAGTATAATATTATAATAGGAGGACAACAGAAGTGATTACGTCATTACTTAAGCTGCATCGCCCTAGGTACATATCCATTGTTCCGTGCTGTGAATCGCGCTAATAACCCCTGTCTACAAAGCACTATTTTTGTGGTGCCTAGTTGGCAGGGAGGATAGTGTGATTCGCTTTCGTAGCTAGGCGGGGGTGCCGTTCGGCAGGTCCTGGGTTTGATTCTCCGGTAAGCCACTCACTTCTGTTGTTTTTCTGTTGTCTAGTTTTCTACTTCTTTATTTCTCACGAGCGCATGAACATACCTTTATGTGTGTATTTATGTATTTACTGCTTACAGATCTCAGATTTCATGAAGGAAAACTTACAGAACCGATTGGAACAAGTCATGGCAGTCAACAACAACCGAAGTGTGACAGAAATGCCTCTTGTCTCCATTTCCATAGACTTGGTTAAGAGTTCACATATAAATGGAATCCAGTGAACTCTGAATAAACTGCTTGACGATCTACAGGATGGCCGAAAATTACCTGTCCAACTCTGATACTAAATGAAATATTTACTAATGCACATAGAATTACCAATCAAGGACATTTAGACACGGAAGACCCAAAAGTTTTTTCTAACAAAAAAAAAAAAAAAAAAATTAAAGTAACGAGTTCTAAACCTTCGTTGGTCCTGTGTGTCAGATTGTGTTTGAATGAACCACTGAACACATTGTGCTTTCTCCTGTGGATTCATTGTGACCGGGGGGGGGGGGAGGGGGGGGGGGGGGGGTCACATCATGTGGGTCTGAAAATACACAAAAAGAAGACAAAGAAAATGAGAATAGAATAGAAGATTTGAATGACTATTAACTAACAGTTATAACTAATGATGCTGGCATTTTGACCATGTGCACATGGTGAAAAACTGAATGCTGGTCCAAGAAAGGCTTGAAAATCACGTCTTCTTCTTTTTCAAGTACCTTGCTTAGTGGCGTAGGAGATCATGTCCCTCCACAACTTCCTATCTCCAGTACAATTTATCAATTCTGCTATTGATTTCTTTCCATCCACGATGTGAAGCTGTCCCGTATCTGATCTCTTTATCTTCCCCTATCTCTTTCTCCTTCAGTCTTACCTGTTGTTACGATATATTCGAGCTTTCCTTTTTTCATAACATGCCCAAAAAAAGTAAATTGCTTCTTTCTGACTTGTGAAATAAGTTTCCTTTGCGCATTGGCCTCTTTCAGGACATCCTCATTACTCTTTTCTGGCTGTACATGGTAATTTTAACATTCTTCAGTAAAACTACATCTCTGTGGCCTCTAGTGCCTTCCCTACGTGTTTGCCAATAGTCCATGACTCACTCCCATATGTCAGGATTGGTTCTATATAACAATGAAGAGCTCTCTTTCTTACTTCCAATGACAAAGATTTGTTGTATAAAATACTCTTCATTTTATAGAATGCTGTTTTCCTGAGCTATTTTGCTCGTCACTTCTGTCACGGGTTGCCTCCCCTGCTGTGCAGTAGTGGTCCAACAATGGCAAAAACTCAAGAGTATCTAATATGGGCCTTCAAATGTGTCTACCTTCGCACAAGATTACTCTTGGCAGAGTGGTAGATAGAAGGATAATTAGGCTTTTATCTCAAAGTAGATTCACGTGATGTTCAGAAAAGCGAGAACAATGCTGCATTTACTGAGCACGTTAACTTTATGATCTGCCAACAACTTTTGTGAAGGATTAAGCACTTATTAATCTTAGCTCGTCAAGCCCCCGCCATGATTTACTCAGTGGAATTTTTATTATTATGGTATAGCTCTGTTTAGAGTGTATTATTAAATTGACTGAGACAAACATGCAGTGCAATTTAAACCAGTCTCGCTGAAGAGTTGAACTTCACCGAAGTTAAGTTTGTATAATTACAAATAACAAATTTAATAATCATTTAGTTTTAACAAGGTTTTTTTTAACAAGGGTTTAAAAGAATGAATAATGTTTTTCAGAAAAGTATCATCACTGTTGTGATGGGATAAAAGTTTATAAAGGAGTTCACGTAGCAGCTTATAGGTTTCACTTATCTGCCACTAGTAGGTTTTGCTACCGCTGATAGGTTGGTTCTCGATAGAATGATCACTGATAACGCTCGTTACTGGTCAAGTATGTAGGTCGTAGCACGTTCTCAGAAGTGTCAGGGAGTGTCTACAAAGTTGGTTCCTCGTCTTAAAGCGCAGGCAACTGTTCCCTTCTTGTTCCAGAAATAGTACCCTCAACTGGTTCCACCACCAACAACTATTAAAAAAAAAAAGATTAAGAAATCCCGTTACACGCCCATTGAGGGATATTGGGAATATGGTGATAGGCTCATATTTTCTTGACCATCGGCACATTAGGGGTGATATGGTCAGCATCACGCCGGCCACCTCAACCTTCCCAGAGTTGCTCTGGTACCCAGTTGGGGCTGGGTCGACCCAGGAGCTGTTTGCGGCCTAAAAATATCTCACCTCATCTGGTGATCGAACCATAGACCACTGAGCTAGGAAGCCAGTGCACTAACCACTATGTTAACGCGGCTCTCCACCAACAACTATGGTAAAAGAATAAAAACGAACGCTCTCCTGAATATTGCGTTTCCCGACACATACGTATGTGTCCCCTTTTTGTTATTCCACCATCCCATATACTCAGAATTTACCCTCGATGAGAATTAAACTTAATCCCTAGAGAGAAAACTTTCTTTACATTTAAATTGAATAGATTTATCTTTATTTCACATTTAAATGAAAAGGTTAATAGTACAGATAGAATATGTTTACATTTACATCTCCACTGATTGAAAAGTGTTCATAATATAAATTGAATATGTTTTCATTTATGTCTACACTTGCTGAAAAGTTTAAAACTTTCATTAATTTTAAAGTGAATATGTTTACATAGACACTTACACTGGTTTGAAAATGTACATATTATACTTAGAATGTACATCATTTCTTTCTGTTTTCCCTCCCTGCTCCAAATGGAACTGGGGACTACCTATGCATTTAGTTCTCTTTAAGAAACTAGCGATAAAGCAGTCACCAGGCATTGCAGTGGCGGTTCATGAAATCATCATTCTATACGCTGATGTTGCCAGCCTGAAATGACTGGGACGTCACTAGCGATTTTCCCATTAATATTCACATGGCAATATATACATAGTAGTTCACATGTTAGTAATGAAAAATGTAGAATGTAAAATGACAACTTACGTCAATCCCGGCCCACAGACTTTTTACTCAGATGAATGAAGTTAAGGCACTTGATTAGGCCTCTTACACGTGTTCGTGGGGTCGTTACTTTTACAAGATAATTCCCTCTATGACTTCGTGTGTTCTCAGTTTCCTCAGTCCCGGTTTCCGTGTTAAAATGATAGAGATTTCCAGGGCTGTTTTGTAAGTCCGTCAAGATTCTCCAAGAAAAGATCCGGCCTGATAAAATGGACTTCTGAATTCTAACTTCTGGCAAGGTCTAGTTGTGTCGTCTTTGGCAAGCGATTTCTCACAGTGAAGTTAGACTTGAACAAACGCCCAGTTATATTGCCTGTCCTACCCCCGCATCTGTTTGTTATGAAGCTACTCAGGACTCCAATCATTTCAAACAAAGATGTTGGGTGGGGTAATTTCTAAATAATCCGACATGGAATAATTTTGCGCGCGATGCAAAGGTCACGTCTCCCATAAATGGTAATTAAACATCCGATTGCCTGGCAGGCAAACTCACAACACATTTGCAAACTTGTACAACAATGTGTTTCAGATGTAACAACTTATTTCTTTCTTATAAAGTAATGTCTTCGTGATAGTCGGACAGGAAACGATTATGGCAATTATGTCTGAGTAATCTCGTTATCTGTCGCTTGAGCACACATCTCTACGCGAAAACTAAGCAGACCAGTATGTGTTTTCTTGCGCTAATCTCAGTAAAGCTGTGCCGCGCCTAGCAAATGTGATGCATTATCACCAACAAGGAGTGTCAAATGTTTTGACAATATCAAATATCGGCTACATAACAGAGACAGAAAAAGTGCTGACCGGGGAAAAGCACGTAGATAGTCAGTATAACAATTTAAAATGAGTACTTCCGGAGTGAAAGAGAGATCGAGAAAGTGTCGCCCAAAATCCATCTCGTCACAACTTCTGAGATGCATCTTCCATCCGTTGTTATTAATGTGCCCAGGTATTTGAATTTATTAACCTGTTTTAAAACTTTTCAAGTTACTTTGATAGTGCATTCTGTGGAAGCCCTTTTCTTTGAGACGACCACTACTTCAGTCTTTTTGTTATTAAGGCTAAGGCCTTTATTTTCATTTTCTATCATTATTGCATCAACCATTTCCTGCAGCTCTTTTTTCACTTTTTGCTATCAAGACTGTATCACCACGAAGATAGATAAATCTGCATCGAGGAAAAAATTTGAACTGTGTTAATGTGTTTATTTCCGCTTACCCTGAATTATGCAGCAGCGCGCGCGCACACACACACACACACCCACACACACATCGTATCTCGTTTCTGGCAATCACGTGTGATTACAAAAATAGGCCTAATATGTTTAATGCACGAGTATATGTGGTTTGGTGTTGTACTGTTACCCACGATATCACTAATGTGGAACTGATGACAAACCAAACCAGACAAGTGCCAGTGGCACAAAAGACGAGAAGCAGACGCTGGAGATGGATAGGGCACACACTGACGAAACATGCTGATAGCATTAGCAGGCAGTCCTTGTTCTGGAATCCCCAGGGTAAGAGATGTAGTGGGAGACCAAGGAACACATGGAAAAGAGAACTGAAGACAGACATGAAGGGATGAAGAAGACATGGGGAGGCCTTGAGCTCATGGCTCAAGACAGGAAGACTGGGGATAGGTTTGTTGAAGACCTATGATTTTTTTTAAAAGGGTGATGGTGATTTTATTGTTGTAGAGCTCAACATAAATCCTAAATCTCTCTGCAGAAGGCGATATCGCCCAGGTTGAAGATCACTGAGCAGTTTCAGCTGATTATTGTTTAAAAACAAATACAAGATCCACAGATGGCGCCTTATGGTATTTTAGCTAAAAATTAAAAAAAAAAAAATCATCCATAAAGAAAGAGAAATACAGAATACACATGAAAGCAAACACATACATTTAGCCAACACAAATATTGTATCCAACGTCAACAATAATATAACCAACAACAACAATAACAAGACAACAGTATGTTAGCATTTCGCTTAAAATAGAATGTTCTTATTACTGGACAAATGAACAGAATTTTACTAATGCGCAAAAACACTGAATTGCATCAGCGAACGTGTTTAAGCAATAACAAATCAAACATCTGTTGTCTACGTGCCACTTACCTGCAGTATTACATGCTTTAATCCCAACAACAAATGCAAAGTTCGTAAAATTTCAGATTCCAAGACTAGCTTAATTATCAATGCCCGGATACCTCGCAGATTCCGTATTTCTATTCCTGGCTGCGGTGTGATGTTACTGTCTGATTCAGCTTCGTTTTTATGAGCAGCAGGAGTGACATACACAACAGCATCCACAATGATGAATCCACTTTGGAATCTTCTTCCGAGCTGGAACGTTATCACTTCCTGCCCATCCTGATATATCGCTTAGACAAAAGTTGATAATGTTAAAATCAACACTGCAGCATCTTTACTTAGACAAGAGCTGAGTAATAATAATAATATAAACATAATGTACTACCGCATTTTTATTCAGAAAAGGCTTGAACAATAATAATACTAACATATATTATATGAAGCTCTCATGGCAAGTAGAAGAGAGGAGAAAACATCGAATAAAACACCAGGAAAATAAACAGCTGAGGGCTGTCACCTCAGGGGCGCTTTTTCATAGTCAGTTATGACTGAAGGGGCTATTATTATTGTGACAGTCCAGTGGCCGTGTAATGTTGCTTGTTCACATATTTAGTGTTAAACTATTCAATTGTTGGGAGCCGCGGTAGCACAGTAGTTATTGCACTGGCTTCCTAGCTCAGTGGTACATGGTTCGATCCCCAGTTGAGGAGGCATTTTTTTAGGCCGCAAACGGCTCCTGGGTCGACCCAGCCCCAATTGGGTACCAGAGCAACTCTGGGAAGGTTAAGGCGGCCGGCGTGATGCTGACCACATCACCCCTAGTGTGCCGATGGTCGAGAAAATATCGGCCTAACACCATATTTCCAATATGCCTCTTTGGGCGTGTAAACGGGATCCTTTACCTTTTTTTTTTAACCTATTCAATTGTTAATGTCAAGAACAAGGGCATTTAATAGGCTCAGCGAAACTGCGGAAAAGACATCGTGCTGGCTGTGGAACAAGCAACGGGCTATGGAACTCGGGACAGTAATTTGTTTTCAACATAGGGTTTACTTTCACAATTGCCTCCAGCTGGCAGAAAATAGGAGTGAATTTGAAAGCTGCAACCAAGGTGGAGTGGGTTCAATTCTCTGCACTAGACAAGAGAAGGCCCTTTCTGATGATCAGATTGCCTCTTGTTGTATCGCTCTGTGTAGAGTTTCCTACCATGTTACAGTGGAATGATAGGCTATACGCCTGAGATGAAAATTCCCACTAATCCGTTGAGACAAATGAAAACCTCAATCACCAGGTTCTCTGACTAACCTTGCTGTGGTTTATAGTATTTTATAGGCCATTACCATAACTAACACAAATGTACACAGTGTTATTGGACAGCACAACTTTTCAACGTCACAGAGATTACTCTTAAAAACATATCAACGACTGATGCAGCTTTTCTTACCTTTATTGGTGAAGATTCAAGAACACAGATTGAACAACAATTTCATCTAAACAGTGCTTTGGCATGTTATTGGTCGTCTTCTTAGAGGCTGGAGTAAATTCTAAATTATCGGTCGTTTCTATCAAGTCTTAAGCTGTCTAGTTAGTCAAGTCATCAAGTACTGCTATCAACTGTTTGGGAATCCCTGATCTAAAATTCTCACATGGAAGTTCTATCACTGACATTAATGTTCCTATCAAAATATCGCCTGCTTGAGGATCACTGATCTAAATTCTCAATAGCAGTCTTTATTAAACGTAGTTGTTCTTGTTCCAAAATGATTATGATACTACAACGGTTCTCATCTTATCATCAGATAGACACCCGCAAGTTAAAAGTTGAAATGGCGTATTCCCGTCCACATTATTAATTTGAGAACCGCTCTCTTAAAGTCTTCACAATTATTTTTTTATTTGACTGTTTTCTTGCTAAATGACCAGGGTTGAACCGCAGCGTAAAGCTGAGATTATTGTAAGCTCTTAGAAAAATCTCTTGATGAATCGAAAGTTTGCTTTCGTCTTATCTCGCATCGTCACTACTTATTAGAACGTAAAAGTTTATTACCTCGTCACGCTGGAAACGTCTCACCAAATATGTTGTAGGTAGTGCTTGAAGTTTCTGTTTCAGATGATGACGAACTACATTTGAATATCTATTTAATGACCTTAAAAATTCTTGGTGAGCTCTTTGTTACTACATCTACTTGCTTTTCCCAACTGCTAATTCAGCACTCCAAGTCTTACTTCTGCAGCCTACTTCTACATTGTTGTCTCCGAGCTCTCTGAAGTTGACAGTGCTAACAGTAATATTTATAACGCTTACATTTTGCACCGTGCACCTGTTTTCTCTGCTATTCTATGAGAAAGAGTCAGGAGTTTACAATCTCTTAATCCTGACAATAGAGCAAATGCTGATTTCAGCACGTATCTTGTTTCTTCTCATGTCCTACTTAAGCAACCTAACTGTACTACTTCGAGTGTTCTCACGAACAGATGTCCACTGTTTATGGTTACAATTACATTCCTTTTCTTATAAATGTAATAAAACGTCACTTGAAGTTATATTACTTTGTCTTTGTTTTCAGAACTGTTTTAGAGTGCTCTCAAGAAGTGTGAGAATCACTGAATATGACGAAACAACTGTCACTCAAAGGTGCTAGGAGTATACAATGCACAGATGTGCCTGTCCCAAGTGATCTACACGTAATTCTACCAAACAACGAGAGTGGTGTGTTTTTTGTCCCTATAGTTTGTTGTTAGATGGACATCTGCTGACCTCATGGTCAGCTAAAGTGAATTACTTTTATTTAGTTTGTAAAATTTAAATGTAAGAAATGATGTTGCACGTTTTCATTGTGCGTTATAAGCTAGCTTTTTTATATATTATATTAAACTAAATATTATATAAAGGCAATGCTGCAGGTTGATGCAGTGATGTTACATTTTCATTATTACATTATGATATGTTAATTTTAATATTATTATTTACTCATAACTATCCATGAGAACATGGCACAGTCACATTATTATTATATACTATATCATTTTTACTTATACAAGAGTGTAGCAATAACAATATTATCATTATGTATTATGCTACTTTTACTCAGAGGATGGTTTTGTAATGTTCATAAATAATTTGTTGGTATGTCCTGAAGTTTTAAACTGTACCTAGCAGCGAGGTTATTATTAAAAATAGCATCCAAATGAGTGGAAACAGCCATATCCTTTGAGACAGCCATTGAGGGTGAAGACTTCGTTCATTCCAAATCCAAGCTTTTCCCATAAACATCGTCACAGTGAGGTTGCGGTCAAAATATCAGAATAAAGATCGAGTAGAAAAATCTGGTTTAGAACATGTACGTAAGGTGGTGACAGACAATTAGGCCTTACTAAATGGAGACAAAATTATAGTTGGTTGATTTTGGGGCAAAGGGGGTTAATTCTTTTATTACGCCCCTTAAGAAAAGTTCGTGGATTTAGTTTGTAGATGGTTGTAGAGGGATAATTTCATCTGGTAGATGGTTTAGAGCTATCTTCCCTCTCCAAGTTCATTTACAGTCCTCAGTAAATGGATTTTAGTGTCCAGCATGTCTAGGGTATAATTTTCATTAGGCCTTTCAGTCCAACTTTTTAAACGGTCTTCAAAACGTAAGGCTAGTCTTCAACAGTAGAAAACTCCATAATGCCTGGTTGACGTTTAGACAACATTTTTTTTATTACACGACGTAGCTCCTAATTGAAGGCATCCATAAAATAGTCAATGGCAATCTCTAGCCAGTCCATTAGATCAGTCTATCGTCACGTAGACTACGGAAACAATGTCAGAGGCATATTGCTGAAATATTTAATATATAGTTCCACACAAATTCCTATCCTTTCCGCAATGACTTGTCCGTTTAAATATCATCAAGCGTAGGCTCCAACTGTAGGACGACCTAGCTGATATAAATGATAAAACTCTGTAACAAGAGTACACTATCTGGAGCTCGTCCAAAACACGTCTTTCTCACACGGAAAATACACAGCGAAAGAGGCCGACTTCAAGATCGAATCTTTGACCTAAAGCCGGCATAGGATCGTCTGCTCGAAAACAGCAGACTATATGAAGTACTTCCGGGGTAGTCTGGGCAACGCTTATCAACAAGGAAATGAGTACATAAACCGTGTCGAGTGCGATAGAGCCTGTTATGATTTTACACATAACAACTACTCTCCCCCCCCCCCCGGCCAATAATGGCAACAAAGTTGGCATTATTGCCATATGAGAAAACACCACTAAGGTGAACAAAAGGTAACATTATATGTCCCTGTTGCTATGACCATGCATAGACCTATGTTTATGCCGAAATGTAAGCAATTTAACACACGAGGTGTGGAAAAGAAGCATAACATGCTAATACCACTGTCTTACAAACAGCTCAAAGCAATTTAACATAATAATGAGTGTCACAGTAGAGATATTCGCTGTAATATATTTAGTTGGTTACGCTGTAGAGTGGCAACAGCGTAGAATAGAAAACCCGTTTGGCGAGTCGGGCCAGAACGGAAGAGGATGTATTTTTTTGGCGCGATTTAGTCTAGGAGATGTCAGCGGTGCTGTACGGACGCTTGTTCCCTTTGTCAGCGATTTTGCTGGGATTACATGAATACCATTCTTGTTCATTGCTTGCCGATTGTTTCAGGTGTTCAGGATTATTGTTAGATTACTAGAAGGGTGATGTGATTTCTGGTGGTTCTTTCCTGGATATTATTTACGGTAGAATCTTGCAATTATGTATTGCCTTGTTTCAGTATTGGACGTCGCCTGTGAGCGATAGTCATTCTGTAGTCGCTGGTTAGATTATATCGGTGACTGTTTTGCTATTATGTTGAGCTGGTTATTTTGGCAAGTAGTTTGGCATTTTCATTACATTGTGTATTGCATTTCATGTGTATTGTTAGCCGTGTGTGGCTCATATGTGTGCACCGTACTTATTAAAGGGTTATTACCTGATTTAGGTGTTATTGGATTATTCATGTCAGCTACTGTGTACTGTGGTCATACCTTTGAGACAGCGAGCGAAGTGTATAGTGTGAGTGTGCCTTAAATCCATAGTACCAGTAGAGGGGTTTGTTCACACCGCACAAGTAACCCGGTGTGCTCTGTGTGTGTGCTGTGTACCATTAGATACATATAACCTATTCTTACATCTGGGGTAACTCGTCGTGTTTAGGCGTGGAGCATGTGTGATTTAATAGTTTAATTCCCAGCTAGCTGGCAGTATTGTTTCCTTTTATGTGATAGTACAGCCTTAGAGCCTGCATTGGTGTTGATCAGGCCATTATGGTGCACACGGTATTCTAGAAGGTGGTAGGGCACTGGGGTGGCGCCTTCTTATTTTCTCGTCAACTCACGGGTGTGAGTTGTTTTCGTCCGTCCAGTGAAAGGTTAGTGTGTGTGTCGGTCTGTTAGTGTCTTGTTTACGGTCGTGTGACCTGACCTCGGTTACGGACTCTGACCTATTTTCAGCGTCCAGCAATGGCTACGTGTCAGTTGATTTTTGCAGTCTATTGTCGACGAAATATTGTACTGTTCAGTTCCAAGTTCTTTGTTATGTATCTTGGCAGGTCTAAGTACGAGTGTCAAAGTATTAGATTAGTGGTACAGTGGCGTCAGACGGGTCAGTTTGACACATCTCTGAGTCATTTTGGTGGTTGGCGACAGTGATCCAGGTGGAGCAGCGGAGCTTGGGGTGTTGATACCATTTAGTTAGGGCCCAGACGGCATGTGGAGATGTCAGATGGGAAATAGCTTTGTCAACCTCTGTATAGGGTGGTAAGAGATGGTGGTTAGGTGTTTGTAGTTGTTAGGAGGTTGATAGATTGGTTGGTACCTCAAGTCATTGAGTTGAGCTTCTGGTCCTGTCCTTGCTACTCAGACGTGCCCAACCAAGGGCGAAGGTCTTTGCTACTCAGACGTGCCCAACCAAGGGTGAAGGTCCTTGCTACTCAGACATGCCCAACCAGGGGTGACGTCTTTTGTGTTTTGTGCCCTGCCGACCTACCGGGCGGCTCCAGTAGATGTTACCGTGTAAGCTGCTGTGATCCGGGAAGTGTGGATATTGTGTGATTAACTTTTGCTATAAATCATATATAGAACAGTGCCAAGGAACTTACTCATGTTTCTTTTCGACGTATAGACGGTTGATAGTAGCTGTGCAGCTGATCTTTACAGAAGTAGACTTTGCAGTGTATCATGAACAGTGCTGTGTGAGCACCGTAGATAACAGTATATTCATCGAGGAAAGTATTTGACACTCAGACTTGCATAGCAAACTGTTTCCTGGACTGAGTTTCTTGTGGATTTTACGTTGTCCAGTGTGGAGTTTCGTTTGTTCTGTGATCATCATTCATCGTCAGTGCTGAGGATTCTCCTTACTCAAGCGCCGTTGGAGCTTCAGATAAGTTATTGTTTGTCTGCTTTTGTATTATATATTATATTGATATTTTCTTGTTTTTTCTGTGAATTTAATTTTCTTGTCTGTCCTTCTATCTGTTATTAGTTATCATTTAGCTTAATCTGTATTCTAATATAGTGCTGATTCTTTATTTACTTCTTGGTTTGTTATTGTTTTCTTTCCTTTTGTTTTGTCTTTTCCTTATTGTACGAGTAGGACTTAGTCTGTATGTAGGTATGTTAATTGTTAGTTAAAGCTGATCTTGCTGTGTTTTCTTTGTAGTCAGGAAATATTTGGATTGTATATTTTGAATACATTATAATATAATTTTACTGATACTTTACTTAGCTTTCTTTCACTGAAGTGAAGATAGTGCTTGGTGGAAGAGATAGCTTCCAGCACCTCATTGTTGAGTGTGGTTTTCGTGGAGTCTTTGGTGTTATAGTGTGTTGGTGTGTTCAAGGGAGGTAGGGTGATGAGCCTAATCCATTCTTGGCTTTTCGTGGGAAAAGATTGGATTAGACCGATTCTTTTAGGGTGTGGCGGTGTTTGTTGTGTGGTGGAGTCTGGCAGAGGGGATTTCCTGCGACTGCCCTGCTTAACATTCCAAGCCCTGTTGGTATTAGCTGTGTTTGTGGTGTGTGTATTTATAGTGTCGTGTACATTTAGTAATTCTTTTGTGGTGTTTAAGTGGTGTTTTCTCTTGTCTCATCTTACTATCTTGTAAATACGTTTACAGGTATCCCTTGTTTTCGTTCGTACTCAGTCACGCATTGTAGATATTAATCTTCCTCTTCTCTTCGTGCTCTATCATCTATTTCCTCGTGACTGGAATTTTGTTTTCGTAATGTGATGTATGCGTTTCTTTCATCTGTGTTGTGCTCATTTTGCCATAGGTAGTACTCGCATAACAGAGACAATATAGTTTAGTAATAAGTGAAGTGTTATTTGAATATAGCACCAGTGTGGGTGCCAGTAACAGATTTTAAAGCAATACCTATTGTGAACTAAGTTGATATACTGGTGTCAAGATATCAGGAAGTTGTTATTATACAACTAGTGACTATTGTAAGTTTGTTGAGGATATCATAGAGACCAAATTTTCACAGTGATGAGACAGTAGCCAAGTGGCAAAGTAAAACTTTATACTAGAAGAGGCAAAGATTGATGAGATGTATTGAGAAGGGATATCAAGAGTTACTACTATTACTGCATATTTTGTAACCACAGAGTTTTCTGGTGAGATAAGAGAAATATATACGACTGAATAGTGGTATAGAAATTTATAGCAAGAGATAAGAGTGAGTAATCTGAGTGTACACCATGGACCTACAGGCTTTCATTCAGATTGGTAAAGAATGTGGGTACACCCAGAAAGAACTCATGGATTTTGCTGAAGCAAAATTTTACACAGCGGAGAATCAAAAAGCTTTGAAAGAGAAGGAAGAGAAGGAGAGGATTGAGAAACAGAATGCTCTAAGAGATGCTCGAGCTGAAGAGCTAGAGATAAAAAGAAAAGAATTTGAATTACAGGAAAGGAAGATGAAAGAAGATAAAGAGTTACAAGAAAGGAAGATGAAAGAAGAAAGAGTTACAAGAAAGGAAGATGAAAGAAGATAAGGAGTTACAAGAAAAGAAGATGAAAGAAGAAAGAGAGTGGAAACAGAGAGAATTCGAGTTGCAAGAAAAGAAGTTGAGAGAAGATAGAGAATTGGAAGAAAAGAGGATAGAGCGAGAATTGCAAGAAAAGAAGATAGAGAGTTAGAGCTAGAATTAGAGAGAATGAGGATGTATAAAGAAATACAATTGAAGAAATTGGAAGTGGGTGCGAGTGGTCAGAACTCGACTCCTGGTGGGGCTCATCGCCCTTTTAGGCTGCGTCTACCAAATTTCAATGATAAAATTGATAGTTTAGATTTCTTCCTTGAAAGATTTGAGGCCGAATTTGTGGCCTATAAGGCTGATAGGGATCAGTGGCCATCTCTTTTAATGACATTACTAGTGGGGTCCGCAATGGAGAATTTTTATAGCCTCCCTTTAGAGGAAAGGGCCGATTATGACAAAGTGAAGGAGAGATTGCTCCGGAAGTTCCGTCTGACTGCTGACGGCTACCGGACGCGTTTTAAAAACGCGATGCCTAGTGCAGACCAAGACTTCGAGGATTTTATCTTGAAAATCAAACTTCTGCTGAATAGATGGATTGATATGGAGGGGATAACAAAGGACTTTAATGGCTTGCTAGATTTGGTGCTACGGGACAAAGTTTTGTCCTCGTGTTCCAGTGAGTTGGTGGCGTTTTTCCAGGAGCGTCAACCTAAGGAAATTGAGTCCATGGCCCAATTGGGGCACCATTATGTCCTGGCCCATCCGGGCAAACCTATTCAGAAGTCGGGTCTGTCAGACGCGTTAGTTGCCGGGGTCGGCAAAGTGCAGCGCCAACCATGGCAACGCCGAGTAGGTAGCGCCGACAGGTCCATGTGGTCAAGATTTGATAGGTCACCCCACCCATATCAATCAGGTAGAGACAGTTACAGAAACTTTAGACCACAGCAACATTTTCAGCCCAGATGGTATAGTAGACAATCCGGTAGCGATAGTGATGGGGAGAATTTCCAAGGACGGAAACAGGTTCGTTTCCAAGACTCGCAAGATAAGGACAAATCATTTTATAAAGGAAAGAGGTTCAAACATAGAAGCGGATCATCAGATGGTCGTGGTTCGGACTCCGATACGCGTTCCTCGCCGAACCATAATCCGAACAAGGAGAATAAAGAGATTATTTACCAATTAGGTGGGGCCAAAGGTCATATAGCCAGGTGGTGTAAGGCTGAGTCGGAGAAGGCTAATGTGGCATGTGTGCTAGATACTATTAATAATGAAGACTGTGAGGGGTGCAGACAGTTGTTTGTACCAGATGGGAAACCATTGTTGATTTGCGGGCACACTTTGCCCTGTCTGTCTTCCCTGGATGAAGGTGGAAAACTCGAGCTTTGTACAGGGTCGGTGCAGTCGAGGCAGGTGTCCGTTGCTTAGGGACACGGGGTGTACCACCATAGGGGTACGTCGCTCCTGCATCGAGGAGTCATGCCTGACAGGTAAGACAGTGAGGTGCATCACCTTTGGGGGTAATGTAGAATATTATCCCATAGCCATTGTGGACATAGACACCCCCTTCTTGGCAGGAAGGGTGCATGCGTGTGTCCTTAACAAATCAGTGGCAGACCTAATCATCGGTAACGTGCAAGGGGTTCGAAATTGCACACCGGCATAGATTTACGAATGGGAGAATAATATGACTGTAGTAGCTAATGCGGTGCTAACTAGGGCGCAGGTAAGATTTCAGGAAGAGTGTGATAATCCCAATGATTCTCGTGTCCCATCGACAGTAGATGAGGTTTTATGCGTGCGAGACGTTTCGGTCGGTGATTTCGCAGAGGGGCAGAAAATAGACAGGACGCTATTGAGACTGTCGGAGTTAGCGAAAACAAGAGAAGCGAAACAGACCAAAACATCACGGTACTGGTTTGAGTATAAGGACCAGATCTTGACTCGGTGCTTTGAGAGACAACAGCAACTCATACGTCAGGTGGTGGTGCCAAGCCAGTGGAGAGCGAAGGTGCTGGAGTTGGCGCATGACTCTCCTTTTGCTGGTCACATGGGAGTGGCTAGGACTCGATACAGAGTTCTCTCCCAATTTTATTGGCCAGCATTGAATAAAGACATCAAGGCATACTGTAAGTCTTGTGTTGTTTGTCAACAGATGTCTCACAAGGGCCGGTCACCAAAGGCCCCGGTGCAGACAGTAGATTTGGCACTGCGCCCATTTCAGAAGGTCGCGGTTGATATTATAGGCCCGTTGTCCGTTACGTCCGACAGAGGATTTTGTTTCATCTTAACCATGGTGGACTTGTGTACTAGGTGGCCAGAAGCAGTGCCTATGCAATCTATTACCTCACAGGCAGTAGCGGAAGCACTTTAGCTGTTATACAGCCGTTTCGGTTTCCCAGAGTGCATACTCTCTGATAGGGGAACTCAATTTATTTCGCACGAAATGTCGGAGGTAACTAGATTACTGGGGATTTCCTAGTCTTTCACCTCTCCCTACCATCCGCAGGCGAACGGGGTTTGCGAACGCCTAAACGGCGCATTAAAACATATGTTAGCTAAGGTGACTGCCGAATTCCCTCATGATTGTGATAGATACCTTCCAGCTGTATTGTTTGCATACATGGAAGCCCCGCACCAGAGTACGGCTTCTCGACATTCGAGTTGCTGTATGGTGCAAATCCCAGGGGTCCAATGCACGTACTTAAGGACTGGCTGGTAGGGAAACACGTAGACGGGTCGGTAGTGTCCGCGTATGATTATGTCGTACATCTACGCGAGAGGATAATTAGGTCCTGTGCGTTAGCGCGGGAGAACTTGACCCATGCGGGTATTCAGTACCGCCGGTACGCTAACCGAGGTACTAAGCTTATATCATTTCAGCCAAGGGATGAAGTGTGGTTGCTTTTGCCCACTAAAGAAGATAGATTGAGCGTCTCCTGGCAAGGGCCATTTCGGGTTCAGAAAAAGGTAACTGGTGTCAACTACATTGTAGAGGTTAGAAAGAAGGAGAAAGTGTTCCACGTGAACATGCTCAAACCGTACGTGGATCGTCCTCCCGAGCTATCTTCGGTGGTTAAGGCCATGAGTACGCGACGTTCGGAAGTAGCGGCGGCAGTGGTGTTAGATAGTGGTAAAGACAGCTGCGACGATGGAAACTTAGAGCTGTCTCTCGTGCCGATAGCTCCTTCCGAATCTTGGACAGACGTGTCGGTTTGTTCAGATTTAACCAACAGACAGAGGGCTCAGGTTTGATGCAATACTGAGGGATTTCAGTGACGTGCTCACGGATTTGCCGGGTAAAACAGATTTGATAGTTCATGAAATAACTTTAACTGATAACCAGCCGATCAGAGTTAAACCATACCCTTTACCACTTCATTATAAAGCGGCGATCGAGAAGGAGATTGACGAAATGGCTCGGTTAGATATCATCGCTCCCTCCGAATCCCCGTATTCTTTCCCCATGGTGGTGGTTAAGAAGAAGAGCGGGGCCCTCAGAGTGTGTATTGATTTTCGTAAGCTCAATAGTGTAACGGTAGTCGACGCAGAGCCTATGCCTAACCAGGAAGAGCTTCTGACCAAACTTTCCCATGCTAGATTTTTTACAAAGTTAGATTTAGCAAGAGGATACTGGCAGGTGCCATTGGCTGAGGCTGCAAAACCTCTTACGGCGTTTGCTACTCCAAGAGGTCTATTCCAATTCAATTATATGTGTTTCGGGTTAGTGAATGCACCCGCCACCTTTGTAAGAATGATGAGGAAGCTACTAGGGCACAGAGACGATGTTATTACATACATCGACGATATCTGCATTTTCCACAAAGCGTGGAAGCAGCATGTGGATGGGATGTTTGCCGTATTGAAGTGCCTGAAGGCACATGGACTCACATCTCGCCAGAGCAAAGTGTCCATCGGGTATGCAGAGCTGAGCTTCCTGGGCCATGTGGTTGGCCATAACATCATGAAACCTGAAGATGGTACAGTTACAAAAATATTACAGCTGCAAACGCCGAAGACTAAGAGGCAGGTAAAGAGTTTATTAGGTTTGATCAATTTCTATAATAAATTCATCCCAGATTTTTCATCGTTGGCTGAGCCGCTTACGGCACTCACCAAAAAGGGGCAACCCAATAAAATAAAATGGGATTGTAAATGTGAAGATGCGTTGGGTAAGATTAAAAAACTATTTTCTTAAAAACCCATCTTGAGATTGCCAGATTTTGGCAAACCATTGCTATTGCACACTGATGCTTCGTCGGTAGGCATTGGGGCCTGCCTTATGCAGGAGCATGGAGGGTCACTCCATCCAGTGTTGTATGTCAGTCGTAAGCTGTTGCTAGCAGAAACTAGATACTCCACGATCGAGAGGGAGTGCCTTGTGATTATCTGGGCGGTGTCTAAATTGGCACGATATCTGTTGGGGGCACATTTTTTCCTCCAAACAGACCACAAACCACTGCTATTTTTGCAGTCGGCTAAATCCACCAGTGCTGAATTGACACGCTGGGCATTATTGCTACAGCAATTCAACATTACTATTTTACCAATTCAGGGTGTATATAATGTGGTAGCAGATGTCTTGTCCAGGTTGTGAAGTTGGTTGGACATTTATAGTCTATGGGACAGGTACATCTGAAGAGAGTACTTATTACGATTTATGTAAGAAATGGGTTATGTTTATTAGAATTGGTATTTCATGATGATGTATTGTGGTATACTATATATTTATTATGCTGCCATAAAGACAATATCTATGAAGTTGTACTCAATGTGTAGATATATCATATTATCTTATACCTAAGGTACATTATGAGAGATGATTGTTGATACGATCACTTGTTGTTTGATGGGTGACAATTAGTTATATAGATGTGGTGTAACATGCATGGTGTTTAGACTACTCCAGAATTAGTCAGTCGTTGTTATTTTTTACGACTGCCAGTACCTGGTGTGGATTTGTACATGTTCCTTGTATCTAGTCTAGTGAGTGAGAAGGCATGGATGACAATAGTATTGGACAACTCTGGCATTCTTTAGCTATACGAGGAGGTGCTATCTCGGCATTTTGTTCGCCCTTACTCCAGAGGGGGGTTGGGCGTGTCTCCTCCGGTGGAAGAAATCTTCGTTTTCTTTCTTGGGGGGGGGGGGGGGGGTCACAGTAGAGATATTCGCCGTAATATATTTAGTTGGTTACACTGTAGAGTGGCAACAGCGTTGAATAGAAAACCCGTTTGGCGAGTCGGGCCAGAACGGAAGAGGATGTATTTTTTTGGCGCGATTCAGTCTAGGAGATGTCAGCGGTCCTGTACGGACGCTTGTTCCCTTTGACAGCGATTTTGCTGGGATTACATGAATGCCATTCTTGTTCATTGCTTGCCGATTGTTTCAGGTGTTCAGGATTATTGTTAGATTACTAGAAAGGTGATGTGATTTCTGGTGGTTCTTTTCTGGATATTATTTACGGTAGAATCTTGCAATTATGTATTGCCTTGTTTCAGTATTGGACGTCGCCTGTGAGCGATAGTCATTCTGTAGTCGCTGGTTAGATTATATCGGTGACTGTTTTGCTATTATGTTGAGCTGGTTATTTTGGCAAGTAGTTTGGCATTTTCATTACATTGTGTATTGCATTTCATGTGTATTGTTAGCCGTGTGTGGCTCATATGTGTGCACCGTACTTATTAAAGGGTTATTACCTGATTTAGGTGTTATTGGATTATTCATGTCAGCTACTGTGTACTGTGGTCATACCTTTGAGACAGCGAGCAAAGTGTATAGTGTGAGTGTGCCTTAAATCCATAGTACCAGTAGAGGGGTTTGTTCACACCGCACAAGTAGCCCGGTGTGCTCTGTGTGTGTGCTGTGTACCATTAGATACATATAACCTATTCTGACAATGAGGTACTATAGCAAACGTCAGTCAACATAGAACATTAATAATGATATATACCATGCATTCTCACACTTTCGTAAGTCAGAGAACACCTTACTGTTTATTGTCATGTCGCCTAGTCAACTAATGTCATTTAAAATAACCATTAATGCTAAGTGCATATAATAATTATATTCAATCACAGAAGATGTAAGACAGACACTTTACACACACAAAATGTTTGACTGCTACACATTGTCAAATACATATAGGTCTGTGTGGTGGTGACTGGTATGTCAAATTGTATCATGTACATAATTTGATCAACGAATAACGAATTAATTTTATATTAGCGTCCAAAGCGCTCTAATATCTAACACATAAGTGTCGAAGTAATATTCTTTTGTGTTGAAAAGTAAATTAATATGGTAGGTTAATATATCTTTTTTCCTCCTGTAAGGAAATAAGCTATCATTAAAACAATGTCAAGCCCATTCTGTGCACACAGTCATATAGTGCGTGAAGTTTCATGTAGAAATTCCATCTTGAATGTGTCCAAGATTGTTGTCTTTTTAATAGTATCAGACACAAATTGTATAAGTTCGCGAACTTTGCAGCGAAATCAAATAGAACAGATGCGTATAGAATGTCATGATTAACTCCCTTGAGATCTTGGTATGAGTTCCAATTAACATGTTATCTCCCCTGCCAATACCATATAATGATATTTGAATGTCACTGAGTGTAATTTCAAAACTGTTCCGAATTTAATGACTGGATCCGTTTGTACGAATTCCTTTCTTGACAACCTGTAGTTGAAATGTGCGTCTAGAGATTGATGTATACCGTGTCTATGCAATGTCTAGAGCAAGAAGATATCTCACATGCCCTGAAGTGATCTGTCAATAAGCATCATCATGTGGATGTGTGGGTGACATTACTGTAAAATCATCGTAACGAAAGTACAATATGGTGATATCATCGAAGTAAACTGTTCTTGATGCGAAATGTTCTAAGTGTCGGCTCTGTGAATGTAGCCAAGACTACACAGCATTATGTTGATAACTTGAACTTGTGGAAGACGGAGCGTCTTTGGTGCATCTAGACAGCACGTCGGCGACCACGTTAAGATTTCCCTTTATAAATCTGATGCTATAGTCGTATGGTTGCAAAGCCAGACTGGCTCTAGCTGCCTTTGGGTTAGTAAAACGGGCTTTCTGTAAATAACCCAAGGCTCGTTGATCTGTTTCAAGCGTGAAGTGAGTTCCCAAGAGGTATCGTTTCAGTTTGTTGAAGGAAAAAACGATAGCGACCAGCTCTCGCTCCACAATAAGATACTTTTGTTCTGTGGTGGTAAGCTTCCTACTCACATACATGATGGGATGCATGTGACCTTCAAACTCTTGCATTAGTGTTCCTCCTATTCCGACAGCGCTGGCGTCTACCGTGAGAGTAAAAGGTATTCGAATATCACTCAAACGTAATATTGGCGATTTCGAAAAGGCATTCTTAATCATGTTTAATGCATCATCACAAACATGGGACCAAATTATTTTCTTTGCCGCGTCTTTTTTCAACAACGCGGACAACACTGCAATTAAATATTAAAAAATACGTAAAAATCTTCTGTAATAGTTTATTAGACCTAAAAGACTTCGAACTTGTTTTTTCGTTCGAGGGATATATAGATTGAGAATTTTGGAAACTGTAGAATCTTCAGGTTTTAAGAACCCACCTCCAACCTTATGACCGAGAAAGGTAATTTCTGAAAAACCTATTTTCGTTTTAGATGGTCGAGCTGTAATGTTATGACTTCGTAAGGTATCTAATAGAGAGTGGATACCGTTGATATGATCATTTCAAGACTGATGGAATAAACATATATCGTCTATGAAGGTAATCAAGTCCTCACGATTAGAAAATAGTCTCCTCATCATGCGTACAAAAGTCGCAGGAGCATTGACAAGACCAAAAGACATATAGTTAAACTGGAACAAACCTAAAGGCGTAGCGAAAGCTGTGTACGGTTTAGATTTGCCGGACAACGGGACCTGCCAGTAACCCTTTGAATCTTCGACCTAAACCCGGCAAAGGATCGTCTGCTCGAAAACAACAGACTATATGACGTACTTCCGGGGTAGTCTGGGCAACGGTTATCAACAAGGAAATGAGTACACAAACCCTGTCGAGTGCGATAGAGCCTGTAATGATTTTACACATAATTTTCATTAGGCCTTTCAGTCCAACTTTTTAAACAGTCTTCAAAACGTAAGGCTAGTCTTCAACAGTAGAAATTTCCATATACCTGGTTGACGTTTAGACAACATTTATTTTATTACACGACGTAGCTCCTAATTGAAGGCGTCCATAAAATAGTCAATGGCAATCTCTAGCCAGTCCATAAGATCAGTCTATCGTCACGTAGACTACGGAAACAATGTCAGAGGCATATTGCTGAAATATTTAATATATAGTTCCACACACATTCCTCTCCTTTCAGCAATGACTTGTCCGTTTAAATATCATCAAGCTTAGGCTCCAACTGTAAGACGACCTAGCTGATATAAATGATACAACTCTGTAACAAGAGTACACTATCTGGAGCTCGTCCAAAACACGTCTTTCTCACACGGAGAATACACAGCGAAAGAGGCCGACTTCAAGATCGAATCTTTGACCTAAAGCCGGCAAAGGATCGTCTGCTCGAAAACAGCAGACTATATGACGTACTTCCGGGGTAGTCTGGGCAACGCTTATCAACAAGGAAATGAGTACATAAACCCAGTCGAGTGCGATAGAGCCTGTTATGATTTTACACATAACAATGGTCGGGTGTCGCAAATTATGGTTTTAGAATTTTGCATACGCTAGTAGAGGTAACCTAGGCAGAGATGTACTCACGGCGTGTAGATTTATTTAGCAAAGGGAGATTAATTAAAGTGAGTTTTAACAATGCTATCGAATCACGTGGCACGGGTTTTTGTGGAAGTGAGTGAGCGATTTTAATGGTAGTGGTAAATCGGCAAATTTAAAATAGACAATCTGATTTTGAACGCGCTTAGCGTAGGAAAGCAAATTTTGCTGTATTAAAAGTTGTGTAGTGGCAAGCGCTGTTTGATTGTCTATTTTGGCGAATAAGAAACTGAAGGTGGTTGGTGCTGTGGTCACAGTATTGTATCAAATTATTTGCTGAACCAACAAGATGCTCAAACACCACCTTTAATAGATGATAACTATGTCTGTGAATTATAAAGACAAGAAAGACAATGTCGCAAGTTCAAGATTTTGTTAACAAGTTGTCAAGACTACAAGACGAACAGGTATGTTGTATTAGATGCAGAGACAAAAGTCAGTAGCTAGGGGCAGAGTGGAACAGTGGCTATTGATATAAATAAACAGCCCTGGTGGTTAGACCAGTCTTATATAGTAAGATACATCAGTTAAGTTCCACCAGACCTACGTGCCTCATCATGAGTTATAAGGAGGAAGATGACTCACCTCAGATGTCAGTTTGGGCATCACATTCTTTAACTCCTTTTGCTGCCGTAAATAAAGCATTAACATTAATAAGTCGTCCTGCTGCCATCGTAAAGTCCTACTTTTAATGAAGCCTGCTGTATCAAGTATCAACGTTAATTAAGTCGATCTACTGTCGTCGCCTTAGACAGTACATGCATGTGAGCAAGCTGGTGCCGAGTGACCAGTCCTATACTGGGCAATCCTTTGGGCAAATACGAACTGAACCAACACGACAGAATATCTACGGCGGTTGTGGTGTGTTTTGATGTTAAGAAGAATGGTGTGCATATAGTTGTACTTGAGTGAGGTCAACTGTGAAGGTCTCTGAGGTAAACAATGAACAACTGTATTACAGAGTACCTTCCTTGTTACAACATTACGATCTCACTCTAAGTTATATTCTTTTTTGACTAGCGTGACTGAAAGCTACATAAAGTGTCTAGGGTATTGTAAGAGTGTTGTTAAAGAATCTCAATACAAAAACATATACAAACATATACTAATTACTATGATAAACTCAACTAACTCCAGCTGTTAAATTTTATATTTAAAATATCTTTTGTTAAACTTTATTGGTCCTGAGCCTAAAGTTGTTTTGGTCAGGACTATAGTTCAATGAGAATCAATTTAGATGGATAGGTATATTTACAAATATATATAAAGATATTTACATACAACAGACAATATGTCCATAGTACATTGTTACAATTTTTCAAGTTGATGTTAATTACTCTATTTAACTACAGGTACTGGGAAGCAGGGTGGGGATTGTTATCATTCCACTGTCTTTTGTTTCACTAGGATTGTTCATTTATTCTTTGGAGGAACGTTTTGTCTAGACAGGAGATTTTACGGGTAATCGTCATAAGTTGTCCCAGGCCAGATATTTCACTTATCTGGGTCCTGGAATCACAGCAGTTGTAGTTGGTTTGGCCAAACACTTCAGTCTCCACTGGTCTTGAACTTCTCTAATACAAGCAGGTACCAGAGACTCTTAGAAATCGTGCAGACTTCTTCAATGAGCGAGTACTAGCACCAGACAAGTGCCAGCAGGAACCCCTGTCAATGAAAGTTATGGTTCTGTCTTAATATCAAGCTAATTCCTCCTAATGTACATGAAATCATACATACAAAAGAACATGGTCAGCTCTCTCTGACAACCCTGCTTCTCCCCTTTAGTTTGATGGAACAAATGGTACCAGTTTTCTTTTCTCTTCCCTAATGGATGCTACGCCTCTGTCATTCCTGCAGTAATCTTTTCCATGCAATAAGATAGGTGTAATGTTCCTGTATGACCATCATATATATAGTCCTGTAGTCTTAAACTTCTTAGATAGTCCCTTATATGATGGATCAACATCTAGGCCATGCCTAAGTCTGCCATGGAACCATTTAATTACAATCTTTTACACGGCCTTTTCTTTTTTTCACACACCCTTTTTTTTAATTAAAAAGTCAATAAAATCAATCTTACCACATATCAAGGAATTATAAACAAGTAACGATGAATTAGGCAATCGAATATGGCACACTTTTATCACTGCCTCTGTTCAGACTGCTTTCAGATGGTAGTATTATTAATAAAAAAGCACAAGTCTGCTCATCGCTTCTTGCTCCTCTGAATATTTTGGAAAAATGGCAGCGAGTAACCTACTATTTCGATAAAGTAAAAGGCTTTGGCCAATGAGACCGAGCATCTCTTTTTTTTTAATGAATTCTTAAAAAAAAATATCTCAAACCACTATGCGTTACTACTACCAACTAGATTTGTATATTAGGTCAGTCAATAATATTACGGCTTCCTTAAAATTTCATCAACCCCCTTCATCGTACTATCTTAGCCTTTCTGTCACCTACTTTTTTCCCCCAAAAATATGCTATCCAATCTAAGCAGACATGACTTGACCTGACAGTATCTCCGATTCTCTATGTATTATTACCAATATTTGATTATTCAATGGACTATTTAGGTAATTAACAACATATTCTTAATCAGCAAGTCTTCAGGTACACGAATATATGATTTTTATGGGGCTAAGTGGCTTGGTTCAAAATTCCATCTTTTTTTCTATGTTAGTTGTTTATTTTTAAACTACCTCCTGTTCAATTCTTTTTCCATGTACTTTCAAGCTAAATACGAGAGTCTCTCGTAATACACGAGAATTTACGTCATTCGCAATAAGAGCTAAGCGTGTTTTCATAACCGTAGTGTCCACATTTTCTAACGTTTACATCGTAATTTGAAAACCGCCTAAGGCAATGCTAGCAAGTTGGTTTTATGTTTAGAAACAATGTGAGACGTGTTTTGCGTTGGTTATCTATCCGTCCCCCTCCCTTCCACAATGTATTCTAGGCAAATATTTCACTTGAACTTGGAAAAGTGGTACGTTTATCTCAAGGTTACTCAGAAGCATTTGGTACCTTTATTTCGGCGATAAGGCGTTATCAAATAATACGCTGAAGGCGTAGGCGACGAAAACAATGAAAATTTGTAGTACTATCCTATCTTTTACTTTATGCACTATACTGTTTTAATTTAATTTAGATATTGTATTTAGAAGTTCACCACATATCTCCCCACTTAGAACGGACTATCATATGTCAGATCCTACTTCTAAATACACATAGATAAATTTATTACCTATGCCTGGTGACTACTCTGATGTTCGTCGTACGGATGTCTACTTAAAAAATCTGCACCCACATTGGTTTTGCCTGGAATATATTCTATGGTAAACTGGTATGGCTGTAGGAGCAACGACCAACGTAATAATCTAGCATTTTCATGCCTTGCTTGTGACAGACACATGAGTGGTTTATGATCTGTTTGGATCTTAAATGATTTACCATAGAGATAAATCTGGATCTTTTTTATAGCCCATATGACAGCTAAACATTCTTTTTCATTTGTTGAATATTTTTGTTCTGCTGTGTTCAACTTACGGCTAGCATAAGCAACTGGGGTTAATTCCTCATCAAGTGAAGTTGACCTTTGTAATAGAGCTGCACCCAAACCTATATTACTAGCATCCGTTCTCACAATGAATTCTTGACTCAAGTCAGGTAATTTCAAAATAGGCCTGTTTGTGAGCTTTTCCTTCAACTCTTGGTAGGCTAATTCACACTGCGCTGACCAAGTAATTCTATCAGGATTTCCTTTGCGTGTTAAATCAGTCAATGGAGCACATATGGAGTTAAAGTTTTTAATATACTTTTGGTAGAAACCACATAATGAGACAAAAGATCGCACATCTTTCTTTGTCTGTGGTCTTGGTGCTCTTTTCAACTTCTCCAGATTCTTGGGGTCAGGGGTCATGTTTCCCTGATGTACTGTGTGTCCCAAGAATTCCAGCTCTTTACATCCAACACAGCATTTTGTCGGTCTAGCGGTCAAATTCGTCTCTCTAAGTCGATTAAACAACATATCCAGAGAGTTAATGTGTTCCTCAAATGTTTCAGTCGCTATGAGAATATCATCCATGAAGTTGGTGATGCATGGATTATTCAGGGGATCCAGTAACTTTCTCATCATCCTCGAAAACACACTCGGTGCATTTTTCAGCCCGAATGGCAACATGTTAAATTCATAATGTCCTTCCGAGGTGCTAAAGGCTAAATAAGGTCTAACCTCCGGCTTTACTGGAATCTGATAGTAGCCTTTGCTCAGATCCACTTTAGAGAAATATTTAGCTTTATTCAGCCTGGCAAAAAGCTGATTTGTATCAGGTAATGGATCCACCTGACCTTCTGTGACAGCATTCAGTTTCCTGTAATCTATACACAGTCTGTGTTCTCCAGAGGGTTTTCTTAACAGAACCACACTGGAGCTGTAAGGAGATTCACTGTGCGAGATAATTCCTTCTCTCAACAGATAATCTATCTCCTCCTTCAAAGCTTTTTCTTTAGCGAACGGAATCGAATAGGCCCTCATACAGATTGGTGTTGGGTCTATGAGTTTCATATCATACTCTAATAAATTTGTATGCCCCGGTCGGTCCGTTAACACATCTGTATGATCATTCAGAACCTGTTGAACCCTCTCCCTCTGATTTTTCGTTAAGTGCGTATTGATTTTTACCTGTGCAGCGGTCTCACAGGGGTGTAAATGATATTCATGAGAGGTGAGTGGTTCCTTTTTCATTTCCATTGCAACAGACAAGGTCAGTAGGTGTGTCTCCTCCTGGTTTTCTCTATCCAGATATTTTTTCAGGAGATTTACATGATAGATTTTCTCTTTCCCCTTCTTATCTATCTTATAATTTGTTCTAGACACCTTCTCTTGAACTGTATATGGACCTTGCCATTCAATTTGACATTTATTATGGCTGCCGGACAGTAGAAGAAGCACCTTCTCCCCCACAGCTAATTCTCTGTCCTTCGCTTTCTTATTGAAATAGGCAGCATGCTTTTTCCTGGCTTGTCTCAAATTTTCATTGGCAAGTTTCCAGCCAGTTTTAAGACGAGTGGTCAGCTCGTTCACATATTGATATGATGAGGTAATATTTTCTTCTGCCTTTTCATCGGTCCATGTCCTTAACAAGGCTTCCAATGGACCTTTTATTGGCCTTCCAAATAACAAGGTTGCCGGGGCCATACCGGTTGAACTATGGGGTACCTCCCGATAGGCAAACAGGGCTGCGGGAAGGTATTGGTCCCATGTATCTGGTTTTTCATGTGCCAACTTTCTCAGGATCGACATGAGTGTCCCGTTAAATCTTTCCACTTGGCCATTTCCTTGGGGATGGTAGGGCTACAATGAAAGTGTTTGGCTTGAAAGATCCTGAATACTTCTTCCGTTAGTTTCCCCTTGAACTGAGAGCCATTATCAGTCAAGATTTGGTTGGGAAAGCCTAACCTGGTGAAGATTGTGAGTAATGCCTCTGCCACATGTTTCGAATCGATTGATGACAGGGCTACCGCCTCTCCCCACATAGAACAAGTGTCCACCAGAGTCAGAATGTAACTGTTCATCCTCTTGGTCCGAGTGAGAGGTCCCACAATGTCCACTGCAACTCTTTCAAAGGGTGTTCCTACTATGGGCAATTCCCTTAGAGTTGCTGGAACAGTCCAATGCTTTGGAGCTACCCGTTGGCATTCTGGACAGGATTTTACATATCTCTTTGTGTCTTCAGTTATCTCTGCCCAGAAATAATGACAAGCTATACGCTGTCCTGTTGCGCTGATCCCCATATGACCACTGAAGGGAATCGCATGCCCTAGTTCCAACACTTTTGTCCTATATGAAATGGGAAGGACCAGCTGTCCATGACCATTGGATCCAGTTCCAGCCTTCCTATAAATCAATTTGTTCTTTATATAGAAGTCTCCCTTGCCTGGAGGTGTATGACATTTGGGCAATTTCTTAAAACAAGGCTTGAGGGTCTTATCCTCCGCCTGTGCCTTCCTCATCTCATCTGGATGGGTATTTATGGGATTATCCTCCTCCTTTTTTTAGACTGTGATCTGGTCTGCACTGTTGCCATGATCACAGGTCTCTTGGGATTCCCCAAGAAGACGTATCTACACCCCAATATCAGAGGGTAGATTGGTTCATTTATCACTGCTGCTTTTATGATTCCTTCCACATATCGCGTTTTCACATTTATCCTGGCGACGGGAAGTGTCATGGTCGCTACGTCCTTGGTTGCAGCTTGAATCTCCACTGTTTCTGTGGTGTATTGATCTGCCTGCACCAGGTGAGAACTCACAACTGAATCATAATCTAATCCAGTATCATACAAACACCTTATGGTGACTCCATTGCATGTTACATCTTCACACACTGGGGGGTGGTAAGGTTCCTGTTGTTCAGTAGAGTTGACCTTTACTCCCTTTCTCCCCATTTTCATTGCAGCGAAATTAGGAGGTTTCCTTCTACAATTTTCGGTGTTATGGTTGTTCATCTGACACTTTTTACACCACCTCTTTCCTTGGTTAAAAGGTTTTCTTTCATCATATTTCCTTTCATTGAATTGTGGGGTTTTATTTTTATAGTCATTGTGTGGCCTATCAAACTGTTGCTTACCTTTGTTCTGTTCTCTATGGTCAAACCTATTAAAGTTTTGTGGTGCCTTAAAATTGTCCACCTGTTTCTTTTTAGTATCAGCTACTTCTGCTTGGGCTGCCTGATACCTCTCAGCGACATTGAGTAACTCACCCAGCCTCTCTGCACCTTGTTCCATGAGAAACTTTCTCAGGTCTAGAGCCATGGACTCTCTTAATCGCTCAATCAGGATCATTTCCTTAAGATCTTGGGTTTTACCCAGAGCAGTCCATTTCTCCAAGTAAGTCTCTAACCGTGCAGAGATTTGGTGATAGGTCTCACCCGACAGTAGCTTGGCATTCGTAAATTTTTTTCTATAAAATTCTCCATTTTTTTCATATCTTAACAAAAGAGCCTGCTTTAGCATGTAGTAATTGTCTTGGTCATCTCTGCTCATTTTGGCAAAAACGTCATAAGCTGTTCCCCTAAGCCCCTGGGATAACTTGAGGCTCCACCTCTCTCTCTCTAACCCATATGTAGTAGCCAAAAGCTCAAACCTACTTAAATACCCTTCTATGTCATCGTCTTTCTCAACAAAATGGTCTAAATGAAAACCCATAGCCGAGGTTGAGGCTCCCTGATTAGCAATGGCATCTGAGGCAGAGGGGCTGGCACCATTTTCAGGAGCATGGCCTTGAAATTCCAACTCCCTTAGTCGTAACTCGTGCTCCCTCTGCAATCTTCTATCTTCTGCTTCCCTCTCAGCAGCCAGTCTCTTTTCTTCTCTTTCAGCAGTCTGTCTCTTTTCCTCTGCTTCCCTTTCAGCAGCCTGCCTCTTTTCCTCTGCTTCCCTTTCAGCAGCCCGTCTCTTTTCTTCTGCCTTCAACTTCTTCTCTTCATACTGGAGCCTTTTGATCTCTTCCTCCCTATCTGCCTCTAATGCCCTAGCCTCCTTGTCAGCCTCAATCTGCAGCCTCTTAAGTTCTTTGTCAGCCTCTAACCTTCTTTCTGCTTCTAACTTCCTGTCTTCCCTATCTCGTTCAATAAATTTGTCACATTCTGAAGTTACATACTGGACCAGCTCTGGTCCATCCATGCCCATCTCTTTAGCAGTCTGCACAGCGGCAGATCTGAACTTGGCTAAATCAGCCATTCTAACTTAAGCAGGTCTAATAAGGTTCTAAGACAATCTTAAACTTAACTAAAATAAATACTAACTATAATTAACTAATTACTGGTGGCTGTGACAACCTATCACTGTAAATCTCCTCTTAATTATTGTTATCTTCTTAGGGGGTGTTTCTAACCTCTACTAACACTAGTAATACAATCTTGAAATTATATAGTACTGCTAATTTTTATTCCTGGAGTTAGTTAATATATGCTGTATGAGATTCCTATTTCAAACATTCATCTATATATGCCATATTCAAATCTCGGACTTAGAGACCCCAATATATGTGGTGTATTTTGATGTTAAGAAGAATGGTGTGCATATAGTTGTACTTGAGTGAGGTCAACTGTGAAGGTCTCTGAGGTAAACAATGAACAACTGTATTACAGAGTACCTTCCTTGTTACCACATTACGATCTCAATCTAAGTTATATTCTTTTTTGACTAGCGTGACTGAAAGCTACATAAAGTGTCTAGGGTATTGTAAGAGTGTTGTTAAAGAATCTCAATACAAAAACATATACAAACATATACTAATTACTATGATAAACTCAACTAACTCCAGCTGTTAAATTTTATATTTAAAATATCTTTTGTTAAACTTTATTGGTCCTGAGCCTAAAGTTGTTTTGGTCAGGACTATAGTTCAATGAGAATCAATTTAGATGGATAGGTATATTTACAAATATATAAAGATATTTACATACAACAGACAATATGTCCATAGTACATTGTTACAATTTTTCAAGTTGATGTTAATTACTCTATTTAACTACAGGTACTGGAAAGCAGGGTGGGGATTGTCATCATTCCACTGTCTTTTGTTTCACTAGGATTGTTCATTTATTCTTTGGAGGAACGTTTTGTCTAAACATGAGATTTTTCTTTACCGTAAAATCTCGCGTATAATACGCACAATTTTTACTCATTTTTGCCCGCTCAAACTCGGGTGCGTATTATACGCGAGTACTAAAAAATACGTAATTTTTGATATCGAAAGTAATCTACATTGGAAAGTCTATCAAGTTTTTGTCACAATTCGACAGTGAAAATGGCGCAAAATTGAATGTGCCATGTGTTGTCTTATGTGTCAGACATTGTTGCAAAACGCATTTCGCACTCTTGGTCTTCAATCTGTTTTGATATTAAGCTTGGTTGTGAAGTTTGTCATTTGATTATTTTGAGCCCTAAAAATGAATTCGAGAAAATGTTGTCCTGCAGCAGAAAACTCTTAGTGGTAAAATATGCAGAATCTAACGGCAATCTGACAGCAAGTCGACATTTTCCCATTAACTAGTGCAACATTCGATTATGGCGAAAAAACAAAGAGGCGCTGCAAGTGTTGCCTAGTAAGAAAAAGGCGAATCGAGGGTCACCACCAGATCTTCCAGACCTAGAAAAAAACATTATTGGAGTGGGTAGTGGATAGAAGGCAACAAGGCATCGGTGTTTCATGCATTGAAATCCGACTTAAAGCTCTGGAACGTAAAAATCTCGTACAGGCACAACAGCATTTAAAGCGTCATATGGATGGGCAGTTCGTTTTATGAAGTGACATGGTCTTTCAGTTCGTCGAAGAACTGCTATCGCGCAGCATCTTCCATCTTCTTTCAGTTTTTTTAACAAATGTTTCATAAAATAAAATCTTGAAAAATTATGGTGCGTATTATACACGAATTTCCATTTTACCAGAAAATTTTGGGCTGAATCAAGCATCCGTATTATACACGAGTGCGTATTATACGCGAGATTTTACGGTAATCGTGATAAGTTGTCCCAGGCCAGATATTTCACTTATCTGGGTCCTGGAATCACAGCAGTTGTAGTTGGTTTGGCCAAACACTTCAGTCTCCTCTGGTCTTGAACTTCTCTAATACAAGCAGGTACCAGAGACTCTTAGAAATCATGCAGACTTCTTCAATGAGCGAGTACTAGCACCAGACAAGTACCAGCAGGAACCCCTGTCAATGCAAGTTATGGTTCTGTCTTAATATCAAGCTAATTCCTCCTAATGTACATGAAATCATACATACAAAAGAACATGGTCAGCTCTCTCTGACAACCCTGCTTCTCCCCTTTAGTTTGATGGAACAAATGGTACCAGTTTTCTTTTTCTCTTCCCTAATGGATGCTACGCCTCTGTCATTCCTGCAGTAATCTTTTCCATGCAATAAGATAGGTGTAATGTTCCTGTATGACCATCATATATATAGTCCTGTAGTCTTAAACTTCTTAGATAGTCCCTTATATGATGGATCAACATCTAGGCCATGCCTAAGTCTGCCATGGAACCATTTAAATACAATTTTTTACATGGCCTTTTCTTTTTTCACACACCCTTTTTTAATTAAAAAGTCAATAAAATCAATCTTACCACATATCAAGGAATTATAAACAAGTAACGATGAATTAGGCAATCGAATATGGCACACTTTTATCACTGCCTCTGTTCAGGCTGCTTTCAGATGGTAGTATTATTAATAAAAAAGCACAAGTCTGCTCATCGCTTCTTGCTCCTCTGAATATTTTGGAAAAATGGCAGCGAGTAACCTACTATTTCGATAAAGTAAAAGGCTTTGGCCAATGAGACCAAGCATCTCTTTTTTTTTGAATGAATTCTTAAAAAAAATATCTCAAACCACTATGCGTTACTACTACCAACTAGATTTGTATATTAGGTCAGCCAATAATATTACGGCTTCCTTCAAATTTCATCCAATCCCCTTCATCGTACTATCTTAGCCTTTCTGTCACCTACTTTTTTCCCCCCAAAAATATGCTATCCAATCTAAGCAGACATGACTTGACCTGACAGTATCTCCGATTCTCTATGTATTATTACCAATATTTGATTATTCAATGGACTATTTAGGTAATTAACAACATATTCTTAATCAGCAAGTCTTCAGGTACACGAATATATGATTTTTATGGGGCTAAGTGGCTTGGTTCAAAATTCCATCTTTTTTTTCTATGTTAGTTGTTTATTTTTAAACTACCTCCTGTTCAATTCTTTTTCCATGTACTTTCAAGCTAAATACGAGAGTCTCTCGTAATACACGAGAATTTACGTCATTCGCAATAAGAGCTAAGCGTGTTTTCATAACCGTAGTGTCCACATTTTCTAACGTTTACATCGTAATTTGAAAACCGCCTAAGGCAATGCTAGCAAGTTGGTTTTATTTTTAGAAACAATGTGAGACGTGTTTTGCGTTGGTTATCTATCCGTCCCCCTCCCTTCCACAATGTATTCTAGGCAAATATTTCACTTGAACTTGGAAAAGTGGTACGTTTATCTCAAGGTTACCCAGAAGCATTTGGTACCTTTATTTCGGCGATAAGGCGTTATCAAATAATACGCTGAAGGCGTAGGCGACGAAAACAATGAAAATTTGTAGTACTATCCTATCTTTTACTTTATGCACTATACTGTTTTAATTTAATTTAGATATTGTATTTAGAAGTTCACCACAGCGGTAAATAGAACAGCAACGGAGAAGCCAGCAAGATTATAGAATACAACAAGATGCAAAATTAGCAAGCAGTAGATCAAAGCATCACGAAGAGATTCTACATAAATCAAAGCATCACGAAGAGAGTCTACATAAGTCAAAACAACATGAAGTGATCCTGCGCACGAAGACAGCCTTCAAATTTTTTTTTTTTTTACCACCATGGGCCACTAGAAAATCCACTCATGCATGAGAAAACAATCTGATCTGTTGACATGCCAATCACGCATGAATAGAACAGACAATGAAGATCGCCGGTAGTTCAGAAAGATTGTGCCTAAATTTTGTGCTATAGTCAAAGGAAGGAGATAGTCACCACAGGCAAGCAAGACAGATTAGTTAACACAAACACTTTAGTTACTTAAGATTAAACCAGTTAGAGTATAGTTAAAGAGATAACTGTTTACATATATTTAGGTTGTATTGTTTACATTTTTATGTATATTAGCTGGGTTGCCAATAACATTGTTTGTTTGTTTTGTTGAAATATTTATGAACATTTGTATGCTTAGTGGTTTGATAGTGTTTATTTCAGGACAGCCAGGACACTAATATATTCTCCACAGGCATTTCACTAACACTAATACTTTGCAGGTGGTGTCAGCATGCAGCAGCAACAGCCTACACAGGGTGTAGACCCTAATATGGCCGTCATGCAATAAATAGCCAGGACTCTGGCTACTGTCGATAATAATAGCAAGTTCCAGAATATCAGGAACATTATAAGGCCATACACGGGTAATCCCAGGTTATGTAGACAGTGGTTGTAAGATATCAAGAGGTATTGTTCTTCGGTCAACGCTGACCAAGCAGATTTTAAGAAAGTTACGTACCAATCAGACGGATTGGTTACAGACTTTATAAGAAGGAGGTTGGAAGCCTTCCCTAACGAGACTTGGGAAGAACTTAATAAGGAGCTCATTAAGAGCTACTCAGAAATTACTGACAGCTCCTACGCGTGGACGCTTCTTCGGCGCATACGACAGCAACCACAAGAGTCCACTCAAATGTTCAGCGATAGGTTGTTGAACCTAGCAGAGGAGGCTTTCATGGGACAAGATATCAACCAACAGGAGGTTGAAAAACAATTAGTAGGAATATTTTTTGATGGTCAGACACCCAGAGAAAGAAACCAGAAAACAAGAGTCGATCTACAGTATAGATGCCTTGAACACGTGAGTTTGATTTCAAAGCAAATTAGCATTAGTGTTCTGTAATTCTGAAATTATATTCAGCGTGAGTCTGTTCTAATGTTTAATGAAATAGATAAATAGATGTGTTTCATGAGGAGATTTCTTTTTAGGACATTAGATTTAGTTCTGAAATGATAGATGAGTGAAAATATGTGTGGATAGATTTCACTAGTGCTAAGTCCAGATCACAGCTGTAAGAGTTTAGTAGCAATTATTTCATTCATCAGACCGGGCAAGAAAGGCAAATATAGTAGAAAACTATTAGATACATGGAACTGGACAGAGATATTATCAGGGACTGGAATTTAGATAATATTAACTGTTATCAAGATGGCAGCCACGTGTTCATGAAAATCATCATGCAATGTGTATAAAGAAGGCGCCAAGGAGTCTGCATTAACACTCTTAGTTATCACGTGTTATAAGCCTTTAATGTTACGCTATGTTATATTGTGTGAATTGACACGTGGGTGAAAGCAGGTTAAGGTAATTTTCTTCAGTAATGGAAGAGATAGTTTTCGTGTTAAATCTCCTTTATGTGATGAATTTAGTTCTAGTTGTTAAGTCAAGAGTAATTTTATTTTATTCTTTAATGTAAGAGTAATTTAGTGTAGTTCAAGATAATTGATCATAATACTACTGTATATATTTAATGGGTTACTTTGAGATTAGTTTAATTACATCTGTTGTGTACACAGTTTTGTAGTGCTAAAGTTCCCTTTGAGAAGATGAATCTAGCTTTAGGTATTTAGATTTAGAGCGCAATACCACTCCTTTGTGCGTAAGGCACGTTGAGTCAGGTGTTTCTCTGTTTGCTCCTTGTGGAGCATGGAAACACCAATGCGGCTGGTGTCCATCGCAAGCCCACAAGAAGCATTTTTATGCTATTGCAGTGGTTGTTTCTGTAACAATGTGTTTCATGTGATGAGTTCCCAATCTCACCAGGGGTCATATACGACACGCTTGTGGCCAGGCGCACCAGTCGTCATTTACGAGATGTTCAGAGTGCAGGAACGAGTACTGATGTGGATCGGTTGAGAGGTAGTAGCTTATTCTCATTATTGAGAGTATTTGTTGTACATATAGTTGAATATTATTTTATGTCCATTTTATTATTATTTAATTATGGTTATGTGTAGAATGGTATGTGAGAGCACGTGGGCTCTCTTGGAGATATATATTTCTCTTCTCCGCTCCTGAGAGAGCATGGGGCCACCAGTGTAGTTTGCCTCAGCATGAAGCATTCAGATGCTCTTGCAGTAGTGGTTTCGGTAGCAACCGATGTTACACGGTGAGATTGCCAGCCTCATGCACAACACCATACTAGTATCGCTAGACGACATGCATGCGTGTGTGTGCATGATAGTTGAATATTCAGTTTCACGCAGTGTGGAAGAAGGACAGTTTGACAGGTGAGAGCATGGTGTTTCTGATTATTTAACTATTATGATTTTAACTAGACGGTGCTTTGTTTCTATTTCAGATTAGCAATAGAGCACTGGCTGGGTGTTTTGTTTGTTGGTTTATTTGTTTAATGTTTGCTTGAGTGTGCTCTTTGTCACTGAATGGGTTGTATAAATAAATACAGCACCTGCCTTAGAATCAAGAGTTTTATTGTTGATCGGGTCGGTTGCGAGTGTGCAAGACAGTGATCACATATCACAACAGCATCATCATCATCTCGCCCACCCTATCACATTACCAATGGAGCAACGTTAATGGATACAACACTAGAAATATGGCTAGTACAGTAAACTATTGGAATATTCTGAACAAAAGGAAGGACAGGATAAAGAAACGAGATGCCGTTGCAGAGGCAAAGATAACGGGCAGACAACAACAAATACAGGTAGGGTGTCAGACTTACAAAAATGAAAACGGAAACAAAAAGAAGGAAGAAAGCACATGGAATAATGGAACACAATCACAAGCCAATATCAACAAAGGACGTGTAATACACCAACGCAAATACAACCACGTACACATATGGCGAGCAAGCCACAGAAACAAAATGAATATCAACCATACCACAGAGAATGGGAAAGAGACTGTCAAAAAAGGAGCAGATTGGAGTAATCTAAATAGAAGGAACCATCGAAAGCTGTGAGGAATTTTGTGGGAGAAATTAGAAAAGGACAGACATTAGAAATAAACAACATCAATATAGGAAACCAACTGAAGTGTCGCGTCAGAAATAAGAATGGTTGGAGGATGGATGTAGACCAAGTAGAAACAGGCCGAACCATCCAGAACAGATGTTACCAAGCCATTGTTACAACAGAATATGAAAGCGGTAAGAAGACACAATGGAAAACTCAGGGTAGGGCAACATTCTAGAAACAGGAAAACATGCAGAGAGACATGGTTAGTGTTGGTACACAAACAGAAACAAGAAACAACATGGCACAAACAGCGCAGAAGAGGAGAGAGAACGCAAACAAAAACGCGACGTTGCATGAGTTCCATCCGGGAGACATTGTGTGCCGAAAGGTTCAGGTTAGAATCAATAAAATCAATGACAAATGGACCACATGATGAAAGGTGTTACGACGATTATCTAACACCACATATCTAATCGCAAGAGGAGACAGGGAGATAAAAGCACATGTTCAACATCTGATAAGGCAGGACAAGGAACATATGGTTATCCCTCCAGTGGATGCCACCAAGAGGAAAACACATTTTGTACGAATACTGGGCGAGTTCGAAGAAGGAGATATACTGATACCTAATAACAATGGAAAATTATTGTGTTGTATGATGTTAGAAAGACTTAAATTGCATGCTGACGAAAAGATCAGAGAAGAACAAGCGGGTTTCAGGCCGAAACGATCATGTATAGATCAAATATTCACACTAAGAACAATTATAGAAGAATCAGTGGAAATGCAATCACCACGTATTTATCACCTTCGTAGATTTTCAAAAAGCCTTTGATAGTCTACACCGCCCATCACTGTGGAAGATACTTGCAATATATGGTTTTCCAACAAAATACGTGAATATAATCAAAGCGCTATATGACAATGCAAGATGTTGTATTAGAACAAATAAAGGGAATACAGAATGGTTTACAGTAGAAACAGGGGTGAAACAAGGCTGTATTATGTCACCACTACTTTTTGGAATAGCTATTGATTGGGTTATGAGAAACTATACCCACAATGAACAATTAGGTATAAAATGAACAAATGGAAAATTCCTGGGGGACCTGGATTTTGCAGATGATTTAGCATTCTTAAGTTCAACACCCAGACAATCACAAGAAGCAGTAAATAATCTGTGTCATCTCTCGGTTAAAATAGGTCTCCAAATAAATCTCTCTAAAACTAAAGTTATGAACTTTTCCAACGAGACCTTTGATATCATCCTGAACGGGGAAAAACTACAGAAAGTTGAAAGCTTCAATTATTTAGGCAGTAAAATGACTCAGGATGGTGACACAACAAGAGAAATTCATACCAGAATTGCTTTGGCAGCCAGCGCCTTCAATAGATTATCTAACATTTGGAAATTACGATCACTGAATATACATACCAAGCTTCGTCTGTTTAATTCAAATGTCATCTCAGTGTTAACATACGGTTGTGAAAGTTGGAAAATAACAAAATCATTGGAGAACAAGCTGAATACATTCGAGAACAAATGACTTAGAAAACTCATGGACATCAGTTGGAAAGAATTCAAGACTAATCGACAAATAAGAGAAGACTCTAGGCAGAAATATATCTCCGACTATATAAGGAAAAGACGATAGTCATATATCGGTCATGTCCTACGAATGCAAAACAACAGAATACCACTGCAGGCGCTCACTTGGGTTCCTGAGGGTAAGAGGAAAAAAGGAAGACCAAAAGAAACACTTAGAAGAACAATAATAAGAGAAGGAAGAACGTTGGGATTAAATAATGTGCAAGAGCTAAGAGGAGTGGCGTCACAACGAACAATCAGGAGAGCACTGATTTCTGCCTTATGCGCCGTGTTTGGTGCTTAAAGAATTTATTATTATTATTAATAAGACATTACAGGATACGCAGGGGCAAACGAGAAACAACATTATACATGAACGGATAGGGACACATAGGACGGAAACAACACATAAAGTATAATGTTAACAGGATAGGAAAAAACTGGATAGTAGTGCCGGATGAGATAGAGAGTATTCCCATTGAAGACGATGGACACATAACAGCGAGCCAGCAGATTGTTACAAGAGCTGAGGTTCATGCACAACCCAGGATAACACCTAGTCGGCTAACCCTACCCCCCCCCCCCCTTCCCCAAACAGATACCGAGAACAAGAGGAGTTAGGAAGAGATATGCCAAAAGAGGATACGAGAGAGATAGGAAGAGACATGCCGGAGGAAGATAGGATAGAGATAACGCAGGATGCACGGGTAGATACGCAGTATAACAATATTTTAGAAGACACGAGCGAGAAGAGAATGGAGTGGAACAATGCCGAGGCAGAGGCAGATGCACCTTATAAGCATACTAAGGCGGCAGAGCAGAGGCGAAATAGATTGGAGGAGCAACGCAAGAAAGGGATATTACAGGAGATACAGAGAAATACGCAGGGTTAAGGAAGAGAACAGGAGCAGATCAGAAATACAGAGCAACAAAATATGAGAGCAGAACCTCAGGACATTGAAGAAACGTCAGCTAAAGAGTCTGATACGCAGGAAGAGATGGAGGAAGATAATAGACGAGGGACGAAGATACATTACACGTCATCAGACGATACGTCCGATTATCGAAGGCGCCTCGCAAAGTTGAGACATGTAGAAGAGGTGAGACTAAAGAGGAAGAATAAAGCAAGAACCAGTAGTAGAAGAGAGACTAAGGAAGGGATAAATGCATTGTGCGAATATATCGATAGAAAATTTGAAGAGTTAAAAATGAGAAAAGCAAACATAGAGAAGCACAAGAGGAACACGGCAGAATGACCAAGGGAAAGGGTCAGCGGATAATAGACAGTGCAGACCATGGAAGGTCGAGGCAGAATAAAGAGGAAGAAGGAAATAGTGGGACAACAGAAATAGAAGAGATAACTGCACTTTGCGCAGACTTAGAGAGGAAGTTTGAAGAGTTGGAAAAGAAGAACAAAGAGGAAGTGAAGAGACACGAAACAAGTAGAAGTAGAGTACCAATCTAAGAGTAGAGATACAGAGGCAAATAGAGATAACAATAGAAGAAGACATATACGGATCGATGGGATTACCGATCCAAGAGTAGAAAGGAAGAGATAAATAGAAGATATACGGATCGACGGGATTACCGATCCAAGAGTAGAGAGGAAGAGATAAATAGAAGAGATACGGATCGACGGGATTACCGATCCAAGAGCCGAGAGGCTAGGAAGGAGAGAAATAGAAGCAGTGGTAGGAGAAATACCGATCCAAGAGCCGAGAGGCTAGGAAGTAGGAGAGAAATAGAAGCAGTAGTACAAGGGGAAAAACTGCTAGGGATCAACGGAGGTACCAATCTAGTAGCAGAGAGGAGACAAAGTGTAGAGATAGGGATATTAAAAGTGTAAGTAGAGGTCGAGGTAGCGACGAATTAAAGGGTAGAGAACCTGAGAGGAACCCAGAGAAAAAGAGAACTTAAGAAATTAACGACAGAGACAAAATGAGGCAAACGGTGGAAAAAGTAATTAGTAGAGAGGCTGAGGGAAATGCTGGAGATACGAGAAGTAGAGAGGTAGAGAGAAAGTAAAGTGTTGAGGAAGTCAGAAGAGTAGACGAAACTCAAAGTATCGAAAAACAATAGTTAGCGTTGGAAACGTTTAGAGCCAAGGAGGCCATGATGATGAAGATGTTGGAAATTATGAGCAAGTAAGGGAGTGAGGAGGAGAAAGATAGGGGAGGGGAGCCCTAACATATTAAACATATGGCGGTGGTAGCTGAGTCTTGATGAGACTTAAGAATAACCGGTTTATGCCGAGCACACGTGAAGAAAACAGAGTACACCTGACCGATAGGGTACTGCAGTAGAGACGATTAGGAGTAAAGGAGAAGTAAGAGGCATAATTTGGATTAGAGCCATAGGAGATGGCGAGCATAAGTGAATACTTGAGAACTGAGATGTCGAGAAGCCGTAGAGAAAACGGCAAGGAAGATAGTTCCAGGGATGGAACAAGAGTATGGGATAGTGAGGAAGAGACGAAGTAGAGATGTCGAATATTGCAGCGGTAGTCTAGTTGTGTGACAACTAGATGGAATCGTTCTACACTGAGTATATAAACAAACTGAGTAGGTCTGAACGATAGACTAATGCAGTGGAGAGTAAAGGAGAGAAAGGAATTTAGAAGCCATAAGGATAATGGCAAAGAGAGACATAGGAAACAGGAGGCATAAGGAAGATGACGGAGTTGATTAGAGAATTTAAGAAGTCACAGAGAAGTGGCGAACATGAGATGAGAAATAGAGATTACTAGTAAGAAACCCGTCAAAATTTACGGGTTTTTAATAATAGTGAGCTGTTTCTGTTACATGTCCCAAATACGGCTCTACTTCTTCTTTGGTCATGTGATTATGGGTCACTGTTAAGTTATTTTATATTCATAGAGAGGGAGTTAAATGTTTGAGATCCTCACATGTGCGTCTAGTATTTTGTAGACGCACATTTGAGCGTATCTGGGTTAATTGTATGTTTAATTATTTGCGTACGACTGTGCACCATTCTTAAACGGGTATGGCGCGGTTTGTCGCATTGATTTGTTGCTATCCGGGCAACGTACTAGATGAGATCCACCATAGATTCTTCGTCGTAAACAGACGTTATTTGGCCCGGGATCTTATCCCAAGTCTCATGAGGACACGGCCATGATATAATTATAATCATCTGCGAGATGATGTTACTTTTCTTGTGTTTGACATGCCAAGAATAATGTATTGTTAATATTCAGCCAGAATCGGCTTATTGTAGTATTCAGCCTCTGATATATATTCCTCCAGTACCGTTTATTGCAGAGCTTCAACCTGACCAATGGAGTCGGTTGCTAGTGCGTTCAATACAACGCTAGGAGATGTTATCGGATCGTCATTAAATATATTTATGCTCAACGCTTTTAACTTGGTTATTTTTGTAAACCCATGCATCCTACAATTTCGTTGCCGTAGAGCTTCCTCTAACCTTGAGGTGGTAGCGGTTAGTGTGGTCGGTCAACAACCGTAGGGATTGTCGTTTTCTATGTACATTTTTGCCATGAAACTACTGATGTCAACGTATATAATGTCTGAACTCCTGATGTCAAAGTATCGTCAAATAAATTTGTTTCGTACTAAATCTTGCAACGAGTCCAGCATCTCTTCGTTGCTCGTTACCGAGTTTCATGATCATTAACTAGATCACCATCATATGATCAAACAACGGCCCACAACACATTCGCGTTATAAAGAAATACGTCGGCCACATGTTGTAAGCCCGACAGCCCTGGCAACATCATTGTCAATGTCAGTCCAGTAAAGAAAACACACCGGTAACAGTTGGTGGCCAGTGTGGGGATCTCAAACATTCTCTGAATATAAAATAACTTAACAGTCACCGTCATCAGATATTTGTAGTAACAATTATATGGATGCATTCAATATGAAACCATGGGGCAACCTTTCTAAATGACATGGAGAGAAGTGATTCTGATCTAATGGACCGGAAATTGACTAATTAACTAATAGTTCTCTTATGACAACATTTCTCGTAAATGTTCGTGTATCTTTTAAAATCTTGCCCTGGTAGACTGTGACCTGGATATATACTTTAAGATTAGTGGAGTTCCTTCCTCTCGGGAGCGCTACATAAAGTTGGCCATCAGGAAAGACTGGTACTGGTAGGTATACACCTTCATGGCCAAACGATTGTCCCTGCGCTTTGTTGATTGTCATGGCAAAAGCCAATTTCACAGGACACTGACGACGTCTCAAGATGAAAGGAAGGGCGGTATCGCTTGGCTCTAACGTGATGCTTTTTCTACTTGTTTACTAATTGTCCATGACCCACTGATGTGTTTGGACTGAAGAACTCTCTTTCGTACTTCCACTGACGCTTCACTAATGAGATGCATCATCTGCGCAATGTTATTAACATGCTCATGTATTTAATCTGTTGACCTGTTTTAAAATGGTTTCATTTACGTTGATTGTGCATACCGGTGCTGAAGAATATTAGCAAGAAAAGCATGCAATTTCAAGGATCGTGCAATTTAGTACAATGGTCATAAGCGCACCACTTTTACGTAATTTTCACACTGCAACTTTGATGGGAAAAAGTTAATGCTGGCTTTTTTTCAGGGACGTAATTTATTTTCTATCAAAGGGAAACAATTAAGCGACAAATTAGAAATAATAACAATAAAATATATTGTAGTTTTTTTTACAATTTACTGTGTGTTTTCTATTTATTATTTAAAATACAACTGAAACATTGGTGGGGAAAAAGATGCGCGCTATATTAAGCGTCGTGCAGTTTGTGAACAGGCTAAAAGCGCACGACTTTTATATAATTTCCAGAGTGCAAAAAAAAAAAATATTGTGGGACAGGACAGGTCATTCTTAGAAAATTATATAGTATTAAAATTTTATCTTGAAGAAACAATAAAAAAAATACATTTTAAGGTTATTTTTAACAAAATGATGAGTTAAATCCGTTTCCGGAATGAAACTAGGTTCTACACCAACTTTTCTTCGTTGAGTGTTACTATTTCCGGGAGAGTACATATAAGGGAAACAATACAATTAATGCCTAACTTTCAACGACAGTTGCATCCCTTAGATGTGACCGACGTACAAACGGCGAGAATTATGGAATGATAAGCGTATATATTGAGAAACTATAGAGAAGATGGAGGAAATATATTAATTTTGAAGAGGCCATAGGGAAGATGGCAGAGATGAAGCGGATGAGTGCCATGGGGAAATAGCGAGAATATGGAGAAATGGAGGATATAGAGGTGTAGTTCCACAGAGAACGGAGGAGGTAATGGAGTAGAGGAGGACAGAGATGTTTCCGCAGTTGCCAGAGTCTTGAGAAGACTTTGTGAGAAGCTAGTCTTCTCCGTACACATAGAAAGTAATACGAAATGGAAAGTTCCAGAGGGAACAAGTAGGAGAAATATTGACGAGCCATAGAGGAAATGGCAAAAGATAAATAAGAGATAAATAGAGAGCACATTAAATACAGTTGAGAGAATCCATAGAGGAGGATGGCAGTGAGATAAACTATTGAAGAATATGAAAATGATAAGCCGTAGAGAAGATGGCAGAGATAAAAGAAGTACAAGGAGTAAGACAAGCCATGGAGAAATGGTAGAGAAATAATAGAGGGAAAGAAAAGGAGAAGCCATAAGGAAGATGGCAGAGGTATAAAGAGTTGAGTCGAAGGGGACAATAATAAGTGAAGTGGAGAAATGTAAAGATAGAGAGAGAGTAGAAGAAATGTTCTTGAGAAGGGAACTTATGTGGAAGATGGAATAGGGAGAGATAAACCAAGTTTGTAAAGGGGAAACAATAGGTACGAAGAGAAGAAAACGTAGGAAATAGTTTTAAAGGGGATCTATGACTAGGAAGGAGCATAGGCATACACAATGGGAATGGAAGATGGAAAAAGTAACAGTCGGATTGAGGAAGCTATGCAATGAAGAAGATAGGGACAAAATTGGATAGCTAGAATGGCGGAATTTGTAAGTATTTCCAGTAGGGAATGCGACACGGTCAAGTTGAGAGAGGGACTTAGTGGGGGTCAGCACATTTTGAAAAGTGACCATGGTGGGTTAATATCAACTACCAATTTATGCTGTGGATTTTATAATGACACTAATTTAAAACTTGGCTCGCTCCGCTAGGAGACGACCACAACATGAAATGGTGGACACAGAAAAATAACACTTTCTATAGGATTTCCCTTTTTAATAGAACACTGCACACAGTATAGCCACACACGGCTGAAAACAGTATGGAATACATACAACACTGCCCGAGACACTTCTCGAATTAATGTATCAAATTAATCTCACACATGACAGTATAACAGTACTATACAACTTGGTACTGAAAATCGCTCACTATGGCGAACCAGAACTACAACAATGGAAAACTCAATCCACTGGCAAAATATACCCGATGGCCTGACAATAATATCACTGGACACTAAACCACTCCAGAATTATAATTATGTCCAACAGAATAAATCACTATAGCAAACTCTCGGCCATAATCCATACTCAATGAAAAGGGAAACCAAAACACGTCCGTCTCGGACAAGCCAGCAAACTATCTCTGCCTTTCCCGCTTAATTTATCTTCGACTTCCGTCCTCTTCACGTGACTCAGTCATTTCTTAAAAAGTTATCAGGGTTGCCAAAACTCGCTGATAACGATGTCACCAACCTCGTTTTTCTGCCACTAGAAAATACGCCGTGACAGTTAATGAGGCACGACTGTAAACTTTTGTAAATAACAAAGTAACAGGTACTTACATGGTCAAATAGAATGAATGCAGTAGGTAGAATACGTATATTAAAATGGGGTTTTCTGCAAATAGTAGCAGGGAGAAGATGGTGCATAGGTGAGAGTGAGAAACATAAATGGGTTGACGTGGATGTAAATGTTGTACTTGGGAAAAGCCGTTATTTGAAAATGAAAAAATATGATGAAAGGTGGATAAACATTTTTTTAGTATTGAAAATAGATATGGATGGCATTGAAATGTGTTTTATGTACCATGATGACCAGTGTGGTCTATGAGTTTATATTGATTGTAATAAATGGAATGTATATGGTAATTCAATTAAGACTGAGAGAAAAGATACATAGAAGAGACCGTTTGAGACAGACAAGGTGGCAAGGAGACCCAGTGGAAGTTAAGATCGGGTTATCTAAGGGAGGGTGGGAATTTTCTCTCTAAGAGAAATTTTTTTTTGGGGATGTGGGAGATATGTCACAGGGAGGTTGAGGTCAGTCAAAATATCAGAATAAAGATCGAGTAGGAAAATCTGGTTTCGAAAATGTGCGTAAAGTGGTTACAGACTATTTGGCCTTACTAAATGGGAGACAAAATTATAGTTGGTTGATTTTAGGGCAAAAGGAGTTAATTCTTTTATTACCCCCCTTAAGAAAAAATCGTGGATTTAGTTTGTAGATGGTCTGGTGTCGCAAATTATGGTTTTAGAATTTTATGCGCTAATAGAGGTAACCTAGGCAGAGAAGTATTCACGGCTTGTAGATTTATTTAGCAAAGAGAGATTAATTAAAGTGAGTTGGAACAGTGCGAACGAATCACATGGCACGGGTTTTTATAAAAGTGAGTGAACGATTTTAATAGTAGTAGTAAATCGGCAAATTTAAAATAGACTGTCTGATTTTGAACGCGCTTAGCGTAGAAAAGCAAATTTTGCTGTATTAAAAGTTGTGTAGTAGCGAGCGCTGTTTGATGGTCCATTTTGGCGAATAAGACACTGAAGGTGGTTGGTGCTGTGGTCACAGTATTGTGTCAAATTATTACGTTCAAACACCACATTTAATAGATGATAGACACGTCTGTGTATTATAAAGACAAGAAAGACAACGTCGCCAGTTTAAGATTGTGTTAACAAGTTGTCAAGACTACAAGACGAACAGGTATGTTGTGTTAGATGCAGAAACAATAGACAGTAGCTAGAGGCAGCGTGTGAACAGTGACTATTGATATAAATAAACAGCCCTGGTGGTTAGACCAGTCTTATATAGAAAGATATATCAACTAGATTCCCCCAGACAACCGTGCCTCATCATGAGTTAAGAAACCAGAAGAGCACAATCTTAGACGAGCTAGAAATCTTAGAGACAGCGTCAGCGAGAGAAGATTTGTTTTCAAATGTTGCTTATGAACATTGTTATAATGGGAAAGTACCTGCCTCAGAGGAAAGGTTGGGCATGAATTATGATTTTCAACTGGTTGCTGACCAAAGCTGTAAATAAACATCACCTTTAATATTTAACGCGGTCCTAGTGCAGTATTTCGCAAGATGTTACTCACCCCATCATCTGTCGTTGTGATGTGGTGGTTGTCTACGTGGTGTTCTAACGTGAATCATCATCAACGCCTAATTGCCCACTATGGGATCGTGATACGAGCCTCACTCTATACATCATCATCAATTTAAGAGTTACCATATGCCACCAGCCACAACATGATAGCAGAGAATAAGGGCTTTGTAGTCAAACGTTTACAATATATATTATTCTGGTTAGGAAAGATGCGTAGATCAGCGTGTTTGACACAGTCAAGAAACCAATTCACCACCGTAATTTCAGCCAATATTACAACAAACTAAGGAGAAAGCTTATATTCCCACCTCAAAATCGAAAATATAAATAAATAATACCCCGTATTCACATATATAAATAATTACGCATGCAAGTAGTCTGAACTAAATGGGAATATTCATATGTTTCTTCGGACATCCTCAGACGTTAACATGCATGTGTTTGAAGAAAGCAGTTGTCAATGGAATGTTCTTGTCACGGGATTTACTCTCCATGCTCTGCACTGATGGTCTAACAATGGCCAAAGCTTAGAGTATCTAATGAGGGTCTCCAAAGGTATCTACCTTCGCTCAAGATTACTCCTGGCAGAGTGGTAGATAGAAGGATGATGATGCTTCTGTCTCGAGAGATTATTTTATAAGATAATTCAGAAATCAAGCACAATGCTGAATTGGACTGAGCATTTGTTAACTTTTTATCTGCTCGACATCTTCTACGAAGAATTATTATGTATTTTAGCTCGTTCAAGCCCCCAACTGATTTAATTCAGTGAATATTAATTTAACAGCTATGGTTAAGTGTATTTAAAATGTCGGAGTACACTCAAAATGATTAAATCATCTATAAATTTGTATATATATAAAGATAACAAATTTAATAATCAATTATATTTAACAGTGTTTAAAAAAAACCGAATAATTCCTTAAAAAATAATCACAGGTGATGTTATGGTTATTAAGGGAATTTTAGGTCTTGGGAAAGTTCACTTGGTAGCTTTTAAGTGTGTACTTAGCCGCCAGTAAGAGTTCGGTTGGTTCTGCTCCAGCTGATGTTTGGTTCCTTGCAGGTTATGGACTGGTTCACTCTTGTCACTGGTCAAGTCTAGTGGTAACGACACGTTCCAAGTAGTATCAACGAGTAATCACAAAGCTGGTCATCTGATGATGTCTAGCGTTGACTGCAGGCCACTTATACCACACACCTGTTTCACAGATAGCACCCTCAATTGGTGCCACCAACTAGTATCATGAAGTAAAAGAACAAATACCATCCTGAGTAATGGGTTTCCTGACACGAAATCATGTGTCTCTCGCTTTTCATTCCACTATCCCATCTGTATCAGAACTTTACACTCTCAGAGCATTAATATTAATCACAGTGAGCGGAAAACATCCATTGCATTTATATTAAACTTGTTTACATTTACATGTGCACTGGTTGAAAAGGTTAATATAATAAGTATGTACATTATTTATGTCATCATCCACTCCCTGCTTCATATGTAACTTGGGACTACCTCTGCTTTCGGTTCTCTATGAAAAGCCCCATAAAGCAGTCACCAGCTACTGCAGTGGTAGTTCATCAAATCATCATTCAATATCCTGAGGGTGCCAGCCTCGTATGTCTTGGACATCAATTAGCAATTTTCACATGTTAATAAATGCAAAATATAGAATTATGAAATGTACAACTTAACCCAAAATCTCTTTGGGAATATAGACTGACTTCTGGCTCAGATAAATAGTTACGGCAACTTGTTTAAGATGCCTCTTACACATGATCTGGGGTATTACTTTGCAAATAGAATTTCACTATGACTTAGTGTTCAGGTTTCTACAGATCCGGACTTTCCGTATTAATGAAATTAGAGTTTTCCTGGAATCCAAGTTTGCAAGATGCTCAGACACATTTTCCAGTTCTTTAATGTATAATCCTGATCCTATTCCTTACTCTGGCTCGTCTGGCTGTCTTCTTGACGAGTTGAATTTTACAGTGTTCTAAACCGGCGAAAGTGTCGGGTTATATTGCAACTTTCGGACCACGTACATTGTTGTTACTATTTGCCAAGGCTCCAATCAGGAGTGTTGTAATTTCCCATCTAACATGTCCAGCCAATAGCATTCAAATGCGTATTATGATAGAGTATTCGACAACTTTCCTCATGGAATTTTACTGCGTGGCCTATAAGTTGTGAAGTTCAAAAGAGTCACTTTCCATATACGATAGTGTGGTTTCCGTCGATTATCGATCATGTTTACCACTACAACTTCGTAATTTCTCAAAGTAATCTCTTACAGAATTTCCGTCGTCTTCATGTGTGTATTGAATATGTCACCAGATGGATATTTGACCGGCACTCCTTGTACAAACACAAACACCGGGTGTCACCACACGAAATTGACTGGCAGCCAATCCGGTCTTACCTGTATCAACTCTCAGCGAGGAGGAGCAGGCAAACAAGCATGACTTGAATTATAGGGAGAAAGTGTAAACAATGACTCGGGCACAGAAAAAAAGAAATAATTAACAAATGGCAGAGAGAGCGAGAGAGAGAGAGAGAGAGAGAGAGAGAGAGAGAGAATGCGTAAAAGAGAACGATCAATTATGTGACAGTTGTAATTTATTCGGGGTAAGAAGGATGCTTTGATCAATGTGTTCTGGCGTTTTTTGTTAAACAAATAATTAGATTACGTGTTTACTGTGACTCGTAAAAACTCAATCAAACAATCAAAACCTTTAGCTCCCCAAGGAACATAGGCCTTCAACAAACACAAGCCAAGTCCTCCTGTCACGTGCCATCATCTCAAGTTCTTTCCACGTTCTCCTCATCACCTCTGTTTCCAGCTCTCTTCTCCATGTGCTTCTTGGTCTACCTCTGTCTCTCTTGCCCTGGGGGTTCCAGAACAAGGACTGCCTTGTAATGCTATCACCCAGTTTCCTCAATGTGTGTCTTATCCATTGCCATCGTCTTCTTCTCAACTCTTGCTCCACTGGCACTTGTCTGGTTCTTGTCATCAGTTCCAAATTTGTGACTTTGTGTGACGATACGGTTGTGCGATCTCAAGTCCACTCCGACAAGATTGCACTGCATTCCCGTGCGAGTGATATTTTCTTATTTTCTCTCCCCTGTCATTATTATGTGGCATATTTTATACACCATTATTTACTCTCTACGTTGGATCAGTAGGGTGAGTCTCTAACACTTCGCTCCTCGACTGTTTATGTTATGCCAGTTTTATTGACCCAGGTAGAAATAATATTTTATCACGTATTATCAGGCTGACCATCTTTTCAAAGCGACTGTGCCTGTTTATTCAAGCTTGCATCGTCTATGAATAGAACCCATTTGTGTGGCTAATCTGGCAGAATCCGTCTAGCAAAACACAGGTGGTAATGCGTAATTTGTTTCCGCTTAGACCATCCCTGTGTGTAATTATCTCAGATAATCTGTCTGGAAACTCAAGATTTATAGGCGTTACGCCAGGAACACATGATCACAATATGGTGAGAGGCAGATAGGAGCAGCCGGAAGTCTTACGCAACGATATGACATCACTGAAGAGGTCACGAGTGGATATTAAATTTAATATTTTGAAACAGTTACTTACTTAGTCGTTTCTCTTCTACCGTGAGGTATAGATGTTTGGAAGAGAGAGCGCCAGACTATCCTATAGGCTGTCTTCCTCCTGGCCTGGTTCCATTCTAGTCCTCGGTCCTTCAAAGATAGTCTAATGTTGTCCCCCCAGCGGACTCTGGGTCGTCCTGGGTGCTGGATCCCTGGCTCTTTGTTTCCCATGCTCGTCGTGGTAGCCGATCTTCTTCCATTCTGCAGACATAGCCAAACCATCTTAGTTGGGACTGTTCTACTTAGGTCTGCACGTGGTGGGATTTTAGGCCTTGACGTATCGTCTGGTTGCGGACCATGTCTCTTCTTGTTACTTCAACCACCTTCCTCAGATACCTCATTTCTGAGGTTTGGATCTGGCTTTTGTGGGTTGTAGTCATTGCCCATGACTCGCATCCATATGTCAAGACTGGGATATAGGTGGAGCGGTGTCGTGTGGTGCGTATTGGGGCAACTACGACAGTAGTTTTTGCCAGGAATAGCCTATGAGATATTAGGTAGAAGGTCTCTAGAAATTGGCTCATTAAGAAAGCATAAAGACCTATTCGAGATAGGGACAAGAAGACGGGAATGCGAATGCTTTCCACTGGACAGTGTTTTCTAATTAATTATGGAAAGAGTTCTGTTTCCCCCACGACCTTAGCTTCTGCTCTTAGATCCCGTAACAGAAAAAGCCCCCAACCTCATCTGAGTAGAGAAATGTTCCTATATGTGAATATAGCACCGAGAGCACGAGTGATACATTAACAAACTAGATAATGATCAAACGATTGTTGAATTTATTAATTAAATATCCACACATATAGGGCTAGTAATGGTTAGAACGTGATGGTGGTAAAAGACGATTCACACAAAACACACAGAAGAGATATTAAAATTGCAGTTAATTAAGTAGTAGTTAATTAAGAATGAACTGGTGTAAAGCGAAATGATGATGATGATGATGTGATATGATACGTGTTACCAAAATGGTGAGTAATCTACACAGCCCATATGTCTCTAAATGCTTCTCATGGATACGATGATTCACATGTATGCATAAAATGTCCCAAGTTGTCATACGTTATGTCGAGTGGGGTATCTCTAAGCCGAGGACGTTCTGATGAAAACTGTTGTCGTACTGAGAACGTTGACGATATATATATATATATATATATATATATATATATATATATATATATATATATATATATATATATATATATATATATATATTCCTTCACTGTTTGAGTATATCTCTGTAGTGTTGATCAACAGTTAATAGCTGTCATATGAAACAAAAAGTCTGTTGTCTAATCTCCCGAGGGTACTGGCCAGACTGGATATCTTCACGAAATGTTAGTGATATGTAGACTCATTAGCTTGCGTATTTAGTCGTGATTCATAAAATATACTTTAGAGTCCGCTTCATAGAATGCGCTTAAGAGTGTGTTGCACTTGGTATAAATATGAGATTCCACTTTCGAGCTCTTTAGCTTGACTTCAGATAATAAGCTTTCGAGTGATTTGAACTTGTGATAACTATGTATTGAGCTTGTGAGCCAGCAGTATATGGTGACGAAAAATGCTGCGTCCACCTTCTTTATTGTGGGTGAGACAATATTCCTTTTTAATTGAGGATTGAAAGATGTCCTATGGCGAATTATGCTAGCCAAATGTCCGTTTTTTGGTAACTTTTTTTTGGTTAGACGTCAGACACGCTGCGTGTAGACTCAGACTTCTGATGAACTTCTTTTCCCTTCGCAAAATCCTTTAAGAACACAATTCACCACAGAAATGAATTATTACCCACTCTGAATAAACATGTGTGTTTAGGCTAGGCGTTTTAGGGATTTAATCTCTACTTCACAATGTAACAACTGGACTCCTCTCTCTAGCAAGCTACGCGGTATATTATATTTCTAGAAGTCCAATGTGGGTTCTTTGGACCGGTGACGTGCAACTCCGCCAATACAACCAACACCAAAGAGACCCTCTGGTCACTCATTACCAGGATCGCTCTTGTCCCCTGTCAGTCCAAAAGTGGGTGGGGTAATTTGCGACCAACTTTCGTTGCCTGGCTTGCCTGACAAACAGGTATTGAGATAATTGGCTGGCCAATGCAAAAGTGCTGTCACATTACTCTCTGATTGTCTATCGCTCCGTTTGTTGGCGGCACTCTTTGTTACCTCCGTCCATTGTCTCCAGCATGCTAACATGTCCCCTCTGTGGCGCCGTCTATTGATTTACATGCCGATTGGTTTAAACAGCATGAGACGTTTTCACCTGGCCAAGCTGGGCGTCCATTGTGGTGACCCGTCACTTGTATGGACAGCGGCCGAGCAACAAAGATAACAACAGTCCACAGAAATTGTATAATGCCCAGATGTCTGATTTGGATGACCATATGTGTTTTCACCAAATCTATCACGATGCAATGTGGACTTCAAACGATGATGTCAGGTATGGGGACTCAATCAAAAGACTTTATTTTACCACCGATGAAATAACAAATGTGGTTCTCTATATACCGGTCGCGAGTAATCAAAACGATGAAATAGCAAATGTGGGATAAAAGAGCACAAATGTGGGAGAAAATAACATACGAGAGATGTAGGAAAAGATAGAGCTATAAGGCCTTAGCGCTCGTTTATCACAAGCGGTATACAGCCATCTTCGTTTTCTTACCAACCTCTCTCTTGCTGAGGAATCCTCGATTTATGGCCTGAAAAAGTCTCCTAGCTGCTGCTTTTTGAGTGGCCAACTCTTCTTTGATTCCTCCCTTTCGGTCTATAATAGCTCCGAGGTATTTAAAGTGTTCGACCTGCTCCAGGACCTGTTCTCCCAGCTTAATCTGATGTCTTCTTTCTTGGAGATGTGTCTCTGATTTAGCAATCGGGGCAACATCATCAGCAAATGCCAGCTCTGAAATACAGACCTGTCTCATATTCCAGTACCCCACTGAATTCTTTCTTGTTCTCTCCTTACATGTCTTGATGACATCGTCCATGAGGAGTATGAAAAGATAAGGGGACATGATATCACCTTGTCTTACACCAGTGGTGGTCCTGAACTCTTCTGACTTATGGTTTGCTGTCCTCACATAATTTCTGCCAGACTTGTAGAAGCTCTGTAAAGCATGAATCAGATGTGCTGGAATGTTCTTGCCAAACAGTCCCAAAGTTTGCTCCAGGGGACCTTGTCAACCGTCTTTTCCAGATCTATGAAACAAAGATGCATCTCACTCTTATGCTCAAGAGCCTTTTCACTCAGCTGTCTGAGTGTGAAGATTAGGTCTTGAGTATTTCGGTTTGCTCGGAATCCGCACTGAACTTCATCCAATTGTGGATCAGCTAGGCGTCGGAGTCTCTGCTCTAGGATTCTATAGTATATTTTACCAGGGACACTGAAAAGGGATATGCCTCTATGGTTTCCACATTGTCGATTGTCACCCTTTTTGAAAATCGGTGTTATGATGGCAATCTCCCATCCCTTTGGTATGGCCTTGTTGCACCACACAGCCTGTAGGATCCTTAAGAGTAATAGGTCGCCTGATGCTCCCATGTACTTAACCATTTCTGGTGTTATACCGGGCAGCGATAATATTTTATCATGTATTATCAGGCTGACCATCTTTTCAAAGCGACTGTGCCTGTTTATTGAAGCTTGCATCGTGGGCGGTCTATGAATAGAACCCATATTGTAGGGCTAATCTGGCGGAGATCCGTCTAGCAAAACACAGGTGGTAATGAGTAATGTGTTTCCGCTTAGACCATTCCTGTGTGTAATTATCTCAGATAATCTGTCTGGAAACTCAAGATGTGTAGACGTTACGCCAGGAACACATGGTCACAATATGATGACAGGCAGATAGGAGCAGCCGGAAGTCTTACGCAACGATATGACATCACTGAAGAGGTCACGCGTGGATATTGAATTTAATATTTTGAAACACGCGAGGGGATATTTTACAATGAAACACCCAACCCAGTGCTAGAGAGATTTGATTGGGTTGAAGTGAGAGCCAGAATATACAACGTATTTTATTGGCAAACTAGTCGAAAGTGCAATCTGTGATTTGCACTAAGAACTGAGAATATAGTGTGATGAAAACACAGATACAGATCACACAGAGAGACTGCAGCGCACAAGTCATATCAGCGCCTCCTAAAAGCCAGAAAGAAAAAGGAGACATTGGACTTTGAAATTCCACAACTATAAGTAACAGATCGAGTATTGGGCAACTTTGGAATTCACAAGTAATCCCGCATTTTTAATACAAGACTGGAATTCTAGGAATTTGATCACAAGTCATAGAAGAATTTAACAAAGGGTTTTCCCGGCCTTGGTGATTGCACAGAACATTCGCCGTCAGAGGAATTAACTCTAATTTCCCAGACCAAGTCACAGAGGAATTAAACAAAAGTTATCCCAGGCCAAGATTTTGCAGAACACCCGCCGTCAGAGGAATTAACTCTAATTTCCAGACCAAAGTGATTTCGAAGCTTTTAATACAGAGCTGTGTCCAGTCTAAATATATGCAAGGAGATTGTGTATTCCCAAAATTTTGGGTGAAGTGTAAACAATTTATTTACTAATGTTAATTCTACAGGTTTCTTGCTAAGTGGTAATAAACAAGGCTGGCAACCTCAACATATGAAAATAGTATATGCATGAACCACTACTGCAAGAGCTGGTGATTGTTTCTGACTAGTCGCACGGGAAACCCGACATCAGAGCGACCCCAGACTCCGACGAGAGTAGTGATGAGTAATGAATGATGATTACATCACATGTTCCTATGGTGTAACATATTATCTTGTGAGATTTATGTACCTTTTATAATTGTAATTCAGGCAAATCATTATTCACGCACTCCAGACGCAATGTCCTAGTTAACACCCAGAAAGATATTGGTGAACTCCCATCATATTCCCTGAGTTACACTGTGTGCTCGGGAATTTAATTCTTCTGAGAGGTTAAAATTGTTGGGTGGAGCGCATGACAATGGGCCTGTTAATTTGTAACGAACAAATGTACTTAGCAGGCATTTGTTTCTTTCTATTTGTCTAAAGTTCGTGGTTACAAGCCACCAGACGATGTGTGGTACTAACGCCGCTAGTGTGAGAGAAAAGCGTCCACCCAAACCGTCTACAGTGGAAGAGAGTGTGGAGAAGCCTTTCGTCATCACAAGAATTGATGAACCACAGCTGCAGGACTCCCTTATAAAAGTTAAGTGCTCGTAAAAAGGCACCAGCAAAAAGGACTTTTGGTGTATTCTCACCCTAAATCTCAGTGCAGAGAAAATTTGATTCCAAAATAAAATCACCAGCATTTTATTTATTTTAAACTGTTAATACTAATTGATTATTAAATTTGTTACTCGTTGTTTTAAAACTAAAAAATCATAGTCGATTCAGTTTTTTATGGGTATGAAAGCAAACGTAAGAGCCAGATTCTTATATATATATATATATATATATAGATATATATATATATATATATATATATATATATATATATATATATATATATATATATATATATATATATATATATATATATATATATATATATATATTTATATATATATATATATATATATATATATATATATATATATATATATATTATATATATATATATATATATATATATATATATATATATATATATATATATATATATATATATATATATATATATATATATATATATATTTACCTCTAAACAGAGCTATTCCGTATAAAAGGGATTTCGTCGCATTACACTAACTGGGGGCTTTAACGGCTTAAACCATAGCTTAAATCTTTCACAAAAGGCGACGGACCAGATATAATGCGTTAACAATTGTTCATCCCAATGCAACATTGTTGTGACTTTTGGAAATATCTTGTGAACGCGACCTTAAGGTAGAAGTGTCATTAATCTTCTATCTACATCTCTGTCAAGAGTAATCTTGCGCGCAAGTAGATACATTGGAAGCCAATATTAGATACTCTTGAGTTTAGGTCCCTGTTGGACCACTACTGCAAAGTAGGGGAGGTAATCCGTGACACTTTTTCATAAAATGTCAGTTTTTCTATTCTACGCAAGCACCCGTTTATAAAAGTCTGTAGCTTTTTTATTGTTGTTTTTGTTGTTCTCCATGTCTCAGAGCCATACAATAGGACTGACTTAACATTTGAGTTAAAGCTTCTTATTTTCGTGTTGGACTTGATTTCTCTTGTTCTCCATATGTTTCCCAATGCAAAGAAAGCTCCTCTTGCTTTTGTATTCTTATTTTGATACCACTGTCTGTCCCTCCAACTTTGTCTATATTACTACCAAGATATGTGAACGATTCTACATCTTTTGGTGGTGTTTCTTCAAGTTCAACCTTGTTATCACTTCTTGCATTTATTCTCATAATCTTTGTCTTTTCCCTGTGTATTTTCAGGTCCACTTGTTGTGACCTCTCATCGAGAATTTTCATTTTGTCTTGCATCTGATTATGATTATGGGACAGAAGAGCAAGCCAAGTCATCTGAAAAATGCAGATCATCAAGCTGTTTAGTCAGATTCCACTGGATTCCATTTCTGTTGTGTGATGCCTTCACACTAGGTCAGATGGCCGTCTGTTTAATCTTTCAAGGCTGAAGGCAAAAACAAAAATCAGAAGGGTCACTATAAGAGACTTGTTGTTCGCTGATGATGCTGCAGTCGTCACTCAAAGCCAACAGGAGCTTCAGAGCTTGATGAATCGCTTCACTAAAGCATGCAAGGACTTTGGCCTCACAATAAGTCTAAAGAAAACGAATGTGGTGAGTCAGGATGTGGGTGCTGCACCAGTTATCACTATCGATAACTATGAATTGGCAGTGGTGCACCACTTCACATACCTAGGGTCTACCATCAATGACAAACTCTCACTGGATACAGAAATCGCCAGCCGCATTGGCAAAGCTGCAGCTACCTTTGCCCGCCTCACATCGCGTGTTTGGGGAAACTCTAAACTCACAATGAAGACCAAAGCTGCGGTATATAATGCCTGCGTCACCAGCACACTCCTATATGGCAGCGAGACCTGGACGACCTATGCTAAGCAAGAAAGAAGGCTCAATACCTTCCATTTGCGGTGTCTACGCCGCATCCTCGGCATCTCGTGGAAAGATAAAGTGACAAATGTCGAGGTGTTGTCACGTGCTGGCCTTCAAAGTATGTATACGCTTCTTAGACAGCGCAGACTTCGCTGGCTTGGCCACGTTCGCCGCATGGAAGATGGTCGCATCCCAGAAGATATCTTCTACGGACAATTAGCAGATGGCAAGAGAACAGTTGGGCGAACACAGCTGAGGTTCAGAGATGTGTGCAAGAGAAATATGAGGGCACTGGACATGGATCCAGCAACATGGGAGGATGAAGCTGCCGATCGCACTAAGTGGCGATGCTATTTACGGCGCCACCTCAGATTGGGCGAAGAGAGGCTCACACAAGAAGCAGAGGGGAGAAGAAAACGTCGAAAGGAGCACCAGGAAAATAAGCAGCTGAGGGCTGTCACCTCAGGGGCGCATTCCCATAGTCAGTTATGACTGAAGGGGCTATTATTATTATGTGTGATGTCGATGTTTTCCTAACCCAATCTATTGCTAGCAAGAAAAGAGATGGAGACAAGAGGCATCCCTGTCTCACTCCTGTTCTAATCCTAAACGGTTCTGTAAGTTGTCCTTCACGAAGAACTCTGTCATGTCTTCATAGGTCTTCTTTATTAAGTTCTTCTTTATTAACTACCGCAAGCCTGTGGGACCGGCTTATGAAATCCTATCATTTGGACCGCGAGCCGCTCAGAGCGTCGATCTATGTTTAGTAATAAAACGAATGAAAAATTACTGAAACACTTTCTGATCTGGTTCGAGATTTTAAGTTGCCACAAGAAAACACATTCCCAAAGCATGGTTGTTGTAGAACACTGGAAAATTGATATTATGTTCACATTTTTCAGCGTTTTGGGTTAGTTACCAATATTTTGTGGAAGTGGTGTAGGTGTGATTATGTAAGCTACCAATAGTGTAAATATTAGTCAGAATGTCTGTCCTTGGGCTTGTTATTATTGTAATTGGATATACTACGCGATAATCACCTACAGAAAGGCATTATCTGCCTTAGAAACAAGCAACATGTTGATATGTTGATAATTTTAAAAAAAATTGAAACTTTGTTTGTCTTCCAATCAATTAATATTATTAATAATATTTACCATACCTGTAAACATAATTTTGTCTGCTTGTTGTAATAGTACATTCATTTATCTTTAAAATGACATTTAATTCATAAAAATCTGTAAGCAATTCCGAAAACTACAGCTTAATTTGTGCACACACCTACATGGTGAAAATCATCATCATCATCATCAGTTGCCATCTCCACAACGAAGGTTGGCTGTAATGGATCTCCAACGTCTTCTGTCTCTTGTCTTGGTGGTGAACTCTGATACTTTTTCCTGTCCATCTCTTGATGTTATCTTCCCACTTATAGCGCTGTCTTCCCCTTGCACGTTTGCCTTCAACTCTCCCTTCTGTTATGGTCTTCTGCAAGGTGTTATGCCTTTTTATGTGGCCAAAGTATTTTAGCTGCCGAACTTTGACCTCCCTCATTAGTTCTCTTTTCATACCTAGATTTTCTAGGACCTCCTTATTTGTTTTCATCTCTTTCCATTAGATACGCCCCATTCTTCTATATATCCACATTTCAAGAGCCTCAATTCTTTCTTCCAAATGCTTATTCATCGTCCATGTTTCTGCACCATACAGAAATGCAGAATATATATAACACTTTATGATTCTCATTTTTAATTTATGAGAATAGGAACAAAATTTATTTGCGCTAGAGCGTGTTTTCCAATTCGGTAGTTAATGTGTTAAGTTAATGACCTTAATGGGAACTCCGTAATGCCTCATCAATTTCCAAAGTGATTCTCTGTCTACACTGTCAAATGCCTTTTCATAGTCCACAAATGGTTAAAACTAAAGAGTGTGAAAACATTCAATGCTGGCGTCGAGTCTACTTATTTGCTTCTATTATGCATTGCGTAAGCAAAAATACACTACCATAGTTAAAATAAACAATTGTACATGTGCGCTGGGTGGTGTAGCGCTAAGCATGGCTACTTTCAACGCAATGGGCCCGGGTTAAAATACCGCCTGAGCTTTTTTTTTTTTTTACTGAGATATGGGTCTATGTAATCTGGCTGCAGATTTAATTTAAAAAAAAAACAACAAAAAAAAAAACGATTACCTTGTTTTGGCGACGCGCGTCCCGTTCAACCTAGGCGGTTTATTAGGGCGCATGTCCAAATATAAAAGACCTTTCGGTCTGATTTGATGATGCTCCTGAATTTACAGATTTCATGACTTCTTATACAAATATAATGCAGTTAACGTAGGTAAGCTGCTTTGGCTTAAATGAAGTAGCGCGGTTAACGGCTTTAGCAGCGAAGAAGCCGTTCTTACCGACTAGTTGCCAATTTTTTTTTTTTGTGCCTTCTTGTGGCAAGGCGCGTTCCTTTCAACCTATTTGGTTATCGCCAAATGAAGTTATCGTTGCTGTCACAAAATTAACGTGATACAACGTTAAAATATCTCCAATGATACAACGTAGGAAAAAAAAAAAAACTAATGCGTAAGCTGCTAGAATACATGATCGCCCACGCCGCGGGTCATCACCCGCCATGGAAATTAAATTGTTAGACTTGAAGGCAAAACGGAACGGGATGAGAACGGAGATCAAAAGGAAAAATCTGACTGAACGCGTGCTTGAAACTAGCAAGGCTAAAAGACGCAAGTGGTGGGGAAAGGAGGAAAAAGTCACGTTCCCCAAGTTGACATAAAGTAAAGAAATCGACAAAAGGGACCTTGGATATTATACGCCACAGTCATTTCTTGGACGCTTTTGCGATAACTTAGTCCGTTTATTTGAATGCAGTGATGAACGCATTCCAGAAAATTCTAGAAAATATTTGAAAAATAACTTTTCTTAATAATAATGTTAGGAATATAAAACCTAGCTGGCCGGATGGCCCATCTTGAGCAGTGAAATAATATGCTTTCATTTATACAGACGGACAGATAATAAGAAAGATATTGACAAAAGACTGTGTTGTTCATATCAGCGAGCGTCTGCATTGAAATAAAACATGTCACTAATTTTCAAAAAATTGTGGCCTTGAAGACGCAAGTGCTAAAATCTAGTTAGAATGAAGAGATGGGGTGGGATGGTGAATTGTGGCTAAAAATAACTTTAAAGGCAAAATTGTGTAGGGGAAGGCAGAGTTGGTTCAAAAAACAAGTGTGTTTTTTTGTGAAACGCAAGTAGAGACGGACGGACCAACAGACAATAAGGCATACTTGACTGAGGTATGACTGAAATGACTTTTTGGTAGGATATTTGAATTTGAAAAAGAAAAGGCAGTGATTGGCCATAGATGAATATATTATCGGCGCTCAGACGCGCATTTTGTGCCATTCATTATAAGTTGTCCTAGTAGACACAGTGAATTATTAAGTGGTGTAATTCCCAGAAGCTATTGAAATATTTAGAGGGACGCCATCCTAAGGCCAGCAGCTCAGCTGAGTTTTGCTAGCATTTAACTGTGTTCTATATTCATAATTCTGGTAAGACTGAAATTATTTCTTTGTACATTTTAATATTTGTTTAAGGTTTCGAGTGATTTGATACTGCAATAGCATAATCTGTCCCTTACAACAAGTAAGGATTCGCTCTAGACCCCCCGCCCCAGTTCAGGGTCTAGAGACAAATAAAATACATAAACTCCAGCAAGGATTAGGAAGGACAGATCAAGTGTTGAGATCAGTGAAACATATCACCTATCCTATTCTATGGCAGGAAGCTAATGAACATATTTCAGAATACGTAGTCTGGGAGAACTTATCCTATGTGAAACCAACTTGGTAAGATGTGTTGTTTGGTCAGAAAGATCTGACCCGTCTATGTGGTGTTGTTGTTGTGTAGTGTTGTGTCCAGAAATGGTTAGAGGATGGAATTCTGACACATGACTAATACTTTGATTGCAGAACTGTGAGTTTCAGTTGGCACCAATGCGGTGTCAAATGAGTTGTTGAATATTACCAGAGTGGACCCGTGCAGTAACATTTTGTCAGAGCAGCCTATTATAGCCCCCAAGCACGGAGAGGTGGGCCACCAGACTTCTGATATTGCCCCCAAGCACGGAGAGGTGGGGCCACCAGATCTCAGCACCAGAGCTACACCTTCAAGCTACGTGAGCGTCTGGTCTGCTGAGAATTCACCAACTCAACTTATTTGCTAACACACCCATAAAATTTCCATCAAATAACTGGACAATGTGTAGTCACCATAGACAGGGAGTGATGAGGCCACCCCAACAGCACATCCATTAAATGTTCTCCCAAATAGATTACAACTATAAACAGTAATAATATTAACTAGTCTAGTAACATATATATGTACACACCTTGCATTTATTATGTAATATTCATGCATTTCTTTCATAATTGCTAAACCTTTCATATGTTCTGGCCAAAATAAAACCTTGGTTCAGAACAAATAAATGTAAGAAAATTACTATCCAATTTTTACACACTTGAGTTAGTTCAGTGTATTATAACATTTATTAATATTATTAGACTTAGTAAATATCTTTGTGTGTGTATGTAAACTACCACAATACATTACATATCATTACCCTAGACATTTAACGTAGCCACATTCATTAGTAAAAAAAGATAGGTGTGAGGTCGTAGTGGTAGCAAGAAGGGCCTTCTGACAATTCACAGCTACATTTTATCTCAGGAGCCTTCACAGCTGACCTCATGCATCACACTTAGTAATATCACCATCATACAATACCATCAAATCCACTACATATATTGGGGTCTCTTTGTCCCGGGATAATTAGCCTATCAAATATATTAGGATCTCCTGGGGGGAGAATTAGATTAGGGGAACACATTATAAAAATTAAAAGTGTCCCTTAAAATTAAAAGTGTCCCTGAAAATAAAAGTTGGTGAATCTTCACAGCCAGTGGTAGTTAATTAATTAATTAGAATTATTTTAGACTAGAGTAATTAGAAGTACTTTAGTGGTTGGAAATTTTATCTTGCACATTGCTAGATTTGTTTAAAAAGTATGGCGGAGCTGGCCAAATTCAGATCAGCTGCTGTGCTGACGGCAAAGGAGATGGGAATGGATGGTCAGATTTTCAATATGTAACGGCTGAATGTGATAAGTATATTGAACGGGAAGAAAGAAGATTAGAAAAAGAGGCTGAAAGAAAATTAGAGTCTGAAAGGTTGGCTGAAGAGAAGAGGTTAGAGGCTGAGACTAAGAGGCTGCAGATTGAGGCAGAAGAAAAACGACAGCAAAGGGAGGCAGAAGATAAAAAGGCCGAAAGGGAGGCAGAAGATAAAAGGTTGACTGCCGAAAGGGAGGCAGAAGATAGAAGGTTGCAAAGGGAGCACGAATTACGACTAAGGGAGCTGGAGCTACAAGGCCAGGCTCCTGAAAATGGTGCCAGCCCTTTTGCCTCAGATGCTACGCCCAGTCTGGGAGCCTCAACATCAGCTATGGGGTTTCATTTAGACCATTTTGTTGAAAAAGACGATGACATAGAGGGGTACCTAGGACGTTTTGAGTTATTAGCTACTACATATGGGTTAGAGAGAGAGAGGTGGAGTTTAAAGCTATCACAGGGACTGAGAGGTACTTCTTACGAAGTCTTCGCAAAAATGAACAGAGAAGACCAGGAGAATTATGACATGTTAAAGCAGGCTTTGTTATTGAGGTACGAAAAAAATGGGGAATTTTATCGTAAGAAATTTAGAAATGCCAAACTGTTGTCTGGGGAGACATACCACCAATTCTCTGCCAGACTAGAAACCTATTTGGAGAAATGGACTGCTCTGGGGAAGACCCAAGATCTTAAAGAAATGATCATGATTGAGCAATTGAGAGAGTCCATGGCTCCAGACATGAGAAAATTTCTCATGGAACAAGGTGCAGAGAAGTTGGGGGAGGTTTTAAATGTCGCTGAGAGGTATCAGGCAGCCCAGGCAGAGGTAAGTGGTGCTAAAAAGAAGCACATAGACAATTTTAAAGCTCCACAGCAATTTAATAAATTTGATAATAGAGAGCAGGGAAATAAAGGTAGGACAAACTTTGAACGGCCAAGAAATGACTACCGAGACAGAAACTCACAGTTCAATGACCAAAAATCAATGAAAGAAAACCGTTGAACCAAGGAAAAAGATGGTGTAAATGGTGCAAGAAAGATAACCATAACACCGAATTTTGTAGAAGGAAACCTTCAAACATTGCTGCAATGAAGTCGGGGACTCAAAGATTAAAGGTTAATCCTAAGGGACAGCAGGAACCTTATCACCCCCCAGTTTGTGAGGATGTTATTTGTAATGGGGTCACCATAAGGTGCCTTTATGATACAGGTTTGGATTATGATTCAGTTGTGAAGTCTAGCCTAGTGGACCCAAGTCAGTATACCACAGAAACAGTGGAAATACAAGGGGCAACTAAGGACATACCACTCATGACACTTCCCATCGCAAGGATAACGGTGAAAACTCGCTATGTGGAAGGAGAAATCAGAGCAGCAGTGATAGATGAACCAATCTACCCTCTGATATTGGGGTGTAGATACGTCTTCTTGGGGAATCCCGAGAGACCTGTGATCATGGCGACAGTGCAGACCAGGTCACAGAAGAAGGAGGAAGAAGGTGAACCTATAAATGCTCATCCAGAGGAGATGAGGAAGGCGCAGGCTGAGGATAGGACACTCAAGCCATGTTTTAAAAAATTGCCCAAATGCCACACACCTCCGAGCAAGGGGGAATATTTTATGAAGAACAGATTGCTATATAGGAAGACAGGAACTAGATCCACTGGTCACGGACAGTTGGTTCTTCCCAAGATATATAGGGCAAATTTAATAAGGAGCTTACATGTTGGAAAAGATGGGGACCATGAAAAAGTCGGTACCATCTGCCAAAAGGTTGCTCGCAAATACTATTGGCCCGACGTAAATGTCGATATTGAAAACTTTGTAGAAGCATGTGGCATATTTCATGAGGGAACACCCACAAAGGGAAAATATGTGCAGGACCTAGAAACGCCACGGGGCAAAATTAGGCCTGGAAGGAAAACTAATGATACTCAAGGAGACAAAGTGCAATGGGAGCCCCCTTTTCACACCCAGTCTTCACTTGAATGGATTAACATGGCCACTATGCGAAGAGTACAAAGAAGAAATTTTACCCAGGATAAGATGACAATCCCTCGGTCAGACTTATATAAACTGGAAGAACAGAAAAGAGAGCGAAGATCTCTCATAAGCAATCTAAAGTGGGGAGATAAACCCAAGAAAAAAATTGGTAGTGGTCGATTTGTGAGTGATGATTCTAGGAAGAAAAGTCCTCACTATAGTGCTTCTAATGGACGGGACCAGACGGGTTCCATGAAAAATACGTATGATAAATTAAAGGTCCAGATGTAGTGCTATTAAGGACCTGGACAGAAGAGAAGGCGGAAGAGACTGTTACCTCATCTTATCAATACGTGAACGAACTGACCACTCGTTTGAAAGCTGGATGGAAACTGGCAAATGATAATTTGAAACAAGCCAGGAAGAAACATGCAGCATATTTTAATAGGAAGGCAAAGGACAGAGAACTGGCAGTGGGAGAGAAGGTGCTGCTTCTACTACCCGGTAGCCAGAATAAATTACAAATTGGATGGCAAGGTCCATATACGGTTCTAGAGAAGGTGTCTAGAACAAACTATAAAATTGACAAAAAGGGGAAGGAGAAAGTTTATCATGTAAACCTGTTAAAGAAGTATCTGGACAGACCACTCCAGGAAAGCACCCCCTTACTGACCTTAGCTATCGCAACTCAAATGCAAAAGGAACCACTCACCTCACATGAATACCCATTACATCCTTGTGAAACAGCAGCACAGGTAAAAGTCAGTAAGCACCTGACTAAAAACCAGAGGGAGAGAGTTCAACAGGTTCTGGAGGAACATACAGATGTATTAACAGATAAACCAGGCCATACAAATTTGCTACAGTATGACATGAAACTGGTAGGCTCAAACCCAATCTGTATGAGAGCCTATTCTATTCCGTTCGCGAAGGAGAAGGCATTGAAGGAAGAAATAGATTATTTGTTGAAGGAGGGGATTATTTCACACAGTGAATCATCTTTTAGTTCTAGTGTCGTATTGTTGAGAAAACCGTCTGGGGAACACAGACTGTGCATAGATTACAGGAAACTGAATGCTGTCACAGAAGGACAAGTGGATCCATTACCAGACACAAAACAGTTATTTGCCAGACTGAACAAGGCAAAATACTTTTCAAAGGTGGATCTTAGTAAAGGCTATTACCAGATCCCAGTGAAGCCTGAAGTGAGACCTTATTTGGCTTTTAGCCCTTCGGATGGACATTATGAATTCAACATGCTACCATTCGGTCTGAAAAATGCTCCGAGTGTATTTTCAAGGATGATGCGCAAATTGTTGGATCCCCTGAATAACCCATGTATCACGAATTTCATGGATGATATTCTCGTCGCCACAGAGACATTTGAAGAACACATTGAAGCTCTAGAAATGTTATTTAATAGGCTTAGGGAGGCGAACTTGACTGCTAGGCCAACAAAATGTTGCATTGGATGCAAAGAGTTGGAATTCTTGGGACACACTGTATATCAGGGAAGCATGACCCCTGATCCCAAGAACTTGGAAAAACTGCAGAGAGCACCTAGACCACAAACAAAAAAGGACGTGCGATCATTCGTGTCGTTATGCGGATTTTATCAAAAATATATCAAAGATTTTAACTCTATTTGTGCTCCTCTGACTGATCTGACTCGCAAGGGACTTCCAGATAAAATTATTTGGACTGCGCAAAGTGAATTAGCGTTCCAAGACTTAAAGGAAAAACTCACTAGCAAGCCTATTCTCAAACTACCTGATTTGACACAGGACTTTGTCTTAAGAACCGATGCAAGTAATGTAGGACTCGGAGCGGCTTTGTTGCAAAGATCATCTTCACCTGATGGGGAACTGAAACCAGTCGCTTATGCAAGCCGCAAATTGAATAAGGCGGAACAAGGATACTCCACAAGCGAAAAAGAATGTTTAGCGTTAATCTGGGCAATAAAGAAGTTTCAAATCTATCTGTATGGTAGGACTTTTGTGGTCGAGACGGACCATCAGCCTCTCGTATTCTTATCTCAGGCTAAGCATGAAAACGCAAGATTGCTGAGGTGGTCTTTATTGCTTCAACCTTATTAGTATTTATTATATATCCCAGGCAAATTGAATGTCGGTGCAGATTTCCTCAGTCGGCACCCCTGTGATCAAAATTAGAGTAATGGCAGGCGTAAGGAGAGATTTTATCTATGTGTATCACTGGTTTTAGAACTTGCCGTAGGCATGTTTTCAAGTGGGGAGATGTAATATATGTAGTGGATTTGATGGTATTGTATGATGGTAATATTACTAAGTGTGATGCATGAGGTCAGCTGTGAAGGCTCCTGAGATAAAATGTAGCTGTGAATTGTCAGAAGGCCCTTCTTGCTGCCACTACGACCTCACACCTATCTTTTTTTACTAATGAATTTGGCTACGTTAAATGTCTAGGGTAATGATATGTAATGTGTTGTGGTAGTTTACATACACACACACAGATATTTACTAAGTCTAATAATATTAATAAATGTTATAATACACTGAACTAACTCAAGTGTGTAAAAATTGGATAGTAATTTTCTTACATTTATTTGTTCTGAACCAAGGTTTTATTTTGGCCAGAACATATGAAAGATTTAGCAATTATGAAAGAAATGCATGAATATTACATAATAAATGCAAGGTGTGTACATATATATGTTACTAGACTAGTTAATATTATTACCGTTTATAGTTGTAATCTATTTGGGAGAACATTTAATGGATGTGCTGTTGGGGTGGCCTCATCACTCCCTGTCTATGGTGACTACACATTGTCCAGTTATTTGATGGAAATTTTATGGGTGTGTTAGCAAATAAGTTGAGTTGGTGAATTCTCAGCAGACCAGACGCTCACGTAGCTTGAAGGTGTAGCTCTGGTGCTGAGATCTGGTGGCCCCACCTCTCCGTGCTTGGGGGCAATATCAGAAGTCTGGTGGCCCCACCTCTCCGTGCTTGGGGGCAATATCAGAAGTCTGGTGGCCCCACCTCTCCGTGCTTGGGGGCTATAATAGGCTGCTCTGACAAAATGTTACTGCACGGGTCCACTCTGGTAATATTCAACAACTCATTTGACACCGCATTGGTGCCAACTGAAACTCGCAGTTCTGCAATCAAAGTATTAGTCATGTGTCAGAATTCCATCCTCTAACCATTTCTGGACACAACACTACACAACAACAACACCACATAGACGGGTCAGATCTTTCTGACCAAACAACACATCTTACCAAGTTGGTTTCACATAGGCTAGGTTCTCCCAGACTACGTATTCTGAAATATGTTCATTAGCTTCCTGCTATAGAATAGGATAGGTGATATGTTTCACTGATCTCAACACTTGATCTGTCCTTCCTAATCCTTGCTGGAGTTTATGTATTTTATTTGTCTCTAGACCCTGAACTGGGGCGGGGGGTCTAGAGCGAATCCTTACTTGTTGTAAGGGACAGATTATGCTATTGCAGTATCAAATCACTCGAAACCTTAAACAAATATTAAAATGTACAAAGAAATAATTTCAGTCTTACCAGAATTATGAATATAGAACACAGTTAAATGCTAGCAAAACTCAGCTGAGCTGCTGGCCTTAGGATGGCGTCCCTCTAAATATTTCAATAGCTTCTGGGAATTACACCACTTAATAATTCACTGTGTCTACTAGGACAACTTATAATGAATGGCACAAAATGCGCGTCTGAGCGCCGATAATATATTCATCTATGGCCAATCACTGCCTTTTCTTTTTCAAATTCAAATATCCTACCAAAAAGTCATTTCAGTCATACCTCAGTCAAGTATGCCTTATTGTCTGTTGGTCCGTCCGTCTCTACTTGCGTTTCACAAAAAAACACACTTGTTTTTTGAACCAACTCTGCCTTCCCCTACACAATTTTGCCTTTAAAGTTATTTTTAGCCACAATTCACCATCCCACCCTGTCTCTTCATTCCAACTAGATTTTAGCACTTGCGTCTTCAAGGCCACAATTTTTTGAAAATTAGTGACATGTTTTATTTCAATGCAGACGCTCGCTGATATGAACAACACAGTCTTTTGTCAATATCTTTCTTATTATCTGTCCGTCTGTATAAATGAAAGCATATTATTTCACTGCTCAAGATGGGCCATCCGGCCAGCTAGGTTTTATATTCCTAACATTATTATTAAGAAAAGTTATTTTTCAAATATTTTCTAGAATTTTCTGGAATGCGTTCATCACTGCATTCAAATAAACGGACTAAGTTATCGCAAAAGCGTCCAAGAAATGACTGTGGCGTATAATATCCAAGGTCCCTTTTGTCGATTTCTTTACTTTATGTCAACTTGGGGAACGTGACTTTTTCCTCCTTTCCCCACCACTTGCGTCTTTTAGCCTTGCTAGTTTCAAGCACGCGTTCAGTCAGATTTTTCCTTTTGATCTCCGTTCTCATCCCGTTCCGTTTTGCCTTCAAGTCTAACAATTTAATTTCCATGGCGGGTGATGACCCACGGCGTGGGCGATCTTGTATTCTAGCAGCTTACGCATTAGTTTTTTCCTTTTTTTTCCTACGTTGTATCATTGGAGATATTTTAACGTTGTATCACGGTTAATTTTGTGACAGTTGCCAAGTGGAATGACATTGAAAACCTGCCAGTCAAGTGCTGGCTGCACACATGTCGCCAAGTTGGCGTATTTTTTAAGGTGGTGAAAATGTTTTTAAATAACAACTATCAATAACGAAATGGAACACTGCAAAAACTTGGAATAATTTGATACAACGTCTTCTTGTTCAATTATATATATATAATATATATATATTCGGTACTTACTATGATTCTAGATAGTTTTTGAATGCCTGTAGCCTACCCAACTGAACAAGAATAAACATGGATGTCACGAGACTTTCGAGATACGAATAACTATAACTCACGAAAATCTATAGTCCTGTTAGAGATTACGTATTTTCAGTCGCAACACTGGGAATAATTACACACCAGCTGAAACAAATGGAAAGAACAGTTAACCGGAGAAAACAAAGAGAAATAAAATAAATTAAAAAAAAAAAAGACAATCAGTTTACTGCGTATTTGTTTCCTTTGTGACATTTTCTGGAACATCACAAGCCAGCAGTGACTACCTAACGAAGGGTTGGAAGTTGGAACCTTGGGGCACGTTTGCCAGAAGCTTGCGGCGCGAAAGTTACAATCAATCTCACGGGGCCACTTTGTCGCCAATTTGGAAGTAAAATAAGCCGGTGAATTCGTCGTTTGCATTCATTACTAGAACGCTGCCATGTTTCCAATGTTGCTCGTGTCGTTAAAAAACACAAATGGTCTTGCCTGTCGTTCTCCATAATCGTCGCTCACTCTTTCTCCCTCGTTTTTTAAATTGCTGCAAAATGTCTACGCAGACATAGTGGCGTCATCTGAAAGGATGATGCTCAGGTATTTTCAGTTGAATTTCTCATAGGGAATAAAAAGAATAGAAGCAAGAAACGTTTATTATGTATTCCTTTCTGTACATAGAAGTTTTCATCTATAATCTATACTTTCATTAATAATGATTTAGCTCCCCACGGAGCATATGAGTTCAATACACTTATGCCTAGTTCTCCTGTTTTGTGCTATCAGCTCAATGTATTTCCATGTCTTCCTCGTACCTTTAATTTATGTATCCAGTTCTCTTTGTGACCGGATGGCCTACTACGATAGCATTATTCGTGCTAACTAACCCATTAGAATAAGTATAAACAAAACATAAGTAGAAATCCTTAGAGCCGGCCCTGGCTTCACAAAGATATTTTCAGTAACATAAAGCTATTTATAAACCGAAACTGAAACTAAAATGTTTTCGTAGATGGCCAGCCTTTTTATGGCGGGAGTTGCGTAGCAACGATTAACGTCATCTCATTTAAATAGGCTTGGTAAAATTTTATGATAAGTAGGAAGCAAATGAAATAATTCCCAATAATTTTTATAACCAATCGAAAGTGGCAAGTCCCCGCACCACTTTCGAGCTCAGCTAAAATGTAGGATGTTAGAACAGTTCCCGATAGAAAGCCGTTGGTGAAAGTCGCTAGTAGATTCTGATGGAGTTTCCGTGTTCGAGATTACTCTCGGAACTACAGTGACATCGGCTTTCTTATAAGTGTTCTGAAGACTTCAGTAGGTTTTTACATTAGTAAAGCAGAGAATTGTAGTTGTGCATTCTCAAATATACTGATACCTCGTAAGTACATCTCGTAATAACTTAGACATTTTTCAGGAAATATTCATCTCATGTATCGCAATCCAAATGTCATTAGAAGTGACTAACATTGAACAACAGTTACTAGAAATAGAAAAGAAGGTAGAAGCCTCTCATTCAATTACGCACAAGAAGGAAAGAGATAATAAGGAGAAGTCTGACACTTGTCAGGAAATTTATGTACCATATTCACTTGAGATAAAAGATGGAAAATTGAAAGTACATGCAGACTTCACATTTTTGGATGAAGTCTAACAACTGTTATTGAACTGACGTTGATCTTGGATGTTCTATTTTGTTAATAAATGTTTTTAAACGGAACCCCATGCAGTTGACTTGCTTACTACAGTTACAGAAATATTTGTTGGCAATAAATTACCACTCCTACTCACACTACCGAACATCTGAGAAGGAACTGACCGAACCTGAAATAATAATCTTCGACCAAGAATAAACATCTCTGGAGGGATGTCCAGTATCTCTTGACTTGGACGATAGACAAAGTGTCAGAAAATACTACTAGGTTAGCCCATCAGCCACCTAGTAAAATACTACCAAATTAGTAACTACTATGACTTCTGAGTGGTACTGTGACACAACGGCCACATACTCCTAAGTTGTGCCGTGACGGCTACATCTTCTCTATATGTTTTTCAGTCTGTCTGTAATTTTCACCCTGAGCATTTCAAAGCAAAGACTGCCTTGTAATGCTATCAACAGATATTCTCAATAATGTGTCCATCGTCAGCCCCTTCTTCTCTGGTTCCACTGGCACTTGTCTGGTTCTTCATTCCACTTCAGTCTTTATATTCGATCCCAGCATCCATTAATGTATGGATGATAAATAAAAAATTACCCATTTATGTATGGATAATAAATAAAAAATCACCCATTTATGTATGGATAGCAAATAAGAATACAAAAGATAAGAGGAGCTGTCATTGCTGTGGGCAACTAATGGTAATCAAGATAAATCAAGTCCAACACTAACATAAAAATATGCAACTCAGATGTCAAGTCATTTCTATTGTGTGTCTCTGAAACACAGAGAACAATGAAAATTGCACCCACGGCTTTCATACGTGAGTGCTTGCGTAGAATACAAAGATTGCAGTGGTATGACGAGATCACTAATGTGGAACTGATGGCACGAGCCAGTTAAACGCCAGTGGAACAATAGACGAGAAGAAGACGATGGAGATGAATAGGACATACACTGAGAAATCCTGTTGAAAGCATAAGAAGGCCTTTATTCTGGGGTTTCCATGTTAAAGAAGGCAGAGTGAGACACAAAAAAACTCATGGAGAAATGAAATGGAGACATAAATTAAAGGGACGACGAAGATATGGAACAACTTTAAGCTGATGACACGGGGCTAAAAGACTGTGCTTAAGGTTGTTGAGGGCCGACGCTGTTTTTGGTTCTGTTGAACGGTAGCAATGATGATGATGATATCTTACTCGGTAATTAAAAAGGATGTCCACTGAGGATGCATTGTGAAAGGAATAGGCGAGATTCTGAAGGAACAAAAGAGACGAAAGAGCACAAAGCGACAAGATAGTACAACAGAAGGATACTACACCTTACCATGAACAAAATCAAGTGATAATATTCAGACTGCAAACATGTCACTGCAGACCAAATATGTGTGTAAGAAAATAAAAATCGAACAGACATTTGCCCACGTAGGATAGACAAACGGTAGAATATGTCCTTCCAGAATGTAGGTTCCACGCGAGATGCAGACTGACAGCATGGCTTTTACCAACTATTTGAATTGAGAAACTGTATGACTGGGGTTCTTTACTATTTTTTTTGTACCACAGACCGCTTTGATTGTCCGGTGAAGGCTACGGACCCCATTGATTGTCAGGCGAAGACAATGGACCCCTTTGGTTGTCCGCATGACGCTATGGATCCCTGATTAGGAAAAATGTTCATAGACGCATAAGTAAATTTAGTACAAACAAATAATACAGTTTATAACAAAGAAAATTCGCCCAGCTTACATATGGTCATACTGGAATAAAAAAAAAAAAAAAAATCTGTACCAAACAATATATTTTAAAAAATGCAAAATATAATAATTTTCAGAATAAAATTTTTCATGAAAATAAAATTCAATTTTTTATATTATTGACACAAACTCCTTAGAATTCCTTCATAGACCCTCAAGGAGCCCGTGGGACACATGTTAAGAAACGATGAGAAAAGCCTGGGACCGACCTCTAACTTTATGAGACAAGTATTGGTTATACAAGAGATTATCGAAGAAAGAGAAGAAGAAGAAGAAGAAGAAACAGCAGCAGAACGAACAAACGAACGAACAAACGAACTATATTTTCAAAGGGTTAAGAATTGGGCCCGCAGGCCCGTCTAACATTCTACGCTTCCACTTTCACTTATCTTGCATACTATACCCTTTCATTCCCACATGTTACTTTAAGCATTAAATTAAAGGCATACAACATTATAAAGGTTATATAACAGCATACAATGACATTACCCAATCATAATCAAAATAAAGTATTTGTTGTTTTTAAACAAACAAGAACGTAATGAAAATAAGAGAAAAGCAACAAATGCAAAAACACATAAACAAACAAACAAATAAACAAATCCAAAAGATCCGTACAGTAAATCAGACAATAATTCGTGAATGATCACATTAGGGTAGTATAGAATCAGAACTCCTGAAGAAGAAGTAGAAGAAAGACATATATGTGTCTTGAATTCTGATTCACAACACGTCATTCTTTACCCAAACGGAACGCCATACTTTATAAATACTATAGGATAGCCGAATCAATGAAACGCAGTCTTTATTCGGTTGTTTACAAAACGATTAGGCATTCAGCATGGAGCCTCAAATCTGTGCAAATCCGTTGGTTGTGGAATTTAACTACAGACGTATAAGCGAAGTACAGCATGGCAGAGGTCAAGAAATCACACAAAGGAATGTTCATCTATAAGTCGGTGCAAAGTTTTCCATGGGAAATGCTAGGGTAATGGAGAAATCTCGAGTGGAATGCATCGAGACATCAGGCAAGTCCAAAATTTTGCTGTTTAGGCTACGCATAGAATAAAACTAAAGAAAGTAATAAAAAGTCAATTACTTAGATGGATGAAGACTAATTCAGGGCATATTTTAAGCCTTAGATGAAGATAATCGCTCCAGGAATAAGGAAGATAAGTAAAATCTTAGTTTTTCATATTTGCACATCGAGACAAAATTATGCATACATTTTGGGAACTCAAGCACATCTCGGCAACTGTCCTCTGTGTCGCCGGATGTGACCTTTATAAGACCCTGCCTCCGGCAAATCGAGGCCATACTATTTTGAAAATTACAGCGAGCGCTAAAAGTGTTAATGAAGAGTGCCTTTGCCATCTGCATCTGAGAGCAGACCATTATAGCCATTAACAGCTCGATTGTATGTGCCTGAAGGTAAGAAAGAATGTATATATATAAATATTTCTATGGATTAATTACAGTGTGCGTTAGGAAGTGTGTAGATGTGTTTGAACTACTGTGTAAATTTCTGGGGACAAAAACTTAGCCAGTATATATTCTAATAATTTGAGAAAGGTAGTGAAAGTGTGTCTATAGTTTTAGAAAAGTATTTAAAGAATTATTTCTTGAAGGAATGGACCACACACCAGGAACATAGGAAAGGATGAAAGGAATTGTATTACTGTATTGTTTGAGTTATTACTTAGTATATTATACAAGACCTAATAAATGTATGGAGGCGAATCATGGAAAGAGAACTATAACAAAGGAATTGGAGAAAGATATATTCACAGTGACCTGGATTGTGTTGTTGCTGATTTGATATGACCTGTGCGTCTATCTGCACACTGTCTTCTGAAACTATCTCTCATCTCCTACTTCTGAGAAAAAGGGATAGAGATAGGCAATATAGTGGTGAAATTAAATATATTTCAGGTTGCATCCTGCAATTAACTTCCACCTTAAGGAGGCAGACTCTACTATAGGAGCTAGTGATACGAGCGCCCTTTAATGTTAGAGGGACGGTTACCCAGAACCTAATGTCTGGAGAAGACACAGTTCTTGCCAGACCAGAGGTGGAAAAGACTACAAAATTAAGAATTGAAGCTAAGTAGCCACACCAGGCTACTGTACAGTTTATCCCCGCATCACCACAAAATAGATAGTATACTAATGAGTAAACAGTTCATTTTAGCTAAGCAAACGTCCTAGTCAGTAGTTACTTAATTCCAGGAACTGTGAAGAAGATAGAATAAATCATAACATATAAACTGTCTACAACTAAAGTGATTTAAGCCTAGAGATGAGCACGTTCCTACAAAGTTAAAAGACTAAATAATGTTGACACTTTGCAAGTGTTTTTATTTATTTAATTTTGTATCCAAACTTTGAGTTTCTTGAAAGATTTTCAAGCAGAAAAGAAAAAAATTGTAAAATAAATTGTAAATATTTACCAGCAGACTTACTTAAATTATTTAAGTTAAGTTACAGTTCTTGTTGGTAGACAGTTTAGTTAATACCCCTAGCAGAGCTTAACAATATAAACAGAGGAGGATCTTGAGAGGAGCACATAGTAATCTAGGATAATACACTATCATCATACCTAGAAACTTATACAGCTTGATCTTACCTTTGATGTCTATACACCCTTACTCTTTTCAGAGAAGGGGGTATTTCTTATAAGACCAGTCTCTTACCTGGCACTATCCTGGTATCACCTGATACAACTTTGTGTCCAGGATATTTGTAATTTCAATAATAATCTACCCTCTCGTGACAATATGCACCCATGATATTGGGTCATAGACAGGAATCATGAACATCTAGTCATAATAATGTGGCCAATGGACATGTATTAATACCAATAGTTAAACGACAGCTACATTGTATTTATCTTTTCATAGATTAAAAAAAAAATTGTTCTTTCTTTATCTCTAAATGTTTCTGCTTCTCCATCTCCTTCTTTTCTTTGTTTTCTTTTCTACCCTTCCACTGTCTTTTTCTGTCTACACAAAGTGTTGTATATTCCCACATATATAATAATTGTCACAGGGGTAACGTCCTATCATCACAAATTTTCCCACCAAAATTGCAATCTTTTGCAGAACGGAATTGCCCACTGATTGAAATAGCGCGCATTTCTTCCCATCTGTCACGTAGGTTTTGATCATTAAATTGCCTATAGCGTCTTCCTATTCTTTCACCCGAATTCTTTAAGTTTGTTATCTCTCACGAATTATTTTTTCCTGTATATTTTGCATCCATTCGTTTGCGAAATATATTTTCTTCAGTATCCTCAAACTTTACCTTGTGTTTTTTCTCATACTGGGATACGTAATTCTATTACATAGATGTCAGTAGACGAAAGGTATGATTATGTTTCATACCCAGACTAAAGAGCAGACTTTTGGTCTACCATTTTCACCCGACACTAGCGTAAGGTGTCAAACACGGCCTCCTCACAGTGAAGGAACGAGACAGCTGTCTACAGTTTCCCCGGGGACATTGTTTTCTTCGGCTGAGTTCTGGGCCTGTGGTGTGATAATTCACTCCACCGGACACGGCAGGTAGACGGAGTGTCTGCATTTTTCAGTAAACCGCGAGCGTTTCGTCGAAATAGCTCCGGCGAAGTGTGAAAATCGCCCATGCACTGCAGACGGTTGTCTGAGATTTGCAACACACGCGCGCTCTCGGTCACTGATGGCTGTTACGACATGAGGGAAGCTGACGTAGGGTGTTAGAGAAGGGGAGAGACGGGCGCTGTTTCGTGGTTTCGAAAGAGTGGGATTCTTTGTCCGTTTCATAGATTAACCCACGTTTGAAACTTTATTTCATTTTCACTCAGTAACTTGGCAGTTAGACTAGAACAACCTTTGTTCGATTTCTAAATAATCTCTGTTAATAGAGATGGCCTTTAGTTTGGTCGAAGTTGTTTAAGTTCTTAGTACTTCTGTGTTTGAGGTATATTAATATTATATATTTAGTATTGTGTGTAGGATTTAAAGTGTTTAATCGCTTAGCTATTTCCCTAGTTAGATTTGGTGCAGAGCAACAAATTTATAGTTTGTATTATTTTGCTAGTGACGCATACAGTGGAATACATAATAAATTATATCTTTAGCTTACTAAACAAGTAGCTATAAGGAATTTAATTTAACGGCTAATACTCAGTCGAGTATTTTTTTCAAAACTAACTCATAAATGCTAGATGCGACATCAGTGAATATTGACGGAATACGCAGATATTCCTAATTCCTGATGATTGATTTACTTACTTACTTACTTAGTCGTTCCCCTTCTACCGTGAGGTGTAGAGGTTTGGAAGAGAGAGCGCCAGACTATCATATCGGCTGTATTCCTCCTGGCCTGGTTCCATTCTAGTCCTCGATCCTTCAAAGATTGTCTAATGTTGTCCTCCCAGCGGACTCTGGGTCGTCCTCGGGGTCTGGATCCTTGGCTCTTTGTTTCCCATGCTTATGATTGATTTAAATATAACTTATTTCACAGAAAGTTTTAATAATAAGTCAAGCGGTCGGCTTGCTGTTTAAAATGTAAGTTATATTTAGTACATAATATGTAAATGATTTATATGTGCTTTTCCTTTTATTCAGGAAATACTGGGGTGACCCGAACTTTACCGGCGTTTAATAAGAGTTTCATATTTGTGAGGAAATTGACAGTCCTTATTTTGAACCACGTGGGTTTCTCAAGTAACACTGGTCTGACAGTGCATATGCCAACAGAGTTAGACAGAAATACTATATCCCACTAACGGGTTTCAAAGACTGTAATGATCAATACGGGGCCTTTGCGCCAGATCTTAAATTCTTTTCATAAACTCTACGTAAATTTTCTGCCTGGCGGCGTGAATATTACAAGAAATAACATTAACATCCCGACAGAGAGTTTTGCCTAGTATTGTGATGACCAAGTATAGTACCTTCCTGAAAATAGACACCGATCTGACATTCCTTAAATTCTAGAAACCAAAGCTAATGACATTGTGCTCTGCTAACTTTCGTGCCTGGACAAAATTTATGTGACTTAATCAGACATTCGAAAAATTAGACCACCCAAGGAATCGTTCCCTGAGACGGAGAGTTCAGTACGTCTTTGGAACTGGGGATTTCTTGGTCGATGACTGCATTTTCGGGTCTGGGTGAAGGTCCTAGAAATTTATTATGTTCCCAGAGGCAGCGAGCAAAGTTGTAAGTATAAATGGGAGCACATGGCCATGGCTGAATGAATGAGTGTACGCAGGTCAGAGTGTTATTTTACCGGTGTATATTGTCACCCATTTGCTGTCTTAACTTTTTTAATCTGCAGAATTTGTTACTAATGCTAGAGTTTCTTTTTCTTAGGCTAAATCAGATTATCCAACTCTGTTCATACATTTACGAGAAAAGAAGAAACCTCTTAGACTCAACCCTATGTATCTATAACTTTTTGGGCCATCATCTGTTCTCTTAACGGGGCTGTGGGCTAAACCTAGAGTAAGATTCTAACGGGCGATCATCCTTGTAGCATTTTCTTGAATTTTATGACTATTTGTATATGTTTTTCCTTGATGTATTTCTTTGGTGTTGTGAGAAGATTTTAAATGATAATTAAAATCTCTCTTGAACTTAATAATCGTGTTGGTCAGCTCGTTCTTCCCACATCTGTGTGTTTAACTGTCGTCACGTGTATGTGCGTGCCCGTGAGTAGATAGAGATTTATGTAATATATATATCTGTGGTTTAGACTGTCTGACACTTTAAAAGCTGTCGTAGATGATAGGTGAGAGAGAGAGAAGATTTTCCGCTCTCAGAGACAGCCTCTATACCACGATTCTATCATCTCACCTGTGTGGAAATTCTATTGTTTTACTAATTCTCACGGTGCCAATCACCTATTCAAATCTATTCAGAAGGGACCAAACTCAGTCTTAATTCTCCTATCAAATAAAATCTACGACACCATCTATCAATGGCATTTGTTTCAGAAATATTCGCGCCTGTCATTTTGATAAAATTTATGGGATTTTCCCCCATTTTATTTTAAGCAAAGTTGACGCGAGTATGAATAGGTACTGTACCTACATCTTTTATATTTAAATATCAAATCAGAGAAGCATAATTGATCATTTTGACAGGTTATGAGATAGACTACATTGATCAGTCCGCTTGATTCCCACCGGCACCCCTCATTCTTTTTAATCAACTCGTTCAACGTGGTTTCCCACCTTTGCTTCCCTAATTAGCATGCACGTTTGTTACGCATTAGCCATGCCTTTCTCGCTATCTGTCTAACGCATAGTTTAGCCACGCCTCTTTGTCTTGGTTCACGCGCTGACGTACGGCGATTCAGATCTATAACTGTCATTCCTTCAAAAGGGGACGGGCCAAGTACGTTTGCCTGAAGCTCGATGAACGAAGAGCTGTCAAAATTACGACATCATGACAGCGCACGGTCCCTGAAACACGGGCGAGGCAATGGCTTTTGAAGTTCCCTAAGAGAGAGCGACGATCGTGAGTTTAGAAGCTTTTGATGTCGATTCACTGGGTAACAAAGCGAACGGAGAAATCCTTTATCAGGGAAGAAATCCCCGCTGAAACCTCGCTGATCGGCAAAGGCGTGAATTTCGTCATCCGCCAGCGAGATTGCGCTAATTCAGTATATATGCCCATCTACTCAAAACTCAGTTATCAGTCGCTTCAGAAATTTTTGAGAAATATCTAGCTCGCTATCTCAGAGCCATTTTGCATAGTAAATTACTTAGATACGTGGAGATAGTTTCATTTTCTGTGTTGCGGTAAATATATATATTAGCATTTTTCGTGCTCTTGTGTGTTAAGTTTTTCATTACATTTCACTGGGATTTTCTGTGTTAATTGAATGGCGTATTAAATAACATATAGCTAATTTTTCCAGCTGTAACGTAAATTTCAGTACTCGCTATTCCCCAGTAAGAGATGCTTTACTTAATTAATAGACGCTAGGCGATTGATAATTGACGGGATACAATTTACTCCTATTCATTATGTGTAATTTTATAAATGACTTGAGTTTTATATCTCGTGTTAAAAGCGATAAGATAAGCTAGACACCTGTGGTTTATAATCTAATTTAATAACGGAGTGGTTAAAGAGGTCTTACCTTAACGCGTGTTAGGATATGATATTGATTATGGTTAAATATTTGCCTTTCTTCCTTAAATCTAGGCTGATCATAACCCTGCGATCTAGCGGTCTTATGTTCTTATAAGCATCCAGAGATTATTGTTGTCGAATCTTCGTGTTGTGACCCCTGTGCGGTCCACCTTCTTCATTTATGAGAGAGGTCAAGTGTGATGAATTTACCGTGATGCAACGTTAAAATATCTCCAATTGTAAAGATAACATGTAGGGATAAAATAATGCATAAGATACTAGGAGAATGCTCGCCTATGCCCGCATTTCCCACCGCTATTTAAACTAACTAGTTAAACATGCAGACGAAACGGTTTACCCTTTTTGGACGGGAGGGAAACGGAGATATAAAAAAGGAAAAATATGACTGAACACGTGTTTGAACCTAAAGGGCAAAAAGACGCAAGTTGTAGTTTAAGAAAAAAAATTCACGCCACTAGTTGACACAATGTAAGGAAATGGACAGAAAAGACCTTAGCTCTTATTCGAAACAGTCATTTCCTGGACGTTTTACGATACTTGGTTGTTTTATTTGAATTCAGCGGCAAACGCCGTGGAGTAGGTTCGAAAACAAAATTTCAAAAAACTAACCTTGAGAAAAAAGTAACTTTTTCTTAATAATAAAGTTATGAATATAAAACCTAGCTAGTTTGATAGCCCATCTTGAGCAGAGAAATAATATACGTTTAATTATACAGACGGACAGATAACAAGGAAGATATTGACGAAAAACTGTATTGTTCACATCAGACTAGCGACAGTATTGTTGTGCATACTTTCACTAAAGTTTCAATTTTGCGTCCTTGAGACACGGAAATGCAAAAATCTAGCTGTAATGAACGAGAGGGGGAAGGTTGGAGAATTGTGGCTAAAAATAACTTAGGAGGCAGGTTTGTGTAGGTTTTGCGTGTAGTTGGTCCAAGAAACAAGTGTGTTTTTGTGAAAAAACCAAGTAGAGACAGACGGACCAACAGACAATAATACATACTTGACTGAGATCTGACTGAAATTTGACTTTTAGTTTGAAGATTTGAAAAAGTTAGAGGGGAAGTCTGTGATTGGACAAATGTATTCATATTAGCGGGATAGAGACGCGCATTTTTGCCATTTGATGTAAGTCTGTCCAGGGACACAGTCAGTAATTTCCAGTGGTGTTTTCCCAGAAGATATTATATACAATTTAGTGGGACGCCATACTATAGCCAGCAGCTCAGCTGAGTTTTGCTAGTAATAACTGTGTTCTCAATTCTGAATTCTGGTAAGAATGAAAGCATTTATCTTGTATATTTTAATATTTTGAGTGATTGATACTGCCATATCATATAAAATGATTACGACAAGTAAGTGCTTGCTCTAGGTCCCCAGCCCTAGTTCAGGGTCTAGAGACAAACAAAAAATATATGGACGCCTAACTAAGACTATGGAAGGCGGATCTATTATTGAAATCAGTGGGAACATATCACCTATCTTATTGAATAAAAGAGGAAACTATTGAACATATCTCAGATGCAATGCAGTCTTGGGGAACTGGTACTATATGAAAACAACTGGGTAAGATGTGCTATGTTGGTCAGAGAGAGCTGACCCATTCTGTGTAATGTCGTTGTGTTGTGTTGTGTGTAAGAGTGGCGCAGTGGATAGAGTACTGACACATGGCACAAGTTTTGTTTCAGAATTGTGAGTTTCTGTTTTGGCACTAAAGGTAGTGCCAAATACTTAAGCAAGAATACACAAGCAGATGTGTGTGCCGCCTAACATTTGTGTCGGTGCAGCCTAACCTTGTATTCCAGCTACAGAGAGGAGTGGGCCACAAGAATCCAGTATCAGATCGTCACAGACGAGATAAGTGAATACGTGGCCTGCTGAAGATTCACCAGTATTCACAACTATTCACAAATATTTCCCCATCAAATATAGACTTAACTCTTGGGAAATATAACATTTAACTACAGTCTATAAGTCAATGGACCAAGCTTGTTGTAGTCACAGAGTGGGAGTGATGACACCACCCCAACAGCACATCCAGTAGTAGTTCTCCCAGAGACAGTATAGATATTATTAATATTAACCAGTCTTATAAAATACCTATGTACACAAATTCCATTTTATTATGCCATATAGTTATGCATTCCATTTATAACTCCATAACATTTCATATGTTCTGACCAAAATAAAACATTGGTTCAGAACTAATAAATTTAGAAAAAAATTGTTAAAATCAAAACTAAAACAGTCTGAGTTAGTTCAGTGTGTTATAGATTTTATTAATATTATTAGACTTATTAATTACCTGTGTGTGACTGTATATTATATTACAACACATTACATTTCAATACCCTAGACTTTTTAACGTAGCTAACATTCATGATAGTAGAATAGATCTGTTTGAGGTCGTAGTGGTAGTAAGAAGGGCCTTCTGTAATTCACATAAGCTGTTATCTCAGGAGCCTTCACAGCTGACCTCATACAGTACACTAGGTAACATAACCACCATACAATACCATCAAACCCACTACATCAAAACAAGAAAACAAACAATAATTATAATTTTTAACTGGAACGGAACATTCCCAGAATATTTTTCATATAAATATTATCAGCATGCTGTGGCAGAATTTATAGCCTCATTTATCTGACCTATGACAGTAGTGTTTTCACGGGATTACACTCAAGAGAACTCACTGTTCATACTCGGCCATCACCTCAGAGACCAGCCGAGGATTATTATCCTTTAATTTTTTTCATCACATCACAGAGTGTCTTAGCCACCAGAGGCTAGAAAACACCGGAACAATATACCTATATTTATTCCTATGACGGTGACCACCACATAGAAGGCCTATCCCAACCAACTAACTACAGTGATAATAGAATTATCCAGGAATATAATTAATACTCCAACTTCAGCGACTACCTGAAATTAGCAGTCAGCAACCAGGATAGTCTGGGACTGAAATTGGCAAAGCATCTGACTCTGTATAGTCTTAGTACCTGTTAGAGTGTATTTCCATGGAATGCCTGCGACAACTATTGGGTAAGCGAATATGAGTGTGGCCACTGTATGAGAGAAGTGAATGAACAGAAAGAGAGAAACTTATTTTCTTTTGTTACCATCAGTATACTAATCTTATTTTTTTTTCTCATTAATCTGAGTATTCACGGGATAGATTAAATTAGGGACTTGTTCTTTTCCCGTCCTGACTATTCCCTACCTCATTGTTAACTTTTGATCTTTTGGGTTAATTACTTCTGTTGGGATCTTCTTTGTTTTTCCTTTACAAGAGGGGAGGGCCTATTGGGCTAATTTTCATTTTTGTCTGTAAACCATGATTTATTGATGTATATGCTTGATGTTTTGATTTTATAGTGATAATAAACTTAATAAACCTTAAGTTATAGTGTTGGTCAACCCCTGCCCACATATGTTATCTGTCGTGATTTGGATCTGTCCCACAACACGGTTTTCTAATCTGACCATACCGCACGCCATAGGTAAGGAACTCTCTAATACATTAACCAATCAAAAGTAACATTTATTATCATTGTTGTTGAGAACATACTATGCTTAAAACCTAGGCCTATTTTGTGTAACCGATGGGACAATAATATTTAATTTCATAAGAACTAAAGAAGTATCACCGGAAAGGATTATGTAATTCATCAACGGGAATGTTACTTTAGAGGTAGGTGTAAACACTTTATCGAATAATATTATAGTAAGATAGAAATATCGAATAAACGAGCTGTGTTACATCAGGATTAGTCAAACTTAGCTAGTTAAAGCATGCATACATTTAAATGCATTGTGCAAACTAACTAATTTATAGATAGATCGATACAAAATGATTCACAGTATAATTCCATCTTTAAATGACCAAAATCGCCCCATAAATGAGGAAAATAACTGAAAAACTAGATTTTATACATTGTACAGAAGTCAAAATTATGCCTCATTTTGGGATCCTTTCCTCCTTTTTACACCCATATCATCCGATACGCTGGAGGCGTGACTATAAAAGACCTTGCCCTTGACCATTTTACGCCACTAACAAATTCAAAAACCACAAGCTGCCCAGAAAGAAGCGGTAAACTGTAAGCGTATTTTACCTTTGCCAACCGCATCTGTTGCGCAGACCATAGAAGCCATTAGCAGCCTGTGTGTGTTTTTCCTGAGGGTAAGAATGACTATATATATGTATATGTACATATTTATGTATTATTCCTGTGCTTAATCCACATGTGTGTTAGAAAGTGAAAAAGGCCTGTGTTCAAAAAATATTCCAGGACGAATGTGTTGCTTGCTGGAAAGCATGTGTTGATTTTAGAGGTGAAAGCAAGCATTGTAAAAGGTGTAGAATAATTGAAAATGATGTCAAAAATACGACTGTAAGTTTAATAATACATTTGAAAGAGTATTGGTTAAAGGAATGACTTGTATCATGGAACCTAATGAAGGATGAACAGGATTTGTTGTAATGAATTGATGTAAATTTATACTATACCAAATCATTGTATGGAAGCCAATCATGGATAAAGGAATCAACTTAGGAAATTTTAGTCACAGTGAACTGACTGTGATAGGTGAAAAGGTAAATTGTCCTGTGCATGTGTGAGCACAATGTCTGACGCTGTATGTTATGTCCTTTGTGTGTAAAGGCAGAGTAGTACTGGACCATACAGAGGTTCTGATTATTTGAATTTCAGGTTTTATCCTGCAATCAACCTGAAGTATCTGATTTCCCTTTACTCGCTTTGGACTCTGCGGTGCAAGCGCTCGTGGGATCATTGCATCCAGCCACCATTGTTCAACTGCCTGGCAATTCACTGAAGTATTCGACCACGGCAGGAGAGTGTGGGATTTTCTACTTTAAGAGATAAGTGGCCTTATCTTGTCACTGATCAGCGTTTTCAATTAAAAGCTAGCACTACTCAAAAACTATAAATATATTAATAAACATTATAGTGAAAGATGAATATAAGGACATTATGAATCCATCATATCTTCAGTCAAAATCAGTTACATTTTAGTGAATTAAAATTATTCTTCAGTGTAGAAGACAATAGAGACTTTAGTACTAGATTTTGTTTTGATAATTAAAGTTTCTATGGTTATTTATTTTACATAATGTAAATACCTTTGAATTGTTCCTAACCGAAAAGAGAACCGGTTTAGGTTTAATAAATTGTAAATATGTACCATCAGACTTGTTGAGATTATTAACATTACAGTTCAAGTTTTGTTGGATACATATTTTAGATTGCGAGAATAACTATATTAAATACCCCAAGCATAACTAGCCAACATACACAAACAGACATAAATATAATAACACTTAATACCAAAGGAGAATCTTCGAAAGGGGCACATAGATTTTTAGGACATACCATTTCAACACCTGGAGATTTATACAGCTGGATTCTAACCTTTGATGTGAATACACCCTTATTCTGTTTCAGAAAAGGGGGTATTTATTGAAAGACCAGTCTCTTACCTGGCACGATCCTGGTATCATCTGATACATCTTTTTGTCCAGGATATCTTACATTTTTATAACATCTCAAACCTTTCGTGATATTATCCATAGTTTGTTTTCACGTTTGTGCGTATTTGTCACAGAATTGTGTGTATGTGGGTGCAGTGTAACTTGTATTTTGTACAAGGAGAGAAAGTGCGTCTGATTTAAATATAGTCGTAAAGATAGGCTGGAGTAGAGAAATTACTCAATCCAGTGACTGCTCTTTCTCTTACACTATCACCCTCGTGAAAAAGAAAACTATTTCTTACACCTTACTCTCATATAGTTACCACTATCACCTCTGCTCGGACAGGACCATAAATATCTCAGACCTATCTTATATAACATTACGACAATCATCATAGACTTTGCGTGTCAGTGGTTTATATCTGAAGGAACTGGCGTCGGCCATATGCGCTTTCTCTGTACCGCATAAGAGGGGCAACTTTGAAGCAGATGTTCAGCAGTCATTTTATCACAGTTACACTGATCGGTAGTTCCTATCTTTAGCCTGTTGAATAGATGGTATCTCAATCTGTTGTGGCCAGTGCGGAGTCTGAAGATTACCACTTGTTCTCTTCTGTTTAGCTGGTAGTAAACATCATTCTGTGTGTGACCTGGATGTTCTACATTCCATTTGTTTCTGTATCTGATTCTGATAAAACTCTTTGCCTCCTCGAAAGTTGTGCTTGAATCAGGCTGAGGTAGTTGTGAACCTTCTTTTGCCATTCTGTCAGCCTCTTCATTGCCAGTTGCTTTCGTGGAAAAGATTTACGGAGATTCAAATAGCCTCACACTAACTACTGCTTTCTTTGAGAACATTTAAGTGGGCGTCTGAGAGAAGAAGAAGAAGAAGATATCTGAAGGAAAATGAAAATGAAAGAAATGACCACAGGAGAATTAGTGCCGTCATCAAGACATGCAGCAGAAAGAACATTACATAATTATTTCCTTCCATGTTTTGGCGGGTTAGTGACATATTACGTCCAGTGTAGTTCACGGATGTCTCTGGGAAGAAACACAAAGAATAGGACATTCCTTTCTCAGAAAGATCGTAGAAGGCGACTACTATGGGTGTGCGTGTGTGTGTGTGTGAGTACGCGCGCGCGAGCACATGGAACTGGCAACCTCATCGTATAAAAGAAGTGGCTACAGACACCAGCACTGTAAGAGTACATGGGTGCTTTAATGCAGGCTCCTGCTAGGTTTTTGTCTTCTCCGTGTTCCACAAGGTAGGCGTAATGGCCACTGACTGCTTTGACGGTCGGTGGCTAAGGACGGAAGAAGAAGAAGAAGTGTTCCACAAGGAGCAAGAAGGCAAATAAATGCGATCCTCATCACGTGTTTCTGATGTCATATGTAATAACTCCTCCGTGTTCTCTAATATTCCTGCTCCCTTGCCCTGCCACTCCCTTTCTTCTCCATCGTTGGTTACTCATTCTTGCTCTCACAGCAGAACCCCCCCCCCCCCCCCCAACAAACACTGTGAAAAGCGGTCACTCGGCAAATTCCAACAACAGTCTCCGCGATTCGATCTCAGCCGGCCATCAGGCCGTATTAGGATGCAAACTTGAATCTTCCAGGGATCAATTATTCCAGAGATCACTGTCGGTAAAACCATTAGCTGGGACCCAGAAAACAGATCGCTAGACGTCCGCGGTCCGCCATGGCGCGTCCAAATTGGCCCCGTGCGACTCCTTGCAAATCAGGGACCCAAAAAGCCCCCATCTCTAAACGTTAGTGGAAGAATGAATACGCGGAAGTTGATCGCCTGTAGCATTAATCATGTAGGGGAAGACACGCATGTGACAATCAAGGAGGTTCATGAATATATTGATAGATTTAATATAAGGGGTGTACAGACTTTAGACAAAGACACAACAGAACTAGAGACAAGATTTGGCTTGAAGAAGAAACTGAGGTTTGGCGGCGAGGTCGCAGGATGTCACACACAAAAAAAGGAACGAGAAGAATGATAAAACGGCGAATCATATTTATAAGGACAGTGAATTGTTTAATCACGTGATTTGTGCCAATCATTGGGAAATGGACGAGGGAGGTTTTCATTATTTCTGTCGGATCCTGCAGACTGTGTTTATACGTTGTACAATTTGCCGAGTTGTTTAAAAGATGTGCATACTTTATGGTGAAGAGGGATATCGAGACAGATGTAGACAAAAAGAAAGTCTCACACACACACACACACACACACACACACACACACACACACACACACACACACACACACACACACACACACACACACACACACACACACACACACACACACACACACACACACACACACACACACACACACACACACACACACACACACACACACACACACACACACACACACACACACACACACACACACACACACACACACACACACACACACACACACACACACAGAGAGAGAGAGAGAGAAAGAGTTCGCAAGAGGGAGGGTGAGGGAGAGATTGAGAGAGAGACAGGAAGGGCAGAAGTAATAAAAGTCGAGATGATTTTGCTAAAGTGTTATAAAATGGATGTACTATTTTTCTGCGTTTCTGTAAGTGAAAGAAAAAGCACAGAAAATTAGAAAAAAAGATTGTCTTAAACAGACAAAGATATACCAAATAAATTAGACAGATGGACAGAAAGATAGACCAACAGATCGACAGACAAACAGATAGATAGATAGATAGATAGATAGATAGATAGATAGATAGATAGATAGATAGATAGACAGACAGACAGACAGACAGGCAGGCAGGCAGGCAGGCAGGCAGGCAGACAGACAGACAGACAGACAGACAGACAGACAGACAGACAGACAGACAGATAGATAGATAGATAGATAGATAGATAGATAGATAGATAGATAGATAGATAGATAGATAGATGGTATTCCCCGGTGTAGTTCCCGTGGTCTCCAAGGAAACAAAGAAAGAACAGGTCTATGCTTACCGCACCCGTGTGTTACCGGGGCCCGAAAGGGGAGCAAAGAATAGTAACACTGTCCCCTACCAAGCATGTCATAAAAAGCGACTAAGGAGGGTTGGGCATGGGGCCGGTTACACCATCCTGTAAAAAAAATTTAAACCACAAAAAAATTCAACAAATATGGACAAGTCAAATAAAGAAAATAAAACACAGCCATCCAAGACAGGGGAAGGTCCTCTCGCGGGGAGGCGTATGATGCAACACAGAGAAAGCCGAAAGGAGTCTGTGTTGCTGACTAACCTTCTTTCTTCTAGGAGAACTTCCAGATTTGGCACCTGGAATGTTCGGACATTAAACGAACAAGGGAAAGTGGCGCAAGTAGCAGCAGAAATGAGGGAATACAAAATCGAGGTTCTGGGAATGTGTGAAACAAAGTGGAAGGGGGTAGACAGGAAGAAACTCATCACAGGTGAATTGGTGCTGTCCTCAGGACATGAAGACGAAAGTTCACACCACAGTGAAGGGGTAGCTCTTATGTTATCTAAAGAAGCACAGAAAGCACTAATTGAATGGGAAGCTGTTGGACCCAGAATAATAACAGCTTCTTTCAAAACAGCTAAAAAGAAAATTCATGTAAATGTCATCCAATGTTATGCACCAACTAATGACAAAGAAGAGTCTGTGAAAGAAGCATTTTATACTAAACTACAAGAAATTATGGATAAAGTAAAAAGAAGAGACATCACAATTTTGATGGGTGACATGAATGCAAAGATAGGTACAGTCAACACTGGATTTGAAGAAGTCATGGGAAAACATGGGCTAGGAGTAATGAATGAAAATGGAGAGCTATTCGCAAACTTCTGTGCTTCATATCAACTGGCTATAGGAGGAAGCATGTTTCCACATAAGAGAATACACAAGGCAACATGGATATCACCAGACCATAGAACAGAAAATCAGATTGATCATATATGCATAAACAAGAAGTTTAGATCATCATTGCAGGATGTAAAGGTATATAGAGGAGCAGATGTGGCATCAGATCACCATCTTCTGATAGCCAAAGTAAAAATGAAACTCAAGAGATATGCAACTATGCAAAATTATAGACAACAGTTTAATGTAGGACAGCTAAGAAATCAAGAAACAAGAGTAGTATACAATGCGCAAAACAGGTAGTATTCTGCAGGCGCGCTGCAGGCGCGCTGCAGGCGCGTGACTTTTATATAGCAAAAATTCTGCAGGCGCGTGACTTTTATATAAGCGCAATCTGCAGGCGCGCGGCGCAAGATGGCGGATTTGAGCTAACAAGGGGAGGTTATTTGGGTCAAGATGGCGGATTTGAGCTAACAAGGGGAGGTTATATGGGTCAAGATGGCGGACTTGAGCTAACAAGGGGGGATTATTTGGGGCAAGATGGCGGATTTGAGATAACAAGGGGGAGATAACAAGATGGCGGAGTTGAGCTAACAAGGGGGCGGACTTGAGCTAACAAGGGGGAGATAATAGGAAGAGGTATGTTTATATAAGGAAAATGTGGCAAGATGGCGGATTTGAGCTAACAAGGGGGAGATTATTTTTAGACTTTTATATAACAAGAAGAGGCTGTTTATATAAGAAGAAGATGGATGTTTTTTTTATATATTATTGTTGTTAGTATAGCCAACTTAGGTAGTGTTAGACAAACAACTTTTAGACTTTTAGACAATAGGAAGACAATAGTTAGACGATATATACATAACAAGAAGACGATATATATTGAGACATACATATTTTACAACATTTATACAAACATTTAGACAAACAGTTATACGAATAGTTAGACAAACATTTATACAAACAGTTATACAAACAATTATACAAACAGTTATATTTAGACATAGACAAACATTTAGATAATAGGAAGATATATATATTTATATAACAAGAAGACAAACATTTATACAAACAGTAATACAAACAGTTAGACGAACATTTAGACAAACATTTAGACGAACAGTTATACAAACAATTAGACGATATATAGGTAACAAAAAAGCGTTTTAGTTAATATAGTTTTTATATTCAATAGTGTTTTTGAAGTAAAAACATACATGGTAATATATAGTATCTTTTTACAAAATGTACAGTATTTTTACAAAATGGACAGTAATTTTTTATCAAATGAATATACAATTATATTTTATATATGAAAGACAGTATATTTTAACATTATCAAACATTTTGCGCATATGAATGTACAATAATACATTATTTACATAGGTAGATGTATATCACAGTTTGTTTATACATTATCACAGGGGTACAGGCCAGACCTTGAGGGGTGTCGTCACATTGTCGTCCCATTGTCGTCACGTCGTAAGAAATATTGTATTCGTACAGACAGTTTAAATGTTGAGGGGTGATGTGGTGACGTTGTCGGGGTGTACTTGTCGTTTTATGTAAAAGTAAGAAAGGGCGTTGCGGTGTTGTTCGTATGTGTAGATGGAGGAATTGTGTACCCGGAACCCGATATTTTTCCCACCCTGTGCCTGTTGTGTGTTGAGGACGTCTAGGAATGTGTGTTTGTCAACTTTGTTGTGGTGTTTGTTGAGTCCTTTGGTGGTGGTTTTGTCGTAGTCGCCAAAACAGTGATATGTCTTGCTACAGAGGGAAACCATCCCTCTGCCTTCGTACTCTAATTTAAAAAGGCCCGGTGTCCGCTTGTCGAATAAGGTTTGTTCGCGGCATTTTTGACAAAGGGCGCGCGTTTTACCCTCGGTAGCGACGAAAACGGGTCTATGGTCGGGACATACTTCGGCGGGGAACCACTGGTGGTAGGAGCTATAAAATTCCTGTCGCAAAGCGGGCTTAACAACGTCCGCTAAGTTGTCTGAACTAAGGGCCAAGTAAAGGCTGTCTGTGTCCGTCTCGCACAACTGAAAGTCTGACCTATCTACAAATTTATCTAAACAGTCGTAATAAAATTCTAACATGCGTAATTTCGCGTATTGGTACACGAAAAATCCTATCTGAACGGGGAGGTCCCAACATATAGTCTGTTTTAGTTTCTCTACTTCAAAAATGTCGTCCGTCACTAACGTCATTTTCCTAAAGCGGGGTGAGTTTATTTGGTCAGAGGTACCCTCGTCCGTCGTGTACGAGACATCCACGTGCTTCGCTTTATTGGTTAATGTCTTGCCGTAGGCCGCGTTACCTAGCAGTTTCATGGTCTCGCTGGTAATGGCGTAGGCAGGATCAGTATCACCCTGTCGACGCGCGTTCGAAACAGTGTCCCCAAACTGCTTGAAACACGTCACGGGTGTATACTCAAGCACCTGGTAGATACAGGTGACTTCTAACCCTTTGGTTAGGTACCAGCGAAGCAGAGGTGTCGCCAACAGAATCTTTTTGCCCACATAACTACCGATCAACGTCCGTCTGGGGGTAGTCAGGAGTTTATGTTTTTCGGCGTATTCCCGCATGAAAGGCCCAATATCTTCCCTCGTGACGTCAACATTCTTAAAAATGGGCGTCATCTCAGAGAAATGTTCTTTTAAAGAGTCGGGGACATGAATGTCACACTCGACTAGGCCAAACAAGGTCTCGTCCAGCACCGAGGCGAGAATATTTTCTTTTGTCAGGGGGTACCGACATTTCGTGTAAGACGGTTTCTGGGTAGGGAAGGTGGCGTTCAGAAAACGGTGGATTGATGGGTCGGTTTTCTTCAACGCCTGCCACTCGCATTCCCACATTTCGACAACGGTAACGTTGCAATGGCCCCGTAAATAAGAACTTGTGTCCACCGTATCTGCGTACAACTCAGCCAACGGTTTGTTGTTGACTGGGTTAACGTCACGACCGGCGGTTAGTGGGCAGTTAGGGTGACCGTGGAATAGGCACCCATGGAACTGGTAGGCGGTTTTAGAGTGTCTGTCCCAACCGTCTACCCTAACGCATACATCACCCAACGCCTTCTCACGCCCGTTAAACTGGGTTTTTAAGGTCACTTTTGTTTGGTGGGAGACCCAAGCCAAATAATCGCGACACTGCACGGTATATTTGTGGAGTTTGTGGTGCTTGAAACCATCATCCTTGTACCGTCTAACGGGAAAGTCAGTGGGCATTTTCTGCATTAACGCCCACAAATAAAGGGCGTTGGCATCAAAACCTTTAATGGCTTGAACAGGTTTGCCACCTCTAATGCGGGTTTTGCCTTGTTCGTGGAACCTGTGAAAAATAATTGACGGTCCCCCGACGATGTTTTGGCGCAAGATGTTATGCAAATCTACCTCCTGCTTCGAGCATAAAGAAAAATTGACGTTGGGCGGGAGGGTTTTGAAGAGGTACTTTAACGTGACACCGGGCACGGAGATCGCATCTTTAAACATGTCTACACCTAGGCGCGCGTAAAAACTAACCTGTCGGTCTAACGCTGCCAAGAAGGGGACCACGTCTTTATTATTATACCACGTCAGAAAATCGCGTAACGTGGTCATGTGGTTCTGGGCCCACACCTTCTGGCATTCGGCGTACTCATCGGCGGAGATGTTAGTGTTTTTAAGTTTGGAGAAAAACGCCGAGTGGGGTGGTAACGCGGTCTCGTCTAACTTTGCTAAATCTGTTATGTATTCATAACAGAAAAACCCTTTGGTTTCTTTAACGTTATACGCCGCGAGATATTTGCTATAGCTAAACCCCGGGGCTAGGTAATTGACTATATCTAAAAACTTTAACTCGCTAGTGGCAATACACATAAAATTATTGTTTCGCTTGACTAAAAAGTTGAAGTCTTCCCCCTCGAAATACCGGATGAGATACGGTTTGATGACGTTCACGTCGTACTTACCCGAATTGAAACCTAACACCGGTAGCTGCCCCAAATAACCCTCTAATCTAGCAAGGAGCCCGTATGACGCACCGATCGTCTCTAAATCCTTGAGTTGTGTGCAAACGCCGTCAAAATACGCGCGCAGAATCTCATAAGAGGCCGCGGCAATTTTGAGCAGATGGTCAGCCATCCTATTGACCAACTCTTGCGGGTCACCCGTTGTGATAAAACACACGGGGGCTTCAAAACCGGGGACGTTAGAAGCCACCGAACACGACAGGGGCACGTGTTTGGCTGTGTAGGTGGTGGTATTACCACTTGACTCTAGAGTGTTCTGAAAAAAACACTCATAGTCAAATGAGGCGCGATAAGGGAAGACGAATTTTGTGTCTACGTCTATGCCCTCCTCCTCGATTAATTCCCAAATGGTCTCTGGGGGATTATACACACCACCTCTAAATGTTTCTCTTCGCTTAGAGCCGGTACAGCGCTTTTCATGGCGCGCCATATCCCTATAAATCTTCCACAACTTACCGCAATCGGGACACGAAAAAGAGTTACTGGCCCTATCAATATCTGCTATGTACATGAAGTGGTTCTTAAACATTAACAGACGCAACGTATCTTTAAAAGTGTCACTACCTCTAAGTTTGGGGGTCAGGTTTTCCTCGTCGTCAAATTCAAAAACGTCAATATTTACGTGAAAACATTTTTCTAATTGGGGCATATCGATTAAACTAACCCCGGGGAAATCGACGAGGGACCTAAGTCCCTGCTGTGTTTGCCACTGTTCGACTAGCCGGCGCGTGCTTATTCTAACATCTTTAACGGCACCACCCCTAAAAACGGCTAAACACCTAAAAAAGCAAAAGTTATCACTGTATGGTTTGGAGTTTGAGTCGTGTTGTAGTGTATGGATGTGGTGATTGTCTGTGATGAAAGAGGGAATGTCTTGTATGCAGCAGCCAATGGGAAAGTCTTGGATATGATACAGATAGAACGAGGTTGCGGCAATGGCTTCGACAAAGTATTTTGTGTTTGGTCTATTTAATTGTGCTTGTGTGACAATATCGCTATCGTGTAACTGTGAGAGAAAAGCTTTGAAATCTGTGATGTTGTTGACTAAGTGTGGTTGATCTAAGACGACTGTGTTATTCGAGGAAGCGTGAAAGAAGCGAAGGTCATTTGTTTCTCTGTGTCTTAAGACGATGTGAAAACTGTAGTTTATTTTGAATCGTTTTGTCTGTTGTTTGAATACAGGGAGCAAGAGACTGTCCCAGTCCGTATTTTCTGTTGGTCTGTGGAAAAAAGTGAAAGTGGATAGGAATTTATGTTTTTTTGCATGTGTTTTGATGGCTTGCCAGTTGTCGATGTAGATTTGTTTTATGTCATCCTGTAAGTCTTCTAAAGAGTCTTCTTCTGACGACAAGCGGGGTTTTTTTATATGGGTTTGAATGCTGGTCATGGGGCGTTTCTTGGTCTGGCCTGTTTTTGGTGGGTGGGATGGGATGGGGCTTGTTGAATAGGGGGCTCTTGGCAGTGTCGAAGTTGTTGTTGTGCTCGTCGATGGTGTGCTCCCTGCTGCAGCAGGTGATGTCTTTGTGCCTGTTGATGATGAGTCTGTGGTACCTGCAGGTAATGTTTGTGGGTGCGCCGAGCTTGAGTCTGTTGTTGGTGTGGGGAATGAGTCTGCTGGGGCACCTGATGTTGGTGTGGGGACAGTCTGATGTTGTTGTTTTATGTGGGCCCGTAAACTGCTGCGTCGTGTGAATTGTTTCCCACAAATGTCACAAGAAAATCGAGGCATTGCATGGACTGTCTTTATGTGCTGTCCTAAATTGTCAAGGCGGGTAAATGTTTTACCACAGCGGGGACACGTGAGACTGTGCCCTGGTGCAGTGGTGGCCCCCGCTGAGGGGTTTGTAGCGGCCCCCGGTGCAGTGATGGTCCCCACTGAGTTGTCTATAGCGCCAGTCGGTGCAGTAGTGGCCCCCGCTGAGAGGTTTGTAGCGCCCGCCGGTGCAGTGGTGGTCCCCACTGAGGGGGATCTCGGGGCCGCAGGTCCATGAAAGACCTCAATATGTTGTTGGAGTGCATCACGACTTTTGAATATTTGTGGACACACACGACAGGGGTGTGTCGGTGCAGCATGTACTGTCCGCATATGTCTCGCGATATCGCGAGCTCTAGTGAATGATTTGCCGCATTGGCCACAAACATTTTGGCTTGAAGGCATCTGTGAAATAGAAACGAAAACACATTACTCACACATAAAATTAAATACAAATAACGAGAGAGAGAAAGCCAGAGAGAGAGACACAGAGAGAGAAAAAGAAAGAAAACAAAGAAAGAAAGAAAGAAAGAAAGAAAAAGAAAGAAAGAAAAAGAAAGAAAGAAAAAGAAAGAAAGAAAGAAAGAAAAAGAAAGAAAGAAAGAAAGAAAGAAAGAAAAAGAAAGAAAGAAAGAAAGAAAGAAAGAAAGAAAGAAAGAAAGAAAGAAAGAAAGAAAGAAAGAAAAAAGAAAGATAGAAAGAGAAAGATAGAAAGAGAGAGAGAGAGCAAGAGAGGAGAGAGAGAGTAAGAGAGGAGAGAGAGAGAGAGAGAAAGAAAGAAAATTCTTATTCTATGTGAAAGAAATTACCCCGCGCGCGCGCTGGCAAAGATATCGATTAAAAAACACAGCATGTGACGATTTGCCCTGACGTTTAAGAAATAATGGAGATATAAACTTGTTTCAAATGTAATATGTTGATTGTATTATCTCTTTATTTTTACATGTATAGTACTGTTAAAAAATATGGTATGTTCTCTTTAATTTTCTTTATTATGTGAAAAAAATATTCCTCACGATCGAGTTTAGTTTGTAGTATTGCACCATCAGTTGAAATCCAGGTTGAGTAATCTCACATAAATGAACAAAAATATGTTATGTCCGGATTTAACATAAAACAATTTAGTATCTGAGTTAACACAGATAGACTATTTTGAAACAGATTTTTTAGCAACACGGGCTAGCGAAAAATCGAATATACCGACATACCTTTTAAATAGAAAAAACAGATATTTAACACCTTAACACAAATAAACCTCACATAAATACTTGTCTAACAAGAAAGAAAGAAAAAGACAGAGAAAGATAGAAAAAGAAAGAAAGAAAAAAAAAGAAAGAAAGAAAAAAAAGAAAGATAGAAAGAAAGAGACAGAGAGAAGAGAGAATAAACACAGTGTTATATGTAACAAGCAGTTAAATAGAGAGAGAGAGAGAGAGAAACACGGATAAGTTTAAATAGAAATAATTTAACATCCTAACACAACACACTAACAACTAAAACTTTTATATTTTTAAAGATATACATCTTAACACAGAGTACCGAATACAAACAATCAACTTTTAATAACATTATTAAATAATTATTTTAACACACGAAAAAACATACATTGTTAAAGATATTTATGGTAGCCTAACAATTTAACAAAGAAAATAAAACAGACGAATACGTACGGCGTAACAGTCAATTGATATGACAAAACAAGTTGGTCTTTTCTTTCAGAGATGTGTTCGCAACGAGGGTTCTTAATTGAATGATACGTCTTAAACAATGCGTTCTGTTATATCCCAAAAATGCGCGCACGTAACGAGGTCAACGACCTTACACATCTGTTATTACTGGCAAACAGTTTCTCGTAAATTGTCACGTACCGTAAACAGACCCACTGTGCAGGTGTTCTGAAACAGTCCGTTTCACCTGGTAATATGATACCTAAACGGTTAAGTCGTCGTTCGTTTGGGCCTGGCCAAGTATTGATCCACAGTGAAAACTGTTGGTAATTGTTTACACAGGGAACAGCTGTTTATATACCCCGTGGAGTTTTTTAACTTAATTTGGATATGTATAACATTAGCAAACATTTTGTTTGTGACATGGACAGATGTCTCGAGAAAAGACATTAGCCATTTTAACATCGTTTTAGTAGCGTATTTTGAACTAAATTGAGACACATATTTTTCTTATATATTAAAAGGGAAAGGCAGATACATTTTAAAACGGTTTAGTTGAATATTTAAACAAAAATGATAGCTTAAAAAGCAAGCTTTAAAATAACTAAAAAGAGAGACAAAGAGAGAGAGAGAGAGAGAGAGAGATAGAGAGAGAGAGATAGAGAGAGAAAGACACAGAGAGCGATAGAGATAGAGAGAAAGACAGATAGAGAGACACAGAGAGATAGAGAGAGACAGAGAGAGACATTTTTAGACTAAAACATTAAAGGATGATATATAAGAAAAAAAAAAAAAGAGATATTTATGCTAACTTTTAACACACGAATTTGTTTAAAAGTGTATGTTTTAAATTCCAGTGATTCTCAATACATGTTGGTTGAGTTCTTATTTTATTTTCACAATGATTCTCAATACATGTTGGTTGAGTTCTTACATTACTCTCACAATTCTTGACCAGTGGTTCTCACAATGCTTGATTCTCACGTTACTCCAAAGGTTCTCAAATTCTTGATCAGTGGTTCTCAAATTTTTTTTATTCCCACAATGCTTGATTTTCACGTTTTTTTATTCTCACAATGTGTCTTTTGATATAAAATAACTGGTTGTAGGTGACAGTTATCATTCTTATCAATGGACACACGTTGGGTCCATCCGTTTACAGCGTTAATTAGTGGGCCTACTGGCTCTGGAAAGACTGTTTTTGTCAAACGTTTCCTGACACATATCAAAGATATGATCACAGCTATCCCAGATGAGATTATTTGGTGTTACGGGGAATATCAACCTTTATTCAAGTCACTGACTGGTGTTCAGTTTGTTGAAGGACTGCCCGATATTGAGCAGTGGACAGGTGATAAGAGACGGTTGGTGATTATCGATGACCTCATGAACGAAACAGACGAACGTGTAACTAGTTTATTTACAAAAAAGTCTCATCATAAAAATATAAGCGTCTTTTATCTCGTGCAAAATTTATTTGGCAAGAACAAAGAACACAGAACCATTAGTTTGAATTCTCATTACATTGTGCTTTTCAAAAATCCACGCGATGGATCTCAGATTGTTAATCTAGCCAAACAGATGTACCCAGGTCGGACTGCCTATGTGCAAGATAGTTTTAAGGACGCGACCTCAGTCCCACACGGTTATTTGCTAATTGATCTCCGTCAAGATACACCAGATAATCTAAGGCTTCGTTCAAGCATCTTCCCAGAGGAGCAACATATTGTTTACGTACCCAAGTAACATGGGAGAAAAAGTAAAAAAACATGCTGATATGTTAAAATTTCTAGGTACAGCCAAACCACCAGTCATCAAGGCTGTTATGAAAACAGCATCACCCGAGCTGGTAGGAACACTCTGTGAATGTTGTCACAACGTTTTAAAAGGTAACGTTACACTAACTCCCAATCAGAAGACACGTATACGTCGTTACAAAAACATCCTACGATCCCTTACCAAGAAGAAAGTCTCGCTCAAAAGACGAAAACAATTTTTACAAACTGGAGGTTTCTTATCTGCTCTGCTTGGACCAATACTATCTGTACTAAGAGGTTTTTTGTAAAATGGCTAAGAAAATGATTTTGATGGATCCTCGTTTGTTAGAAAAACCTTATAGACCACCCGATGCTCTAAGAGATAACTTGGGAGAATTGGACACTCAAATGCAACTAGTTTTGGATCGACAAGATTTACCAATCGGAGACAAGGCTAGACTCTACCAACAAACATTACAGCGATATTTGACTCGACTAGAACAGTACAGCCACGTACCTCTAGGTCTCGTGGATATTAAACAACCACCACAAACCAGCGAACAACCCACTGTACTTAAAGAGGAGATCGTCGACAAAACACCTCAGTCACCACCCGTCACACCCACTAATCGAAAAAAGGTGGCTAGTAAATTGCGAGAAACATCGTCGTATTCGCTCAGAAGAAGGAAAAAAGCGCCAAAGTGGGAAGCATGGCCAAAGAAGTGATTTTAAAACGACATTACTACGACCCAAAACGGCCTGGAGCTTATGGCGGAATCGCCCCCTTACAACGTAGCACCAAACTTAGTCGTAAGAAAATTGAAGAGTGGTTAGGCCATCAGGACAGCTACACCCTACACAAGCCGGTGCGCAGAAAATTTAAACGACGTACGACCATTGCAGGTGGTATCGATCAACAGTTCCAGGCTGATTTAATTGACTTGCGTGGTTTAAAAAGATTCAACGATGGGTATTCGTATCTAGTAACGTGTATTGACGTATTTAGTAAATTTGCTTGGGCTGTTCCGTTGAAAAACAAGACTGGGACAGCTTTAGTAACAGCGGTAAAGACAATTTTTAACAATCGCAAACCGATAAATTTTCAAACAGACAAAGGCAGTGAGTTTGTCAACAAAACATTCTTAAAGTTTCTTAAAGATGAGAAAGTCCATTTCTTCACTACGGAGAATGAAGACACCAAAGCAGCTATCGTCGAACGGTTTAATCGAACCCTCAAAGAAAAAACGTGGCGTTACTTTACCAAAACCAACAGTCTTCGCTACGTCGACGTGATACAACAACTGGTCCACAACTACAACAATTCGTATCATCGGAGTATTAAGATGGCACCGGTGGAAGTTACCCCGAACAATCAAGAAGAAGTATGGCGTACTTTGTATTCGACCCCTGACGTCGTCGGTAGAAAAGTCTATTTTAAACCTGGTGATCGCGTGCGGATCGCCCAAGCCAGACAAACTTTTAAAAAGGGTTATACGCCGGCGTGGACAGAAGAGTTGTTTACGATCAGCCGACTAAACCAAACAAGACCGGTTACGTACATCCTTAAAGATGATTCGGGTGAGGAATTGAAAGGTTCTTTTTACCAAGAAGAGCTGCAACGAGTCGGCGACAAGATAGTTTATCGAATCGAGTCCATTTTGGAGGAACGGCGAGGTGTCAGGGGTGTAAAAGAATATTTAGTCAAATGGTTCGGTTATAACTCGTCATTCAACAGCTGGATTTCGTCCAAACAACTAGCGAGATATCGAGACTGATGGATATTGAAGAAGACGTGAGCACCCCAGTTTTGAGGCCACCCCCTCCCAAGACCGCGAGAACCTCGTTCTGGCCTTTTTTTGGGAAACTAGTCCCGCGACTAGAGATCGTTTTCCTCTGTCAGATGATCGTTATATATGTCGTCATCGGTGTCTCATTATTCAATCTGAGTCGGAGCAACGCAGAGGGACCAGACGGCAAGTTTTGGATCGCTTTAATGAGCAGTTGTTTGGGTTACATGTTACCTAACCCCAAGATAGGATGAGTTTTTACGTGACTTTACCCAGCAATGCCTCGATGAAAATATACCCAAACAATAACGCCGGTCACTTTTTCGTCAAATTGCCACAGACTATAGACTTGACTTCACGTTATGAGGTTGGTTTGGTTGAGATTCAATTTCCCAAAAGTTATTTTAACGTGCTAGAGGATGATGTATGGATACATTATTTTCCCAACAAAGAAGATGAGTCTATACTACTCACGTTACCGCTGGTCTATACACGTCACCCGACACGCTGATCGACGAGTTGAATCGTTTGCTTTTAGCCACGGATGTGGATGAAAAAGCCCGAGTTAGATTCCATTTTAACAATAATAAGGCCACCTTGAATCTGTATGATCCGGAGGTTGAAGTTAGAATTAGCGAGACGTTGAAACACATGTTAGGTTTTCCTGCCTCGATCGCCACAGACATTGACCCAATACTACGAGGTGAGACTGAAGTGCAAATGGATAGCGACATGAAAAATGTATACGTGTACTGCGATCTCGTAGCGGCGAGACCGGTTGGAGATGCCTCTGTCCCTTTGTTACGGATTGTGCCTATTTTGGATAGGACTAATGCTTCTGTTTTTAGGATTTACGACAAACCCCACTACGTACCCCTGAGCCGTTTTTCGTTTGACGCGGTGGAAATCCTTTTAACTAACGATCAGGGTAAGACTATCCCATTCACTAGCGGAGCTTCGGTGTTGACACTACACTTCCGAACTCACAGACGGTTTGATTTTGACTAGAAACATAATGGTGAGACACGTACCCATCCGACGAAACCCCAAGATGTATGAGGAGTTTTACTGCAACCAAGCTGGCCATGGGATGCCAGTGTTTATCGGAGGCAGAAGTCAAAGAGGACATGGTTTGGGTAGTTTTTTCGGCGGGCTCGGTCGTATGGTTCTCCCGTGGTTAAAAACTGGAGGCAAAGCTTTACTCAGAGAAGGACTTGGGACCGGTCTACAGGTCGCGAGCGATGCGTTAGCCGGCAGAAATGTTGGCGAGGCATTTCGTGAACGAGCGAAAGAATCTGGTCAACGTTTATTACAGGGAGCGGTTGAACACCTCACCACTAACCAATCGGGCAGCGGACTTAGAAGAAGAAAAACGAGAGCTGCCCCACCTGGCGAGCCGAAACGCATAAAACGCCGTAACCGAGCTCGACCTTCTCATTCTCACCAGAAGAAGCGAAGGTACTCTGATATATTTGAATGATGGCGCTTATTCACCCCAGCTCGTGCGAGTGTCTTCACAGTGGTCTAGATTTGTTTAGCGTACCACCAACGCAGACAGCCGTAGAAGAGGGACAATTTGTGGAGATACATCCGTTGGCCGCCTTAGCCCCCGGAGCCCCGGTGGAATTTGTAATTTCGGGAAACGGTGAAGAATATCTAGATTTGTTCAATACTTTTCTACACGTGCGCGCCAAGGTTACGTTAGCTAATGGAGGCGCATTACCCGTTGACGCAGAGGTGGCCCCGATCAACTATTACCTGCACAGTTTATTCTCCCAAGTCGACGTTTCACTGAACGATACGCTGATTACACCCAGCGAGAACACCTACCCTTATAGAGCTTACATCGAAGCCACGTTGAATTACGGGGAGGAACCCAAACGAGGTCATCTGACATCGGCTCTGTTTTACAAAGACACGCCAAATTTTATTACGGACACAATTGGTGACAATAACAATGGGTTAAGACTGCGTCGACATATAGCGGCTGGTTCTCAGGAGATTGATATGATGGGTCGTTTACATTCAGATATCTTTGCTCAAGATCGTTACCTGTTAAATGGTGTGACAGTTAAAGTAAAACTCACCCCGTCTAAAGATGCCTTCAACGTGCTGGGACACGACCCCACCGCTGGATATAAATCTATTATAACTTATGCGGCCTTGGTTGTCCGGAAAGCTAAATTAAATCCCGCCGTCTCGCTAGCCCACGAGAAAGCCTTGGTGCGAGGTAATGCCAAGTACCCCTTGAAACGAGTTGTGCTAAAAACTTTCTCTATCCCTAGAGGTATGCTATCGCACATGCAGGATAATCTGTTTCTCAGTCAAACACCTACACGGATCGTGATTGGACTAGTCACTTCGTCAGCTTTTAACGGGTCGTACACGGCTAATCCGTTCAATTTCGCTACCTTTGGTCTGATATATTTGAACGTCAGCGCGGACGGCAGAACCGTCAGTGGCAAGCCTTTGTCCATGGATTATGAACACAACCAGTACGTGAGAGCCTTCTTCGCGACGAATCTAGCTATGGGACTGGTTGGTAAAGACGCCGGCAACGACCTCGAGTATAGACATTTTAAGCACGGTTACGCCTTATACGCCTTTGACCTCACCCCCAGTCTACTAGACGGTGACCAGTTTGAGATGGCCAAGTCGGGCCCAGTCTCAGTAGAACTTAAATTCGCCGAGGTCACACCCGAACCATTACAGGTTCTCGTCTACGCCGAGCAAGACTCGATCTTGGAGATCTCGAAATCGCGCCAAGTTTTGACAGACTACACCACTTAAACAATGAATACAGACGAGATACGCACCATCCTCCTGTCGGACATATTTGTTAAACGAACTGGGTTCGTTAAAGTGTTAGCTCGTGACCAATTACCTCTACGCATCGATCCGACCAAGACGGCTGCTTTCGTCATCAACACTGATCCTAGCTATCGCCCCGGTGACCACTGGGTCGCCCTATATTATAATGGACTTGGTACTTTTGAATATTTTGATTCTTTTGGCCTACCACCTACACACTCGGACCTGGTTAATTTTATAGCCAGAAACTCTACTCGACCTGTTAACTACAACCCCAGACATTTACAAGATGTAGTCACCAACGTTTGCGGGCTCTACGCGATTTATTTCATCTTGATCAAAACACGAGGTGGCACTATGCAGCGGGTCCTACTACCATTTTCGGCTAGACAACACGCCAACGATCGATTAATTACGCGCCTAGTCAGACCCTGGCTAGTGAAACTCAACCCCACTTTGATAAACAAGAGACGAAATCAATAGACAGGTGTATTTTTTCCCTCACGACAGCCATGTGTAGTTGTTCCCACGCAATACATCGACGAATCACGTCCTGCCTAACACACGTTCGATGTTCGACGAATCAAATCCTAGCTAGGGCACGCTAAAAAAACCCAGATTATACGATATAAAAGGACGACACTTTATTAACACACTAGATACATCTCGTTGAAAATGACTGCTCCCACCAATTGGGTCTACATCAAGAGAAGTGATGAAATGCTTAAACCTTTGGCTAGTGGTCTGAAGGCTGCGTCTGTAAGTGTTTACCGAGGCCAACCTTTACTGCACGTGCGAAAATATTTTGGTGAATCCTACCTCAAATTTCCTACCAAACACGGCATTACGTTAACTCGACCCGAGTTTGAACATTTCTTGACATTACAGAACGAAATCCTCGCCGAATTTGACCGATTACAGCCACCAAGCACGGATACCTATCCTACTAACACTACCACGTTTGATCAGTACATCAATTCCAGCTGTTACCAACCAATAGAACCGAGTTGGTTTCCTACCACAGACCTGGCCGATGTCCTACCCTCGAAGAAGCCTTCCACTAACCTGTTTGACGAAATCATGAAGTCTAGCTGCCCAGTATCCCCAGAACCGAGTTGGTTTCCTACCACAGACCTACCCGATGTCACACCACAGAAGAAGAAGAAGCCTACCAAGCGATTGAGAGTTGCCCTTTAGTATTTGAAAAAATAAAAAAACTATATTAACTAAAACGCTTTTTTGTTACCTATATATCGTCTAAATGTTTGTCTAACTGTTCGTCTAAATGTTTGTCTAAATGTTCGTCTAACTGTTTGTATTACTGTTTGTATAAATGTTTGTCTAAATGTATATAAATATATATCTTCCTATTATCTAAATGTTTGTCTATGTCTAAATATAACTGTTTGTATAATTGTTCGTCTAAATGTTTGTATAAATGTTGTATGTATGTCTATGTCTAAATATAACTGTATATATATCGTCTTCTTGTTATCTTCCTATTATCTAAATGTTTGTCTAACACTACCTAAGTTGGCTATAATATATAAAAAACAACCATCTTCTTCTTATATAAACATCCTCTTCTTGTTATATAAAAGTCTAAAAATAATCTCCCCTTTGTTAGCTCAAATCCACCATCTTGCCACATTTTCCTTATATAAACATACCTCTTCCTATTATCTCCCCCTTGTTATCTCAAATCCGCCATCTTGTTAGCTCAAGTCCGCCATCTTGTTAGCTCAAGTCCGCCATCTTACCCGCCTCTTCTTGTTAGCTCAAATCCTCCATCTTGATCCATATAACCTCCCCTTGTTAGCTCAAAGCCGCCATCTTGACCCAAATAACCTCCCCTTGTTAGCTCAAATCCGCCATCTTGACCCAAATAACCTCCCCTTGTTAACTCAAATCCGCCATCTTGACCCAAATAACCTCCCCTTGTTAGCTCAAGTCCGCCATCTTGACCCAAATAACCTCCCCTTGTTAGCTCAAGTCCGCCATCTTGCGCCGCGCACCACCGTTTTTTTGCTATATAAAAGTCACGCGCCACCAGGCGTTTTTGCTATATAAAAGTCACGCGCCACCATCCGCGCCACCAGCGCGCCACCGGAATACTACCTAAGTTGTACATACCCTACTACTCCCGAGGACGACCCAGAGTCCGCTGGGAGGACAACATTAGACAATCTTTGAAGGATCGAGGACTAGAATGAAACCAGGCCAGGAGGAAGACAGCCGATAGGATAGTCTGGCGCTCTCTCTTCCAAACCTCTACACCTCACGGTAGAAGGGGAACGACTAAGTAAGTAAGTTTATATATATATATATATATATATATATATATATATATATATATATATATATATATATATATATACACTGTGTGTGTGTGCATCCGCGTGTCTTAGCTGCTTGTTTTAAGACATTTCTTGTGGAGGGGAACTGGAATCCACTTTCGTGCCAATGTGAAACCTAAGAATATTCATGGAACAGAATAATACCTAAAATATATAATAACAAAAGCAAGACGATGAACGATATCAGACATCCAGAACGACTTCAGGTCAAAGACACAAACTAGTACATATTGAAAAATGTAGGCACCTCATCAGCCGTGTCACACTGTGTGATAAGAGATAAGTTATCTGTTTGATAAGTATAGAGGTAAAAACAGCAACTGTGATATTCAGATCAGTTAAGTTATAGAGATTAGCAACTATAAGTAAATGAAATTAAACAAATCATTTGCCCACTCGAGTCCTTTTATTTTAATGGAATCAAGACATGGTACATGAGTACCAAGTTTTAAGTCACCCACTTCAAAGAATATTGACAATTGATTTTGTATTTTATGCATGAAAATGCTCGCTAGAGAAAGTTTTCCTTTACGCTTGAGTTGTGTACAAGAATGTGTCATTTTTTCAAATCGTTTCTTGTACGTTTATCAGCTGTTTAAAATTAATTGCATTAGAAATCCGTAAATTTTGCCCGGGAACAAAAATTATTCATGGAACCAATCACTGAATGCAAGGGCATTAACTGAGTCCTTGCCGGGAAAAAAGGTGTGTGTGTGGGGAGGGGGGGGGGCGGGGGGGGGGGCTGGCGATGATTTTTTAAATTAAAATGAATTTTAATGGCCAGTATGGGGATCGAATCCACGACATTCGCGTCATTAGAACAACGCTCTAACCAACTGAGCTAGCCGGCACAGGCTGATACTTGAGGTGCAGAAGTGAAAAGACAAGATCAATGGAGAATTTTATTATTGAATATTACAATAAATGAAATGCGTCCCGAAAAAAAACAGTTCCACGTACCGGTATATTGTAGATCAGCGGTTCCCAACCTTTTTTCACTTGCGTACCCCTTGGCAGCCCATTTCTATAAATTGTACCCCTAATATTAGCAAAATATTTGAAATTAATATAGTTGCTGTTATTCAAAATTTATAGATTATAACCAGAAATAAAGGGGCCAACCACGGGATTAAAAAACAATGTATTAAAAAGGTGAACAAACAGTGCATATATTTTTACATTTAAAAAAATCAAAAGTTACAATAAAAATTAACACATTTAATTTATTAATAATAATAATAAAAACGTTGTTATTGTTAAAAGTTAAAATCACTTTTTATAACACACATTTCACGTGACCATGACAAATGTTCAGTGCGATCCTTGAGCTTGTTTTGAGGCACATAGTTTTTTTTTAATCAGGTTCAAGTGATGTAAGATACAGTCTCAATTCTGGACCTGCGTTCAGTTTACTACGGTATTTATTTTTTATAAAGGTATAAGAGAAAACCCTCTCCACCAGCTCAGTATTTGTAAATGGCAACAGAAACTTAAGCGCCTTGTCGGTCAGCTGCTGATGTCTCCCCAAAAGTTAATAAGGAATTTTCCTTTGAATTCAGCTATTAAAGTAGTATCAGTCGAAAGTTCAATCAACTTCTCTTTTTCGTTGATTGATAATGTGGCTGCTTGGAAATATTCTTCTTCAAAGGGATTTACAATCCAGTAGTTCTCTTTTCCAGGTTTCGGAAAGTACTTCTCGAAAGATGATTTTAGCCCTTTCAAGTGTTCAATTATTTTCTCGCTCATTTCCTGGGAGAGGTGCAGCTCGTTCTCAGATAGGAAATTGTGCAGAGTTTCAAATACCTCAGGCTGGCCTTTTTCAATACACGACCTTCCAAAATCTAATTTTTTAATTATAGATTCAATTTTGTCTGAAACATTGAAGATCGTTACCGAGCTATTCTGAAGTGCCAAATTTAGTTTGTTTATTTGTAGGAAAATATCCGATACTTATGCAAGACTCTGAAGCCAATCACAGTCGTGTAACTTTGAAGTAAGTTGGAAAGGATGGTCTTCAAAAAAAAGTTGGACTTCATGGCTAAGTTCGAACAGCCGGGTAAGGACTTTACCATGAGAGAGCCACCTTACTTGTGTATGAAGGAGCAGGGTAGAATGAAGACTATTCATCTCTTCACACAGTGCTTTGAAAAGCCTCGAGTTTGTGGACTTTGACTTTATAAAATTAACCACTTTCACAGCTTCATCAAGAACGACTTTTAATTCACCAGGGAGGCGGTTAGATGCAAGGCTTTGCCTGTGGATGCAGCAGTGGCTCCAGGTTATATTGGGGGCTACCTTCGTGACACCAGCGCGAAAACCGGAGTAGCAACCTGACATAGACTTGGCTCCGTCAGTGCATAGTCCACAACAATTAGACCAATTAATGTCCTTTTCTTTGAAATAAGAATCAATAGCATGAAATATATCCTCACCTCTTGTAAGCCCTGACAGAGGATGACAAAGCAAAAGGTTTTCTTCAACTTCATTGCTTTTCAAATACCTCACAATAACAAGCCAAACAGCGAAATTAGCAATATCTGTGCTTTCGTCAACTTGAATAGCAAAGAATTTACTATTTTTAATTTTACTTATTATTGTCGCTTCAACATCGTCAGACATATCCTGCATTCTTCGAGAAATTGTATTGTTCGAAAGAGGGATAGCGTTCATTTTGCGAACATGTTCCTCTCCGAGCATGCACAGAACGGCATCTTTTATACAAGGAGAAATTAAATTCTCAGCTATAGTATGATTTTTACCACATTTAGCAATACGATAACTAATACGGTAGGAGGCTTCAACTGCATTTTCGTTATCTTTGTTAGCTGACGACAAGTACGATGTCACATTCTGTTGTTTCGATAGGTGCTGAAAAAAATTGCGTTCCTTGTTTTCATAACTGGGGTGTTTTGTTTGTAACTGCCGCAAGAGTAACGAAGGTTTCATGCTACCATTGGATAATACTTCCCGACACACTACACAGTGGGGCTTAGCACAGTCCTCATCTCCTATAAACGAAAACCCATACTTCATGTATTCGTCACTGTATTTTCTCTTTTTAGCTCTATGTAAAACTGAAGATCGTGTCTTTTCACTATCCTGCACCAAAGTCTTAGGCGTGTCCTGAGAAGTACTTGGCGATTGATCACATTCCACATTATGTTTCAGCATTTTTACTGTGCCGGTTTTCAACAACTGATCCATATCTGATAATACACGAATTGAACAATTAATCACTTTAAGTTAGGTTAAAACAATGACAAAAACTACTGTATATAGAAACACTGTCTCACGTTTGTAAAATTTGGGTCAAGAATCGACACTATTACTTCCGGGACATTAGACGTTCATAGATAGTGTTTTATTTATGAGCATAGGAGGGCGAGAAGTAGATTGAATTAGAACAGTAATTCACAGGAGGCTGAAGACGTGACCCAACCACTCTTCAGAAGTCATATCTCTTCTCATAATCTCATTAGTGACTCTATTCTCATCTACTTCACATCTTCGCATTCACAATATGTCTGAACTCAGACATACTATATTCACAATCTATTCATACCTGTGACAGCCCACTTGTTCTGAAGAAAAAAATTTCCATAAATTATATTCCCTCGACTGGGAATCGAACCTGATACCTTTAGAATTCGAGGCGGATGCAATACCTCTTAGCCACTCCGACACCTAGGAATAGTATTTATCAACGCTGAAAGTGGTCGTAGTCATTTTCAGAGCTAGCCGTTTTCAGTACATTGCCATGCTAGCATAGACAACAGTAGTGTCACAGAATGACCTCGAAACTTTTCATTTCTTGTGTCATCTCGTAATTCATTTTGTGCTCTTCACGATCTATTTTTCTACCTCGGACAATATTTGGTGTTTTCGAGTCATTGTTTACACTTCTTCATGTAATAATTCGTCATGTCTGTTTACCTGATCATCCCTGCTGAGAGAGTAGACAGGTGAAGTAATATTGACCGACAGTCATGTTGGTAAAATTCTCGTGTACCAAACATGGGCGCGCCGGATTAACACGTAGTTTGCCCCGCGAGTTGCTTATCGCTGATTTGGCTAATGTGATTTCCTAATTTCTTTCGTGGAGAGAACACAGCCCAGATGGTCACACGAGGAATGTTTCTTTGCACAGGTACAGGGCAGTAAATTATCAAGGTGGTGACCTATTACAGACACGCATCTGAGACGACATAAATGTTGTAATAGCTTCCGGGAAGATATGAGCAGTAATAAATTTTAGTTTAAATGAAAGTTGTGAGTTGTAAATGTAATAATCCTTGACGGAAAATCACATTACCTTATATGGAGAGTGACCGTGTGAATTTCACAAAAGTTTGAGTCACACAGAAAACTCCACGAAGAAAGTTATCATTAACACGCATGATTGAATGCAATTGGCTGGGCAATTCTAGATGTTATAAACAGCATTTCTGATTGGGGCCTGGTCAGATTGTTACAACCCCGTGCGTGGAACGAAAGTTGCAATATAATCTGACACTTTCGCCGGTTTAGAGCACTGTGACATTCACCTAATCAAGAAGACAACCAGCTAGCCAGAGTAAGGAATAGGATCAAAATTCATTTATCGGACCGGACCTTGTTTGAGCATCTTGTAGACTTATATCCCAGGAAAACCCTACCTACATTAACATGAAAAGCCAGAATCTTAGGAATCTGAACACAAAATCAGAGTGGGGGCCTATTGTAAAGTAATACCCCAGACCACCTGTAAGAGGCATCTTAAACAAGTTGCCTGAACTATTTCTCTTAGCCAGGAGTCACTATTCCTAAAAAGATTTTTGGTCGGTGGTACCAGTTGAGGGAACAAAGTGTGTCTTATAAGTGGCCTGCTGTCAACGATAGACATCATCCTCAGAGGGTCTTGAAGACGTTGGACCAGCTTCGTGATTACTCCCTGATATTTCTTGGAACGTGTCACAACCTCCAGACTTGACCAGTGACGAGAATGCATCAGTCCATAACCTGCAAAGAACCAAACATCGACTGGAGCAGAAACCAGCAAACTTACTGGCAGCTAAGTACAAACTTAAAAGCTGCCAAGTGAACTTTCAGACAATTCCCGCAATATTCATAACATCGCCCTGTGATGATTACTTTTTTCAAAAAGAATTATTCATTTTACACTGTTAAATATAATTGATTATTAAATTTGTTATTTGTATATATACAAATTTATAGTTGATTTAATCCTTTTGAGTGTACTGTACCCGTATGCCTCTGTCACCTTAAATGCTTCTAAATTAAAATTGTACTGAATTAAATCAGCTGGGGGCTTGAATGAACTAAATCCTACAATATATATCTTCAAAAAAAAGTTGTCGGGCAGATAATAAGTGAACTGTGCTAAGACACATTCAGCATTGTTCTTGATTTCTGAATATCTTGTGAACATTCCCTTAAGGTAGAAGCATCATCATCCTTCTATTTGCATCTCTGCCAAGAGTAATCTTGTGCGAAGGTAGATACCTTTGAAGACCAACATTAGATACTTTAGGCTTTGGCCATTGCTTGACCACCACTGCAGAGCAAAGGGGAGGCAACCCGTGACAAGTAGCCATTTTCTGGGCCCAGTTTTTATCAACACTGTACTAGATCTGATTTTTGTTTAAACAAAGCATCTCGATCAACCCTTGATGGGTTATAATTAGGACATATAGTATAATAAATTTAAGACAATAAAATATGATTTCCGAAATCTAAATATAGTATCGTCTTCCCTCTATGCTCAGTCCAAATAGAGTAAATCAAAACCAAAATTGTGCCAATGTATGTGTCTGTGACACAAGAAACAATAAAAATAAAAAGCAAACAAACACAAACAGCAAGACTAAAAAAAAAAAAAAAGATTAAAAAAAAAAACACAGACAAAGTAAAGTAAAGTATCTCATAACACATAAGGAAGGGAAACCACGAGGCCTGTAAACTGTAAATTAATATGAAACAAATATAAAGGTATGTTATAAGGCACTCGTAGGAAATAAAGAAGTAGAACACTAGACAACAGAAAAACAACAGACATGAGTGACTTACCCAGGATTTGAACCCTGGACCTTCCGTGCGACAACACCGCCTAGCTATGCAAGCGAATAACACTGTCCTCCCTGCCATCTACGCATCCCCGCAAAAAGGATGTTTCAATGACAGGTCATTAGTGCGAACCTCTATACATAACACTGGAAATTTACCATGGGCAGTTCAGCCTATTAATGACGCAATCACTTCTGTTGTTCCCCTATATATCAGTATTGGTCAGTCCAACAAGACAAAGACCTTAATACTGTGTCTAGTATGATAGTAGATTTAGAACAGTAAGAACAGGACAGAGGGTAGGTTTGGTATTGTATAAACATTTATAACACATAAGGAAGGGAAACCACGAGGCCTGTAAACAGTAAATTAATATGAAACAAATATAAAGGTATGTTATAAGGCACTCGTAGGAAATAAAGAAGTAGAACACTAGACAACAGAAAAACAACAGACATGAGTGGCTTACCCAGGATTTGAACCCTAGACCTTCCGTGCGACAACACCGCCTAGCTATGCAAGCGAATCACACTGTCCTCCCTGCCATCTACGCATCCCGAAAAAAAGTATGTTTCAATGACAGGTCATTAGTGCGAACCTCTATACATAACACCGGAAGTTTACCATGGGCAGTTCAGCCTATTAATGACGCAATCACTTCTGTTGTTCCCCTATATATCAGTATTGGTCAGTCCAACCAGACAAAGACCTTAATACTGTGTCCAGTATGATAGTAGATTTAGAACAGTAAGAACAGGACAGAGGGTAGGTTTGGTATTGTATAAACATTTATAACACATAAGGAAGGGAAACCACGAGGCCTGTAAACAGTAAATTAATATGAAACAAATATAAAGGTATGTTATAAGGCACTCGTAGGAATTAAGAAGTAGAACACTAGACAACAGAAAAACAACAGACATGAGTGGCTTACCCAGGATTTGAATCCTGGACCTTCCGTGCGACCACACCACCTAGCTATGCAAGCGAATCACACTGTCCTCCCTGCCATCTACGCATCCCCAAAAAAAGGATGTTTCAATGACAGGTCATTAGTGCGAACCTCTATACATAACACCGGAAGTTTACCATGGGCAGTTCAGCCTATTAATGACGCAATCACTTCTGTTGTTCCCCTATATATCAGTATTGGTCAGTCCAACAAGACAAAGACCTTAATACTGTGTCCAGTATGATAGTAGACTTAGAACAGTAAGAACAGGACAGAGGGTAGGTTTGGTATTGTATAAACATTTATAACACATAAGGAAGGGAAACCACGAGGCCTTTATATTTGTTTCATATTAATTTACTGTTTACAGGCCTCGTGGTTTCCCTTCCTTATGTGTTATAAAATTTTTTTTTTTATTTTTGTCTTTACAAGCTCCAATTTTTTTGGGCATGTTTAGGACATCAAAGCATCTAATAAAAAATGCTGAATAATTGGAAAATAATTATATTGGGTCCTAATTTGCATATTGTTACTAAAAATAGAAACTTTTTTGTGTCAAGATGCACACTTTATTTGCAAAGATAGGACATTGGAATTTGGCTTGCACATAGATCACAGCATTCTCAAGACTCCCTTCTAGTTTCATTTTCATAAACTGTCCGAGTGATGTTTTATCAATTTTCAAAAATTAGACCCATTTTTCTTGATAAAAATACAGGGTAGAGATACTTTAAAAATTCACTGATCAAAAAGTTACAGGTTTATACTTTTAAAATTAGAAGGGGACAAGCACTATAGTATGAGATCATAGTATACAAAGTTTAAAGCCTTTAGCTTTAAAACTTTTTGAGTAATCCTGACATGATGTCATCAAAATTGCTGAAAAACAATATCGTAGAAATAAGCAAAATACAGGGAAAACATGCCTTAAAATAGTCATACTCACATTAGAATCCACCAATTGCATATCCATTCTCTTTGTTGGTATTTTTATAATCCAGGAAAGATTTTCTGTGCCTGTATTCTGCTTTTTTCATATCATATGATCTTAGGGAAGCAGAGACCGATGCCGCGTCAAAACCAGAAAATCCTTTGAAGCAGTATTTCCCAAAAGATAGACCAAGATTTTCAAAAATTCCTCTTCTCCCAAGTTCTCCATCATTGAAAACTATCAAAGCATCATAAACTGAAAGTTCTAATCTGTCTCTTCCTACAAATGCTGCTTTGGGACATCTGTTGCAGATCAGATTGTGGAAAGACTCATTAGAGTTCTGTGTTCCTCCATAAAGACATTTTGACAAGAAGAAGTCTGAAGACAATTCATCAAAGACAGGCTGAATTTCTTTAATGACAAATTTAGGCAGCCTGTTTTTGTTAGCCTTGTTTATATCCTTTGGGCACCAATCTCCAGCACGGTGCTTGAGAATGGCCATTATGCTTTTTTTCATATTGGAAATTGAACCAATATTTCCTCTTATTGCGGCACCGTAATGACCTTGTATTCTCATAATAGCACTCTTTGTTAATCTTCCAAAATTTCCAATACCCTTATACTTTTTCCCCATCTTCTTCATTCTGCTTGCCTTTACATTCAGCAACTTTATCAAGGAGACGTCGTCCCAATTGTTTCTGAACATGGCCGCAGCATTCTAATTTTTCGATTTGAAGTCCAGGATACATTTGTGGCTTTGCCTCGGCAACAGATTTTAAACTTTTTGAATCCCCATCTCCAAGATATTTTACATACTTCAAACCATGTTTTTCCTCAGATCTTCTAAAAATATTAATCATTCCATTTGATTTCATCAGACCAGAGGCACCCTCATGATTTTTTTGGCATGATTTGTGACCTTTATCCACACTGCAAATTCTTCATCTGTTTTGTATTTCTTTATAAACAAGTGAAAGTAAATGAACTTGACAGGCCATAGTGAGTCTCATTCACTGTGTATAAAGACTCTGTAAACTGATTCTGCTCACTGCTCGTAGTGACAGGTGATGTCAAACACTTTGGACATCATCATCATCTCAACCCGTAATGGGTCGTAGGGGTGCCATGGTGGAAGCATCAGCAGACATAGAGTCATGACGAGTTACATGCCCAAACCAGGCAAGCTTTCGACGTTTCACTACTGACAAAAGTGGTTCTTGGTGGCCTGCAGGGGCAAAGTCTACAGACAGGGGGTATGATGTGCTGGTGTTGTGGGTAGTGGGTTTCCCCCCTTGCTTCACCCTAGGCCTAGTGAATTCTGTTCATGAAAGGAGCGACCATTGCGGTGTTAGTCTCTTGGCCTAGCAAAACCTCTCATACCCCAAGATCGTTGTGCGTGGTGAAGAGCCACACCCTCCTCGAGGTAGTCCTGGTAACTGAGGGTGCGAATCCTCAGGCTAAACACAACGGATCTAGAGGAGCAAACCTCGATAATAAAACCGGTGCACTACACCGTACACGCCCTCTGTGGGTGGGAAGGAGCCAGATGGATACTGAACAAGTCCTGGGAGTGGGAACGAGTGTGGACTGCTCCCTGAAGATCGGAACCCATCGTACAGGCACAGAGACTCAGGACGTGACGATCCTATTGCCTTCAACTCTTGGTCACATGCCTAGAGCCTCGGAGAACTCGGCGTAACCAGCAGGCAATTTGGTGGCGGGGAAAGAGCACTGTGAGCCCTACCTTGGCTACGTATCACAAGGAGACGCAGAAACACCCCCTTTATCTCCCCCAGAGCTGGCACAGTACACTTCTGGCTTCTACCCGGGGCGTTAGGAAATCCACAGGCACCCCAGCATCACAATGCCAAGAAGATGACAAAGTTGGAATTTACTAACTCAAACCTGGCAGAGCAAGTCCTCCAACAGATGCGGCCGATGCTGGGCCCACTGGCGCGTGGACACGTCCCGATCCCCATCGAGACTTGCCCGGGGAGCCCACCCCGGCTCAAAAAAGCAGAGAAGGCCACTCTCCAAACCTCCGATGTCTTGCGGGCAGTGTTAGGATGTGCAAGAACATGGACAGGAAGACTCCACAACTTCCCCACTGAAGACACGCCCACGGCGACCGTTGCCTCAATTGGCTGTGTGTGGTGTACCCGGAAACGGGGCCTCCCAGTACTGAGACACAGTTAAGTCCCCGATGTCACTTATCGGTGCAGAGTTGAGAGAGATGGCTGAGCATCACAATCCCCCCTGTGTTGCAGCATGATGAGAACCCAGAATTGCACACTGAGCTTGGGGGGATCACTTGGGCACCAGACTTAATACTGGCTCTTGACTGGATGGCCGCATGCAGGAGATTTCTACAATGGGGGTTGGCAGGTGGTGGGTATCTGGAAGTGGCTCTGTGCAGGACGTGAGGATTCCTTGGGTGAGCCCAGAACCAGAGCACAGCATTGTGCAAGCTCTGCATAGTTGGAGAGCCCCCTGGATGACGGGGAATGCACAGTGTGCTACCCCACCTATCCCCAACTGCTAACTTAGAACCAGAAGTGGGGTCCTCTGTATGCGTGCCAGGCCAGGATAAAATGCCTGGGAAAGAGACTGGAGCTCAGAACTCCCTAACTCAAAGTTGCAGGATGGCAGGAAAGACAGGGCTATTTTGAAGATAATGCAACCATATTTTCACCATACGAGCTCGGACGCCGCCTCGGTAAACAAGGTCCGCGCAGAGCAGTGACACCCCCAGGCTGCTTGCGAATAGTCTACTACTGGGAACATAAACAGATTAGGGATGAGCCCACTCTCCCGTTGAACAGGTGCTAAAGTCATAGATACTGGGCCAGAAGGCGCACCGGAAACCACAGTATCACGCAACTCGCTTTTTTTTTTCTATGGAGAGTACACCGTCAAATAAATCTCGTACTGGTGCTCGCCCTGTGGAGCTCCACCAGGCAGGTGCAGTGCCGGGCTCTGAGCCTCGACAGAGCCCACCCTCAGCTACTGGAGGACCCTCTAGACCGTCTTGTGGAGTCAGCAGACGGCGGAGGAGAACTACTGACCAAAACAAAACAGAAAAAGAGAAACCCAGAGTGCCACTTGTCATGATGCACTGGAATGCAGAGGGAGTGAACAGCAAGCAGGCTGGATACAGCAAAAAGACAGAGCTGGAAAACATCTTGTATGAGAAGCAAGTCAGTGTTTGCTGTATCCAAGAGACTCACTTGAAAGCAGATCAAACCTTTAAAATAAGGGGATATCAATGCTTCAGATCCGACAGAAAAGATAGACGAAAAGGAGGAGTACTTACTCTTGTAAGGAATAACATTCCTGCACACGAAAGGAAAACCTTCATGGATGGAGCAGAATATCAGCTGTTGCAGATAAAGGTAGACAAGATGGAAATAGAACTCCTGAACTATTACTGTCCGAACAACAAACCCCTGAGTCTCAGCTCTATACAGGTACCAGCCACCAACTTTATAGCAGTTGGAGACTTTAATAGCCACTCCCAGAGCTGGGGCTATAACCATCTGGATCACAGAGGTGAAGAGGTTGAAACTTGGCAAGATGATCACTCCCTAATCCTAGTCAATAATGCCACAGATACTCCTACCTTCTACTCCAGAGGATGGCACACAACTTCAACACCAGATCTTGCCTTCTCCACACCAGATATAGCTGGATCTATTAGTAGAGAAGTAGGAGACCAACTAGGGGGAAGCGACCATCGCCCAATCTTTCTTACTGTCCAGAGTGCAACTCTCAGTACAGGCCCAGCCATTACAAGATGGAACTACAAAAAAGCCAACTGGGGTTTATTCAGGCATCAGGTGAACACGCTGCTGTCTACCCTCAAGGTACAGAACAGAGACATTAATGAAGTGGTAAAAGACTTCAACAGATGCATACTACAAGCTGCAAAAGAAACCATTCCCAAAGGATGCCGGCGTAACTACATACCATACTGGTCCAGCACACTCCAAGAACGTCAGGAAGCTATGGACAGGGCTAGAAAGGACGCAGAGTCTCAGCCTTCACTTGAAACTCACAACAAATGGAAAAAGGCTGTAGCAGAGTTTCAGAGAACAAAGCTAGAAGAAAAACGGAAAAGCTGGAGAACTAAAACGGCATCGCTGAACCTTGAGAAAGACGGCAGGAAACTTTGGAGATTAGTCAAGTCTCTAAATGAAGAGCGTTCCTCACCTAGGCAGACTATCACATTGGATGAAGGTGGCAAACTTTTCAGAGGAAAACAAGCTGCAGACTTGTTTGCTAGAAGATACAGTTCAGAAAGCAACTTACCCATTAACATAGATCATCAGAGAGAGATAAGAAAAGAAATACTGGCAACCATGGGACAGACAGATACTCCTGCCCCAATGAGGGAACCCATCACACTAGGAGAACTACAGAAGGCTATTTCCAAGCTTAAGTTTCAAAAGTCACCCGGCCCAGACAAAATCAGCAACGAAATGCTAGTAAATCTGAGCTCAGCAGCAAAGACAAAACTGCTTGAGATATTCAACCACAGCTGGTTGAAAGGAACGGTACCCCAAGTATGGAGAGAAGCCATCACAATACCCATACTAAAGAAAGGGAAATGTAAGACCGAGGCTGCAAGTTACCGGCCAATCAGTCTCACAAGCTGTGTTGGGAAGACTATGGAGCGAATAGTCAACCACAGATTGAAATGGTATTTAGAGTCTGAGCAGATCCTGGTGCCGGAACAAGCTGGATTTAGAGAATGCTACAGTATAGAAGACCAAGTTACTTACTTGTCTCAAGCAATAGAAGATGCCTTCCAGGAGAAGAAAAAGGTCCTAACGATCTGGGTCGACTTCAAGCAGGCCTTTGACAAGGTGTGGAAAGATGGCCTCATTGCAAAACTTAGGAGAAGTGGAATCCAAGGCAACATGATGAAATGGATCCAGTCATACTTGCATAACAGGAGAACTAGAGTCACTCTTGACGGTCTGCAGAGCAGAAAAGTGTTGCTCCATCAGGGGGTACCTCAAGGAGGAGTAATTTCCCCAACACTCTTCCTTGTTTACATCAATGACCTGGTGAAAGATCTCCCTGCAGGAGTTAAAGCTGCCTTATATGCAGATGACCTAGTACTCTGGTGCGCTGATGAAAATGTCACCACAGCAAATTATAGAATGCAGCGGGCAGCAGACATGCTAGTGTCATGGGCAGAGAAATGGCTTATCACAATAAACACAGACAAAACCTCCACAACACTGTTCTCCCTCGCCCCCAAGGACAAATCAGCTAACATACACCTAGGGACAACCGTGATCAAGGAAGAAAGCTACCCCACCTATCTTGGGGTGACATTTGACCAAAGGCTTACATGGAATAAGCATATTGAAAATGCAGAAGGAAAGGCCCGAAGACGACTAGGCATACTCAGAAAATTAGCAGGTACCAACTGGGGAGCAAATGAACGAAATCTAAAGAAGATTTATAATGGAGTAATAAGACCACACTTAGAGTTTAGCTCAGCAGCATGGTCATCAGCTGCTAACTCACATCTGCAGTCTTTGGACAAGGTGCAAAATCAAGCTCTCAGGCTCATTACAGGAGCCATGAAAACTACACCAATAACAGAGATGCAGAAGGTTGCTGGATTACAGACATTGTCCCATAGAAGAGACACAAAAACCATGATCCAGATGGAAAAGTACAACAGTATGCCAATGCACCCAATGAAGGCAAGACTAGATGATCTGGCATTGGGACGTCTAAAGCGTAGCAGCTTTGTGCATCGGGGGAAAAGACTTATAAGACAGCATCAAGAAGACCTATCCATGAAGACAACACCACTGAAGCCCACCCTATACCCTGTACCATGGGAGCAGGCCAGCAGTGCCCTCCAAATTAATACATCAGTCAGTGGTCTCACAAGTGGATGTGAGTATAATGATCTGCAAAAACGAACTGCTACATTGAGTATGATCCAAGAAAGCTATCCCGATCAATCATGGATACATGCCTATACAGATGGATCAGCAACTAATGCTGTTAGGAATGGAGGTGCCGGTATCTTTATCTCATATCCTGACAACCACTATGAGACTAGGCACATTCCCACTGGTAAATTCTGTTCCAACTATACAGCTGAGGTTCAAGCTCTAGAGCAAGCTGCAAATATGATTTATAACACCAACTCTGACTGCCACCAGGTAGTCATCCTCACAGATGCACTGTCTGTCCTGCAAGCTCTCAAGGGTGGTAAACTCCCGCATCTGAGAAATGAACTAAACAAGGTAGCTGCCAAAAAGAGAACCATACTTCAGTGGGTACCATCTCATTGTGGTGTACCCGGAAATGAAAAGGCAGATAAACTTGCAAAAAAGGGAGGAGAATGTGAACAAGAAGATAATGAAGTCACATACTTTGAGAAAAAGAGAGCTATCCAGACTATCAGAAGAGAACAGAACCAACCCAAAGACGACTATCACACTCTCGACCGGCAGGGACAGATAACTATTTTTCGACTCAGGACAGGGCATAACAAACTGAATAAACACATGCACAAGCTACGATTGTCTGCTTCACCACTGTGCACATGTGGATTAAACGAACAAACTGCTGAGCATGTTCTACAGGACTGTCCTCTGTATGACCAGTTAAGAAAGATATACTGGCCCAATGACTCAACACTAAACTCAAAGCTATATGGAGTTAAAGAGGAACTTCAAACAACAGTCGAATTCATCATGAGAACTCGTCTGACGGTGTAATCATCAAAGATGCGATCGCAAGAAGAAGAAGGTGGCCTGCATAGGTGTTTATCTTCTCTCTAACATAGACATTTGTTTTGCGCTCTTTATAGCAAATGCGCAAAATTCTTCTATAACATTTATGCTCGAAAGCCTGAATCCTTCGCTCCGTATCTGCAGTGAGTGTCCAGCCCTCACACCCATACAAGAGAATAGATAATACAAGTGATTTGTATAATTTGATCTTCACAGGAAAACTGATGTTACTTTTCCAGATCACATTCAGCCTTGTCATGGCAGCTGAGGCCATCTCAAGTCTTGTCTTGATTTCTTTACTTGATCTTCCATCACTACATATAATGGACATGGGAACTGTTTAACAAACTGCAAGACGCTTTCAATGCTGATAATTCTGTATCCTTCAATAGTTTCAGGATCAGTGTGTTTCACAGCTGTAGAAGTAACACTATTTAATTTACAGAATGATATTTCATTTGTCTGACATGTAGGCCTAGCTGTGATTTTCGGTAGTTTCAGGGAACCAGAATACCTGTTACCTCTAAATTTCCTCTTAATGGGCCTATCCTTCCTTCTTTTACCTGATGCTGTTGATTTATTAACACAATCCATTTTATTAAATAAGAAATCACTATAAATCTAACCATAATCACAAATTCGACTTCGCAATTGACAGGAAGCACGATTCAGTATAAACATACAAGCAAGCCTAGTCCGATGTAAGCTTGATTCTGATTGGTTGAAGCTGGCGATCTTTGACCCTCATGAAAAGTTTCAGCCAATGAAATTTTATTTTATGTTTAAGGCTTATAACTGTTAAAAAATTTAATCTAATGCCTTGGCTGGACTAAATACCGAAAAAATTATTAAAATATGTTAATAAATAAAAAAGTTATAACAAAATAATTTTTTTGCATATATAATTAGCTGATTTGTGGCTGAACATACGTATTTGAAAAATTAATTTAAAATATTTTTAAGCTGAAAACTGCAATAAAAAACATAGCGTTAGGTAGAAAAATGGTGACACTAAACTGTAGCATCAATATTGCAAAAATGATAATTTTTAAACAAAATGCCAAAATATGGGTGAAACCTCCCCTTAACGTCACATACCTTGGCCAATCGGACTAAGCCTATCTTTATTTTTGAATTAACTTTAAAAAAAAATCTCACACTACTATGTGTTACTATCAACAACTAGATTCGTATATCTAAGTTAGCCAATCATACCTCGGCTTCCTTCAAAATCAAGCCAATCCCCTACTTCGTATTATTTTAGCCTTCTTTCACCTACGTGTTTTCAAAAAAATCATGCCATTTCATCCAAGCAGATATGACTCGACATGACAGTATCTCTGTTCTATATATGTTTTATTACCAATATTTAATTATCTAATGGACTATTTAAACAACCAATTACATATTCTTTGTCCACAAATCTTCAGAAACCCGAATATACAATTATCATGAGACTAAATGGCTTATTTAACTCTTTCAGTCCCAAGCAAAAAAGTGGGTTTTGCCCAAGCAAAAATGGCCACCACAGTGCATTTTTAAATAAATATCTCAAAACAGAAACATGTTCACTCTTAAACACGTGCGGTATTTAAAAGAATGTACTTGCAGTCGGAAATGACGTTTTGGGTGGTTTGTGAGTAATTATAATTAAAAACAGTCTCAAACAGAGGCACATATACTAAACGCTTTATAAAGTCGATTGGGCCAAGCGTGTCTAACTCCTGAGGATATATAAAGTCGATTGGGACTTAAAGAGTTAAAAATACTGTCTTTTTTCGATCTTAGTTGTTTATTTTTAACTATCATCTGTCCGCATCTTTTTAACTGTACTATCAGTATAAAGTCAGGAATCAGATGTAAAACAGGGGAATGTCATGTTTCCTAATAAGAATTAAACCTGTTTTCGAAACCTAATGTCGTGTCGTTAGTTTTTTCATCACTGTTTATTTGAAAAAAAATTAGGCCATGCAAACGGCGTGCGAGATGGCTTACACAGCGACACACAGCGAGCGGCATAACTGCATGTGTCCCTCAGTGCATCTCTCTCTCTCTTAGTTCGTCCGTCTGTCTTTCTAAGTTAACCTTGTGCGTGTAATTACACTAATGTTTGTTTTAGTATCTAGGTCATTGAGAAAATACAGTACATATTTTATAGGGGGTGTGGCGATACAATTATTTGAAGAATGCAGCAGGGAAAGCAGAGATTTTGCGTTCATCCCTTCCGGCGTTATTAATCTCAGGCTTTTGCGCTATTGGGAAAGCACTGGTTTTGCTCCATTCTTCTTTCTTTCTTATATTTGCTTTCTGCTTTACATTTATGTTCTAATTTATATATGGGTATTAGAATTTTTCACCACAATTCTCCCCACTTAAAACAGACATCATATGTCAGTCCCTAATTCTATATACACATAGATAAATTTCTATCTAAGCCTCGTGATTACCTTGAGTCTCATCGCACGGATGGCGGCTTAGAAAATCAGCACCTAGGTTAGTTTTTCCAGAAATATATTCTATACTGAACTGATATGGCTGTAATAGCAAAGACCAGCGTAGTAACCTAGCATTTTCATGCCTGGCTTGCGCTAGAAAAGCCAGGGGTTTGTGATCTGTTTGTAACTTGAATGCCTTCCCATACAGATAAATATTGAATTTCTTGATCGCCCATATCACTGCGAGACATTCTTTTTCACTAGTTGAATAATTTTTATCAGCTGTATTCAACTTACGACTAGCATATGCCACTGGGGTTAATTCCCCATCCAGTGAATCTGAATTCTGTAACAGGGTGGCACCCAACCCTAGATTACTAGCATCCGTTCTCACAATGAATTCTTGACTTAAGTCAGGTAATTTCAAAATAAGTTTGCTTGTGAGCTTTTCCTTCAATTCTTGGTATGCTAATTCACACTGTGCTGTCCAGGTAATTCGATCTGGATTTCCTTTGCGTGTCAAATCAGTTAACGGTGCACATATGGAGTTAAAGTTTTTGATATATTTTTGGTAGAAACCACATAATGAGACAAAGGATCTCACGTCTTTCTTTGTTTGTGGCCTCGGTGCTTTTCTCAGTTTCTCCAAATTCTTGGGGTCAGGGGTCATGTTTCCCTGATGGACTGTGTGTCCCAAGAATTCTAATTCTTTACATCCAACGCAACATTTGGTTGGTCGGGCTGTCAAATTCGCTTCTCTAAGTCGATCAAACAACATGTTCAGAGAGTTAATGTGTTCCTCAAACGTTTCTGTCGCTACGAGGATATCATCCATGAAGTTTGTGATGCATGGATTATTCAGGGGATCCAACAATTTTCTCATCATTCTAGAGAAGACACTGGACGCATTTTTCAATCCAAATGGCAATCTGTTAAATTCATAGTGTCCCTCTGAGGTACTAAAAGCTAGATAAGGTCTAACCTCAGGCTTTACTGGAATCTGATAGTAGCCTTTGCTCAGATCCACCTTTGAGAAATATTTAGCTTTATTAAGCCTGGCAAACAGCTGATTTGTATCCGGCAATGGATCCACCTGACCTTATGTGATAGCATTCAGTCTCCTGTAATCTATACAGAGTCTATGTTCTCCAGAGGGCTTTCTCAATAGAACCACACTGGAACTATACTGAGATTCACTGTGTGAAATAATTCCTTCCTTCAACACATAGTCTATCTCTTCCTTCAAAGCTTTCTCCTTAGCGAAAGGAATCGAATAGGCTTTCATACAGACTGGTGTTGGGTCTATAAGTTTCATATCATATTCTAATAAGTGTGTATGCCCCGGACGGTCCGTTAGCACCTCTGTATGATCATCTAGAACCTGTTGCACTCTCTCCTTCTGATTTTTCGTTAAATGTGTACTGATTTTCACCTGTGCAGCGGTCTCACAGGGGTGTAATGGATATTCAAATGATGAAAGTGGTTCTTTTTTCATCTCAATTGCAATAGACAAGGTCAGCAAATGTGTCTCTTCCTGATTTTCTCTTTCCAAATATTTCTTCAGGAGATTCACATGATAGATTTTTTCTTTCCCCTTCTTATCTATCTTATAATTTGTTCTAGACATCTTCTCTAGAACTGTATATGGACCTTGCCATCCAATTTGCAACTTATTCTGGCTACCGGGTAGAAAAAGCAGTACCTTCTCTCCCACAGCCAAATCTCTGTCTTTTGCCTTCTTGTTATAATAGGCAGCATGTTTTTCCCTGGCTTGTCTCAAATGTTCATTGGCAAGTTTCCAGCCAGTTTTTAAACGAGTGGTCAGCTCATTCACATATTGGTATGATGATGTAATATTTTCCTCTGCCTTTTCATCAGTCCACGTTCTTAACAAGGCTTCTAGTGGACCTTTTATTGGCCTCCCAAATAATAATGTTGCCGGGGCCATACCGGTTGAACTATGGGGTACCTCCCGATAAGCAAAAAGGGCGGCGTGAAGGTACTGGTCCCATGTATCTGGTTTTTCATGTGCCAACTTTCTCAGGATCGACATTAATGTCCCGTTAAATCTTTCCACTTGGCCGTTTCCTTGGGGGTGGTACGGGCTACAATTGAAGTGTTTGGCTTGAAAGATCCTGAAAACTTCTTCTGTTAATTTCCCCTTGAATTGAGAGCCATTATCAGTCAAGATTTGGTTGGGAAAGCCTAACCTTGTGAAAATTGTGAGTAATGCCTCTGCCACATGTTTAGAATCAATTGATGACAGGGCTACCGCCTCTCCCCACATAGAACAGGTGTCCACCAGAGTCAGAATGTAGCTGTTCCTCCTCTTGGTTCGAGTGAGAGGTCCCACAATGTCCACTGCAACTCTCTCAAAAGGTGTTCCCACTATGGGCATTTCCCCTAGAGTTGCTGGTGCAGTCCAATGCCTTGGTGCTACTCGTTGGCACTCTGGACAGGATTTTACATATCTTTTTATATCTTCAGTTATACCTGGCCAGAAATAATGACAAGCTATTCGCTGTCCGGTTGCGCTGATCCCCATATGACCACTGAAGGGAATCGCATGCCCTAGTTCCAACACTTTAGTCCTATATGAAGTGGGAAGGACTAGCTGTCCGTGACCATTGGATTCAGATCCAGCCTTCCTATACATCAATTTGTTCTTCATATAAAAATCTCCCTTGCCTGGAGGTGTATGACATTTGGGCAATTTCTTGAAACACTGCTTGAGTGTTTTGTCCTCCGCCTGTGCCTTCCTCATCTCATCTGGATGAGTATTTATTGGATTATCCTCCTCCTTTTTAGACTGTGATCTGGTCTGCACTGTTGCCAATATCACAGGTCTCTTGGGATTCCCCAAGAAGACATATCTACACCCCAATATCAGAGGGTAGATTGGTTCATTTATCACTGCTGCTTTGATTACTCCCTCCACATATCGCGTTTTCACATTTATCTTAGCGATAGGGAGTGTCATGGTCGCTACTTCCTTGGTTGCAGCTTGAATTTCCACTGTTTCTGTGGTGTATTGATCTGCTTGCACCAGGTGAGAACTCACAACTGAATCATAATCCAAACCTGTATCATATAAGCACCTTATGGTGACTCCATTACAGATTACATCTTCACACACTGGGGGGTGGTACGGTTCCTGTAGTTCCGCAGGTTTGACCTTTGTTCCCTTCTTCCCAGATTTCATAGCAGCAAAATTAGGAGGTTTCTTTCTACAATTTTCGGTGGTATGATTGTTCATCCGACAAACTTTACACCACTTCTTTCCTTGGTTGAAAGATTTTCTTTCATCAAATTTCCTTTCATCGAATTGTGGGGTTTTATTTTTATTATCATACCGTGGCATATCAAACTGGTGCTTACCTTTGTTCTGATCTCTATGATCAAACTTATTAAAGTTTTGTGGTGCCTTAAAATTGTCTACCTGTTTCTTTTTATTACCAGTTACCTCTGCTTGAGCTGCCTGATATCTTTCAGCGACATTTAGTAACTCACCCAGCCTCTCTGCACCTTGTTCCATGAGAAACTTTCTCAGGTCTGGAGCCATGGACTCTCTTAGCTGCTCTATAAGGATCATTTCTTTAAAATCTTGGGTTTTCCCCAGAGCCGTCCATTTCTCCAAGTATGTCTCTAACCGTGCAGAGAACTGGTGATATGTTTCACCTGACAGTAGTTTAGCATTCCTGAACTTTTTTCTATAAAATTCTCCATTCTTTTCATATCTTAACAAAAGAGCCTGCTTTAACATGTCATAATTGTCTTGGTCATTTCTGCTCATCTTGGCAAAAACTTCATAAGCTGTACCACGAAGCCCTTGTGATAACTTTAGGCTCCACCTTTCTCTCTCTAAACCAAACGTGGTAGCCAAAAGTTCATATCTATTTAGGTTACTTTCTATGTCATCGTCTTTCTCAACAAAATGGTCTAAATGAAAACTCATAGCTGAGGTTGAGGCTGCCTGACTGCCAGTAGCATCGGAGGTAAAAGGACTGGCACCATTTTCAGGAGCATGGCCTTGAATTTCTAACTCTCTTAGTCGTAATTCATGCTCCCTCTGCATCTCCTATCTTCTGCTTCCCTTTCTGCAGCTAATCTCTTTTCTTCTCTTTCTATAGCTAATCTCTTTTCTTCTCTTTCTGCCTTTTTCTCTTCCAACTGGAGCCTCTTTATTTCCGATTCACGATCCGCCTCCAATGCCCTAGCCTTTTTGTCAGCCTCAATATGCAACCTCTTAATTTCCTTGTCAGCCTCTAACTTTCTTTCAGCTTCTTTCTCTAATTTTTTTCTTCCCTGGCAATAAATTTATCACATTCTAAGGTCACATAGTCAATCAAGACTTGACCATCCATGTGCATTTCCCTGGCAGTCTGTACAGCGGCAGATCTAAATTTGGCCAAATCAGCCATTCTAGCTCAAGTAGATCTACTAAGGTTCTAAGACAATTCTAAACTTAATTAAAATAATTATCAACTAATTACTACTGGTGGAACAACTTATCACTGTAAAATCTCCTCTTAATTATTGTTACTGTCTTAGGGGTGTTCCTAACCTCTACTAAGACCAGTAATACAATCTTGAATTTATATCCTACTGCTAATTTTTATTCCTGGAGTCAGTTGATATATGCTGTATGAGATTCCTATATATGCCAAATTCCAATCCTGGAATTAGAGACCCCACTATATGTGGTGAGTTTATGAGGTATAAATATGGGGATAGGGGACCTAGTGTCCTGAATGAGATCAGCTGTGAAGGTTTCTGAAGATAATAAGTTTGGTGTGTATACAGAAGACCTTACTTGCTACCACATTTCGATCTCAATCAGACTTATTCTTGATCAATGTGAATAATAGCTTCGTTAAGTGTCTAGGGTATTGTAAAAGTGTTGTGGAATAATCTCAATACAAAACATATACAAACAAATATTAAATCCTAAGATAAACTCAACTAAAATCAGAGGCACATCTCCAATCCAACTTGCAAGTCTGGAAGGAAGAGCTGGAGAAGAGAGGGATGGTCATAAGCAGCTCTAAAACAAAATCCATGGTGATATCACGAGAAGAAAGAAAACATCAGATTAAGTTGGGAGAACAGGTCCTGGAGCAGGTCGACCACTTTAAATATCTCGGAGCTATTATAGACCGAAAGGGAGGTATCAAAGAAGAGTTGGCCATTCGAAAAGCAGCGGCTGGGAGACTTTTTCAGGCCATAAATCGTGGATTCCTCAGCAAGAAAGAGGTTGGTAAGAAAACGAAGATGGCTGTATACCGCTCCACCTATGTCCCAGTTTTGACATATGGATGCGAGTCGTGGGCAATGACTACAACCCACAAAAGCCAGATCCAAACCTCAGAAATGAGGTATCTGAGGAAAGTGGTTGAAGTAACAAGAAGAGACATGGTCCGCAACCAGACGATACGTCAAGGCCTGAAATCCCATCCGCTGCAGACCCAAATAGAACAGTCCCAACTAAGATGGTTTGGCCATGTCTGCAGAATGGGAGAAGATCGGCTACCACGACAAGCATGGGAAACAAAGAGCCAGGGATCCAGACCTCCAGGACGACCCAGAGTTCGCTGGGAGGACAACATTAGACAATCTTTGAAGGACCGAGGACTAGAATGGAACCAGGCCAGGAAGAAGACAGCTGATAGAATGGTCTGGCGCTCTCTCTTCCAAACCTCTACACCTCACGGTAGAAGGGGAACGACTAAGTAAGTAAGTATAAACTCAACTAACTCCAGCTGTTAAACTTTATAATGAAAAATTTTCTGTTAAACTTTATTGGTCCTGAGCCTAAATATTGTTTTGATCAGGACTTTAGTCAATGATAATCAATTTGATTGCATAATATAATTACAAATATATATTAAAATATTTACATGCAATAGACAGTATGTCTATAGTACATGGGTACAATTTTTGAATGGATATTCTTTAATATATCTAATAACTGGTATTATGAAGCAGCTTGGGGTTTATCATCATCCCAATGTTCTTTAGTTTAATAATATGGTCTCTGTTATTCTTTTTGGAGGAATGTTTTTATTCAATACAGGAGATCTTTCAGGAATAGTTATAAGTTGTTCCAGGCCAGATATCACTTATCTGAGCCCTGGAATCGCAGCAATTGCAGTCAGTTTGGCCAAACGCTTCACAATCCTCTGGTCTTAAGCCTCTTTTATAACAGCAGGTGTTAGAGACTCCTTGATCTAGTGCTGAATTGCTCTATCATTCAGTATCAGCATCATACAAGTACCAGCAGGAACCCCTGTCAAAGCAAGTTATGGTTCTGTCTTAATATCAAACTAATTCCTCCAAATTTACCTGTAAACATATATTTCACAAAAGAACATGGTCAGCTCTTCTGACAACCTAGCTTCTCCACTTTCATGTGATGGAACAAATGGTACCAGTTTTCTTTTATTTTTCCCTAATGGAGGCTACGCCTCTGCCATTCCTGCAATACTTCACCATGCAATAAGATAGGTGTAATGTTTCTGCATGATCATCATATATATTCCTGTAGTTCTAACTTTCTTAAATGGTCCATAGTATAATGCATCAACAACTAGGCCATGCCTAAGTCTGCTATGGAACCATTTAATTACAACCTTTTGTCATGGCCTTTTCTTATACACAACCCTTTTTCAAATCAAAAAAGTCAATAAAATCAATCTTACCACATGTAAAGGAAATCTACACAGGTTACGATGAATAAGGCATTTGAATATGGCACACTTTTAGATTTGCCCACTGTCCCAGACTGATTTCTGTAGTTATATCTTATAAAACACAGCACAAGTCTGTCACCGCTTCCTGCTCTTATGAATATTTTTTTTTAAATGGCTACGAGCAGCGTACTCTTTCGTTAAGGTTACATGCCTTGGCCAATCGGACTAAGCCTATCTTTATTTTTGAATTAACTTTTTAAAAAAATCTCACACTACTATGTGTTACTATCAACAACTAGATTCGTATATCTAAGTTAGCCAATCATACCTCGGCTTCCTTCAAAATCAAGCCAATCCCCTACTTCGTATTATTTTAGCCCTCTTTCACCTACGTGTTTTAAAAACAATCATGCCATTCCATCCAAGCAGATATGACTCGACATGACAGTATCTCTGTTCTCTATATGTTTTATTACCAATATTTAATTATCTAATGGACTATTTAAACAACCAATTACATATTCTTTGTCCACAAATCTTCAGAAACCCGAATATACAATTATCATGAGACTAAATGGCTTATTTAAAAATACTGTCTTTTTTCGATCTTAGTTGTTTATTTTTAACTATCATCTGTCCGCATCTTTTTAACTGTCCTATCAGTATAAAGTCAGGAATCAGATGTAAAACAGGGGAATGTCATGTTTCCTAATAAGAATTAAACCTGTTTTCGAAACCTAATGTCGTGTCGTTAGTTTTTTCATCACTGTTTATTTGAAAAAAAATTAGGCCATGCAAACGGCGTGCGAGATGGCTTACACAGCGACACACAGCGAGCGGCATAACTGCATGTGTCCCTCAGTGCATCTCTCTCTCTCTCTTAGTTCGTCCGTCTGTCTTTCTAAGTTAACCTTGTGCGTGTAATTACACTAATGTTTGTTTTAGTATCTAGGTCATTGAGAAAATACAGTACATATTTTATAGGGGGTGTGGCGATACAATTATTTGAAGAATGCAGCAGGGAAAGCAGAGATTTTGCGTTCATCCCTTCCGGCGTTATTAATCTCAGTCTTTTGCGCTATTGGGAAAGCACTGGTTTTGCTCCATTCTTCTTTCTTTCTTATATTTGCTTTCTGCTTTACATTTATGTTCTAATTTATATATGGGTATTAGAATTTTTCACCACACTGACCAATACTGATATATAGGGGAACAACAGAAGTGATTGCGTCATTAATAGGCTGAACTGTCCATGGTAAACTTCCGGTGTTATGTATAGAGGTTCGCACTAATGACCTGTCATTGAAACATCCTTTTTTTGGGGATGCGTAGATGGCAGGGAGGACAGTGTGATTCGCTTGCATAGCTAGGCGGTGTTGTCGCACGGAAGGTCCAGGGTTCAAATCCTGGGTAAGCCACTCATGTCTGTTGTTTTTCTGTTGTCTAGTGTTCTACTTCTTTATTTCCTACGAGTGCCTTATAACATACCTTTATATCTGTTTCATATTAATTTACTGTTTACAGGCCTCGTGATTTCCCTTCCTTATGTGTTATAAATGTTTATACAATACCAAACCTACCCTCTGTCCTGTTCTTACTATTCTAAGTCTACTATCATACTGGACACAGTATTAAGGTCTTTGTCTTGTTGGACTGACCAGTACTGATATATAGGGGAACAACAGAAGTGATTGCGTCATTAATAGGCTGAACTGCCCATGGTAAACTTCCGGTGTTATGTATAGAGGTTCGCACTAATGACCTGTCATTGAAACATACTTTATTGGGGGGATGCGTAGATGGCAGGGAGGACAGTGTGATTCACTTGCATAGCTAGGCGGTGTTGTCGCACGGAAGGTCCAGGGTTCAAATCCTGGGTAAGCCACTCATGTCTGTTGTTTTTCTGTTGTCTAGTGTTCTACTTCTTTATTTCCTACGAGTGCCTTATAACATACCTTTATATTTGTTTCATATTAATTTACTGTTTACAGGCCTCGTGGTTTCCCTTCCTTATGTGTTATAAATGTTTATACAATACCAAACCTACCCTCTGTCCTGTTCTTACTGTTCTAAGTCTACTATCATACTGGACACAGTATTAAGGTCTTTGTCTTGTTGGACTGACCAATACTGATATATAGGGGAACAACAGAAGTGATTGCGTCATTAATAGGCTGAACTGCCCATGGTAAACTTCCGGTGTTATGTATAGAGGTTCGCACTAATGACCTGTCATTGAAACATCCTTTTTTTGGGGATGCGTAGATGGCAGGGAGGACAGTGTGATTCGCTTGCATAGCTAGGCGGTGTTGTCGCACGGAAGGTCCAGGGTTCAAATCCTGGGTAAGCCACTCATGTCTGTTGTTTTTCTGTTGTCTAGTGTCCTACTTCTTTATTTCCTACGAGTGCCTTATAACATACCTTTATATTTGTTTCATATTAATTTAAAGTATCTCATAACTGCCCTGTTGTTAACAAGGTGAAAAGGGATGAGAACGCCCGGGGGTGTCTGAGATTACACCCAATCCACCAGTTATCTGCCATCACCCACACGAGCACCCTATCAGACTACCCCTTTCCCACACACCATCATTGATCCTTATATATTAAATTTAGTTCTCGTTATATAATGTTTTACTATATTATGCAATTCGCTAGGTCTGTCTACTCTAAACACCTGTTCCACAGTTATGGATGAATTGAATGCCTGTAAACAACCTAATATTGATTTTCTCTGTTGTTTATACTTCCTACATTTTAGTAGGAAATGCTCTATAATATAAAGTCTACATTATTTTTTTCTAGACACTCTGCAAAGTAAGGTTCTTCTAGATTTGACTTCACTTCTTTGTTAATGGCTATTGCACTCTGATATAGCCGGCGGACCTGAATCTAAGGTGGAAGTGACGTGCCTCGCAACAGAATGCATAAACCTCTACGAAACTTTATAAAAAGCTAAATAAGGCCGGCAACTCAATTCAAATGAAAACAAAAGGTGAGTAGCAAATACAAGTAGCGAGTGAAGGTGGAACATAAATGAGGCATGTTTAACAAAAATGTTGTTTATAAAAAAGGTGCACACAAATCTAATTGCGTCGCCCATTTTCTGTTTCTTTTTTTTTTTTTTTATGTAAAACTTTTGCCTCGTTTTGGCGAGGCGCGTCCTGTTCAACCTAGTCGGTTATATTAAGGCGCATGTCCAAATATAAAAGTCCCTTAGGTCTGGAGTGAAGATTTATTTTATGTTTCTACAATAACTAACCTTTTTGTACCTGTTGTACTCTTAACATTACAGGGATGGGCAAGGATTAGTACGAAACTATCACAAGTCTCGTGAAGTCTCGCTGAGACAAACAACACCTTAGCGTTAACAAAATAGTACCAACCGAAACATGTCGTATCGTTTAGCAATGTTTTATATTACTTTTATTTTTGGCTGATGTGCATTCGAGCATTATTATTTACTTTCGTTATGGCAAATTAGCTGTAGTACTATTGTGACACATTTAGTATTTCAGTGTTGTAGTGTGTATTAATCTACTTATGTCGGCCATATTTGTTCTGTGGTAGATGCATTGAGCATAAACCCGTGGGTACAACACCGTATTAGAAATCTCTGTAGTTTTGATTATAATAATAGTGGATCATCAGCACTTCAGGAATTACTGTAGTGTTGACATTGGAGACGAAAGCATTATAACAGCGCTCTTAATTTGACGCAAGTAGCAATGGATTTGGTGTCTCGTATAGACAGACCACTAGCATGAAGTCATCTTACAACTAGCCTATATCAGCTGTAGTTTTCAATTCATTTAGTTTAGTAGTAGTGAATCACGTATATTCTAAAAAATACTGATAGGACGGTTTATCAGTGAGATCTATGTTATCCTTATCTATAACTAATTCCTCATGATATCTTGGCTTTCCATTAGCCTACCGACAATGTAGCTTATGCAACATTGTACCTTAGGCCTAAGTATAGGCTAGTTGTTTCAACTTTTTGTTTTCTGCTCCAATATTAGGCTACAGTGTAGGGCTAGTTGTTTAGTTACTATGTATTTTTGCCAATTTTTATTTTTTTTCCTTGAAATAGTACACAGTTAGGCCCTACTGTCAGACTGTGAGCATATTTTGTTGTTTGATATTAGTTTTGTGGTCTTCATTAGCCTACTTGTCACTTATTCAAAACAACTGCTATTAAAATCTTACATTACAAAAGCTAAGAGGATAAAATTGAAGTTTTGATCAACTTTGCACACAGTAACAGTAGGCTAGTAGTTGAAGCTATTATTTGAGCTGACTATCAGATGATGTAGCTAGTAGGATTGAAATGAAGAACATAGTCATGTTTCAAATTTTGCTTAAATGTCTATTGACCTGGTGTCCAGTTTTCAGTCACCCACATCGATATAGCATTAAATAAGAATTCAGAGACACAGTATTAAGGGTTAGGTTTATGAATTCTGACTTTTAAACCGAATCCTGCATGAGTTAATTGACCACCAGATCAATAGACATTTGGGCAAAATTGGCCCTACATCCCGCTGCTCTTCATCTGAACCACTGGTAGCAGTGAGGCACTGTATTCATATAAATTACTAACACTGGATTTGGTGTGTTTCATTATTGCTTATCATTTCAGTATTATAGACCAATGTGACTGATTTTAAAGATGTCTATTATATTTGTGTCTACTTGCAGCTAACAACAGTCAAGATCAAAATCAAGTCATTTGTGAGTAGAGAAGGATTGATTGACTTTACTTAATTTTCATTACATAGTGACAACTTTCCATATTTCTGTGAACCTGGCAGTATACTATTCAAATTTCTGCAGCAAAGAGTACAAGTCAAAGTGAATAATTATACTGTACGAACACAGTATTCCATTGTGATTTCGTGAGTTATCCATGCTGGCACTAGGGGTTAAAGAAGTGGCAGAATTAAAATTAATCCCCCTTTCTTTCTGAACTGCAATTAACATTGTCGTCGTAGCCAAAACATTAAAAGGTGCACAGTAACAGCGTTTATCATTCGTGTGTTCCGTCGTAAAGGACATGATGTTCAGCAATTTTGCTTAGGACATTGGACACCATATATGGTTCACGCAGCATTAGAAAGCTGCCTGCATTGTTGCTGCTAAGAATTGTCTCGCAGTCCGTAGTCTTTCAGACAGATATTCATTTATTAATAATGTTTGTGTTTAATGTCTTTATTGTGATTTAGTTTTGTTTCATAAACCGGTCATCATCAGGAGTCAACTTTAATCAGTAGCAAAATGTCGACGACCCTGCAGAATTCACGCACTCGGAATCGTAACAGACAACAGCCTGTATCTGGGAGGTGAGAATTGCATGTGACTGAGTCAAAGTTGTGTTTGTTGTTATATTCATTGTCATAGTGCAGATGTTTTAAAAGAATATTATACCTTAAAAGCCTACAAAGGTAGTTGGAGCCTCAGGTGGACATTTTTAATTGAGCTGTTGAAAAAGATATTATTCGCATTTGAATAAATCTTAATTTTCCTTAGCTTTCCTTTCGATTTAAAGTATTTTTGCTAATGCAGTTTATAATATATTTTAACTAGGTTTAAAAGAAAAGAAGACAGAATTTACTGATACTCAAACGCAGACTTTGGAAAGAAACCAAAACACAGTTATAATAGTTATTCGTCTTTATTTTAACACTATTAGGGCTTATTATCAGTTCTTGTAAGACTGCCACAATCACGGACCGGCCAGTGTTCAGCTACGTCATTTTCCTTTTCTCTTCTTATGAAACATGGAGTGACCACGGAAATGGTCCCATTGCAGAAGTCTGCATCAAACATTTGCATGCTCTTACAGGGATGGTTTCTGTAACAATCTGGTTTACATGATGAGATCTCTAGCCTCGTGCACAATCTCTTATTAGCTGCCTTGAATCCTGAGGATTTAGCTGCGTGAACACCATAAATATCCAAGTCAGTGAAGTACAGAAGGTTACTTCCCTTCATTTTGGGCTGTGTTTCAGTTACTTACCTAGCATTTTAGTGTGGTTTCATCATCTCAACCTGTAACCCGTCATGGGTCGTGGGGGTGCCATGGTGGAAGCATCAGCACACAGGGTCCTCCACTGCTGTCTATCCTCAGCAATGCGTAAAAGTGTGGAAAAACCGTGCCCTGCCTATTCTTTGATGTTATCAGCCTAGGATTTTAGTGTGGTTTACTGCACAATAAAAGAATAAAACTGCGAAAAATGTGATTAGAGAACATTGTTTATGATGTTTGTTCCAGAAAATGTGTGTTCATGGTGTTTGTTTAAAAAAAAAATGTAGAAAATGCTGGCGATGGATAAGAAAACACATAGGTAACCCATTGATAGCATTACAAGGCAGCCCTTGTTCTGGAATCGCCCAGGGTAATCAAGGTTACAGGGAGACTGAAAAACACATGGAGAAGAGGACTGGAGACCAAAAAAAAGGATGAGGAGAACAAGGGAAGACCTTTCGCTGATGGTGTGAGACCTGAGGAATTGGCATTCATTTGTTGAAGGCCCGTGCTTCTTGGCGAGCTGAAGGATCTTGATGATATGCTAAGTTTTTAAGATTTAAATCAAGATGTAGTTTTATAGATTTTGGAAATAAGGGTAATTTAAACCCAAAAAAAGTTTCTTAACTCATTCTAACCCTGGCAGTTTTCTGGTTTTACCCAGGCCCCAAAATGGGGGCATTTTTTTTTACATGTGGTGTTTTTAAAAAAAAAAGCTGTAGACATATATATATTAATTCCACAGATATATGTATTATGCATCAAACTTTAGGAAATTGGCCAAAGAATGTTGTGAAACAGTGTTGAGTTCTTATGAGATATAATAGTTGTTATGTCTTGCGAAATATAGAAACCGTAAAAAATAAAAAGTAATCAAAATTGTGCACTTACACGTAAATATTTCAGCTCTGTTTAATTCCTTCACATTTAAAAGCCCAGAAATCGAAACATATATCGAGTTAAAAATTAATATGCACAAATTAAGCACCAGAATTCTTGTTTCGCTACCAGTTCAAAACAAGTGGTTTACATGATTTGAACAAACTATGGCCACTAATTTTCTAATTTTTCATTCAAATGTCTGAACTCAAGATGCGCCCGTGGGTAAAAGTAAAGGCCTATCTGGCACACCATATGGCTTGCAGGGTAGAATTATTTAAGAGATCACAATATATGCAAAAAATTATGTGTTTTTGATACAAGTCATATCATTGTTAAAAGGATACCAATAATGTTTTTTTTAACCCCACTGTGGCAAAGGTAGTTGTAATCAAAAGTTGAGGTTAATCTGTTAGTAGTAATAGTAGTAGTCTCCTTCAGTCATGGAATACGCCAGAGGCAGCACCCCCCTCCCCCATAAAGGAACTCACTTGCAAGTATATTTTTAACAGTAAGTACTATCATAATAGTGTCAGATGGCACCCCATTCCAGGCTGTCACCCGGGGCGGACTGCCCCCCTCGTACCCCTCTTAGTACGCCACTGGAATACTCCCTTGAGGTAATAGCCCTCAGCCTTTTTTCTCTGGTGTTCCTTTAAGCGTGTTCTTTTCTCATGTGCTTGTTGTGAGAGCTTCTTTTAGCACAGTCTGAGGTGGCGCTGTAGGTAGCATCACTACTTGGTGAGATCAGCAGCTTCATCCTCCCAGGTTGATGGATTTATATCCAGTGCCCTCATGTCTCTCTTGTACACATCTTTGAACCTCAGCTGTGGTTATTGCCCAGCTATTCTTTTGCCATATGCCAGTTGTCCATTGAAAATATCTTTGGGGATTAAGTTTGGATTTAGCTGTGCACTTACGTTTTTCTCTTCTGAGAAAACAGACATATTCTTCATCACTGTAAATGCTTGCCTTTCGTTTTAACTTATTCTCATTTTTGCAAGTTGGCAAGAGTTTACTAGCATCCACGCTAGAACATATGAAAATAAGCTGAATTAACATTGATTAGTAAGATTCCAACCAAATACATCAGCTGTAAAGTCTTGTTTCATAATTTGGAATAAGAACTAATGAGATGTCAGTGGACATTAGGTTTGTGAAGTGAGAATTTAATGTTAGCAAGTTACTGTAAATTGCGTATGTCGACTTTTTAAGCCTGAAAAAAAATCTTCATTAGAGCGAGATAAAATACGAATCTGTATCTAAATTTTTACTCCAAGATTAATGTTGTTTCAACAATTTCAATTTTATTGATGATGAAAGCATATATGATCACATTTCAAAATCTGTCAGAGTCTTGCTTTAAATGCTGTTCATCTGATTTAAAGTGGTCTGCATATGGGTCTGAACCACTGGAAGTTCCGACTTTGCCTTCTGTATTTTCGCTGTCATCCTCCTCGTTACTGTCTCACCACAACAAATCTAGTTCTTACTCAGATAACATGAATATTGTATATATCATATATTGAAAGGTATTAGGGTTAGTGTCTCGATGAAAGTGGATTAGCCATATGTGCTTTTGCCATAGGCTGCCTTAAACCGTGTCCACTTTTGAGTTCTAGCCTACAGGTAGCCTACCGTATGTTTGGATATTGACATAAACAGTTAATATAGGCCTAAACCAAAATGTTCAGCTAAAAATCTCGACTGATACGCTGGTTGACTTATATGCCACAATTTTTATTACTAACACACAAAGACTGGAACATTTGCACAGTTTATCTCTGCCGTTCACTTGTGATCAAGTATCGTTATGTTCTTCTTAAAAAGGGTTATGTGATGATTGTTATTCATTTACTTATGCAATCCACATTCAGTGTCTGAGCCACCTCATCCTAGTATCAAGTGAATACATACGTTCCCTTCTTGATTTCTTTAAATCAGTTCCCTCAGTATTCCTGTTCTTTCTTTGTCCCATTAGAGACCCGTGGGAACTACACAGGGGCTCTTTCACACATGCACCTTCTATGGATGCTCTTGAAGCTAGTCTGTCAGCTCTTTCACACATGCACCTTCTATGGATGCTCTTGAAGCTAGTCTGTCAGCTCCTTCATTGCTGCATACCCTTTTCCATGACCAGGACGTTTTGAAATGTCTTGTCTTGTTAATACCCAGCTTTGACATTAATGGCATAGTGTTCATATAGATTCTGTCAGATCAACTCTGGGAAGGTTAAGGTGGCCGGCGTGATGCTGACCACATCACTCCTAGTGTGTCGATGGTCAAGAAAAAAAAGGCCTAACACCATATTCCCAATATACCTCAGTGTGCGTGCAAGGGGATCCTTTACCTTTTTTTTTTTTTGGCGTCCTGTAACATCTTCTTTTGTCCATTTTCCCTGCTGTCATTTGTTCTTTTCTGGTATTTTCAAGTTCTCGTTATAATTTTTGTGTCTGTAAATCATACAGCATCTCATCTAGTATTGATGGAATTTCCTTGTATTCTAAAATTTAATATTTAGTTATTGTCTAGTTCAGGGGTCGGCAGACTTTTTTTAAGAGATGGGCCAGTAAGTAAATATTTTAGGTGTCGTGGGCCAAGCAGGCATTGTAAAATTAAATAGAAAATTGAGAAGTGCTTGGTTTGTTAATGTTGGTGAATGTTGTATTATTTTAGCACTGTGGGAGTCTATTTGTAAATTCTTTCTTCTTCTTCTTCTTTGATCCATAACCGCCAACCGTCAAAGCAGTCAGCGGCCATCACGCCTGGTGGCGTCTTGTAGGGCAGCAACAAATTGATTCCACTTTGCTCGGTCGGCGGCCATCCTTCGTACAGTGCCCCAACTGTGGTTCATTCTTTGCATCTCAGCTTCCACAGTTCTCCGCCAAGTTGTTTTTGGTCGGCCTCTCTTTCGCTTTCCCTCGGGGGTCCATAGCATAGCTGTTCTTGCGATGGTATCAGGGTCCCTTCTGAGGACATGGCCAACCCAACTCCAGCGTCTGCCAGCTATGATGGTGTGCATGTCCTCCTGGTTACTCCGAATAAGTAGTTCTTGGTTGCTGATGGTGTTTGGCCAAAAGATTCTGAGAATTTTCCTTAGGCAGGTTGTGTGGAAGGAGGACAGTTTCGACATTTCCTTCTCTGTTACTCTCCAACATTCCGCACCATAGAGAAGCACAGAAAGTACGCAGCTCTCATACAGTCTTAATTTGGTGTTTGTGCTGTACTGGGAAGACTTCCAAATGTTGTTGAGAATAGCAAAGGCTGTTCTCGCTTTATTCATTCTGTTGTTAATGTCCTTGCTTGTTCCGCCGTCAGGTGTTACTATGCTTCCTAGGTAAGTAAATGTGTCTGTCTGTTCTAACTTCTGGTTCCTTACTGTTATTGGCTCAGGATTGCCCACATTTAGTGTCATGACCTCTGTCTTCTTCAGATTGATGTTCAGGCCAACCTGCTGGCCATACTTATTCAGTCTATCAGTTTTGTCTTGAATGTGTTGGTGTGAATGCGCGAGCAGTGCAATGTCATCTGCATATTCCAAATCTTCCAGTGTAGAAAACGTTGTCCATCTAATTCCTCTTGGACTGCCCTCTGTTGTCTGGCGCATCACCCAATCTATGACCTATTTGTAAATTAAACAGTGCTTTATTATCTGATTCAATAACAAGATAGTTCACACTCCACGTCTTTAAAAATGCAGCATTTAAGCCAACTTTTGTTGTTTTCTTCTTCTTCCCCCGCCATGTGACATGTTAAGTGCAGATAAACCATAAATTTGAACATAAACAGATACCAACATTCACTGACACAAACTCTGACGCATTTGAGAAGACACACTACCTTTCTGTTCAAAGCATTTGAATCAGTGAGATGAAACAAATTTCGGCCAAAAAAAGAGACATAAATATTACAAGGGAATTGAAACATGTGTATGTAACGACAAATACTTCCTTTAAAAGCGTTTTTTAGAATGTGAAAAATTATGTAAAATTATACTTTATTCTCTACACTGCTGTGACGTTTTGAGAGAAGGATAATTAACTACAAAGGTTTATACATTGTTGGTCTTCCAGAGAAAATGGAGCCATAGGCCGTAGTTTGCCAATCCCATGTCTAGTTACATTGAAATAACTTGTTTATTGTAAATTACAACTGTCTGATCTTTTCAGAGGTGGCTATCCAAGCTACAGACGAGAAACATCAGAGCCTGAGGTAATCATAATTGTTTGCTTTATAGACTTCCATTTTATACAGTATGCTTTCTTATAACAAGTTTGCAGATCATGTTTCATCATGCTTAGTGCACCGTTATGTCAAGGCAAAAACACTCTGCCCTTTTTCTTGATGTTACGATGAAGTTTTGACCTAGGGCAGGGTTTCTTAACCTTATGTATGTCATGAACCCCTTTTATTATACAATAGAGGCTATGGACCCCTTTGATTGTCCAATGAAAGCTAAGTTCTTTAAAAAAAATTTTGCGTGAAAGTATGCTTAAAATTACATGGCCCCCACCTAGAATACATTCACTGACCCCAACCAAAACCACAGGTTAAGAAACCCTGACCTAGGGCTTTCAATAAATTCTTTAACAATATGGATACTTAACTGGCACGTGGAACAGACCTAGGTTTTGCTGAATTCTGTCACATGAAACGTTATTTTGTAGACTTCTATAAACACACAGATTTAGTCATGTCATATTGGCTGTCATCCTCATACATGTGGCACCTCCTAACCGCGTTAAACCACAGGTGAGGAAGTTTCCTCTGTCTGGTTAAAAGGTCCTTGTCATAGAGGAAGTTGTGGAGATTGGCGCTAATCTGCACACTCCTGCAGATTCTCATTAAAAAAAAAGTGCACACCTATCAAGATATTGACAAAAACACTTACTTATATTAATGGTGCAGTCCTCGTGGACATCTGTAAAAATGTGTGACTGCAGCCCCCCCCCCCCCCCCCCCCCAGGTAAAAGGTAAAGTTAGTCCCATAGCAGATACAACCGTAGGGCAGTGAAGTGTTAAAGACCACTAGTCTACATCCAGTATTGAGAGATGGGGTGACCAGTCCCTTCCTGGCTGCCATTTCCTTTCCTAACTCAAGCAGAATCAGGTACAGCTGGTAGATTGGAGCATGACACTACAGTGTTTCGAACTGGTCACTTGTTTTGCATCGTGATTTCACATGATATATTTTAAACAGGAACAAAGAGTAATAGTCATCATTATCATCCTTCACCTTGCTGTACAATCTTTGAAGGACCGAGACTAAAAATGGAATCAAGCCAGGAGGAAGACAGCCGACAAATAGTATGGCACTCTCTCTTACAAACCTCTACACCTCACGGTAGAAGAGGAACGACTAATAAGTAAGTACCTTGCTGTGGAGCATAGGCTTTCAGGAAACTCGTGGCAAGTTTTCCTGTCCTAATTCCCTATCTTCTTATGTTTTAGGTCTCTCTCTGTTTCACATACCTGGGGGCTCCAGAATGAGGACTATCTTGTGTTGCTGTCAGCTGGTTTCCTCAGTGTGTCCTCTCCAGCACCATTGAGTTCTTTTTCACCATGTTCCATTGATACTTGTCTAAATCTTTCCTTTAGTTTAACATTGGTGATCTTTCATATTTCAGGCTTTCTATTCTGGACCTTTTTATGATACAGGTCCTTACCCCCTTTAAAAAACACCTTTGACCCAGATATATTTCACAATTTAAAAGACATTACATATTGCGACATTGATTCGGCACGTGTACGTGATATTATGCCGTGAGGCAGCGCCCCCATCAGCAAACACATTATTATTTCAAAAATTAAGTTTACATTTTAATATTGTTTTGTGTTGAAAAAGTGACAGTTTTTTATAGCTATTAAAATTGCTTTTAACATGAAAGTTTTAAAATTGTAGAAGTCACAGTGTTAATGAGTATTTGTTTAAGCATATTATGAGTCTGATTTTTGTGTCCTGTGGTCTAGTGTTATCCGTGCTGCTTTTTTGTATTCTTTCATGTGGAAACATGTTTATTCATGTGGTAAGTTGATACGAAGCACAGAAGTTTATGAATGTTTTTTCCGTGTTTATACATGATCTCTTAGAAATTGTTATTGTCGGTTCTAATCTTTACATTTAGGTGACCCATCAAGATTGTAATGTCTTTTCTTCACTTTTTGTATGCATGATCTCTCCACATGTAAGCCTACCTTGCCGTGGTTGGAGAGCTTGAGCGCCTCAATGATCCCGGGAGCTATGCCGGCGGGAGTTTTACTCCTGGCAGGGTCACCCAAGCCGGACAGGTCCTGGGTGAGGGGCCAGACTAAATGGGCTGAGGAGTGGGTGGAACCCTATAGGTGTAGATGCAGAACCCACCGGCGAGTGGTACATGCTCTGGTCTGCACCAATCCACCCCCACTTCATGGGTTAAATGCTTTCTTGCCTCATTCTTCACTGTTTGTCGTCTATCACGCCCATGGCGACCGTTGCCTCAATTGGCTGTGTGTGGTGTACCCGGAAACGGGGCCTCCCAGTACTGAGGCAAAGTTAAGTCCCCGATGTCACTTATCGGTGCAGAATTGAGAGAGATGGCTGAGCATCACAATCCCTCCTGTGTTGCAGCATGATGAGAACCCAGCATTGCACACTGAGCTTGGGGGGATCACTTGGGCACCAGACTTAATACTGGCTCTTGACTGGATGGCCGCATGCAGGAGATTTCTACAATGGAGGGTTGGCAGGTGGTGGGTATCGGGAAGTGGCTCTGTGCAGGACGTGAGGATTCCTTGGGAGAGCCCAGAACCAGAGCACAGCATTGTGCAAGCTCTGCATAGTTGGAGAGCCCCCTGGATGACGGGGAATGCACAGTGTGCTACCCCACCTATCCCCAACTGCTAACTTAGAACCAGAAGTGGGGTCCTCTGTATGCGTGCCAGGCCAGGATAAAATGCCTGGGAAAGAGACTGGAGCTCAGAACTCCCTAACTCAAAGTTGCAGGATGGCAGAAAAGCCACGGGAAAGACAGGGCTATTTTGAAGATAACGCAACCATATTTTCACCATACGAGCTCGGACGCCGCCTCGGTAAACAAGGTCCGCGCAGAGCAGTGACACCCCCAGGCTGCTTGCGAATAGTCTACTACTGGGAACATAAACAGATTAGGGATGAGCCCACTCTCCCGTTGAACAGGTGCTAAAGTCGTAGATACTGGGCCAGAAGGCGCACCGGAAACCACAGTATCACGCAACTCGCTTTTTTTTTTCTATGGAGAGTACACCGTCAAATAAATCTCGTACTGGTGCTCGCCCTGTGGAGCTCCACCAGGCAGGTGCAGTGCCGGGCTCTGAGCCTCGACAGAGCCCACCCTCAGCTACTGGAGGACCCTCTAGACCGTCTTGTGGAGTCAGCAGACGGCGGAGGAGAACTACTGACCAAAACAAAACAGAAAAAGAGAAACCCAGAGTGCCACTTGTCATGATGCACTGGAATGCAGAGGGAGTGAACAGCAAGCAGGCTGGATACAGCAAAAAGACAGAGCTGGAAAACATCTTGTATGAGAAGCAAGTCAGTGTTTGCTGTATCCAAGAGACTCACTTGAAAGCAGATCAAACCTTTAAAATAAGGGGATATCAATGCTTCAGATCCGACAGAAAAGATAGACGAAAAGGAGGAGTACTTACTCTTGTAAGGAATAACATTCCTGCACACGAAAGGAAAACCTTCATGGATGGAGCAGAATATCAGCTGTTGCAGATAAAGGTAGACAAGATGGAAATAGAACTCCTGAACTATTACTGTCCGAACAACAAACCCCTGAGTCTCAGCTCTATACAGGTACCAGCCACCAACTTTATAGCAGTTGGAGACTTTAATAGCCACTCCCAGAGCTGGGGCTATAACCATCTGGATCACAGAGGTGAAGAGGTTGAAACTTGGCAAGATGATCACTCCCTAATCCTAGTCAATAATGCCACAGATACTCCTACCTTCTACTCCAGAGGATGGCACACAACTTCAACACCAGATCTTGCCTTCTCCACACCAGATATAGCTGGATCTATTAGTAGAGAAGTAGGAGACCAACTAGGGGGAAGCGACCATCGCCCAATCTTTCTTACTGTCCAGAGTGCAACTCTCAGTACAGGCCCAGCCATTACAAGATGGAACTACAAAAAAGCCAACTGGGGTTTATTCAGGCATCAGGTGAACACGCTGCTGTCTACCCTCAAGGTACAGAACAGAGACATTAATGAAGTGGTAAAAGACTTCAACAGATGCATACTACAAGCTGCAAAAGAAACCATTCCCAAAGGATGCCGGCGTAACTACATACCATACTGGTCCAGCACACTCCAAGAACGTCAGGAAGCTATGGACAGGGCTAGAAAGGACGCAGAGTCTCAGCCTTCACTTGAAACTCACAACAAATGGAAAAAGGCTGTAGCAGAGTTTCAGAGAACAAAGCTAGAAGAAAAACGGAAAAGCTGGAGAACTAAAACGGCATCGCTGAACCTTGAGAAAGACGGCAGGAAACTTTGGAGATTAGTCAAGTCTCTAAATGAAGAGCGTTCCTCACCTAGGCAGACTATCACATTGGATGAAGGTGGCAAACTTTTCAGAGGAAAACAAGCTGCAGACTTGTTTGCTAGAAGATACAGTTCAGAAAGCAACTTACCCATTAACATAGATCATCAGAGAGAGATAAGAAAAGAAATACTGGCAACCATGGGACAGACAGATACTCCTGCCCCAATGAGGGAACCCATCACACTAGGAGAACTACAGAAGGCTATTTCCAAGCTTAAGTTTCAAAAGTCACCCGGCCCAGACAAAATCAGCAACGAAATGCTAGTAAATCTGAGCTCAGCAGCAAAGACAAAACTGCTTGAGATATTCAACCACAGCTGGTTGAAAGGAACGGTACCCCAAGTATGGAGAGAAGCCATCACAATACCCATACTAAAGAAAGGGAAATGTAAGACCGAGGCTGCAAGTTACCGGCCAATCAGTCTCACAAGCTGTGTTGGGAAGACTATGGAGCGAATAGTCAACCACAGATTGAAATGGTATTTAGAGTCTGAGCAGATCCTGGTGCCGGAACAAGCTGGATTTAGAGAATGCTACAGTATAGAAGACCAAGTTACTTACTTGTCTCAAGCAATAGAAGATGCCTTCCAGGAGAAGAAAAAGGTCCTAACGATCTGGGTCGACTTCAAGCAGGCCTTTGACAAGGTGTGGAAAGATGGCCTCATTGCAAAACTTAGGAGAAGTGGAATCCAAGGCAACATGATGAAATGGATCCAGTCATACTTGCATAACAGGAGAACTAGAGTCACTCTTGACGGTCTGCAGAGCAGAAAAGTGTTGCTCCATCAGGGGGTACCTCAAGGAGGAGTAATTTCCCCAACACTCTTCCTTGTTTACATCAATGACCTGGTGAAAGATCTCCCTGCAGGAGTTAAAGCTGCCTTATATGCAGATGACCTAGTACTCTGGTGCGCTGATGAAAATGTCACCACAGCAAATTATAGAATGCAGCGGGCAGCAGACATGCTAGTGTCATGGGCAGAGAAATGGCTTATCACAATAAACACAGACAAAACCTCCACAACACTGTTCTCCCTCGCCCCCAAGGACAAATCAGCTAACATACACCTAGGGACAACCGTGATCAAGGAAGAAAGCTACCCCACCTATCTTGGGGTGACATTTGACCAAAGGCTTACATGGAATAAGCATATTGAAAATGCAGAAGGAAA